>JAWNPB010000082.1:0-1200000 GCA_035045355.1 Drosophila lacicola
CTGTCTCTGCCAGTGTGTCGGTCTCTCTCTCCCATCCTGTGTGTCTGCGAGTCTGTGGGTCTGCGTGTCTATCTGCCTGTCTGGCTCTACCAGTGTGGCGGTCTGCGAGGCTAAAGGTATTCCTGCCTATCTGTCTGCCTGACTGTATTTGTTGCTCTCTCTCTCTTTCTGTGTGCCTGTAAGTCTGCAGGTCTCTGGATCTTCGAGTCTGTCTGCCTGTTTTCCTATCTGTCTGCCGTTCGGTCTGCCTGTTTGTCTGCCCATCTGTCTCTGTCTCTGCCCGTAAGTCTGACAGTCTGCGAGTCAATTTGTCTGCTTTTTTGTCTATTTGTCTGCCTTTCTGTCTATCTATCTGTGTACATGTCTGTCTGTCTGCCTGTCTGCCTGTCTCACTGTCTGTATGTTTGCATGTCTGTCTGTCTGTATATCTGCCTGACTGTCTGTTTTTGCCGGTGTGTCTGTCTGCGAGGCTGTAAGTATTCCTGCCTATCTGTCTACCTGCCTGTCTGTGTATCTCTCTTACTCTTCCCGTGTGTCTGTATATTTGCAAGTCTGTGGCTCTGCGTGTCTGTCTGCCTGTTTTCTTATCTGTCTGTTTGTCTGCCTGTTTTCCTATCTGTCTGTCTGCTTGTCTGCCTCTCTCTCTCTCTCAGCTCGTGCGTCTGACAGTCTGCCCGTTTCTGTGTCTGCATGTCTATAAGTCTGCCTGTCTGTCTCTCTGTCTGCATGTCTGTCTGTCTGTTTATCTGCCTGCCTGTCTGTCTCTACCGGTGTGTCTGTATGCGAAGCTGTAGGTATTCCTTTCCATCTATCTACCTGACAGTCTGTGTGTCTCTCTCTCTTCCTGTGTGTCTGTATGTCTGCGAGTCTGTGGGTCAGCGTGTCTATCTGCATATCTACCTATCTGTCTGTCTCTCTGCCGGTCTGTCTGCGTGTCTATCTGCCTGTCTGACTCTATCAGTGTGGCGGTCAGCGAGGCTGCAGGTATTCCTGCCTATCTGTCTGCCTGACTGTATGTGTGTCACTCTCTCTTCCTGTGTTTCTGTTTATCTGCAAGTCGGTGCGTCTCTCTCTCTCTCTCCTTCTCTCTCTCTCTCTCTCACTCTCTCTCTCTCTCTCACACTCTCTCTCTCCCCCTCTCTCTCTCTCTCTCTCTCTCTCTCTCTCTCTCCCTTTCTCTCTCTCTCTGTCTCTTTCTCTCTCTCTGTCTATCTCTCTCTCTCTCTCTACGTCTGTCCGTCTGCCTGTCTCTGTGCCTGCATGTCTGTCTGTCTGTAAATCTGCCTGTCTGTCTCTACCAGTGTGGCGAGGTGTGCAGTCTGCGAGGCTGCAGGTATTCCTGCCTATCTTTCTGCCTGACTGTATGTGTGTCACTTTCTCTTCCTGTGTGTCTGTATGTCTGCGAGTCTGTGCGTGTCTGTCTGCATATATACCTATCTGTTTGTCTCTCTGCCTGTTTGTCAGTCTCTCTCTCTCCGCATCTATCTCTCTCTCTTTATCTGTCTCTCTCTCTCTCATCCTATGTGTCTGCATGTCTGTGAGTCTGTGGGTCTGCATGTCTGTCTGCCTGTTTTTCTGCCTGTTTTTCTGCCTGTCTGTCTGCCTGCCTGCCTCTCTCTCTCTGCCCGTGTGTCTGTCTGTTTTCCTAATTTTCCGACCATCTGCGGGTCTGTAAGGCTGTCTTCATGTCTATCTATTTCAACGCATGTCTGTCTCTCTGTCTGTTTGAATGCCTATCATCCTGTCAGCCTCTGTCTGTCTGCGAATATGTTGTTCTTCTTATCTGTCTGCGAGTCAATAGGTCTCTCTCTCTTTCTATCTGTCTCTCTCTCTCTCTCTTTCTCCATTTTACTCTATCTCTCTATTTTAATCACCACCACCTCGAGTCAGCCGATCATTTCTATGCAAAATAAAATTATTCGAAAAAACCTCAAAATCAGATATGGTTGAATTTAACCATGTTTCTGAAAATGCGATTATATCCGAATCGAAGGAAGTGCTGGCCATGAAAAGATTTTTGAGTTTTGAAATGAGACCTCTGACATTTTGATAATGAATAGAGACTTGGTCAGAAGAAGAAGTTAGTTTTTTGGGGCAGAAATGGTACCCTGTATTGAAGGGACTGGAAGGGTGACAGGCTGGTTACGCTTTTTTGGCTTGAACTTTTTTGGCTTGAAGATTTGCTAGCAATATAGGCTGCCAATGACTCAGAGGTGGTGTCAGACGAAAGTCGAGACACAAAAACTTGCCTACGAGGGGCAACAACAGTTAACGTAGGCGCTGATGGGGCTGCAGGGAGAACAGGATTTGGTGGGGCTAAAGAGGCACCATGATTGTTTTTAACAATCTGGGCAAGATTGCGCGCAGGTCTACCTTTGCGGCCAGGAGCTGAGGGGGCTGAGGCAGTTTGGCTAACTGGGACAGGTTCAGGTACAGGGTCTAATGGGACTATTTCACGGGATAAAATTGGGGTAATATTTGGGCAGTCGCTCGGAGAAGGCGATAATGACAACATTGGAGATGAATCCAAGTTGCTCGGAAGGGACAACACAGGCAAAGGTGTCTGGACAGACGGAGAGGGTAACTGCAAAAATTGAGGCTCCAACCGGCGATTGGTTGGAGACTCGAATTTATATTTGCTAAGCAACTCACAGCTCGAATCAAAACTACTCGAGAGCTGCTTAGCCACGCTATTTAGTTTTAAGAATTGATTTCTCACAGACTTATACATTCTGGAGAAATCAATTTGCTTGTCGATGCATTCTGGGCACGACCAACGCAAGCCGCCGCAGCCCTTCTTGGCAATTGCAGCGATCTTGTCGCAATCACGCCCAGTGAGACCTGCACATTTAGCATGCATCATATTCTCACACAGCCAGCAATTAACAAATTGCGGCAAAGCAGAATCATCAGCCTGCTTGAACGTGCAAGGTTTCTTACAGCACGACATAATTACTACCAGCGTTAAAAGAATAAGCACAAGTTGCGAGAGCGCAGAGCGAAACGAAAAACAGTGCACAAGAATAGAGCAAGTAAACGCTCAAAAAATAACTATTCGTACACAAACAAATTGTTTGGAGCGAAAAGCAACAGCAAAAATTTGCGAGAGCGCGATGCACAAGAATAAATTTGCAGCAGCGAACACACGCACAAACAAGTGTTTGCACAGGGGAGCACCAAAGCAAAAGAATCAAAACAGGCAATAACAACAATACGGAACTGACGCCGCGTTCAATAAAAGCAATAATTAACAATAATTAATGAGGCAAAAGGTGTACTAGGATTAATTAAACGATGGTCTAAAGAGTTTAACGGTCCTCTTATAACGAAACTTCTGTACATCTCGCTTGTTCGCCCTATCTTTGAATACTGCTCTTGCATCTGGTCTCCGCAGTATAACAATAGCCAGGATCGTATTGAATCTGTTCAGAAGCAATTTCTGCTTTTTGCCTTTAAATTGGTTTAAATTGGGACCCTAATCTTCGGATGCCATCCTATTCCAGCAGGCTGCTTCTTCTTAATCTTCCGTCGTTAACCAACCGTAGGGCAATTCACGGTGTTGTCTTTCTACATAAGTTGGTTGTTGGCGATATAGATTCTCCTTTTCTGCTAGGGCGTCTTCAATTCTCTGTTCGGGCTAGACCAACCAGAAATTATCGCCCCTTATTCCTATCGACGTGCACAACAGACTACGCTATACATTACAATACAATAATTACAATAGTTTGCATCACGTTTTGTCTACCGAACTTTCACTACCCCTAATAAAATCGTTGCTTTCAGGATACTTTCGAGAATTCACTGACCATTCCCAGCTATGAGCAGGGGCATAGCTTGTCGAACCGGCTGTAAATATTCCTCTACCGGGTCGGTGATTTCCCATTACTCTTTATACTATCTACTTAACAATCTATATATCTAGCATACAGTTCTTTACTTTATTAACAATCTTCTTAATTTTTTTTCTTCTATTTATGGTATTTTCTTAAATAATATATCAAACTCAGATTATTTTTAATTTTACTTAATTACACTTTTTTCCTACTTGCACCCTTCTTCTTAGATGTAGGCTCTAATAGCGTCACTGACAAAATTAGCTGTGAAAAGGGGCACAGCTGGCCGGACTGGCGAATAAAACACCTCCATCGGTCGGTGATGCTATTAGAAAATTGTGTTCTCTAACTAGACTTTTAGCATTTAATTTTTATAATTGTATATATAATGTATTGAATAATTAGGAAGACACTCGTTTTGTCCACCATTAATAAATAAAAAAAAAAATAAATAAGTTGTTACACTAGTTGTTTATTTTATGAAAAGAAATGATAGCACTTCTAAAATGTTGAGCAACGATCCACCAATGAAGAGTCCAATTACACCGCCAGCCGAAACTAAAAAGTTAATGGGAAACAAGTAAGAGGTTCTAGTCGGTAGCTCCCCGACTAGGGGATACCCTGAACCCTCCTCTTCCAACACCAAATGCAACTCGGGCAACGCGCTTGTTTGCTGTAGTAGTAATAAAGATAAATTTAAAAAACCTTTCCTTGGCAGGGTTCGAACTCGAAACTTACCGCCACACCAGCCAAAAAAAAAAAGACCGCACTACCTGCCGCCGCCTCTACCCAACAGCCACAGCAATTATTGAGTCCTAATGAGAAATCAACAAATTAAAATAGCAGCACAGAAAACAATAAAATCGCAATTGCAATACTGTAGATAGAATTCAAAGCAGACGCGCATGAACGTGTGTATGTACATGTATACGGAAATTCTAGGAATTTGCGCTAGCTGCCGCAAACATAAGGGCAGCCGAAACATGTATTTCTTACCCGATCTTGATATAATTTTCAGCAGTAGATCTTATTGTACTTTAACATATTCGTGTATTCTCAAAATGACAATTGCATTTAAATTGTGGCTTATATTGGTGGACAGCATATGTAAATGAGTTTATTTACTTGATTTATATTCTATTCGAGAATCAACATATCAAGTTTGGTGACCCTAGCTCTTATTATTTAACCAATTTGATCAAAAAATTGGATTTCGATACCTATTTTTATCGATTGCTTGGAAACGGAGTAAGTTATCGATTATCGGAAACAAACTCGTACTGCGCATGGACTAGGAGGACCAACAACTAAAAGCCTCTAGCTCTTGTATGTTTTGAGATCGTTGCGTTCATACATACGGACGGACAGACGGGCGGACGGACTTACGGACAGACGGACATGGCTAGATCGACTTGACTGTTGATGCTAATCAAGAATAAATATATTTTATGGGGTCGGAGATGCTTTTTTCTGCCTGTTACATACATTTGCACATATACATTATACCCTTTTTACCCAATTGCAATGGGTTCAGGGTATAGAAAAGTAAAAAATGGTTTTCATTGTTGCAATTGAAAGATTATATAATCTTATATGTGAAAATATTGTATGTAGGATAGAAAACCCAGTTATTTAAAATGCATGAAATAGAATATTCCTTTTTAAGACAATGTCATCGTCCATCATAACTACACAAGATCTTTTGCCAACCTATTATGAGATTTCAGTTCGTTTTAAAAAATGTTTGGCTATCAAAACATCATACAACTCTCAGTTATTCTCATATATATATATATAGTGACATATTCTATGTCTACGTTATACATAATATATTCTATGTCCACGTTATACATAAGTCTAGACACCAAATTTCCCATCCCAATAATGTAAACTTTCACAGGCTGCACTTGTAAACAAAGAGCAGCTAATCCGGCCTCTCCCCCATCGATCAGCATTGATCGAAATAACTCACTGTCAGCAGATTTGCGTTCCCAGCCAACGCTGAGTAACTTCGTTCCCAGCCTTTATAATATTGTAAACATTTAAATGCCCGAAATTAGCTTTCGTTATAACTCAATGCACACTTATCTGTTAGTCTTAAGTTGTTCTTCAATAAATGAACTCGTCGTGAAATATCGCCTTGTCTTCAATTCAATTTTTATAAGATTCAAACTCACAGTAAATAAAAAAAATCTAATTATATATATATATGTGTGTATAAAGCAACATATGATCTACGCATTTGCAAAAACAAATATATATATATATTTACTTACCTATTGGAAATGCCAACAAGTTTATGTTATGGCATAAACATACATATAAGAAAACATAATTAGGAAGCATAATCATATCGAAACCCCATTTAACGATTCTGTCAATCCAATCACAAACATCCGCCAGATATCTTTTCACAGTCAGAAAATTAGCTACCGCAGCTCAAATGCAGGCGAAAGAGATATGTCCAAATATATATAAATATATAATTGACTTTTAAATAAAAAATGAAAAGTCACTCTGAGCTTTTATTAAAGTTTTAAAATTCAAGCAAGATACATAAGGTTGGCCTGCAGATGTAAAATCAAAAAAAAAAAAATTAAAGCTCTTTTAACATATTAAGCAACAGCAAATCAATTTCAAAACAACAACAGTGCGCTTGAAACCCCATTTTTTCGTCGTTTGTTTTGATCGCTGAAAAGTTGAAGCAAGACTTCGAGGACTTAGGAAACTGATTGCAAAGAAAACAACCAAAAATTAAAATATATAAAAATCTGCCGGGCTGCTTGCAAGTTGCAAGCGAGTGGAGAAGACGAAGACATGACTTAGTGACATAACGAATTAGAGGCATAGCAGCGCTTAGAAACCACAAAAATTAGTTAGAAGAGTGCAGAAGTTTAGATCATAGGCTGTAGTCCCAAACCAAAAAAGGAGATAGGACTGAATTTGTTGTGTCATTGCCTTCATTGCCGAGTTACTTGTTTTGATTATTGTTGTTGTTTAAAATAGAAAATGTTTTGAAGTTGTCTTTGAATTTTGGGCAACAACAGAAGTAGTTGTAGACAGCCGGGTGTTTTGTGTGCAATTTGTGTTGGCAACCCCGGTATCTAGCATCAAGTATATTGAAAAAGAGCTTTTGATCCAAAAGCCCTTTCTGTATATTAATTACTCAATGGATAGAGTCCTTATGCTCAGAGAGAGTTTACGCCAAGAGAAAAAGCTTTTATTTAAGCTTCCAAAAAGCTTTCAACCGATGTTTGTTAAGCGATAGCCGTATTCTAATACTTGGGAATTCAAAGGGAATATATCTGCTTTAAGTACTTCGGTAGTTTCGTTCAAAAAACTGAGTTACGCGATTCAATTGGCGGAACCGGTAGGACCGGTAGTGAGCAAGCGAAATCGCTTAAAAATAATAGTATTTGCGATCTCCAAGATGTGTGGCTGATGTAATTGTAGGCCGGTGCTAGTTCATTAATACAGATTCACTAAAGAACAGTACGTACGAACGTGTAAGTCTTTCTGTCTTACCAGGACCAGCATGTTACAAGATATTTGTTAATTTGCAGGGATGGAGGGTTTAGGGGGAAGAGGAAGTGCTTCAAACAAACCATACCTCCTACCACTTTCACAGGGAGGGAAGTGCATAGCGAATCACACATACACGGCCGGGATTGCTAACGCGAACGGCGGACTTAGCCTCGATTCACACACACATCACACTCGATTATGGAAAGAGGTTATGTTGAACACTGGCTAGCTCCGGTGTTCGAGGTTAGGATCAATAAGAAATGAAAAAAGAACTAACCGACTTTCTTTACTAACTTCATTTTTATTCACATTCCTTGTTTTTTACTTATTAGGCGCTACCCTTCTCTATTTCCCTAAGCTAAGGCCCTGCCGCACTGTTCGAAGCCCTAGCGCTCCGTTGTACACTGTAAGTCTCTTTTGCTTTTTCTTCCTTGACACGCGTGTACTCATCCGCAGGCGAGCCGTTTATTTTCGCCGCGAGCTTTCGCAACTTCGCCTCGGAGCATTCGCTCTTCGCCGCCGAATTGAAGCTGCGCTCTCGAATACGGTGTTGAGCAACCGATCAGCAACGCACGGTTGCTACGGCAGCCGGAGGTTAAATTCGAACTTAAATTGTGAGGGGCTCCTTTCCTTTAAATATACGCTTTTTCTGATAATACTAACAAACGAAATGAACTATAATCTTAACGGCTCCTTGCTTCTAATTAGCAATGTTCTTATTTTAAAACCGCTTACAACTAACAAAACTATAACATAAACGGCTCATTGCCTCTTACTTAGCTATGCTCTTATTTTAATACAATTAATGCTTATAAACTAACAAAATTACTAAATTTTAACACCAACGGCTTCTTGCCAAGACTTTGGCCATAAAAATAACAGCTCCTTACTTGAATCAAAACTGTGGGGTAGCTGACCCAAGTAGCCACCTCACAATATCCAATGCATGAAGTTCTTATCATCCTTCTTCTTTTCTTTGGGCGATCTCTTGGGAATTACACTTAACATTGGGAGAGCAGATAATGTAATTAAAAATTTACTTAACGATTACATAGGCGCGAACCGAAAATTAGCGTGGTGGGGCTACGCCGATTGGTTCGGAAGGCTTGAAAGGCGAAAAAGACGCGTATTATATTTCAACAATTTAGGAATATAAACAAACGAAAACAAATACTACACTCTACTTCTGGCTTAAAAAGGGTCGAACACAATCGAATACTTATAGTTCCATTAGGTTTTCAATGAATTTAACATTAACGTTTTATAATTTAAATTGCTGTTCTATACCAATAAATTAACAAGCCGCTACATTTATTATAATCAATTTAATTGTTACAATAGTTGTTTATTTTATGAAAAAGAAATGATAGCACTTCCAAAATGTTAAGCAAAGATCCACCAATGAAGAGTCCAATTACACCGCCAACCGAAACTGAAAAATGAATAAGAAAAAAAGTCAAAAATGTTTTTCATTGTTGCAATCGAAAAATTATATAATTTTATATGTGAAAATATTGTATATTGTTCAATGAATTTAACATTGTTTTCCATAATAATTAAATGCACACGCGTTTAAAAATTAAATTGAGGTTTCTATTCCGATATATTTAGAAGCCGCTACATTTATTATAATCAATTAAGTTGTTACTATAGTTGTTTATTTTACGAAAAAGAAATGATAGCACATCCAAAATGTTAAGCAAAGATCCACCAATGAAGAGTCCAATGACACCGCCAACTAAAACTAAAAAATTAATAAGAAACAAGTAAGATATTCTAGTCGGGAGCTCCCGACTAGAGGATACCCTGAACCCTCTTCTTTCAACACCAAATGCAGCTCGTGGTATTCGCTCATTTGCTTCAGTAGTAATAAAGATAAATTTAAAAAAACCTTTCCTTGGCAGGGTTCGAACTTGCAACTAACCGCAGTACTTGCCACCGCCTCGAACTAACAGCCACACCAGCCAAAAAAAAAAATAAGTTTCTTCGGTGGATTTCGAACTCGCAGCAGACCGCACTATCTGCCGCCGCCTGTACCCAACAGCCACAGCAATTATTGAGTCCTAATGAGAAAACAACAAAAATAAAAAAAAAAATAAAAAAAACACAGATAACAATTCAAGGCAATTGCAATGCTGTTGATTCAATTCAAAGAAGACTCGCATGAATGTGTATATGTGTAGAAATTCGTGCAATTTGCGCTAGCTGCCGCAAACACGGGGGCAGCCGAAACATGTGTTTCTTATGGCCTCTGTCCACTGAACACATTTCTTGAAAATGTCACATTTTTGCAAAACACACTTTTCACACATTTTTTAATAATGTCACATTTTTGAAAAATGTGTAAATTCGCCCCGAACAGTTCGTGGTTTTTGCGTGCGTCTGACAGTCTGCCCGTTTCTGTGTCTGCATGTCTATAAGTCTGCCTGTCTGTCTCTCTGTCTGCATGTCTGTCTGTCTGTTTATCTGCCTGCCTGTCTGTCTCTACCGAAGTGTCTGTGTCTGTATGCGAAGCTGTAGGTATTCCTTTCCATCTATCTACCTGACAGTCTGTGTGTCTCTCTCTCTTCCTGTGTGTCTGTATGTCTGCGAGTCTGTGGGTCAGCGTGTCTATCTGCATATCTACCTATCTGTCTGTCTCTCTGCCGGTCTGTCTGCGTGTCTATCTGCCTGTCTGACTCTATCAGTGTGGCGGTCAGCGAGGCTGCAGGTATTCCTGCCTATCTGTCTGCCTGACTGTATGTGTGTCACTCTCTCTTCCTGTGTTTCTGTTTATCTGCAAGTCGGTGCGTCTCTCTCTCTCTCTCCCTCTCTCTCTCTCTCTCTCTCACTCTCTCTCTCTCTCTCTCACACTCTCTCTCTCCCCCTCTCTCTCTTTCTCTCTCTCTCTCTCTCTCTCCCTTTCTCTCTCTCTCTGTCTCTTTCTCTCTCTCTGTCTATCTCTCTCTCTCTCTCTACGTCTGTCCGTCTGTCTGTCTCTACCAGTGTGGCGAGGTGTGCAGTCTGCGAGGCTGCAGGTATTCCTGCCTATCTTTCTGCCTGACTGTATGTGTGTCACTTTCTCTTCCTGTGTGTCTGTATGTCTGCGAGTCTGTGCGTCTGCGTGTCTGTCTGCATATATACCTATCTGTTTGTCTCTCTGCCTGTTTGTCAGTCTCTCTCTCTCCGCATCTATCTCTCTCTCTTTATCTGTCTCTCTCTCTCTCTCATCCTATGTGTCTGTATGTCTGTGAGTCTGTGGGTCTGCATGTCTGTCTGCCTGTTTTTCTGCCTGTTTTTCTGCCTGTCTGTCTGCCTGCCTGCCTCTCTCTCTCTGCCCGTGTGTCTGTCTGTTTTCCTAATTTTCCGACCATCTGCGGGTCTGTAAGGCTGTCTTCATGTCTATCTATTTCAACGCATGTCTGTCTCTCTGTCTGTTTGAATGCCTATCATCCTGTCAGCCTCTGTCTGTCTGCGAATATGTTGTTCTTCTTATCTGTCTGCGAGTCAATAGGTCTCTCTCTCTCTTTCTATCTGTCTCTCTCTCTCTCTCTTTCTCCATTTTACTATATCTCTCTATTTTAATCACCACCACCTCGAGTCAGCCGATCATTTCTATGCAAAATAAAATTATTCGAAAAAACCTCAAAATCAGATATGGTTGAATTTAACCATGTTTCTGAAAATGCGATTATATCCGAATCGAAGGAAGTGCTGGCCATGAAAAGATTTTTGAGTTTTGAAATGAGACCTCTGACATTTTGATAATGAATAGAGACTTGGTCAGAAGAAGAAGTTAGTTTTTTGGGGCAGAAATGGTACCCTGTATTGAAGGGACTGGAAGGGTGACAGGCTGGTTACGCTTTTTTGGCTTGAACTTTTTTGGCTTGAAGATTTGCTAGCAATATAGGCTGCCAATGACTCAGAGGTGGTGTCAGACGAAAGTCGAGACACAAAAACTTGCCTACGAGGGGCAACAACAGTTAACGTAGGCGCTGATGGGGCTGCAGGGAGAACAGGATTTGGTGGGGCTAAAGAGGCACCATGATTGTTTTTAACAATCTGGGCAAGATTGCGCGCAGGTCTACCTTTGCGGCCAGGAGCTGAGGGGGCTGAGGCAGTTTGGCTAACTGGGACAGGTTCAGGTACAGGGTCTAATGGGACTATTTCACGGGATAAAATTGGGGTAATATTTGGGCAGTCGCTCGGAGAAGGCGATAATGACAACATTGGAGATGAATCCAAGTTGCTCGGAAGGGACAACACAGGCAAAGGTGTCTGGACAGACGGAGAGGGTAACTGCAAAAATTGAGGCTCCAACCGGCGATTGGTTGGAGACTCGAATTTATATTTGCTAAGCAACTCACAGCTCGAATCAAAACTACTCGAGAGCTGCTTAGCCACGCTATTTAGTTTTAAGAATTGATTTCTCACAGACTTATACATTCTGGAGAAATCAATTTGCTTGTCGATGCATTCTGGGCACGACCAACGCAAGCCGCCGCAGCCCTTCTTGGCAATTGCAGCGATCTTGTCGCAATCACGCCCAGTGAGACCTGCACATTTATCATGCATCATATTCTCACACAGCCAGCAATTAACAAATTGCGGCAAAGCAGAATCATCAGCCTGCTTGAACGTGCAAGGTTTCTTACAGCACGACATAATTACTACCAGCGTTAAAAGAATAAGCACAAGTTGCGAGAGCGCAGAGCGAAACGAAAAACAGTGCACAAGAATAGAGCAAGTAAACGCTCAAAAAATAACTATTCATACACAAACAAATTGTTTGGAGCGAAAAGCAACAGCAAAAATTTGCGAGAGCGCGATGCACAAGAATAAATTTGCAGCAGCGAACACACGCACAAACAAGTGTTTGCACAGGGGAGCACCAAAGCAAAAGAATCAAAACAGGCAATAACAACAATACGGAACTGACGCCGCGTTCAATAAAAGCAATAATTAACAATAATTAATGAGGCAAAAGGTGTACTAGGATTAATTAAACGATGGTCTAAAGAGTTTAACGGTCCTCTTATAACGAAACTTCTGTACATCTCGCTTGTTCGCCCTATCTTTGAATACTGCTCTTGCATCTGGTCTCCGCAGTATAACAATAGCCAGGATCGTATTGAATCTGTTCAGAAGCAATTTCTGCTTTTTGCCTTTAAATTGGTTTAAATTGGGACCCTAATCTTCGGATGCCATCCTATTCCAGCAGGCTGCTTCTTCTTAATCTTCCGTCGTTAACCAACCGTAGGGCAATTCACGGTGTTGTCTTTCTACATAAGTTGGTTGTTGGCGATATAGATTCTCCTTTTCTGCTAGGGCGTCTTCAATTCTCTGTTCGGGCTAGACCAACCAGAAATTATCGCCCCTTATTCCTATCGACGTGCACAACAGACTACGCTATACATTACAATACAATAATTACAATAGTTTGCATCACGTTTTGTCTACCGAACTTTCACTACCCCTAATAAAATCGTTGCTTTCAGGATACTTTCGAGAATTCACTGACCATTCCCAGCTATGAGCAGGGGCATAGCTTGTCGAACCGGCTGTAAATTTTCCTCTACCGGGTCGGTGATTTCCCATTACTCTTTATACTATCTACTTAACAATCTATATATCTAGCATACAGTTCTTTACTTTATTAACAATCTTCTTAATTTTTTTTCTTCTATTTATGGCATTTTCTTAAATAATATATCAAACTAAGATTATTTTTAATTTTACTTAATTACACTTTTTTCCTACTTGCACCCTTCTTCTTAGATGTAGGCTCTAATAGCGTCACTGACAAAATTAGCTGTGAAAAGGGGCTGGCCGGACTGGCGAATAAAACACCTCCATCGGTCGGTGATGCTATTAGAAAATTGTGTTCTCTAACTAGACTTTTAGCATTTAATTTTTATAATTGTATATATAATGTATTGAATAATTAGGAAGACACTCGTTTTGTCCACCATTAATAAATAAAAAAAAAAATAAATAAGTTGTTACACTAGTTGTTTATTTTATGAAAAGAAATGATAGCACTTCCAAAATGTTGAGCAACGATCCACCAATGAAGAGTCCAATTACACCGCCAGCCGAAACTAAAAAGTTAATGGGAAACAAGTAAGAGGTTCTAGTCGGTAGCTCCCCGACTAGGGGATACCCTGAACCCTCCTCTTCCAACACCAAATGCAACTCGGGCAACGCGCTTGTTTGCTGTAGTAGTAATAAAGATAAATTAAAAAAACCTTTCCTTGGCAGGGTTCGAACTCGAAACTTACCGCCACACCAGCCAAAAAAAAAAAAGACCGCACTACCTGCCGCCGCCTCTACCCAACAGCCACAGCAATTATTGAGTCCTAATGAGAAATCAACAAATTAAAATAGCAGCACAGAAAACAATAAAATCGCAATTGCAATACTGTAGATAGAATTCAAAGCAGACGCGCATGAACGTGTGTATGTACATGTATACGGAAATTCTAGGAATTTGCGCTAGCTGCCGCAAACATAAGGGCAGCCGAAACATGTATTTCTTACCCGATCTTGATATAATTTTCAGCAGTAGATCTTATTGTACTTTAACATATTCGTGTATTCTCAAAATGACAATTGCATTTAAATTGTGGCTTATATTGGTGGACAGCATATGTAAATGAGTTTATTTACTTGATTTATATTCTATTCGAGAAGCAACATATCAAGTTTGGTGACCCTAGCTCTTATTATTTAACCAATTTGATCAAAAAATTGGATTTCGATACCTATTTTTATCGATTGCTTGGAAACGGAGTAAGTTATCGATTATCGGAAACAAACTCGTACTGCGCATGGACTAGGAGGACCAACAACTAAAAGCCTCTAGCTCTTGTATGTTTTGAGATCGTTGCGTTCATACATACGGACGGACAGACGGGCGGACGGACTTACGGACAGACGGACATGGCTAGATCGACTTGACTGTTGATGCTAATCAAGAATAAATATATTTTATGGGGTCGGAGATGCTTTTTTCTGCCTGTTACATACATTTGCACATATACATTATATCCTTTTTACCCAATTGCAATGGGTTCAGGGTATAGAAAAGTAAAAAATGGTTTTCATTGTTGCAATTGAAAGATTATATAATCTTATATGTGAAAATATTGTATGTAGGATAGAAAACCCAGTTATTTAAAATGCATCAAATAGAATATTCCTTTTTAAGACAATGTCATCGTCCATCATAACTACACAAGATCTTTTGCCAACCTATTATGAGATTTCAGTTCGTTTTAAAAAATGTTTGGCTATCAAAACATCATACAACTCTCAGTTATTCTCATATATATATATATAGTGACATATTCTATGTCTACGTTATACATAATATATTCTATGTCCACGTTATACATAAGTCTAGACACCAAATTTCCCATCCCAATAATGTAAACTTTCACAGGCTGCACTTGTAAACAAAGAGCAGCTAATCCGGCCTCTCCCCCATCGATCAGCATTGATCGAAATAACTCACTGTCAGCAGATTTGCGTTCCCAGCCAACGCTGAGTAACTTCGTTCCCAGCCTTTATAATATTGTAAACATTTAAATGCCCGAAATTAGCTTTCGTTATAACTCAATGCACACTTATCTGTTAGTCTTAAGTTGTTCTTCAATAAATGAACTCGTCGTGAAATATCGCCTTGTCTTCAATTCAATTTTTATAAGATTCAAACTCACAGTAAATAAAAAAATCTAATTATATATATATATGTGTGTATAAAGCAACATATGATCTACGCATTTGCAAAAACAAATATAAATATATATTTACTTACCTATTGGAAATGCCAACAAGTTTATGTTATGGCATAAACATACATATAAGAAAACATAATTAGGAAGCATAATCATATCGAAACCCCATTTAACGATTCTGTCAATCCAATCACAAACATCCGCCAGATATCTTTTCACAGTCAGAAAATTAGCTACCGCAGCTCAAATGCAGGCGAAAGAGATATGTCCAAATATATATAAATATATAATTGACTTTTAAATAAAAAATGAAAAGTCACTCTGAGCTTTTATTAAAGTTTTAAAATTCAAGCAAGATACATAAGGTTGGCCTGCAGATGTAAAATCAAAAAATTAAAGCTCTTTTAACATATTAAGCAACAGCAAATCAATTTCAAAACAACAACAGTGCGCTTGAAACCCCATTTTTTCGTCGTTTGTTTTGATCGCTGAAAAGTTGAAGCAAGACTTCGAGGACTTAGGAAACTGATTGCAAAGAAAACAACCAAAAATTAAAATATATAAAAATCTGCCGGGCTGCTTGCAAGTTGCAAGCGAGTGGAGAAGACGAAGACATGACTTAGTGACATAACGAATTAGAGGCATAGCAGCGCTTAGAAACCACAAAAATTAGTTAGAAGAGTGCAGAAGTTTAGATCATAGGCTGTAGTCCCAAACCAAAAAAGGAGATAGGACTGAATTTGTTGTGTCATTGCCTTCATTGCCGAGTTACTTGTTTTGATTATTGTTGTTGTTTAAAATAGAAAATGTTTTGAAGTTGTCTTTGAATTTTGGGCAACAACAGAAGTAGTTGTAGACAGCCGGGTGTTTTGTGTGCAATTTGTGTTGGCAACCCCGGTATCTAGCATCAAGTATATTGAAAAAGAGCTTTTGATCCAAAAGCCCTTTCTGTATATTAATTACTCAATGGATAGAGTCCTTATGCTCAGAGAGAGTTTACGCCAAGAGAAAAAGCTTTTATTTAAGCTTCCAAAAAGCTTTCAATCGATGTTTGTTAAGCGATAGCCGTATTCTAATACTTGGGAATTCAAAGGGAATATATCTGCTTTAAGTACTTCGGTAGTTTCGTTCAAAAAACTGAGTTACGCGATTCAATTGGCGGAACCGGTAGGACCGGTAGTGAGCAAGCGAAATCGCTTAAAAATAATAGTATTTGCGATCTCCAAGATGTGTGGCTGATGTAATTGTAGGCCGGTGCTAGTTCATTAATACAGATTCACTAAAGAACAGTACGTACGAACGTGTAAGTCTTTCTGTCTTACCAGGACCAGCACGTTACAAGATATTTGTTAATTTGCAGGGATGGAGGGTTTAGGGGGAAGAGGAAGTGCTTCAAACAAACCATACCTCCTACCACTTTCATAGGGAGGGAAGTGCATAGCGAATCACACATACACGGCCGGGATTGCTAACGCGAACGGCGGACTTAGCCTCGATTTACACACACATCACACTCGATTATGGAAAGAGGTTATGTTGAAAACTGGCTAGCTCCGGTGTTCGAGGTTAGGATCAATAAGAAATGAAAAAAGAACTAACCGACTTTCTTTACTAACTTCATTTTTATTCACATTCCTTGTTTTTTACTTATTAGGCGCTACCCTTCTCTATTTCCCTAAGCTAAGGCCCTGCCGCACTGTTCGAAGCCCTAGCGCTCCGTTGTACACTGTAAGTCTCTTTTGCTTTTTCTTCCTTGACACGCGTGTACTCATCCTGACGCTCGATCACAAAGTGCCGGCACGCTCGCAGGCGAGCCGTTTATTTTCGCCGCGAGCTTTCGCAACTTCGCCTCGGAGCATTCGCTCTTCGCCGCCGAATTGAAGCTGCGCTCTCGAATACGGTGTTGAGCAACCGATCAGCAACGCACGGTTGCTACGGCAGCCGGAGGTTAAATTCGAACTTAAATTGTGAGGGGCTCCTTTCCTTTAAATATACGCTTTTTCTGATAATACTAACAAACGAAATGAACTATAATCTTAACGGCTCCTTGCTTTTAATTAGCAATGTTCTTATTTTAAAACCGCTTACAACTAACAAAACTATAACATAAACGGCTCATTGCCTCTTACTTAGCTATGCTCTTATTTTAATACAATTAATGCTTATAAACTAACAAAATTACTAAATTTTAACACCAACGGCTTCTTGCCAAGACTTTGGCCATAAAAATAACAGCTCCTTACTTGAATCAAAACTGTGGGGTAGCTGACCCAAGTAGCCACCTCACAATATCCAATGCATGAAGTTCTTATCATCCTTCTTCTTTTCTTTGGGCGATCTCTTGGGAATTACACTTAACATTGGGAGAGCAGATAATGTAATTAAAAATTTACTTAACGATTACATAGGCGCGAACCGAAAATTAGCGTGGTGGGGCTACGCCGATTGGTTCGGAAGGCTTGAAAGGCGAAAAAGACGCGTATTACATTTCAACAATTTAGGAATATAAACAAACGAAAACAAATACTACACTCTACTTCTGGCTTAAAAAGGGTCGAACACAATCGAATACTTATAGTTCCATTAGGTTTTCAATGAATTTAACATTAACGTTTTATAATTTAAATTGCTGTTCTATACCAATAAATTAACAAGCCGCTACATTTATTATAATCAATTTAATTGTTACAATAGTTGTTTATTTTATGAAAAAGAAATGATAGCACTTCCAAAATGTTAAGCAAAGATCCACCAATGAAGAGTCCAATTACACCGCCAACCGAAACTGAAAAATGAATAAGAAAAAAAGTCAAAAATGTTTTTCATTGTTGCAATCGAAAGATTATATAATTTTATATGTGAAAATATTGTATATTGTTCAATGAATTTAACATTGTTTTCCATAATAATTAAATGCACACGCGTTTAAAAATTAAATTGAGGTTTCTATACCGATATATTTAGAAATCAAAACTAAAAAATTAATAAGAAACAAGTAAGATATTCTAGTCGGGAGCTCCCGACTAGAGGATACCCTGAACCCTCTTCTTTCAACACCAAATGCAGCTCGTGGTATTCGCTCATTTGCTTCAGTAGTAATAAAGATAAATTTAAAAAAACCTTTCCTTGGCAGGGTTCGAACTTGCAACTAACCGCAGTACTTGCCACCGCCTCGAACTAACAGCCACACCAGCCAAAAAAATAAAATAAGTTTCTTCGGTGGATTTCGAACTCGCAGCAGACCGCACTATCTGCCGCCGCCTGTACCCAACAGCCACAGCAATTATTGAGTCCTAATGAGAAAACAACAAAAATAAAAAAAAAAAAAAAATAAACACAGATAACAATTCAAGGCAATTGCAATGCTGTTGATTCAATTCAAAGAAGACTCGCATAAATGTGTATATGTGTAGAAATTCGTGCAATTTGCGCTAGCTGCCGCAAACACGGGGGCAGCCGAAACATGTGTTTCTTATGGCCTCTGTCCACTGAACACATTTCTTGAAAATGTCACATTTTTGCAAAACACACTTTTCACACATTTTTTAATAATGTCACATTTTTGAAAAATGTGTAAATTCGCCCCGAACAGTTCGTGGTTTTTGCGATGATTTATCGAGTTTTCCATCAATGTTGTGAAAAATGTGAATGTGTTCATTACCATAAACAGCTGATATTGCAACGAAAGCAAGCGGTAATTTTAAATTATAATTTTAAATTTTAATAATCGCACAGTTCTTAACATTTAAAGTTGGCCAAATCCCGCAAAGAATCCTATAAATGGCGCCCCTACTTCGGGGCCGTATTATTTGACTTTTGGAAGGAAATCTGTGCGGCGCTTATGTATATTAAAGCAACTCGATCAGCTGTTTATTTAAATAAGCGGTACTTTTACCACTCACATGTTACCGAAAACCGGTGGAACACCAATATGTGAAACTTGAAAATGTGACATTTTTAAGCACAGTTGAGAAAGGCTTTTACCCGATCTTGAAATAATTTTCATCAGTAGATCAAAATGACAATTGCATTTAAATTGTGGCTTATATTGGTGGGCAGTATATGTAAAAGAGTTTATTTACTTGATTTATAGCTTTTGGTAGCGGAGAGGTAGCGATAGGTATAACATGAAAGACACATATATATCTATATATACTATTCTAGAAGCAACATATCAAGTTTGGTGACCCTAGCTCTTATTATTTACCCAATTTGCTCATAAAATAGGATTTCGACATCGATTTTTATCGATTGCTTGGAAAAGGAGAAAGTTATCGATTATCGAAAACAAACTCGTACTGCGAATGGACTAGGAGGACCAACAGCTTTACCCATTTTCATTGGGTTCAGGGTATAAAAAAAATCTTTCCTTGGCAGGGTTCGAAGTCGCAACTAACCGCAATACATCCCGCCGCCTCTACTCAACAGCCACCCCAGCCAAATCAAAAAAAAATAGTTTCTTCGAGAGGTTTTGATCTCGCAATACCTGCCGCCGCCTCTACCCAACAGCCACAGCAATTATTGAGTCCTAATGGGAAAACAACAAATTAAAAAAGCAGCACAGATAACAATACAATTGAAATGCTTTTGATAAAATTCAAAGAAGACGCGCATGAATGTGTGTGAGTGTACAGAAATTCTTGCAATTTGCGCTAGCAGCCGCAAACACCTGGGCCGCCGAAACATGTGTTTCTTACCCGATCTTGATGACAATTGCATTTAAATTGTGGCTTATATATATATATATATATATATAATAAAATATGTATAAAGCAACATATGATCTACGCATTTGCAAAAACATATACATATATTTACTTACTTATATACCACTTGGGAATGCCAACAAGTTTATGTTATGGCATAAACATACATATAAGAAAACATAATTAGGAAGCATAAACATATTGAAACCCCATTTAACGATTCTGTCAATCCAATCAAAAACATCTGGCAGATATCTTTTCAGTCAGAAAATGCAGGCTAAAGAGATATGTCCAAATATACAACGCAAGCTTGATCGAGACCATTGACTAATAAATACTTAATGAAAAGTCACTCTGAGCTTTTATTAAAGTTTTAAAATTCAAGCAAGATACATAAATTGGTCTGCAGACGTAAAATCAAACAAAAAAAAAGCTTTCAACCGATGTTTGTTAAGCGATAGTTTCGGTAGTTTCGTTCAGTTAAAATAAAATTATTTAAAGAAAAAAAAACTGAATTACGCGATTAAATTGGCGCAACCGGTAGGATCTGTAGTGAGCAAGCGAAATCGCGTTAAAACACTAGTATTCGCGATCTCCAAGATGTGTGGCTGATGTAACTGTAGGCCGGTGCTAGTTCATTAATACAGATTCACTAAAGAACAATACTAACGAACGTGTTAGTGCTGTGTTTACCATTAAAGAACAATTAAGTTCCAGGTCAAAGTGTATTTTAAATACTGTAAGTTGGCTACTGGCCGGGGTACAACTTTCAATCTTACCAGGACCAGCACGTTACAAGATATTTGTAAATTTGCAGGGATGGAGGGTTTAGGGAGGACAGGAAGGGTTTCAAACAAGCCATACCTCATTTCACTTTCACAGAGTAGGGAGGGAAGTGCATACACACTGCCGGGATTACTAACGCGGTCGGCGGACTAGACTCCGAATCACACATACACGGCCGGGATTGCTCACACGGACGGCGGGCTAAGCCTCGATTCACACACACAGCACACTAGGTTATGGAAAGAGGTTATGTTGAACACTGGCTAGCTCCGGTGTTCACGGTTAGGATCAATAAGAAAAGAAAAAAATAACTAACCGACTTTCTTTACTGTCTTCATTTCTACTCACATTCCTTGTTTCTTACTTATTGGGCGCTACCCTCTCTATTTCCCTAAGCTAAGGCCCTGCTGCACAGTTCGGAGCCCTTGTGCTCCGTTTAACACTCTAAGGCTCTTTTGCTTTCTCTACCTTGACACGCATGTACTCATCCTGACGCTCGATCACAAAGTGCCGGCACGGTCGCAGGCGAGCCGTGCGCTTGCCTCGGCCGCTCAACTTCACCGCGAGCTTTCGCAACTTCGCCTCGGAGTAGCGCTCTTTGCCGCCGAATTGAAGCTGCGCTCTCGAACACGGTGTTGAGCAACCGGTCAGCAACGCACGGTTGCTGCGACAGCCGGCGATTAAATTCGAACTTAAATTATGGGGGGCTCCTTGCCCTTAACTATACGCTTATTCTAATAATCTTAATAAATATTATTGTAATTCAATTAATGCTTATAAACTAACAAAACTACTACATTTTAACACCAACGGCTCCTTGGCGTGACTTTGACCATAAAAATAACGGCTCCTTGCCGTGAATCAAAACCGTGGAGTGGCTGACCCAAGTAGCCACCTCACACCCCCCCTTACTTCGAAAAGGTGATGGTGACGTCACCTCTTGCGTTCAAGGTGACGCTGTAAAATTGTTCTCCTTCCGACACGCGGAATCGGGTTCGTCGTCATCGGCCCCGGCGGATTCTCGTCTGTCCTTCGATGAGGTGCACTACGACCGATGACAGAGATGAAATGGGAAACGGGGTGCCCGACTGTGTTCCGGGTGGGGTCTGTCGGCGTAGGGCGCGGTCTCGGGACCGGCAGTTAGGGAGACTGCCACTGAATTCAGCCCTCCCTCCTCGTCAACACTGACTCCAGGCTAGTGACCCACCGTCGATTCCGTCGACGATGTCCTCCCCCAGCTCGTTTTAGGTGGGGGTCTCGGTAGCACCTGTGGAGGAAGCACCGTCCGTTCCCTTCGGCTAATGGGTTACTGATGGGGTGCCGTTTCCTTGGTTTCAGATTACACCTCTCCCATATCCGCCCGGTGGACCCATCTTTTTGGTCATCGCGTCTTCTTGGTTGAACCACGCGTCCTCCATCTCCTTCCGGGAGATAGTGCCGGCTGTCTCAGCGCGTGTCCTGGGTACGAGTGGGGGCATCGCGTCTTCATCTCCGATCTGCTGCTCTTCCACAACCATCTGACAGGCGGCAATTGGGGCTACCCAAGGCTCGGAGTATCTACCTCGGGGAGTGGCCATGGCCCCGCAACAAAGGTTATCCTTCTAATCGGTCCCACGCCAGAATTGTTATTGTCACCAGGAATTTATAATTTTGGGCCTCTAAGGTTTATTGTTACAAATTCCAATTGGTGTGTATCGTATTACAATATTGACGTGATGTGCTTAGTTGCTAGGGCTTGTGTATAAGGGGTTGGAATTGAGTGCTGCGGACGTATGCTATATGCTATCTGAGTGTATGTTCAACTGTAGTATATGTTGTGGGTGTGGTATATATGTCACTTCCCCATCCATAAGAAACTAGCCTGTCAGGCGGACATTTTTGGATATAATGTTGGGGTATTGCTAATTACAATATTATCGGTTTCATTTAGGTTGCTGTTGCTTATAATAGTTTCATGTGGTTGAGTATTGATTTTTTCAATTTGTGTTTCTTCTTTTTGTTTCTTATATTTTACAATTATTCTTTGGGGTAATGCTTTAAACTTATAGATAATGTACAATATTATAGCAATTATGATTGTGCAAAGTATGATTACAATTTGAAAAGTGTGTACATTTTAGTGTGATCTTTTACAATTTCTTTGGCTTGAATGTATGAAAATGTTTCTAACTTCTACGTTATTGCTTATATAAATGGTTTCCGTATAATCTTACATTGTGCTTGTGATTATTATTTTATCTAATTGAATTTTGACGCTTTAATGAGGTTGTTACCTTCTATTAACATTTCTCTATTGATACAGTCTTGTTTTAAAAGTGTCTTTGGTACATTCCAAGTAATCAGTATTTTAGGCTCGACATTATTTATTTCAAAGTTCTTTCTTGCTTTTTTGTAACTACATTCTGTTGTGTCTTGATTCAAAATTCCTGTTATGCATTTATTTGTAATTAATTTTTTTGTATTTGCCGTGAAGGCTTGTTTGTTTTGCATGATTCTTCGCTTTTGGAGCCCGGTCGTTGGTGGATCGTCTCGCCGTCTTTAGGGTTGTGCCGAGGCTTGACTGACGCGTACCGCTGATATGGCTGACGTGCGCCGCTGAGCCAAATCCTGGCCTTTGGGGTGACTTCGTGGGCCTCTCTGGTGCAAGAGCTGGTCCCTTCGTTGCCGGAGCCGTTTATTTTGTTAATAGTCTTTTGATTTTTATTTGTTCGTCTCGTGTCACACTTAATATTTAAGTTTTTTCGCATTTTGTATAATTTGACACAATGTTTGTTTAGATTTTATTAATAAACGGCAAAAGAAATAATGTATTGTTTAATTTTAAATTGCGGAACTTTTTACTAAAAAACTTTCATTTTTATGGGGCAGACATGTAAAATTATCACTTTAAGCTCGCTTCGAGCTGGCCCGCCCGCCGTTGACCGCTGATCAAATCGAACTCTCTGCTGTACATTTGGGCAGCAACATCGGTGGCGAATTTCGGCACACGTATACATTTGCGAGGCGGGTACCGTTGCTGCCCATCTGCACAGCTGCATTTTTTTGGGTCAACGGCCCAAATGAAGGCCAAGGGCATATCCAAGCGCATTCGATCCACTCTCCTTATAGTCTCTTTAAGAGCGAATCGGGCGGCCAACAGCAATCGCCCCTTTTGGTACTGTGGATCGCAAGCCCGTTGACACCCTTCAATAAATTGGGCTTCGCTGTGGGCCCAGCTTCACCCCCGAAACTCTGACCCTATGACAAAAAGATATCGGCGTGGCCGATAATATCGCACGCAACCAACTAAGCAAGCAATCGATCCTGCCGATAACATCAAATGCAAGAATTTCTCTTTTTCTTTTTAAATTTAGATTTGTAGTGTGTAATTTTTCTACCTCTATTGGTTTCTTCAAAATGATTATCATCTACTTGTCTGAATTCTCCTGTTTTCTTGAATGAGTTGTGGTTTTTGATCTTACTAGAGGTGATTCCCTATATCTAATATCTACTTCGAAGTCTTGGCGTTTTTCGTTTAGACTCGCTATTTTACTTATATTGTTTGTTTGGGTGTCATATGCGGGGTTTCCGGCTTATATGAAGATATCAGCTGGTGTTCTACCAGTTGTATTATGATTGGTTTTATGGTTATACGAATAAAGAATTGTTTCAAATTTTGTGAACTTATTTTCTGGGTCGGACTCGCTGTTGATTATCCTCAGTTTTTCATTAACTGTTTTGTGAAATCAACGTCAGAAATTCTTACTATTCTTACTATTATTTATAGTTATTTTAACATTTTCGGACTGTAGCCATAACTGAAGTGCTGCGCACATGAATGTTTCGAGCCAATCACTGCTATTAATGCAGCATATTTGGAATAAATGTCTATACAAGATAGAAATTATTTATTGTCAATGATGTAAAATCCATGACATATTCTTGTCTAGGGTTGAATGTTTCGGGAGTAGTTTGGAACGAGAGTTTATTATTTTTGTGTTTGGTTGTAGCTATATTGCATATTTCACATTCATTTATGATGTTTTGAATGAGTTTTTGATGGTCGGGATAGTAATATTTTTCTTTAAAGAGTGCTGTTACCTTTTCGATACCTGAATGTAATAAATCTTTATGATTTTTAAGGATCATTTCCTTGAAGTGGGCATATGTTACGATATCAGCTACTTGTTTAGTGGATTTCATTACTTTTGTTGAGTTATTAGGATTGATTATTTCAATTGTGACGCGGAGTCACAATGAGGCCCGCTCACGAATATATGCACACAATCATAGGTTAAGAAGACAGAAAAATAAAGTAATAAAATGTCACAATCATAGGCTAAGAATAATAATAATAATATTGTAACCATAAGTTAAGAGCAAAAGATGAAGTAAATGAAGTCAGTTATCGGTTAAATGTATGCTTACTAAATTAAGAGAGTCCGACTGCAAGCACAATCGAATCACTTGCAACTCTGTTGATATTATTAGGAGTAAAAGAGAGCCAAGCTTAGAGAGAGGATTTCCGCCACAGGGCAAAAAGGGCGAAAAGAGGGTCGTGAGCTGCTGCCGCCGATCAGCAACTTCACTTTGGAAGCGACAAGCGTGAGTATCGCACGTGCATACGTGACGAAGGACAGAATTTAGGGACCGCGAGTTAGCTGCCAGGTTAGGTAGGAACGACCTAGAATTAACGGTGCAGCAAGGCTAGGAAAGCTAAGAAGTGAATAAAAAAACGAAAGTGGTTGTACACATAGTAAAACGGTGTTTGCGTGTTGTCTGTGTAGAAATTGTGAATTTTTAGGCTTTCGTTTGCGGCGGAGCGATCCCAGCAGCACCCATCACGCAGGCCGACTCTAACCTAATCGCAGCGGAGCGATCCCAGCGGCTTCCCTTTTCCTTAACAGAATTAGTAACCACTCTGTGGCGGAGTTATCCCTACGGCTCCATACCCCCTTTTTAGCTTCACGTCTAGGCAAACTACAAATTTCTTGTAGAGTGGACCTGGGTAAGACTGAGTCATCACTCCGGCCAAGAAGCTACTTTGCAAGTGGCGCCCGAGCAGGGACCCTAGGCGTGAAGGGGCTTGGCACTAACGTGGCCTAAAAGCCCATGAAAGTGCCTCCAGGGTGAGTTAAATCCAAAACGGCAAAAGTAACTGAGAAGTTAGCTGCCTGCGGCATAGGAAAAGGGAGCATAGAAAGTCCCACAGGGGTGTCAGTAACAAACGCACACGTGCAGGCAGACAAGTGGGGACAACGAGAAAAGACAAAGAAGAGACTCGAAAACTAACGGACAGCTTTAAAACTTCTCGCCGAGCAAGCAAGTTTGCGGCGAGCGCGCTAGCGTGTGTGCACGCATACAAGTACACGCTCACACGCATAAGCCGAGAGTCGGCAGAGCTCGCGTCAACGCGTCAAGCTGTGGAAAAAATAAATATGGTGAACATTTAAGACAAAGTGAGCGCAACAGTGAACGTGTTTCTTATATTTTTTTTCAAGTGATCACCGGTGCAACATTTAACAACAATTAATGAAAACTAATAATAACTAGTTAAAAGTGACCACAGTGCAGTAACATAGAACCACGGTAAAAGAGTGGACGCGTGTAGCAAAAGGGTACCGTGGGCCGAGGCCAGCACGCAGCGTCACTTTTTAGGGTGGTCAACTAAAGGTGCGACTATTTTTTTGTGCGGCCAATGGTGGTGTTCTGGCTCGATAAAATAAAGTTAAAGAAAATTAATTAAAATAAAACAAACTAAAATAAAATTAATTAAAATAAAACAAACTAAAATAAAACGAATTAAAATAGAACAAATTAAAATAATTAAAATAAAATTAATTAAAAATTAAAATAATTAAAAAAAATTAATTATAATAAAATTAATAAAAATTAAAATAAAATTAATTAAAATAAAATTAATAAAAATTAAATTAATTAAAATCAAATTAATTAAAATCAGATAAATTAAAAATAAAATTAATTAAAACCAAAATAATTAAAATAAATGAAAACAAAACAAATAAAAATAAAATAAATTGAAATAAAATAAATTAAAAATTAACGTGATTTAAGTAAACGGAAATAAAACAAAACGAAATAAAATAATTATAAATAATCATAAACAAATACAATAAAAATAAATTCGGAAAACCAGAAGGAAGTAATTAAAAAGAAGCGGTCGAGGAAGACTGGATATCCGAACGGAGTCACGTGGACCACAAGAGGAAAAGGGAACAGCAGTAATAGGTTACGTACGAAAGGATGGATACGGGTGAGTGTCAGAATCCAGGGGTGGGCGTACGGTGGATCCTCTCGCGACGGAAGCAGGAACTGGAGGCGATTACTCGCGAGTTCGGGTTGAGCGAGATGGGGCGGGTTGAAGACTTGCGTTGTCGTTTGGCAAGCTTCGTGTTAGGGGGTTCGCATTCCGCCAAAATATGGGCTCGGCTAGCCGAGTTGGAGGCCAAATACACGAGGACCCCGGAGCACAAGGCCCAGCTCGAACCTGACCCAATTGAAAGGGATAGACGTTCGAAGTCAGAGTCAGAATCTGGCCAACGTTCGAACACCCCCGGCTTGCTCGAGGTTCCGGCGATCCCGAACTACAAGGCCCGTGATGCGACCGACAGGACGAAGGAATCGAGAACGCCTCGTCTTACTGAGGGCGTCCCATTAACACAGACGCGCCTACCCATGGAGTATAGGGGGCACTGCATCGTTCCGGAACAGGTAAGGAAGTGGGGTATACGCTTCGATGGCCAGGCTGATCCATTGACCTTCGTAGAAGCCATCGAAGATCGGGCCCTGTCTTATGAGATTGACACCGATTGGTTGCCCTGGCAATGAACGAGGTCATGATCGGCGAAGCCGCTCGCTGGTTCATGACAAGTGGGCTAAGAGAGGTGTCATGGAGCGAGCAGCCCCAGAGTATAAATTGTATGTGCGGAGACAAGATTTTGCGTCGCTGTCGAAGCTCATACAATTAGCGGTCGAGTATGAGGGTATAAAACAGCAGGGTCAACAGTATCCCCCGGGTTCACGATCTCGATTAGGTAATAGCATGGGCACGTATCTAGGCGAGGTGCAAGGACAGGCGACAACAGGCTTAAACAACCCGTTCAGGGTAGCTTCATAGCCAGTATTACCGGTGCCAAGGGAAGAGCCCGTTGACCGAATGATTGGCCAAGAAACCGGGGGAACAGCCAGGAGACGCCCGATATGTTTTCGATGCGGGCAAGAGGGGCATTTTAGGAGGGAATGTCCCAACCCGCAGGTAGTCTTTTGTGCGCAATGCGGAACCAGGGGGGTGAGCAGCCAGGAATGCTGTAGACGACCGGCTCAGGGAAACGGGCAGAGGCACCATCCGGACCGGGAGCGGATGGATTGCGACGTCAGCGGAGCCCGGAGGCAGTAGATGTTTTCCGAGTCGAGGGGGGTCGTGTCGTCGCGACAATCAAGATCGGTGGAGAGGACTACGCGCCACTCGATCAGTGGTGCCTGCGCGGCGAAGGTAGCGAAGGACGTGGATATTAGGGAAGGACACACGAGGATACGGCTGGCGGACGGGTCAAGATTAGACGTCGCGCGGATGCTGCACGCGGGAGTAAGTTTAGCGGGGCGTACGATAAGCGTGCCGCTACCAACACAGTTGGCTTAGGTGATATTACGCCAAGCCTGGTTGGGTCCTCAGGCTTTATCGTGGACAAACGTCAAAGGCGGCTTTTTGAGTAAGGCATCGTCACGTAGGTAGTCGGGGGACTCTGGGGTGTCTCCTATGTCGTGGTTGGAGGAGGTCCTTGAACGATCTTCTCTTGAGCCTATCTGACTACACACCTCCCAGCGAGGTCTCTTGCTACCCGGCTGGCGAATGCTCCGACTTGGCTGTCTATGGTCTCCATTTTGAGGTCTCTGTGCAAGGTAGAATTTCTGACGTACCAGTCAGCACGCGTAATTCGGCGCAAGGCCAAGTTTTGGAGTGTCTGAGTCCGTTTTCGATTTGTCCGAGATGCAATGCCCCAAACCTGAATACCGTATCTCCAAGTTGGTGCCACCACGACGTTGTAGACTGCCCGTTTGCAGCGAAGTGGCAATGGGCTGTTGGGGTTTAGTAGCCAGTTGGCCTTGGCCATCTTATAGCGGCACTGCTTAAGAAGGCCGTCGATGTGCGCCCGAAAACTAAGCCTCTTATCCAGTACAATTCCAAGATACTTGGTGCTTCTGCCAGGGTGGAGGGGGCTACTGTCTATCCAGACTGCTGGACCGCCTGGCACTTCGAGGCATTGAGCTTGATGTTCCATCTGCGTGTCCAGCTCTCAAGCAAGTGGATGTATTCCTGGGCACCGTCAGTGGCTTCGTACTCGCAGTGGGCTGAGTAAAATATTGCCACGTCATCGGCAAATGTGGCCATCAAGTATTTGCCTGGGGTGGCAAACTTGTATAGTTCATCCGGAGTGGGGATGTCTGCCGTGTACAAGTTGTAGAGAAAGGGGCCCAGTACGCTGCCTTGGGGGACACCCGCCTTCATTTTGCGGGCAAGAGAGATTGCTGCTCTAACTTTGACTTCGAACTTTCGCTCCATTAGATAAGAGCGCAGAAGTAGAAAGAAGGGGGCGGGAAGACTCATCTTGATTTTCTGGAGCAATCCATCAATCCAGACTCGGTCAAAGGCCTGCTTAACGTCTACAAGGACTCCATAGCAGTAGTCTTTGTCGTCGTAAGCCTTAAGAATATGGTTAATCACTCTGTGAACCTGTTCAACAGCGCCATGCCCTCCCCTGAATCCAAATTGGTGATCAGGATGGCCATGCGATCCATAAGCCTTGAAAGTCGGGCGACAATCAGTCTTTCCCAGACCTTCGACAAGGAAGGCAGGAGACTGATCGGCCGATATGACTCAGGGTCATATTCCGGCTTGCCCGACTTATTGATCATATGGGAAGTGTTGCGTCCTTAATATGGAGTTGAAGATCAACGTTATAAAAAGGAGCGTGCGCATTGGTAGGGCCTTCAGAGTGGTGTGGCATATTCCATCATGGCCCGGTGCTTTAGCCCTGGGAAGGACTTTGACGACGTTGATCACCTCCTCCACGCGGATGGGGCCGATAGATGGTGACATCTGTAGCGGTGTCTCCAACGCTCGGGTTGTTTCATCGAGCTCTTCTGAGGAGGCCAGATTGAAGGAAGTAAACCGTTCCCTCAGGTGGCTGGCGAAGGTATCAGCTTGCTCTTCGTCTGTAAGGCAGTATTTACCATTGGCGAAGAAGGGGAACGGTTCTCCAGGGTTGGCGCTTCAGGTTTTTAGTTGCTCGCCAGAGCGAGTATCCTGAGTCATGGGTATAGTGCATCCTCTCCAACCTTCTAAAGAAGGATGCGTCTTTGTGTCTGCGAAGGGCCTCCTTGAGTTGCCGCTCCGCTCTTCGCCACTCCGCCTTGTCCCACGGATGCTGTGTAGTCTGCGTCTGCTCCGCCTTTTGATCCTGAGCAGGATGTCTATGTCTGCGGGCAGCCCGTTGCCAGCATTGTCCAGCCGCCTGGCAACTGGTAGGGAGTTATCTTCGGCTGCTGCTGCGCGAATCTTTGCGTTAAGCAGCTCGATGGCGTCCTCAACATCCCGTCCAGTGCAGATTTCGGTGTTGAGGTGTATACTTTCACTCATCTGTCTCTCGAAGACACCGAGATCAGTGCGTGCGTTGATCAGCCTCGGTATTGCGCTGACCACCCTGGCCCTGCTCTCCACGGTAACTATCAGGGCCAGGTGGTCGCTGCGGAGATCCCAATCGTCAGCGATTGAGAGGCACTGGTCAGGGATCCCCTGGTAGATGGCGAAGTCTATACAAGACGGAGTGCCTCGGCTGCCGTACGGGTATCTTGTGGGAGAACCTGTGGCCAGTACTTTCGCTTGACGGTGCGCTAGGCTGCTAGCTAGTTGAAGGCTGCATACCCAAAACCTGCTGTTGCATTTCTGTCATCCTCTCGATAGCTCGGCTCATGTCCTTGATGGCAGAGGAAAGTCCTTCCCCGTTTTTAATAATGTCACATTTTTGAAAAATGTGTAAATTCGCCCCGAACAGTTCGTGGTTTTTGCGATGATTTATCGAGTTTTCCATCAATGTTGTGAAAAATATGAATGTGTTCATTACCATAAACAGCTGATATTGCAACGAAAGCAAGCGGTAATTTTAAATTATAATTTTAAATTTTAATAATCCCACAGTTCTTAACATTTAAAGTTGGCCAAATCCCGCAAAGAATCCTATAAATGGCGCCCCTACTTCGGGGCCGTATTATTTGACTTTTGGAAGGAAATCTGTGCGGCGCTTATGTATATTAAAGCAACTCGATCAGCTGTTTATTTAAATAAGCGGTACTTTTACCACTCACATGTTACCGAAAACCGGTGGAAACCAATATGTGAAACTTGAAAATGTGACATTTTTAAGCACAGTTGAGAAAGGCTTTTACCCGATCTTGAAATAATTTTCATCAGTAGATCAAAATGACAATTGCATTTAAATTGTGGCTTATATTGGTGGGCAGTATATGTAAAAGAGTTTATTTACTTGATTTATAGCTTTTGGTAGCGGAGAGGTAGCGATAGGTATAACATGAAAGACACATATATATCTATATATACTATTCTAGAAGCAACATATCAAGTTTGGTGACCCTAGGCTCTTATTATTTACCCAATTTGCTCATAAAATAGGATTTCGACATCGATTTTTATCGATTGCTTGGAAAAGGAGAAAGTTATCGATTATCGAAAACAAACTCGTACTGCGAATGGACTAGGAGGACCAACAGCTTTACCCATTTTCATTGGGTTCAGGGTATAAAAAAAATCTTTCCTTGGCAGGGTTCGAAGTCGCAACTAACCGCAATACTTCCCGCCGCCTCTACTCAACAGCCACCCCAGCCAAATCAAAAAAAAATAGTTTCTTCAACAGCCACAGCAATTATTGAGTCCTAATGGGAAAACAACAAATTAAAAAAGCAGCACAGATAACAATACAATTGAAATGCTTTTGATAAAATTCAAAGAAGACGCGCATGAATGTGTGTGAGTGTACAGAAATTCTTGCAATTTGCGCTAGCAGCCGCAAACACCTGGGCCGCCGAAACATGTGTTTCTTACCCGATCTTGATGACAATTGCATTTAAATTGTGGCTTATATATATATATATATATATATATATATATATAATAAAATATGTATAAAGCAACATATGATCTACGCATTTGCAAAAACATATACATATATTTACTTACTTATATACCACTTGGGAATGCCAACAAGTTTATGTTATGGCATAAACATACATATAAGAAAACATAATTAGGAAGCATAAACATATTGAAACCCCATTTAACGATTCTGTCAATCCAATCAAAAACATCTGGCAGATATCTTTTCAGTCAGAAAATGCAGGCTAAAGAGATATGTCCAAATATACAACGCAAGCTTGATCGAGACCATTGACTAATAAATACTAAATGAAAAGTCACTCTGAGCTTTTATTAAAGTTTTAAAATTCAAGCAAGATACATAAATTGGTCTGCAGACGTAAAATCAAACAAAAAAAAAAGCTTTCAACCGATGTTTGTTAAGCGATAGTTTCGGTAGTTTCGTTCAGTTAAAATAAAATTATTTAAAGAAAAAAAAACTGAATTACGCGATTAAATTGGCGCAACCGGTAGGATCTGTAGTGAGCAAGCGAAATCGCGTTAAAACACTAGTATTCGCGATCTCCAAGATGTGTGGCTGATGTAACTGTAGGCCGGTGCTAGTTCATTAATACAGATTCACTAAAGAACAATACTAACGAACGTGTTAGTGCTGTGTTTACCATTAAAGAACAATTAAGTTCCAGGTCAAAGTGTATTTTAAATACTGTAAGTTGGCTACTGGCCGGGGTACAACTTTCAATCTTACCAGGACCAGCACGTTACAAGATATTTGTAAATTTGCAGGGATGGAGGGTTTAGGGAGGACAGGAAGGGTTTCAAACAAGCCATACCTCATTTCATTTTCACAGAGTAGGGAGGGAAGTGCATACACACTGCCGGGATTACTAACGCGGTCGGCGGACTAGACTCCGAATCACACATACACGGCCGGGATTGCTCACACGGACGGCGGGCTAAGCCTCGATTCACACACACAGCACACTAGGTTATGGAAAGAGGTTATGTTGAACACTGGCTAGCTCCGGTGTTCACGGTTAGGATCAATAAGAAAAGAAAAAAATAACTAACCGACTTTCTTTACTGTCTTCATTTCTACTCACATTCCTTGTTTCTTACTTATTGGGCGCTACCCTCTCTATTTCCCTAAGCTAAGGCCCTGCTGCACAGTTCGGAGCCCTTGTGCTCCGTTTAACACTCTAAGGCTCTTTTGCTTTCTCTACCTTGACACGCATGTACTCATCCTGACGCTCGATCACAAAGTGCCGGCACGGTCGCAGGCGAGCCGTGCGCTTGCCTCGGCCGCTCAACTTCACCGCGAGCTTTCGCAACTTCGCCTCGGAGTAGCGCTCTTTGCCGCCGAATTGAAGCTGCGCTCTCGAATACGGTGTTGAGCAACCGGTCAGCAACGCACGGTTGCTGCGACAGCCGGCGATTAAATTCGAACTTAAATTATGGGGGGCTCCTTGCCCTTAACTATACGCTTATTCTAATAATCTTAATAAATATTATTGTAATTCAATTAATGCTTATAAACTAACAAAACTACTACATTTTAACACCAACGGCTCCTTGGCGTGACTTTGACCATAAAAATAACGGCTCCTTGCCGTGAATCAAAACCGTGGAGTGGCTGACCCAAGTAGCCACCTCACACCCCCCCTTACTTCGAAAAGGTGATGGTGACGTCACCTCTTGCGTTCAAGGTGACGCTGTAAAATTGTTCTCCTTCCGACACGCGGAATCGGGTTCGTCGTCATCGGCCCCGGCGGATTCTCGTCTGTCCTTCGATGAGGTGCACTACGACCGATGACAGAGATGAAATGGGAAACGGGGTGCCCGACTGTGTTCCGGGTGGGGTCTGTCGGCGTAGGGCGCGGTCTCGGGACCGGCAGTTAGGGAGACTGCCACTGAATTCAGCCCTCCCTCCTCGTCAACACTGACTCCAGGCTAGTGTCCCACCGTCGATTCCGTCGACGATGTCCTCCCCCAGCTCGTTTTAGGTGGGGGTCTCGGTAGCACCTGTGGAGGAAGCACCGTCCGTTCCCTTCGGCTAATGGGTTACTGATGGGGTGCCGTTTCCTTGGTTTCAGATTACACCTCTCCCATATCCGCCCGGTGGACCCATCTTTTTGGTCATCGCGTCTTCTTGGTTGAACCACGCGTCCTCCATCTCCTTCCGGGAGATAGTGCCGGCTGTCTCAGCGCGTGTCCTGGGTACGAGTGGGGGCATCGCGTCTTCATCTCCGATCTGCTGCTCTTCCACAACCATCTGACAGGCGGCAATTGGGGCTACCCAAGGCTCGGAGTATCTACCTCGGGGAGTGGCCATGGCCCCGCAACAAAGGTTATCCTTCTAATCGGTCCCACGCCAGAATTGTTATTGTCACCAGGAATTTATAATTTTGGGCCTCTAAGGTTTATTGTTACAAATTCCAATTGGTGTGTATCGTATTACAATATTGACGTGATGTGCTTAGTTGCTAGGGCTTGTGTATAAGGGGTTGGAATTGAGTGCTGCGGACGTATGCTATATGCTATCTGAGTGTATGTTCAACTGTAGTATATGTTGTAGGTGTGGTATATATGTCACTTCCCCATCCATAAGAAACTAGCCTGTCAGGCGGACATTTTTGGATATAATGTTGGGGTATTGCTAATTACAATATTATCGGTTTCATTTAGGTTGCTGTTGCTTATAATAGTTTCATGTGGTTGAGTATTGATTTTTTCAATTTGTGTTTCTTCTTTTTGTTTCTTATATTTTACAATTATTCTTTGGGGTAATGCTTTAAACTTATAGATAATGTACAATATTATAGCAATTATGATTGTGCAAAGTATGATTACAATTTGAAAAGTGTGTACATTTTAGTGTGATCTTTTACAATTTCTTTGGCTTGAATGTATGAAAATGTTTCTAACTTCTACGTTATTGCTTATATAAATGGTTTCCGTATAATCTTACATTGTGCTTGTGATTATTATTTTATCTAATTGAATTTTGACGCTTTAATGAGGTTGTTACCTTCTATTAACATTTCTCTATTGATACAGTCTTGTTTTAAAAGTGTCTTTGGTACATTCCAAGTAATCAGTATTTTAGGCTCGACATTATTTATTTCAAAGTTCTTTCTTGCTTTTTTGTAACTACATTCTGTTGTGTCTTGATTCAAAATTCCTGTTATGCATTTATTTGTAATTAATTTTTTTGTATTTGCTGTGAAGGCTTGTTTGTTTTGCATGATTCTTCGCTTTTGGAGCCCGGTCGTTGGTGGATCGTCTCGCCGTCTTTAGGGTTGTGCCGAGGCTTGACTGACGCGTACCGCTGATATGGCTGACGTGCGCCGCTGAGCCAAATCCTGGCCTTTGGGGTGACTTCGTGGGCCTCTCTGGTGCGAGAGCTGGTCCCTTCGTTGCCGGAGCCGTTTATTTTGTTAATAGTCTTTTGATTTTTATTTGTTCGTCTCGTGTCGCACTTAATATTTAAGTTTTTTCGCATTTTGTATAATTTGACACAATGTTTGTTTAGATTTTATTAATAAACGGCAAAAGAAATAATGTATTGTTTAATTTTAAATTGCGGAACTTTTTACTAAAAAACTTTTATTTTTATGGGGCAGACATGTAAAATTATCACTTTAAGCTCGCTTCGAGCTGGCCCGCCCGCCGTTGACCGCTGATCAAATCGAACTCTCTGCTGTACATTTGGGCAGCAACATCGGTGGCGAATTTCGGCACACGTATACATTTGCGAGGCGGGTACCGTTGCTGCCCATCTGCACAGCTGCATTTTTTTGGGTCAACGGCCCAAATGAAGGCCAAGGGCATATCCAAGCGCATTCGATCCACTCTCCTTATAGTCTCTTTAAGAGCGAATCGGGCGGCCAACAGCAATCGCCCCTTTTGGTACTGTGGATCGCAAGCCCGTTGACACCCTTCAATAAATTGGGCTTCGCTGTGGGCCCAGCTTCACCCCCGAAACTCTGACCCTATGACAAAAAGATATCGGCGTGGCCGATAATATCGCACGCAACCAACTAAGCAAGCAATCGATCCTGCCGATAACATCAAATGCAAGAATTTCTCTTTTTCTTTTTAAATTTAGATTTGTAGTGTGTAATTTTTCTACCTCTATTGGTTTCTTCAAAATGATTATCATCTACTTGTCTGAATTTTCCTGTTTTCTTGAATGAGTTGTGGTTTTTGATCTTACTAGAGGTGATTCCCTAAATCTAATATCTACTTCGAAGTCTTGGCGTTTTTCGTTTAGACTCGCTATTTTACTTATATTGTTTGTTTGGGTGTCATATGCGGGGTTTCCGGCTTATATGAATATATCAGCTGGTGTTCTACCAGTTGTATTATGATTGGTTTTATGGTTATACGAATAAAGAATTGTTTCAAATTTTGTTAACTTATTTTTTGGGTCGGACTCGCTGTTGATTATCCTCAGTTTTTCATTAACTGTTTTGTGAAATCAACGTCAGAAATTCTTACTATTCTTACTATTATTTATAGTTATTTTAACATTTTCGGACTGTAGCCATAACTGAAGTGCTGCGCACATGAATGTTTCGAGCCAATCACTGCTATTAATGCAGCATATTTGGAATAAATGTCTATACAAGATAGAAATTATTTATTGTCAATGATGTAAAATCCATTACATATTCTTGTCTAGGGTTGAATGTTTCGGGAGTAGTTTGGAACGAGAGTTTATTATTTTTGTGTTTGGTTGTAGCTATATTGCATATTTCACATTCATTTATGATGTTTTGAATGAGTTTTTGATGGTCGGGATAGTAATATTTTTCTTTAAAGAGTGCTGTTACCTTTTCGATACCTGAATGTAATAAATCTTTATGATTTTTAAGGATCATTTCCTTGAAGTGGGCATATGTTACGATATCAGTTACTTGTTTAGTGGATTTCATTACTTTTGTTGAGTTATTAGGATTGATTATTTCAATTGTGACGCGGAGTCACAATGAGGCCCGCTCACGAATATATGCACACAATCATAGGTTAAGAAGACAGAAAAATAAAGTAATAAAATGTCACAATCATAGGCTAAGAATAATAATAATAATATTGTAACCATAAGTTAAGAGCAAAAGATGAAGTAAATGAAGTCAGTTATCGGTTAAATGTATGCTTACTAAATTAAGAGAGTCCGACTGCAAGCACAATCGAATCACTTGCAACTCTGTTGATATTATTAGGAGTAAAAGAGAGCCAAGCTTAGAGAGAGGATTTCCGCCACAGGGCAAAAAGGGCGAAAAGAGGGTCGTGAGCTGCTGCCGCCGATCAGCAACTTCACTTTGGAAGCGACAAGCGTGAGTATCGCACGTGCATACGTGACGAGGGACAGAATTTAGGGACCGCGAGTTAGCTGCCAGGTTAGGTAGGAACGACCTAGAATTAACGGTGCAGCAAGGCTAGGAAAGCTAAGAAGTGAATAAAAAAACGAAAGTGGTTGTACACATAGTAAAACGGTGTTTGCGTGTTGTCTGTGTAGAAATTGTGAATTTTTAGGCTTTCGTTTGCGGCGGAGCGATCCCAGCAGCACCCATCACGCAGGCCGACTCTAACCTAATCGCAGCGGAGCGATCCCAGCGGCTTCCCTTTTCCTTAACAGAATTAGTAACCACTCTGAGGCGGAGTTATCCCTAAGGCTCCATACCCCCTTTTTAGCTTCACGTCTAGGCAAACTACAAATTTCTTGTAGAGTGGACCTGGGTAAGACTGAGTCATCACTCCGGCCAAGAAGCTACTTTGCAAGTGGCGCCCGAGCAGGGACCCTAGGCGTGAAGGGGCTTGGCACTAACGTGGCCTAAAAGCCCATGAAAGTGCCTTCAGGGTGAGTTAAATCCAAAACGGCAAAAGTAACTGAGAAGTTAGCTGCCTGCGGCATAGGAAAAGGGAGCATAGAAAGTCCCACAGGGGTGTCAGTAACAAACGCACACGTGCAGGCAGACAAGTGGGGACAACGAGAAAAGACAAAGAAGAGACTCGAAAACTAACGGACAGCTTTAAAACTTTTCGCCGAGCAAGCAAGTTTGCGGCAAGCGCGCTAGCGTGTGTGCACGCATACAAGTACACGCTCACACGCATAAGCCGAGAGTCGGCAGAGCTCGCGTCAACGCGTCAAGCTGTGGAAAAAATAAATATGGTGAACATTTAAGACAAAGTGAGCGCAACAGTGAACGTGTTTCTTATATTTTTTTTTCAAGTGATCACCGGTGCAACATTTAACAACAATTAATGAAAACTAATAATAACTAGTTAAAAGTGACCACAGTGCAGTAACATAGAACCACGGTAAAAGAGTGGACGCGTGTAGCAAAAGGGTACCGTGGGCCGAGGCCAGCACGCAGCGTCACTTTTTAGGGTGGTCAACTAAAGGTGCGACTATTTTTTTGTGCGGCCAATGGTGGTGTTCTGGCTCGATAAAATAAAGTTAAAGAAAATTAATTAAAATAAAACAAACTAAAATAAAATTAATTAAAATAAAACAAACTAAAATAAAACGAATTAAAATAAAACAAATTAAAATAATTAAAATAAAATTAATTAAAAATTAAAATAATTAAAAAAAATTAATTATAATAAAATTAATAAAAATTAAAATAAAATTAATTAAAATAAAATTAATAAAAATTAAATTAATTAAAATCAAATTAATTAAAATCAGATAAATTAAAAATAAAATTAATTAAAACCAAAATAATTAAAATAAATGAAAACAAAACAAATAAAAATAAAATAAATTGAAATAAAATAAATTAAAAATTAACGTGATTTAAGTAAACGGAAATAAAACAAAACGAAATAAAATAATTATAAATAATCATAAACAAATACAATAAAAATAAATTCGGAAAACCAGAAGGAAGTAATTAAAAAGAAGCGGTCGAGGAAGACTGGATATCCGAACGGAGTCACGTGGACCACAAGAGGAAAAGGGAACAGCAGTAATAGGTTACATACGAAAGGATGGATACGGGTGAGTGTCAGAATCCAGGGGTGGGCGTACGGTGGATCCTCTCGCGACGGAAGCAGGAACTGGAGGCGATTACTCGCGAGTTCGGGTTGAGCGAGATGGGGCGGGTTGAAGACTTGCGTTGTCGTTTGGCAAGCTTCGTGTTAGGGGGTTCGCATTCCGCCAAAATATGGGCTCGGCTAGCCGAGTTGGAGGCCAAATACACGAGGACCCCGGAGCACAAGGCCCAGCTCGAACCTGACCCAATTGAAAGGGATAGACGTTCAAAGTCAGAGTCAGAATCTGGCCAACGTTCGAACACCCCCGGCTTGCTCGAGGTTCCGGCGATCCCGAACTACAAGGCCCGTGATGCGACCGACAGGACGAAGGAATCGAGAACGCCTCGTCTTACTGAGGGCGTCCCATTAACACAGACGCGCCTACCCATGGAGTATAGGGGGCACTGCATCGTTCCGGAACAGGTAAGGAAGTGGGGTATACGCTTCGATGGCCAGGCTGATCCACTGACCTTCGTAGAAGCCATCGAAGATCGGGCCCTGTCTTATGAGATTGACACCGATTGGTTGCCCTGGCAATGAACGAGGTCATGATCGGCGAAGCCGCTCGCTGGTTCATGACAAGTGGGCTAAGAGAGGTGTCATGGAGCGAGCAGCCCCAGAGTATAAATTGTATGTGCGGAGACAAGATTTTGCGTCGCTGTCGAAGCTCATACAATTAGCGGTCGAGTATGAGGGTATAAAACAGCAGGGTCAACAGTATCCCCCGGGTTCACGATCTCGATTAGGTAATAGCATGGGCACGTATCTAGGCGAGGTGCAAGGACAGGCGACAACAGGCTTAAACAACCCGTTCAGGGTAGCTTCATAGCCAGTATTACCGGTGCCAAGGGAAGAGCCCGTTGACCGAATGATTGGCCAAGAAACCGGGGGAACAGCCAGGAGACGCCCGATATGTTTTCGATGCGGGCAAGAGGGGCATTTTAGGAGGGAATGTCCCAACCCGCAGGTAGTCTTTTCTGCGCAATGCGGAACCAGGGGGGTGAGCAGCCAGGAATGCTGTAGACGACCGGCTCAGGGAAACGGGCAGAGGCACCATCTGGACCGGGAGCGGATGGATTGCGACGTCAGCGGAGCCCGGAGGCAGTAGATGTTTTCCGAGTCGAGGGGGGTCGTGTCGTCGCGACAATCAAGATCGGTGGAGAGGACTACGCGCCACTCGATCAGTGGTGCCTGCGCGGCGAAGGTAGCGAAGGACGTGGATATTAGGGAAGGACACACGAGGATACGGCTGGCGGACGGGTCAAGATTAGACGTCGCGCGGATGCTGCACGCGGAAGTAAGTTTAGCGGGGCGTACGATAAGCGTGCCGCTACCAACACAGTTGGCTTAGGTGATATTACGCCAAGCCTGGTTGGGTCCTCAGGCTTTATCGTGGACAAACGTCAAAGGCGGCTTTTTGAGTAAGGCATCGTCACGTAGGTAGTCGGGGGACTCTGGGGTGTCTCCTATGTCGTGGTTGGAGGAGGTCCTTGAACGATCTTCTCTTGAGCCTCCTGACTACACACCTCCCAGCGAGGTCTCTTGCTACCCGGCTGGCGAATGCTCCGACTTGGCTGTCTATGGTCTCCATTTTGAGGTCTCTGTGCAAGGTAGAATTTCTGACGTACCAGTCAGCACGCGTAATTCGGCGCAAGGCCAAGTTTTGGAGTGTCTGAGTCCGTTTTCGATTTGTCCGAGATGCAATGCCCCAAACCTGAATACCGTATCTCCAAGTTGGTGCCACAACGACGTTGTAGACTGCCCGTTTGCAGCGAAGTGGCAATGGGCTGTTGGGGTTTAGTAGCCAGTTGGCCTTGGCCATCTTATAGCGGCACTGCTTAAGAAGGCCGTCGATGTGCGCCCGAAAACTAAGCCTCTTATCCAGTACAATTCCAAGATACTTGGTGCTTCTGCCAGGGTGGAGGGGGCTACTGTCTATCCAGACTGCTGGAGCCTTGCCACGCCTCAGTGTGTAGTTGACCGCCTGGCACTTCGAGGCATTGAGCTTGATGTTCCATCTGCGTGTCCAGCTCTCAAGCAAGTGGATGTATTCCTGGGCACCGTCAGTGGCTTCGTACTCGCAGTGGGCTGAGTAAAATATTGCCACGTCATCGGCAAATGTGGCCATCAAGTATTTGCCTGGGGTGGCAAACTTGTATAGTTCATCCGGAGTGGGGATGTCTGCCGTGTACAAGTTGTAGAGAAAGGGGCCCAGTACGCTGCCTTGGGGGACACCCGCCTTCATTTTGCGGGCAAGAGAGATTGCTGCTCTAACTTTGACTTCGAACTTTCGCTCCATTAGATAAGAGCGCAGAAGTAGAAAGAAGGGGGCGGGAAGACTCATCTTGATTTTCTGGAGCAATCCATCAATCCAGACTCGGTCAAAGGCCTGCTTAACGTCTACAAGGACTCCATAGCAGTAGTCTTTGTCGTCGTAAGCCTTAAGAATATGGTTAATCACTCTGTGAACCTGTTCAACAGCGCCATGCCCTCCCCTGAATCCAAATTGGTGATCAGGATGGCCATGCGATCCATAAGCCTTGAAAGTCGGGCGACAATCAGTCTTTCCCAGACCTTCGACAAGGAAGGCAGGAGACTGATCGGCCGATATGACTCAGGGTCATATTCCGGCTTGCCCGACTTATTGATCATATGGGAAGTGTTGCGTCCTTAATATGGAGTTGAAGATCAACGTTATAAAAAGGAGCGTGCGCATTGGTAGGGCCTTCAGAGTGGTGTGGCATATTCCATCATGGCCCGGTGCTTTAGCCCTGGGAAGGACTTTGACGACGTTGATCACCTCCTCCACGCGGATGGGGCCGATAGATGGTGACATCTGTAGCGGTGTCTCCAACGCTCGGGTTGTTTCATCGAGCTCTTCTGAGGAGGCCAGATTGAAGGAAGTAAACCGTTCCTCCAGGTGGCTGGCGAAGGTATCAGCTTGCTCTTCGTCCGTAAGGCAGTATTTACCATTGGCGAAGAAGGGGAACGGTTCTCCAGGGTTGGCGCTTCAGGTTTTTAGTTGCTCGCCAGAGCGAGTATCCTGAGTCATGGGTATAGTGCATCCTCTCCAACCTTCTAAAGAAGGATGCGTCTTTGTGTCTGCGAAGGGCCTCCTTGAGTTGCCGCTCCGCTCTTCGCCACTCCGCCTTGTCCCTCGGATGCTGTGTAGTCTGCGTCTGCTCCGCCTTTTGATCCTGAGCAGGATGTCTATGTCTGCGGGCAGCCCGTTGCCAGCATTGTCCAGCCGCCTGGCAACTGGTAGGGAGTTATCTTCGGCTGCTGCTGCGCGAATCTTTGCGTTAAGCAGCTCGATGGCGTCCTCAACATCCCGTCCAGTGCAGATTTCGGTGTTGAGGTGTATACTTTCACTCATCTGTCTCTCGAAGACACCGAGATCAGTGCGTGCGTTGATCAGCCTCGGTATTGCGCTGACCACCCTGGCCCTGCTCTCCACGGTAACTATCAGGGCCAGGTGGTCGCAGCGGAGATCCCAATCGTCAGCGATTGAGAGGCACTGGTCAGGGATCCCCTGGTAGATGGCGAAGTCTATACAAGACGGAGTGCCTCGGCTGCCGTACGGGTATCTTGTGGGAGAACCTGTGGCCAGTACTTTCGCTTGACGGTGCGCTAGGCTGCTAGCTAGTTGAAGGCCGCGCGCATTGCTGTTATTTGCGCCCCACAGCCAGTGATGTGCATTCCAATCGCCTCCCACCAGATATCTGAGTATGAGTTGAAGTCGTCAGTCGACGTCTGCTCATTTGGTCTGCAATAGACTGCTCCAAAGTCCACGTTACCAGCATCAGTGGAGACTTTCACAATCGAGTATTGGTAAACACGGTTAGTAATACTCAATTGCGGAAAGTGAACCAAGTTACTCCGAACGAGGACAGCGCAGCCACCGCTAGCTGAGCGATTTTGAGTCCAGTGTACAGGGTATGCCTCAAAGCCAAAGACTTTAGGGAAAGTTGGACCGTTGGTTCTAGTTTCTGACAGCAGAATTATTCCGATTGCGTATTTTTGTACTAGGGCCTCCAGCTCTAGTACTTTACCTGAAATGCCATTGGCATTCCAGATTAGCACCTTCAGTGGTGTGTTCATTTGGATAGTAACGCGGTTAGAAGGGTGAGGATTTGCTGTTGCATACCCAAAACCTGCTGTTGCATTTCTGTCATCCTCTCGATAGCTCGGCTCATGTCCTTGATGGCAGAGGAAAGTCCTTCCCCGTTTCCAGATATCTGATGTTGCTGTTGTTGCGCAGTCAGCCTCTCCTGTTGCTGTTCCCTCAGCAATCTATGTAGCCTAGCTTGCGCTGGTCCTTCTCGCTGGCTAGTGCTGGGGACGTTGTTCTCTTTGCTGAATGCAGCTAGTTCTATTCTGGTGGCAGCGGCGTATGAAAGCCCTTCTACTTGTTCAGTGAGTGCTGTACGGGGGAAGACAACAGGTGTAGGCCCATGATCTTTATTGCTTCAGCTTCGGTTAGCTTAAGTCGGTGGGAGATTTTTCATTTTGGCGGGCTTTGGGGCTCCCGCACGCTTTGTATATTCAGTGAACCACTCGCAGCCCTTATAGTTGGCAGGGTGGTTACCACCGCAGTGAACGCATGTTGCCGGTACCGAGTCGGGCCGTGTGCAATCAGCAGAGCGATGATTGATCCCGCTTTTAACGCATTTGTGTTGTTTTCTACAGTATGTGGCCGTGTGCCCGTACTCCTGGCATCTATGGCATTGCACCACATCCTGGCTTCTTCTAGCAGTCCCAACCTTGACCACCTGCTTGCACAGCTTCCTGATAATAAGAGCCTCCTTGTTGTTGGTCGCCGGCTGCAAGTTAATGAAGTGGATGTTAATGGGCTCCTTGGTAGCTTTGCTGCTCGAATTGTGCACGTGGAGAACGGTGTGGTCGTCGACGAGTTCTCGGTTGAGTGTGGAGTGGTGGAGGCCTTTAATAACTATGCGATAGGGCTTCTCCTCCTGCAGCTGGTATGAGTTTAACTCAATTTTGTGTTCATCCAGTATCTGTATGGTGGCCCTCTATGTGGGCACATCATTGGCTAGGAGTCGCATAGTCCTACCTAGGTTGGATTTGATGGTCAAGTTATCCGCTACTTCGGATAGTAGGAGCCACACGTCGATGATGTCGCTGACTCGATTTAGAACGATGGGGGGTGGCTTCTTTCCTCCAGTGGGGGCATTGTTGTTGGCCCTTATTTCGGGCACGGAGGAGCTGGTGCTGACATGGGCTACAGCGTTGGGCTGGCTGTCGCCCCCAACCTGAGGAGTCGCTGAGGCATTCAAGTTCTCTTCTTGATCGGCCTCAGATTCGTCAGCATCCATGTCTTCGACGTTATCGCGTGGGGCCAAGAGTGCATATCTATTGGAAGCATCAGTGCCATCTGGACAGGTGTCAGTTTTGTTCAGTTTTCGCCGCGTAGCAGGTGGGGTCCTGCTGTCTGAGACTTTGCGCTTGTCATTAGTTTTTTTTTTTGCCTGTGCTTGAATCATTCGAGCCGCAGATGCGGCGCGCGAATTGGGTTTGATGGCCTCTACTGTTTGCACTAGGGCGGCGCGCGAATTGGGTTTGATGGCCTCTACTATTTGCACTAGGGCGTCAATTTCTCTATTTGTGCTAGCACCAGCATGTGGGCTGCTGCCGGGGTCTTCGGATTCCATTAGAGGGTAGGAAGGGGAGACTGAAGTACTTCTTCCAGACATTAGCGCGGAGAATTTATTAGCAGCTGTTGCTAAGCGGCTGTTAAGCATTGAGGTGCTCGGCGGCGTTGCGGCGTCAGCATTTAGTTGGCCTACCTCATTAGTTCGAGACGGCTCCTTGTTATTTATTGTGGGTGCATTGCTGTTGTCAGCACTCACTGGCATTTTTGCTCTATTGGCATTGCCGCTGGTCGGGTGCATGTCAGCACGGCAACGCAGCCGACTTTCTCAATTTGTGACCACCTCATGTTGTGTTTGATTTGGTTTCGATCCACCTAAACCAAATTGCTTTGTCAGCAATTAGTTTTGTTTTAATTTTTGTCGTTTTTCTGAAATTATTGGTGCTTTGCACTCTTTGTGCAGAGTTGCAATAGCCGCTTTGGCCGTTTGGGCGCGCACTGGAGTTTTGGTTATTAATTGTTTTCCGTTCACCTTAAACACCGAAAAGTGACTACCTAATTTCTCTACGTCATATCTGCCATGCTTGTGTATCTTTATCACTTTGTACGGACCAAGATATTTTCCCATCAACTTCAACCGTATTCCATACTGAGTACGCTTAATCGCAACCATGTCGTCTATTTTGTATCGCTTTTCAATCTTTCTATTTAATTCAAATGCTCGTTTATTCTCATCTTGCAATACCTTTATATTTTCATTAGCCTGCTTTCTTAATCGTTCTGTCCTCCAACTCCTCTATCAGCACCAACTCGTTGAACTCCGGATTTTCTGAACAACCTGTCAAGATTTTGAACGGAGTTATCTATGTACTTCTGGGCTCTGTATTGTTAATTAGCTGTTGTACTCCACCGACGTGCTTTAGTCAACATGGGCACTACAATTTCACTCGACTTTTCTTGTCTGACCCACCAGATATTGACCACAGCTGCTTCTGTTAAATTCACTCGTTTATTTAACTGCCACCAGCAGCTTTTCAATTTATGCTCTCATCGTTTCTTCTTCTGATTCCGTGCACAACACCAGCTTTAGAATTTCTGCTCTCGTCGTTTCTTCTTCTGATTCCGTGCAAAACACCAGATTTTCAATTTCTGCTCACGTTGTTTTTTCTTCTGACTTCACAACACCAGCGCCAGCTACAGCACGAACGCACCAGCCTCTTGCTTACGTTGTCTGTATACACACAAGTTGTCATGCCTCTTTCGTTAACAAGATTCGTCTCTCTTTGATTGCCTTCTTCGTTGTCCTTTGAATCGATTTCTCGTGCCTCTTGATATTGCTTTGGCTCTGCTGTATTTCACAATCCTAGGCCATTCACCATTCTAGGAATTTCACCACATGCTCTGTTGCTTTCGCAGTCGCACTTGAGCTGAATTTTCCTTACAAAGCTTTAATATCTGTCAGCAACGAAGTTTTACTTTTCAACTTTGAAAATCGCAAAAGTTCAACAGCATAGCTAGTCCACTACAGCACCGCACAATTTACACAATTTTTTCGAGTTATAGTTGAATCCCAACAAGTCTTCAAGGGTTATGATTGAATGTAAATGACTTAGGACGATTAGGGTGAAAAGCTTGACATCACTTTCTTATTACAGGCCTTGGGCTCAGTAATAATTTGGCAAATAATAACAATATGATGTTACGGCCATCTGCCGGAGCAAGTATTACTTTATTGTTTTACAATCGAGTGTTTATACAAAACTGAATATTGTTGGATCTGAAAACTAAATCTAAAGCCAAGCCAGAAGTATAAGCTGCCGAAATCATAGCCGCCAATGTCGACTCAGCATAACTGATAAACAATTCAACTTGCGACATAGGCAAGTGTCATGTTACCAAAGACTACTTTGTAGCTGCGCATTGCACTTATTCGCCAACAGAATGCGCATGCGAGGGTAGCTACATATAAATAAAAGGGGCCTAGCAAGCGAGTGTTATTAATTAACTATCCCCCCACTAAGCTCGTGAGCGTCCCCGGTTACGTTATGTTTGCTGATGGCTTCTTGTAGTTTCTTTGAAGCTTGTAACCGCTTAATGAGATGATAGCTGAGGATGAAACAACTGCAGGCGGTGTTCAAAACGATACCGATGGTGAGCCAGCTTGCGTGTGACTCGGTCGACTCTAGCTCTTCTTTGAAGTCCTGGATGATTTCTAAATTTTGGCTATTCATCCTGTGGAGCTGTAGTATGTTGAGTATCGGGTCATGACTGATGATATTGAGCACTGGGGATCCTGCTATAACTGGCCTTTTCCTTAACATTTCAGGTTGGTTGATCCATTGAGCCATTGATTTCGATTTCTAGACCGTCGTCAGAGCTGAATTTCGATGAGCTCTCGTTAATAATTATCACGCCGTCGTCCACTTGAGTGATGGGTCTTAAGTCGCTGGGTTGAGAACTGCAGTTAGCTGTTATACCAGCGTGTAGCGCTCGAGCGCAGGTTTCGCCTTTTGCTGTTTTGCAGATCGCGCTAAAATTGGTCATGGGGCACTCCTTGACCCCCAAGATGTCGCCGTTGCACTCAGCTATGATGTTGTCTTGCAGCTGTAGAATTATATGTTAGTGGGAATATTGTGAATAATTAGCCATAACTCGGACATTTTAATCCTTTCGAAGTCGGACGCGTCTTGTGTCCCTGCAACCACCTTTAGTGCAGTGCCCAAGAAGCCTAAAAATCTGGCCATCCTATGGTGCACCTAAACAACGGACAAAAAGCTTCTAATGTGATCAACATCAACGTCTAAGAGTTTTCTCATATGCGACTGGGGAAACATTTCGGACAACTTCTCTGTTTCATGTACCATATTGGTTAGGTCTGTTAAATTGCTAGAGTGACTAATAAAATCCCTTAGTTCCCATATTAATACATTTCCATGCAATACAGGAATGAAATTTGAGCGTGAGTAATCGGTGATCCAAGCGTGTGCTACCTGCAAGAACGAATGGTAAACTATAAAAATTACTGCGTGAAAATTCTTACTATAAATTTCTATCTGAGATTGTCCTTGTGGACCACCCTCCCATTAATTAGAACCAAGGTTCCCAAATCTTGTTTTACTTTCTTACACAACAGGGTCAGTTTGTTTCCAAACCTCTTGTTGTTGTTTCAAATACTCATTTCCCTGCTTCGAACACTATTTTGTCTGGTTGCGTTGCATCTTTCAAGCATGGCCTGTTGTTCCTTTTCAATTTCTATACCCTGAACCCATTAAAGATGGGTAAAAAGGGTATAATGTATATGTGCAAATGTATGTAACAGGCAGAAGGAAGCATCTCCGACCCCATAAAGTGTATATTTTCTTGATCAGCATCAATAGCTGAGTCGATCCAACCATGTCCGTCTGTCTGTCCGTCTGTCCGTCCGTCCGTCCGTCCGCATGTATGAACGCAAGGATCTCAGAACCTATAAGAGCTAGATACTTGAAATAGCTGTAGGTCCTCCTAGTCCCCACGCAGATCGAGTTTGATTGCGATATTCGATAACTTGCCCCGTTTCCAAGTAATCGATAAAAATCGATATCGAAATACTGTTTTTTGAGCAAATTGGGTAAACAATAAGAGCTAAAATCACCAAACTTGATATGTTGCTTCTAAAATAGTATACATATATATCAGTATCATTCATTTTATACCCATCAGCACCACCCCGCTACCACCACAAACCTATAAATCAAGTTAACAAGTTAATAAACCAATTTACATATGCTGCCCGCCAATATAAGCCACAATATAAATGCAATTGTGAGAATACACGAATATTTTACTGTACAATAAGATCTACTGATGAAAATTACATCAAGATCGGGTAAGAAACACAAAAGAAAATGTGTTTCGGCTCCCCATGTGTTTGCGGCAGCTAGCGCAAATTGAAATTCTTGCACACACACACACACTTGTACACACACACATTTATGCCCGTCTTCTTTGAATTCTATCAACAGCATTGCAATTACGATTGTATTGTTTCCTATGCTGCTATTTTAGTTGGATTTTTTCACATTAAGACTCAATAATTGGTGTGGCTTTTGGGTAGAGGCGGCGGCAGGTAGTGCTGTCTGCTGCTAGTTCGAGACCTACCGAGGGAAATTTATTTTTTTTTTTTTGGCTGGTGTGGCTGTGGATTAAAGGCGGTGGCAAGTAGTGCGGTTAGTTGCGAGTTCGAACCCTGCCAAGGAAAGTTTTTTTTTTTTAATTTATCTATATTACTAAAGCAAACGAGCGCGTAGCCCGATCTGCATTTGCTGTTGGAAGAAAGGTATCCTCTAGTCGGGAGCTCCCGACTAGAACCTCTTACTTGTTTTCTTTACAGAGTGTCTAAATTCGGTTGATGAGGCGTATATGACATATCCGTGACAGAATGGATTGACCTATTGTATTCTACTGTCGCCCTCATGATCAACTCTGTTAAATCGTTAGCTTCCCCATCTTATTTCAAACTCCTAGCGATTTCCGTCAGGGTAATGTGAAACCGTTTTACCTGTCCGTTTGAACTACTGTGGAGTGGTGGAGGATTTACGATATCTATTTTGTTGCTGTTTTTTAACAGTGATACGATTGTTTCTGAGTTGAACGGCGTTTCGTTATCGCAATATATTGCCCTTGTTTCCGGGAGCAAGTTGATCAACTGTATAATTGGAATTTTTATGTATATTATTATTCGCGACAGAAGCGGTTGTACGACAACAAATTTATAGAACTTATCTATACAAGTTACGAATAGTTTTTTGTCAGTGGAAAAAATACCAATGTGAAGTATTTCGCCAGCATAAGAAGTTATTGGTGTAGTGCCAATCACCTGTTTTTTAAGGTGTCGTGTCATGAATTGACCTAGCCATTAATGACGATTTCTTTGGCAAGGGTGCTCATTTTAGGGAAAAAGGAGTCGGGAAGGATTTGCTTAACATTTTCCTGAGCGGCTCTGGAGCGAGTTACCGTATCTCTCAGCGAGGGTATCGCAGAGTCGATACGACCAACTAAACCACCAAGAAGCGGATAGAACGACACTCCCCTCCCCTTACCTCTCGCTGCCCACTCAAGAGGGCATCAGTACATTGTCACAGTTTTTAAGTACATTGTATCAAATTCTAAATGAAGCAGTTTAGAGGATGTGGTTGCGACACCTTAACACCTAAATCAGCACTTTCTCAGACTCATGTTGAGAAACAATTAAAACATATTGTAAACATTAGCTTAGCATAAGATTGAAGAATAAATGTAAAGTCAGTCGGTACTGAAGAATCATACTCAGCAGTTGGTCTTTTATTACATACCTACAAAAATTAAAGAAGAAACATTGTAAATTGTTCAACATCCTCCTTCAACCAGGACATCATTTGTTATCTCTCTCTACTACGGAAGATAACTAGCGCAGCCGGACTCGGACCAATCATGATATCTTCATAACAATGTAGGCGAACAACAGATATGTAAATTAATAATATCAGTACACAAAAATAAAAGAAATCAACAAAAAAAAGCCTAAAGTGATATGGTAGTGTTACAAGTAAAGAAACAAGTGCATATAAAAGATACAGAAAATAATGTAATTAAAAGAATAAAGGCAAAAAAAATTGTGCATGTGACGTAACAAGTGATGCGCCAAGTAGCGGGCCACGTCATATCATGCAACGTAGCTGCAGTGGTTTGATTCGGATTTAGGCGGAACATGTTGGAAGCACACGAACGTTTGCGCCCTTTCAATCCAACAAATTTGTTGCAATGTAAGGTTCGAACGAATTAGTGCGACGTGGCAAACACGATAGATGTTGGGAGCGAACTTTAGCAATACGGTGGCGAGAACAAACACAAGACTGATCTCAAACACCAACGAAATATTTAACAAGTCAAACAAGTCAAACGTTTGAAAGCTAGTTGGACGCAAACCAATTTCGATTGGCTTGAACATGTCACTGAAACATGCTGCACTTCGCAGCGTTCGGCACTAAATAAACAAGTCATGCTCTTCAAGGTTAAGAAAGAACCATTGCAGCAAGGCAATATTATCACCGTTAATAATATGATCTCTTATTTGGCCACTAAAGAATGTGTAGAACCGCGCTGACGGTGGGAATTGCATCGAGCAATTTCCATATGTCGCATTCAACTTAACTGTAGTCGAACCAAATTAGAGTGAACACAAAATGGGGTACCATCGCAAAACGGCAAAACAAAAAAAATGTTTAACAACAATAATAATAATAAAAAATATATAAAAAAGATAATATTAAATAAACAAATAAATAAAAAAAAAGTTATATGCGACTTATATACATCTATTTACAAATCTTTTTGTTTTCAAATTCAAAACTACGAATTCACTTTTCATTCACAAGACGTAACTTAAGATTATGAAAGAAACAAATTACTAAAGTATCTCTTATTACAGAATCTTGTGAGACACAAAAACACACCACACAGCGATTCATCCTAAATATAAACAACCACACACGAAAACACAAAGACCCTAGAAATAAGACACTTTACAATAAGTTATACAAGAAAACACAATACCATATAATAATAATTTAAGTTTAATTATAAGACATATACACAACAATATTGAAACTACTAATCATAAGAACAAACACATAATAACACATAACAATACACAAATATTAATGTATAAATTAGGAAAAGTAAAGCAAACTTTAACAAGAAGTAGAACAAGAATAAGTGCTAGTTTGTCCGATATAACAGAAGTAACTGCCCGAAAAGCCATACCTAGACCCAAGAATAGTACACAAAAAATAGCGGTAACAATGGCATCGACCTCGAACACGCCACCCCCGCACCAACCAACACCGACCAACCCCCAAGATATATTTGCATCTATGCCCATCCCAGATGCAATTCGTAATCTACCACCTTTTGACGGGAACATTAAAGCACTTAACGAAATCATAACAAACGTAGAAGAAATCTTAATATTAATGAGAGCTATCAGAAATAAAATAGAGGGAAAAGTCCCATTATCAGCATTAACCTTACTCAATTGGGACCAGATTAAAAAGACCCTTGTAATCAATTTTGCAGACAAACGCGAAAAATCAGCTCTTCTATACGATTTACGCTTGCTAACTCAGAAAGACCCGTCAGTGACCCGACCTTACGAACATATTAACGAAATAAAACTAGTCCTTTTCAATCTGATAGAAAATACAGAATCAGAATATAGCATTATTAAAGCAAAAAAAAAGATTCGTATATGAAAATATGCTTGAACGCTTTTGTAACAAGAGTTAGGGGACCCTTAGGAGCATTTCTCAGGGCAATGAGACCTACATCTCTTAAAGATGCTTACGACGCAGCAATTCAGGAAAGAGATATTTTTTATCAAGAATGCAGACGTAGACGTAACACATCGGAAAGGGCAAGACCCATCAGAAAAACAGAAACCAAACAGATCAAAAAGACAAACCAATAGAATATAGAAATAATAAGAAAAAGCCAGGACAACTTTTATGCACAAAACAAGAATCAGCAAGGACAAATAACAACTGGAACAATAATTCAAACAACAATTTCAATACACCGGCAATTATGCCAAAACCCGAAAAGAGTAGAACTCAGACTCAGAGATACACCAACAATCAACTTTACAATATAGAAGTCGGAAACGCAAACACGACTTCAAACTACTGGCAAAATTTTAGCGAACAATCAAATTTTCAAACAGAAACCTCAAGCCACAGACAGGATACATAGACGTGAACAAATATGGATCATCTCTTCCATACATTAAAATATATTCCCCATTTGGCAGACAGCTAAAATTTTTAATAGATACAGGAGCATCAAGTTCCTTCCTTGACCCTATGTTTACACAGGAAATAAATAGAATCAAGTTAAGTAGACCAGTTCAGATCAAAACAGTTCTAAGCGAACATACACTTTACAAAAAATCGGATATCCCATATTCAAAGAATTAAAAACCAGTGGAAAACTAATATTCCTCCTATTCAAATTTCATGACTTTTTCGACATCCTAATAGGCATCGACATTCTACAACAATTAAAAGCCAAATTAGACTTAGAAAAACTTCAACTTCAAACACCCCAAGCTAACTTACCGATTTTTATCTAAATAACAAAATCACACAAATCTATACAATAGGTGAAAATTCTAAAGCTATAGTACCACTCCCGGTAAACATCAACAACGGCACCTTTCTAGAAACTGAAATTCAAATAATAAAAAGTATACATTACCGAAGGGCTTTACCAAGCCAAAGATTACATAAGCTATATGGAAGTTGTCAATTATTCAGACCAACCTCCAAAAATGTATCTAGACTCCCCGTTACTGGTAAAACAGTTTGAAGTGAATACATAGAAATAAATGAAATAGACCTAAATAAAAGGGAAACGGACAGAACAAGCCATCTCAACATACGAGTAAACCACCTTAACCCCGAAGAACGTATTAAGATTATAAAACTATGCAATAAGTACCCATCCCTTTTTTATAACGACCAGGAAAAACTGATATTAACCAACCTTATAAAACACGACGTGCCGACAACAGACAATATACCAACATAGATCAAGACATTATAAGAAACAGCCATTCACCCTGGAGTGCTCCAGTCTGGTTGGAACCGAACAGGACGCCTCCCAAGAGAAAAAATGGAGATTGGTTGTGGACTTTAGGAAATTAAACGAAAAAACTTTCAAAGATAAATACCCCAAGTCTAATTTAAAGGCCTTACTTGACAGAATAGGAAGGGCACAATACTTTTCGATTCTTGACTTAGCAAGGCGCTACCATCAGATAGAGATGGCACTGCAAGATACTACAAAAAAGGAAAATTTTGCCTAGTGTACCTAGACGACATCAATATTTTTTCAACATCACTCCAAGAACACTTGAACACATAAAACCAGTATTTAACAAACTGACTGAAGCAAAGCTAAAACTACAACCGGACAAATCTGAGTTTTAAAAAAAGTAGTAGAGTACTTAGGACACATTGTGACTAGTGACGGTATAAAACCAAACTCTAAAAAGATTGACATAATAAAAAAATTCCCACTCCCCAAAACAAGAAAAGAAATAAAATCCTTTTTAGGACTATTGTGTTATTACAGAAATTTCATTAGGGACTTCGCAAAAATCACAAAACCTCTTACAACGCAACTATATGGCAGAAAAAAAGTAACCATAAACAAAGAATACATAGATACTTTCGAGCTTTGCAAAATATTACTATGCAACGACCTAATACTCCAATACCTGGACTTTTCAAAACAATTTATTCTAGATACTGACGCAGCAATGTAGCGATGGGAGCAGTCCTTTCAGAGGGCGCATTAGGAAAAGAAAGACCAGTGTCGTTCGCTAGCAGAACCTTGTCCGAGACAGAACAAAACTACTCAACTGTCGAAAAAGAGATGTTAGCAATAATTAGGGCAACTAAATACTATAGACGCTACCTTTATGGTAATAAATTCAAAATTATAACATACCATCGACCATTAACTCAGCTCATGAGTTTTAAAGAACCCAATTCAAAGTTGGTTCGTTGGAAACTCCAGGTATTAGAATACGATCACAGAATGTAGTGGCAGACGCGTGAAGTAGAATTAAAATAGAAGCCCATATTAACGATCACGAATCGATAATTGCTAACACAGGAGACACTATACACTCCACCTAAGAAGAACTAGATGATCACATTTATATACCAGAAAACCGATAAACATCCACAATATCCAATTAATATTTTCATTAGACAAAAACTCTAAAATTCGCACGACTATGCCTTTAAGAAACAAAGTTAGACGAAATATTACCGAACCGGAATTTAACGAACTAAATACGACAGAAATACTAAAAAACATACTTACCGAACATAAAACCGAATAAGACTTGTGCAATTTATGCACCAAACGAAATTTTCAAAATAATTCAGAAAAGTTACGCGAGGTTCTTCGCACACAGCAACATTTATAAAGTTGTTAGATGCACGAATCAATTAATAGACCTTATAACAGCAGACACTCAAGAAGAACAAATCCGTAAACAACACATTTCGTTCAATCATTGACCATGTCACCGCCCGCAAACATGAAAGAAAAAATCGCGCAAAATTAATAACTGCAAAACATTAAAGTACGATCGACACGCACCTAAAATACAATTTCAAGAAACTGAAACACCTAAAAAACCATTAGATATTATTCACACAGATCTATACACAATCAATGGAAAGTACATTATCACAATAATGGACAAATTTTCACGATTTGCAACAGGAACTACAATCCCGATACGGGATAGCACAAATATGGTAAAAACAATCCATTATTGTATACAATCATTCGGTATACCAAGAAAAATGATTTGCGACCAAGGAGCAGAATTCTCTGTAAATCTTTTCAAAGATTTTTGTAAACAGTATAACATACAACTTCACGTAACATCGTTCCAACAGTCATCCAGCAATGCCCCTGTAGAAATATTACATTCGAAAATGAAGGAAATATATAGAATAAAAGACCATGAGCAGCAAGTGTTGGCGGAAACAATGATTACTTACAATAAGGCAATCCACTCTGCCACACAACATACCCCATTCGAACTTTTTACCGGACGAACACACGTATTCAACAGAGACATGAACTTCAACAATGTACACGACAACCTAAGAAAACTTAAAAAATGGTGACAAGAATGACAAACATTCAAGAACACGTTTCACAAGAAAAAAACGTTACATTAGAAAAACTGAACAAAAATGGGACCAGCTTGAAGAAGAAGAGACAGATGAAACTGTATTTATAAAACAAAACCGACGAAACAAAATGACACCAAGATTCAGCAAACAACAAGTCTTAAGAAATTCGGAGTAACCCTAACCACTAATACAAATCAAATAATACACAAGTCTAATCTTAGGGGAATAAAAAGAAAAGAAAATACAAAGAATAACGAATCACCGAACTTTACAGATTGACCATGGTCACTGGAGAACATTGAATTTCATTCAATTACCGGATAACAACCTATTGCAAAGATCAACCTAGGACCAACAAGAACAGTAAACTCCTTTAAAACTATATCACACGTTATATACCTATAATATTACGAAAATAGCATACATAAATTTAGAATAGCTATAGAAACTATCGAAGAGGAAAAAGAAACAAACGAATTAAAAAACTTGCTCAATGCAAAAGTAAACCAATTAGAAAATAGGGGCCAAAGCCTTATAACTACCAAAAGGCATCGAAGATGTATAATTAACGGATTAGGCACCGTCATTAAAACCATATCGAGGAACATGGATGCCGAAGACAATTTTAGAATAGACAGGGACATTAAGAAACTAAAAGAGGGAAATAATAATTACACAAATAATATAATAATATAAAAATACAAGAAGAATTTAATAACGAGATATTAATAAGATTCACAAATATATCAACAAAAAACAAGAAACAGTAAATAATTTTTTTTAAATGATCAAAATTCAATATACAAAGATCTGAACCTAGAAAGTAAGCAAATTGCACTAATAGAATATATGTATAGAATAAGTTTCAATATATATATACTCTATAATCATTAAAGCAATATCGCAGAGTGTATCTTACTATCCAAATTTAAAATCTTCCATAAATTCATACTAACTAACATCAAATTACATCAAATTAAACAGATTATTAACCTTAGAAACAACTCACCAAGACCAAAATATCATATTCTTATTAAGCAATGAAGAACTTTAAATGTACCGCATCATACCATTTCCCATAAACGAAACACAGTTTATTATAGCACCTAAATATGTAATATACAATAAGAATAGCATAAGACAAATTAACACACCGTGTCACAAGATACACAAACTAAATATTTGAGCAGCCTCAGAAATGGAGGAAATTTTAACGTAATATGTATAAGTAACATTTTAAAACAAAACACAAGTAGTTGCAGCACAACAAATTTAGGTAGACACCAACAAATCGGATTGCGGAGAAAAAAGATCCATACAAGGATCAATTATCATCAAAAATTTATGAATATATATAAAAATTGCACCGTCAAAATCAACAACGATCGATATGACGACACGATTTTTAAAATGGGGGATATAAAAGAAACTAGCATTCCCCAAATCGAAGGAATCAGGATCAATACCACAATAGAGGAAATCATTCGGTAAAACTCCAACTACAAAACATCGAACATTAAAAGCTAATATGGCAAATTAAAGAACACTCCAAGTCGCATCTGCTAGCAATATACTCGATGATACTACTAATTAGCGTCATAACAGGAACAGCCTACTATATACGAAGGAAGCAAATCATTTACTCCATAAAGGACGCAGAAACAGTCTCCTTTCAGGCCATACCTTCGATATGGCCCTCTCTTCACTTCAGGGGGGGAGGAGTTACAGTATCTCCCAGCGAGGGTATCGCAGAGTCGATACGACCAACTAAGCCACAAAGAAGCACAAAGAATGACACTCCATTCCCCTTACCTCTCGCTGCCCACATAAATCAGCACTTTCTCAGACTCATGTTGAGAAACAATTCAAAAATATATTGTAAACATTAGCTTAGCATAAGATTGAAGAATGAATGTAAAGTCAGTCTGTACTGAAGAATCAAATCCAGCAGTTGGTCTTTTATTGAATACCTACAAAAAATATAAAGAAGAAACATTGTGAAATTGTTCAACATCCTCCTTCGACCAGGACATCATTTGTTATCTCTCTCGTCCACGGAAGATAACTCGCGCGGTTATGCTCGCCCACAATTATCTCTATTTGTTCATTTTTGTCAGTGATACCTGGCACATAGTTTTTGCAGTGCCAAAATTCGGTTGCAGGAAAATTTGACACCAAATCGAAAGCTGGCTAGCGCTGGCAAGTCGCAATGGATCGCGTTAACCGCGTCCGGAATGATGACCGATTTTAATGTCTCATTGGGAAGCTTTTGTCTGTAAATTATTTAATTTTTGAAGCAGTTTATTGGTTTCTCAATCGTCTCTACCGCGTAGGTGAGTGGACTGTCGCAGCGTCAGACTGGGGTTCTTTTTTTAAGGCTTTAATGTTTTGCCTAGAAAGGGCATCAGTCAAGAAGTTTTCTTTACACGGTTTATAGAACACTTTTGCATTGTATACGTAAAAAAAAAATTTCCACCTTTTAATTTTTGCGTTCGTATTTCTGTCAGATACGGCTAAAGTCAGGGGTTGATGGAATGTGAAAATATTAATTTAGTTGTTTCCATATGAGTAATTTTATAACTTTCCTAAGGCCTATACAATGGCCAAAATTTCCCTCTCTTTTGTCGCATAATGCGATTCACATTGCTTTAGTGTTCTGGAGATCATTGTGATCGGTCTGCCCCCTTGACATAGGTCAGCTCCGATGCCGCACAGGGTAGCATCGGTGGTCAGGTCCAAGGCTGCCTAAACTCCGGATACATTAGCATGACATTTTCTGATAGTAAAATGATTCGTAGCTGTTTAAAGGCATTGCGTTGAATTTCGTTAAATTCAACCTTACCCTTTCTTGACATGTGTTTGCTAACTGTGCCATTTACTCCCTTAAGTATGTTAGTCAAGGGCCCTGCTATTGACGCGAAGTCTTTTATAAATCCTCTATAATAGCTAGCTAATCCAAGGAATGATCTAAGGCTATAGAGATTTTTTGGATCTTCATATTATTGAATGGTTCTTACTTTTTCGGGGTCGGTTTTGGCCCCGTTGCTTCTTACTATGAAACTAAAGTATTCGAAGCTTTCTTAATTTCGTATTTACTTTTGATACTCTAATGTTAGCATCACACAGTCACTTTGAACCGTGTCGATATGATTGACATGATCGACTTCATATTTTGAGAAAATTATTACGTCATCTACATATACGTTACATATTTTCCCTATCTGTTCTCTTAGAACGTCGTATATGGCCCTTTGGAAAATGCTTCGCGCATTTTTTAGACCAAATGGTAAACGACTGAATTCATATTTCCCGGCGTTTACTGAAAATTATGTTTTCTCACGGTCTTGTTCAGCAGGATATATTTGATGGTCACCCGACTTAAAGTCTAGGGTTGTGAAAAATTTTGACATTCCTAAGGTCCCTAGAATCATAGGAATGCTAGGAAATCGGTAATAGTTCGGTCATTCAGCTTTCTAAAGTTGATCACTAGGCGTTTGTTCTTGTAACCGTCGGAATCGGTCCTTTTTTTATAAACGACCCAAGATGAGCAGTTGTATGGCGACCTTGATGGCCTGATTATGCCATCGTTTAGCAATAGTTTAATTTCATTGCTTACGAAGTCCGACACTCCCATGGGGTTTGGTTACAATTTCGAGTAGACAGGCTCATTATCTATTGTTCGAATTGTAGCGGCAATTAAAGGGCAACGCCTAGTTAGAGGTCGAAATCACACTTTTCCTTTTAAGAATCATGTCTTTAAACTCTTTTTGACCGTGGTGGGCACCATAATGTCACTGACATTAGTGAAGTTTACAGTCACACAGTCGTGGTACTTCAATTTTTCTCTCCTCTCTAGATATGTTAAGGTGCTGTCTTGCAGATTTAACGTTACTCCGGCCTGCGTTAGCAGGTCAAATGCGTTAGCGTCAAATGAGGTCATCGTGTCTAGAATAAAAAAGAGAGAATGCTGGCCAAATATCTTCAAAAGGCATTTGTTTCGAATTTTACTGGAGCCATGAACTGAGCTCACAGTGAAGGGTTCATCGGCTGGCACTACTTTTTTTTTAGCTCCTTTATGGGCTTAACGTAGTTTTAGGCCGCCCTTGTATCTATCCAAATTTTTAAAATTCTCCAATCATACTGTCGTTTAATAAACGGTAGCCGGAAGCGTTTTCTAAAAAATGCAATGAGTCATTGTCGCCTAAGGCAAACAAAGCAATAATTTGCGTCGACAGCTGCCCCATTAAATCGAAGCCAGCCAGAGATTTGGGAGTAATGCTTGACCATCGGCCTATTTTCATGGGCATGACCAGGAAAATGGGTGGTAAATTGGACAAGGCCAGGAAATTACAGTTAGGCTTTAATATATCAATATAGTAAAGATAATAAAAAACCAACTTACCTATTAGGTCCAATTTAGTTTGAGTAACTAAACGGTGAAACCTAGCTGAAGGTGGACTCGCTATTTGTATTTCAACGACAAAATCCTTTTTCTCAACTGCTTTTTCGATCGATCTAAATTAAAATACAAAAAAATAAACAAATTATCACTGTTAGCTTCTAGTGTAGTGTGCAATTATAAATATTGTTATTAACAAAAATGCAGGTATGCCGAAACGCTAAACATAACCGAAATTGCAAGACAGTTCACGATCAAATGTAATATGATCGATCACTTGCCCGTCTTCTGGCCTTAAACGCTGACCACGCACTTCCAAGGTAATTGCCGATAGCGCTTTATGCAGAAAGCACAAAGCTAAATTACATATATGCGTTTGAACACTATCGCTCTTTATAAAAATACTAAGCCATTAATAAATTATGTTAAACTAAATATATATGCTAAGATAAATTCTAATCTACTCAAAAAATATAATTTTCGGTCAAACGTTTAAGGACTCGAGTCCAACCCATTTTTATTATTTGATGAGGCGGGAGCTAATCCAATGAAAAATATTTATTTACAAAATCGGATTTAAAAGGAAACGAGAAAGAAGGGCTATCTTCGGCACGCCGAAGATATAATACCCTTGCAGACCCAACCTTTTCATAATGCTCATAGTGCTTTGCCCATATCTAAGAAGCGCAAAGAAAATATATAATGCCGATTATGGTTACGATATCTTGAAAAACAAAAAGTTTTTCATACAACATTATTTTCGACCGATCGTTCCTATAGCAGCTTTATGATATAGTAGTCCGGTGTATATAAGATTTTGCTTAAATGTAGGGAGCATAGTGAAACCTATAAATGCCGAGTTTGGTCAAGATATCTAGAAAAACAAAAAAGTTGTCCATACAACAACTTTATTTTCGGCGTATCGTTCTTATGGCAGTTCCGATGTTGTAAGTTTTTTGCATTTATATGAAAAGCATAGTAAAACTAATAAATACAGAGTTTGATCAAGATATCTTGATAAACAAAAAAGTTTTTCATATAATAACCTACTTTTCGACCGATTGTTCCTATGGCAACCATATGACATAGTGGTCCGATGTGCATAAGATTTTGCTTTGGTGCATAGTGAGATCAAAGACAATATAAACACTAAGATGAGTAACGCCATACAACAAAATGCTACTATGCAGCTTGCTTTTTTTGAAATTTGAGAACGAAAACGAAATCAGTATCATTGCGCTCTCACAGCCGAAAGAGCGAAAAGCTAAAAATAGAATGTATTCTGCGCTTTGGCTCTATGAGAGCCGTGCAAGCAATTATGTTTGTATGTGTCTTAGTATACATACATATCAGCATATTTTAATGTGTTGTTATTCACAGCTCTAGCTTTAGCTGTCAAAGAAATCAATTCTGTTAGTTTTCTAGCGCTGATCATGCACCTATCCCAAATTTGTATTTACATACGAATGCATGCTGTGTACTGAGGTTGGCTCCGTAAAAAAAATCTGTTTTTTAAAATAGTCGCAAATATTTATATAATTTCTTTAAATTAAATGATTAATTATTTATTATTATTTTTATTTTATTAAAAAATAGTAGAGTTCCAAAAAATACAAATAGGGTAAATTAAATACGTCGGTAGCTAGTACGACCGGCAAAGTACAAAATAATTACAACAAAAAAAATTGATAAAATTAATCTTTGGAAACACAAAATTTGCGCTCTTATATCATTGCTTTTATTTCTTGAAAATAATTATAATTTACTTAATAAGTTAATTGACAGAATTTATATAAATATTCGCATCGACTTTAAAACCCTCAGTACACAACATGCATTCATTTCCGTCTCTCCCGTTTCGTCTCCAGGTCGACTCTCGGTGTCGGCGACGGGGCGAAAATACGTTGTCAGTCGTCGACGTGCCTTCTAATGCGGATCCCTCTCGCGTCGATGATATTGGCCCAGCCGATATGGCTTCTTGGCTGGCACTTTGATGGTTTTTATTTTATCTTATTTTCATTTGGTTCTCAGTCCAGCTCTTTTGGGGGCCGAGTATTAAATGAGCGAATATTTTTTTGGCGCAGTTTTTTCTTTTTATTCACGGCCGACAATTTTGTACGGCCGGACAATTAATAAAAAAATAAGTCTTTGGCGCTGCCCGATTTATTTTACAATATATATATGTATATAGTGACATATTCACATCAACAGAATTTTGAACCACTGTAATTCATAAGCTGCATTGCATGGTATAACCAAAGACAATATAAACACTAAGATGAGTAACGCCATACAACAAAATGCTACTATGAAGCTTGATTTTTTGCAAATTGAGAACGAAAACGAAATCTGTAGCATTGCGCTCTCACAGCCGAGAGAACGAAAAAGCTAAAAATAGAATGTGCTCTCAGCTTCGGCTCTATGAGGGCCGCGCAAGCAATTATGTTTGTATGCGTGTGAATATGCATACATAACAGCATATTTGAATGTGTTGTTATCCACTGCTCTGGCAAAGTCTTTGGCTGGCAAAGAAACAATTTCTTAGTTTTTTAGCGCAGATCACGACCTATCCCAAATTTGTGTTGATATATGAATGCATTTTGTGTACTGAGGTTGGCTCTGTACAAAATATGTATTTTTAAGTCGATGCAAATATTTATGTAATTTTTTATATTTGAAATTATTAATTAAATTATTATTATTTTTAAGTAATACAACATAAATTAAGGAAATAAAAGTGCAAATTTGTGGTTTTCAAAGATACATTTAATTAATTTTTATTTTATTATTTTTTGTTGGAATTATAAAGAACAAAGTCGCCGCTCGAATTAGCTACCGATGCAAAATCGGTACCCAGGGAACACCGCGAGGAGGCCATTATAATTATAATGGGATCATAACTAAATATGACCTTCGAGTCGACTTGAAATGCTTTAATTTTTTTAATTAAAATATTTCCATATTCCCCAACAATGTTATTTTGTTATAGAAGTTCTTTCTTTTAGATCTGGCATATACCTGCATATTCGTTTTGTAACATGTTCATTTATGTGAAAGTATATTAAGTTTTGCTTTCTTTTTATAGCTATCCGTCATCACTGTCCATTTACAATGTTTGAATAGTAAAACTTTAATAAGTTTGTCCAGAAGAGATATTTTATGGATGAAGCATGAATCATTTTCATCAAACCACGATGAGTAAACACTTTCTTTAGTGCACTTTATACATTGCTCTATAATGCGTTTTTTAATGTTGAGTTGCATCTTATTAGTAGAAAATATATTTTCAAAAACCTTTATGTGAATTTTGCTAACATTAAAAAATAAATCTGATGGTGCTTTTAAGTTTCCAAAGTCTGTGTCCTTCGAGTAATTTTTTTCAGATATAAATTGTTCTGAAGGTGCTGTTAAAAATTCACTATTTTTAATAAGGTACGTTTGGCATTTTTCGCAATTTGATCCCTTTGCAATATAGCCTACAAAATATCTACTTGATGTCAACTCAATCGGTAAATCATTTGTCAACATATTGTCCATATGTTCGTCAAAATAGGTTTCATTACCTTTTACAATTTGTGATAATGACACTGAAAATTCATTATCAGGCACTACCTTACTTTCATTATTTTCGTAAGGTTCATATATTATTGAATCGAATTCAACAGGCAGCATAACATCATCATCGGACTCACAATTCGATTTTTTGGTAAAATGAAAAATGTGTAATGAAATTAATTTTGCTATAATGATGTTGAATTCATAAACTGATGGGTTTCTACAGTTTCCACCTTTGGCTCGAACAGATGCAAATATATTTTCAAGTGGATCTTGGTTGATCCGACTTGTTAAAAAGAAAAAATTGTCGGGATGGTCTTTAAAAAGGTCTTCGACAATCCCAAAAATAGCCTCAGTAGTTTGGACCAAGCCATCAATGCAATATGTCAGATTGCCTTGGTATCTAATATTTCTTAAGTATAGCTGCATTTCTTTTAATTTTTTCCAAACTACATTTTCTTTTTGGAGTGCACATTTCATGGGGTTGTTATCATTTAAAACTCTGCTATTCAGGCAATCAAAGTAGTCATTAAATTTTTCAACAAAAGTAGCGGTTGCGTCAGCCACTTCGGAGCTGCTTCGTTGCAATTGCTTGTTTTTATTACAAGTTCTAATAGCCGCTGCTACGGTGTGACTGAAAATTTGCGTAGCCAAACATACTCGCATTAATTCAAACCTTGTTGGATTCACGTGACTTTTCGTTAATTTAGTCATTCTCGTGACTGATCCTTGTTCAAGTTCATAAACCTCCCTTATAACGTCGAAATCGACTAATCCATCAGGAGTTTCAAATTTGGCTTTTAGGAGATTATTCCTAATAGATTTAAAAAGATGAGGAATGTCATAGAACATATAATATCTCTTATTATTATTATAAAAATATGGTTTCTCCTTTGTCACTTTGAACAATGAGGTGCATTTTCTATTATTTCCTCCTTGATCATAGACTACACCTCTTAATGTGAATCCGATATTCTCAGCAATATTTATATTTCTTAAAATAAGGACTTTCAAGCATTCTCCTTTTATATTTGTTTCAGGAACAAAATAGTTTAAAATAAATTTCCATTTTTTAAAAATTCCTCGTAAAACGAAAACGCAAATGTGACTGCCCATTTTGTTAGAACGTTCAAGTAAATGTTCCAAGCCATCAATAGCATCAACAGAGGTATTGTAGGTCAAATTTTTCTTAATTGCAACTTCATCGCATGTGAGAATGCATTCCTTGTCGCATTCACTCATTCCTTTAATAGCATCTTTAAGAGCCGAGTACAAACATTCGTTGTCTCCAGGCTGTAGCTTTTTAATGCTGTTCCATTTTTGCAAGGATGATGGACTAGGAAGATTTAATTGCAAAGAGTCTCTTAAAAACTTATATGTTGACGTTGACCTGTAAAATATACCCTGTGCGAATAGTTTTTCGGAATCGTTCCATCTTAAACATGTTCCTTTTTTTTCTTTCAAAAGCATTTTAATCAGAATTTGTTCATTTCCTGTAAGATCCATTTTATCAACTTTTGAAATAAGACTTTCATATGCGTTGACTTTCAATCTTTTGATCTTTTGTTTTAAATTAGTATTTTCTCTTTTTAATAAGTTGATTCTTATTTTTCTTGCTTCAGCAATTTTTTTAAATGAGAAATATTGCTTTTGATAATATTTAAGCGTCGTTGTGTTTTTATGACACTGACGACAAATTTCAGCTGGAGACTGTGAACGTTTTCTTTTTCTTGGGGGCGAAATTAAAACATTTAAATAATTTGCATTACTAGTGCAATTATTACCAGCGTCCATATTCCGATCTGGTATTGCTCCTTGTTTCAGATATCTGCATCCAATTTTTTCCGGCGCAAAATGATATTGGCACAAAAAAAGAGCAGATGTGTTCGCAACAAAATCTTCACTAAAGTTGCATTTTTCAGCCCATTGTTTTAAAATTGATGGATCCCTTTCTGGAAACTTAAATAATTTTATTCCTGGAAAGTCGCGCCTAGATTTTTGGCAGTGACGAAGGCTACACTTGCTGCTACTTATCTGATCTCTCCTTTTTTCAGCCATTACAAAAATATCACACACAATATTTATGCAAAAAATAAAATTATAAAATTAAAATCAAAATTATTTGTATTAATAGATACTTGCAACCTTTCCAGTCGTATCAAGCAGCAACGGCTAAAAGTGGCAAGCAGAATTCCCTAGAAAGAACGCGACACACCGGCACCCGAAATTTGCGCCAAAAGTATTTCTGCTTTGGAATTTTGCAATTTTGGCACTAAACACTAAATTTTAATTGCACACTAATTTTCCGTTAAGTCACTGACACGAATGTTAACTTTTAAGTATTTAAAAATTCGATCAAATAATAATTTTTCGCAAAATGGAAAAAGTCGGCAGCTCGATGCAATCGTAAGCTATCGATTACATTTTGTGCTCCATATTCTTAAAGCTTGGCGCCCTTTTTGGCATAGAGTTGCAAGTGCAATATCTAAATTGAATTAATAAAATATCTAACTAAATATTGAATCAAAAGTCATATTTATTTATACAAATAAATATGTAATTGTATTTTTTAGCCCTCTTTTGTTTCTTAATTAGAGAATATAAATAATATTAATTAAATTTAAAGAAATTATGTAAATATTTGCATCGACTTAGAAATACATATTTTCTGCGGAGCCAACCTCAGTACACAAAATGCATTCATATATCAACACAAATTTGGGATAGGTCATGATCTGCGCTAGAAAACTAACAAAATTAATTTCTTGCCAGCTAAAGCCAGAGCAGTGAATAACAACACATACATACATACTTTATAGTTCTTATGCATGTATCATTCACGCATACAACGAAAGGTGCACGCACGCTATTGGCTGAGACAAGAACTTTTCTCGAGCATACACTGTCCAAAAAGAAGACTGAAATCAATCTATGTGTGCTATTTTCTTAACATAGTTATTGCGCAAGAAGCGCCTTGTGTAAAAATTATAAAAGTTCTTCAATTTTCCTGTAAAATTATTTGTTAATATCTAGGGTAATATATCATTTAAATAAAGCATGCATTTAATGGATAAAGTACAATCACTTTGCGTCGATCGTAAGCTCTAAACTTTTTCGCTCAATGTACTTCGAAAACGAAGCGACGCAAAGCAGCATCGACCAGCTTTGCTGAAGGCAGGCTGGCGACTAACTTCGTAGCTCGTGTCAGCATCAGCAAGCCGCGACTTCGGCATTCGTTCGTCTGGTCTTTGGAGAACGAACAACCAGTCGGCAGGCATGCCGTACGAAGCCTCAAAGGCCAGATGAAAGGCCAGGCTAGAAATTTTGCGTCGCATTCAAATGTATGCGCGTTACTCATCTTAGTGTTTATATTGTCTTTGGTATAACCCACTGTGTTTTTACAAATTGAATAATCATAACAAAAGCATGCCTTCTACAGCCGAATTCAAATAATGCTAACAGCAGCAAAATTCATAAGACCAGAATGCCTTCTGCAGCCAAGCTCACATATCGTCAACAATCATTTATAAACAAAAACTGATCAACAGAAAGGCGCTAGCATAAACAAGTTGCAACCGCTGTCCCTTTGCAAAAAGTCACGTACTTCAATTATTATTTGGCTTTAAATATAGCGTAACTCAATTTTTGTTCTTCAGTCTTAATCCAGATATTTAACATAATAAACTGATACAAATTCACTCTCGTGAAATAAAGACTTCTTATTTTCAAACTTATAACTACGTTATTATATATATACGTACATATATTTTTTATAATGGCGTGGTGCCAGTTCTATTTCTCTCGGCATAACAAAGATACTTTATGTTTTCTGGAAAAGTTATTTTGCAAAAGGTGCGCTTGCGCACACCACGCCTGCCACTAACTGACCAAATCAACCATTTGGGCAGCAGCATCATCGGTGCCGAATTTCGGCACACGCATACATTTACGAGGCGGGCACCGTTGCTGCCCATCTGCACAGCTGTATTTTGGGGTCAACGGCCCAAATGAAGGCCAATGGCATGTCCAAGGGAGCAAATCGGGCGCCCCTTTTTGCGCCGTAGATCGCAAGCCCGTTGCCACTCAATAATAAATTGGGCGCCGCTGTGTGCCCGGCTTCACCCCCGATACTCTGACCCTATGACAATAAGATATCGGCGTGGCCGGTAATATCGCACGCAACCAACGAAGCAAACAATCGATGCTGCCGATAACGTCAAATGCAACAAACGTAGTCAAAATTTGGTCATCAGGATAGAGCCCCCTGCCATAATTCCATTTTCCCAAACTATTTGATCAACGTTAGTGGTTTTTATTACTTATATTGTAGTAGTATATAATATTTATTTATTAAACTTATTTTCGGGTTGTCTATATTTGCAAACGTCCTCTTACTTTTAGCGCTGACGATAGACTGCTCTCACACTGCAGTCTCTTTTCTTATCGATATAACATTTATATCCTCATCGATATATATCTATCAATGATGCTTTTATCCTATCACAACTCGGCCATCTTGATAAAGAGAGCTCCTGGTCTCTATTTGAATTTTATATGTATACATATATTAATCACTCTTTAATGCTTATTGAATATTTTTAAAAATGTTTTCTATCATATAAGGCCCTTTTTTTCTTGGTATTTACTGCTATCAAAATTGTTTACCATGACATAGTCACCTATTTTATATTCTACAGATACTTTCTTCTTTTTATACCCTGAACCCATTAAAAATGGGTAAAAGGGGTATAATGTATTTGTGCAAGTGTATGTAACAGGCAGAAGGAAGCATCTCCGACCCTATAAAGTGTATATATTCATGATCAGCATCAATAGCCGAGTCGATCTAGTCATGTCCGCCGTCTGTCCATCCGTCCGTATATATGAACGCAAGGATCTCAGAACCTATAAGAGCTAGAGACTTGAAATTTGAGCTGTAGGTCCTGCTAGTGCCCGCAGATCGAATTTGTTTTCGATAATCGATAGCTTACTCCGTTTCCAAGCAATCGATATCGAAATCCGGTTTTTTGAGCAATTTTGGTAAATAATAAGAGTAAATAAGTAAATAATAAGTCACCAAACTGGACATGTAGCTTCTAGAATAGTATATATGTATATATCAAGTATCTTTCATTTTATAGCTACCACCAGTTTCCCGCTACAACGCTACTACAATATACATAGCTATAAATCAAGTAAAAACACGAATTTATGCTGCCCACCAATGTAAGCCACTATTTAAATGCAATTGGCTTTTTGATAGTCCGCGAATAAAATACATTAGAATAGTACAATAAGATGTAGAAAATTTCATCAAGATCGGTCAAGAAACACGGAAGTTATTAAATAAAGCATGTTCTTCTGCGTCTTCTTTGAATTCTATCAACAGTATTGCAATTGCTGTGGCTGCTGGGTGGAGGCGGCGGTTCCGACTGCTTTATCCTATGAGAGACTGTGTGTAGAACCTTTTTCTTGTTATTAATGCGCTCTTCATTTCTGGCTTGAGCTTCTTCTTCTTATATTTTCTAAATTTCTTCTATCAAACGTGTTCACCCTCTTCTAATTATACCCTTGCAGAGGGTATTATAATTTTGTCGTGAAATGTGTAACGCATAGAAGGAGACATCTCCGACCCCATAAAGTATATATATTCTTGATCAGTATCAACAGCCGAGTTGATATAGCCATGTCCGTCTGTCCGTCTGTCCGTCTGTCTGTTTCTATGCGAACTTGTCTCTCAGTTTTAAAGCTATCTTTATGAAACTTTGCAGAAGTCCCTCTTTCTGTTGCACGCAGCTCATATGTCAAAACCAGCTGGATCGGACCACTATATCATATAGCTGCCATAGGAACGATCGGTCGAAAAGTAGGTTCTTGTATGAAAAACATTTTTGTTTATAAAGTAATCTTTACTAAATTTGGTATTTATTAGTTTTACTACGTTCCCCATATATATACAAAATCCTATTAAGATCGGACAACTATATCATATAGCTGCCATAGGAACGATCGGTCGAAAATTAAGTTTTTGTATGGAAAATTTTTATGTTTTTCAAGATATCTTGACCCAACTCAGTACTTATTAGTTTTACTAAGCTCCCCATATATATGCAAAATTCTATTCAGATCAGGCAACTATATCATATAGCTGCCATAGGAACAATCGGTCGAAAATTAAGTTTTTGTATGGAAAATTTTTATGTTTTTCAAGATATCTTGACCAAACTCGGTACTTATTAGTTTTACTACGCTCCCCATATATATGCAAAATCCTATTAAGATCGGACAACTATATCATATAGCTGCCATAGGAAAGATCGGTCGAAAATTAAGTTTTTGTATGGAAAATTTTTATGTGTTTCAAGATATCTTGACCAAACTTGGTGTTTATTAGTTTTACAACGCTCCCCATATATATGCAAAATCCTATTAAGATCGGACAACTATATCATATAGCTGCCATAGGAACGATCGGACGAAAATTATGCTGTTGTATGGAATTTTTTTTTGTTTTTCAAGATATCTTGACCAAACTCGGCATTTATTAGTTTTACTATGCTCCCTCCATTTATGCAAAATCTTATTCACATCGGGCTACTATATCATATAGCTGCCATAGGAACGATCGGTCGAAAATTAAGTTGTTGTACGGAAACCTGTTTTGTTTTTCATGATATCCTCACCATACTCGGCATTAACTATTTTCCCTGTGCTTCTTAGATACGGGCAAAGCACTATAAGCATTTTGAAAAGGTTGGGTCTGCAAGGGTATTAAATCTTCGGTGTGCCGAAGATAGCACTTCTTTCTCGTTTTTGCTTAAATTAATCAGCAACTTTTCCTTTCTGTGGTAATCTGAATAACATTCCGCTGGGTAATTTCTTTATACTTTTATGTTGTGTGATATTTATTGCATATTCAACATTTTCTATAATAACATGTAATCCCTTTTCCGGTTCCGCCATTTTTGCCACATGGCTAATTGCTTGCGGGCATAATGATACAATCTTATTAGGTTACTCAATCATTATTTGAAAATTCCTTAAATTCATTCTCAGTAAAACAACTACCTCTACCCGATATAATGAACAAAAAATCTGCTATAATCTCTAAAATAATCCTTTAATGCACTAATAGCTATTTTCGTACTTTTTGTCTTTGCTGTGGATAACGAATTTTTATACCCTTGCAGAGGGTATTATAATTTTGTCGTGAAATGTGTAACGCATAGAAAGAGACATCTCCGACCCCATACAGTATATATATTCTTGATGTCCGTCTGTCTGTTTCTATGCGAACTAGTCTCTCAGTTTTAAAGCTATCTTTATGAAACTTTGCAAAATTCCCTCTTTCTGTTGCACACAGTTCATATGTCAAAACCAGCTGGATCGGACCACTATATCATATAGCTGCCATAGGAACGATCGGTCGAAAAGTAGGTTCTTGTATGAAAAACATTTTTGTTTTTAAAGTTATCTTGACTAAACATGGTATTTATTAGTTTTACTACGCTCCCCACATATATGCAAAATCCTATTAAGATCGGACAACTATATCATATAGCTGCCATAGGAACGATCGTTCGAAAATTAAGTTTTTGTATGGAAAATTTTTATGTTTTTCAAGATATCTTGACCAAACTCGTTATTTATTAGTTTTACTACGCTCCCCATATATATGCAAAATCCTATTAAGATCGGACAACTATATCATATAGCTGCCATAGGAACGACCGGTCGAAAATTATGCTGTGGTATGGAATTTTTTTTGTTTTTCAAGATATCTTGACCAAACTCGGCATTTATTAGTTTTACTATGCTCCCTCCACTTATGCAAAATCTTATTCACATCGGGCTACTATACCATATAGCTGCCATAGGAACGATCGGTCGAAAATTAAGTTGTTGTATGGAAACCTGTTTTGTTTTTCAAGATATCTTAACCATACTCGGCATTAACTATTTTCCCTGTGCTTCTAAGATACGGGCAAAGCACTATAAGCATTTTGAAAAGGTTGGGTCTGCAAGGGTATTAAATCTTCGGTGTGCCGAAGATAGCACTTCTTTCTCGTTTAAATTTAAATTAAATAAATATTTATTAGCTCTTCCTGCATTAATTGGCCCGTAATGGTCTATATGGATCATCTCCCATGGTTTGTTTTCTTTCGGTATGCTATGTAAGCTTCACACTTACCCGACTTGGGGGAGAAGGCAATGTATTTTAAACAATTTCGTATATGCTTTATTGCTTTTTCCTTCATAAACGGGAACCAAAAACTCTTTCCAATAGCACCAATCATGATACATACAAAGGACATTTTCTTCCATATACATAGGTACATAAAAAACTTTTTTTTTTTTTTAAAAATATATTTAGTTTTATTTTTGCCTCGTGGGAGAATGCAAAAGTGGCGCCTTTTGAGCCGCTGGATAGGTGTAGCTGTAGCCAGGGATCTGGCCTAGCGAATGCTGTGAACCAACAGTCTACAGTCGACAACCGCCAGATTAAAGTCTCTATGCAGGGTTGAGTTCCTGACATACCATGCGCAATTCGTGATTAGGCGTAATGCTTTATCTAATGCTTTATTTTGCATGACTTACACTCTCTTACGTTGAGACTTGGCAGCAATACCCCAGATCGGAATGCCGTACATCTTATTGTTTCTCTGTAAATGATCCCATTTATTATCTCAAATAGCTTATGCTCTCTTTTTTCTAATAGCTTTCTAATATTTACCACTTTTTCATCTTTGCCTTGGCACATAACTAAATTGTCCTCAAAACTATTAGAATCAATAACTAAACGTTCTTTTAGAAAAATAAAAACTGGATGTAACATCCTATCTTCTTTTGTTAAAATAATACCGCCCCAAAGCCCAATGCATTAACATCACAATGTACTTCTATTTCCTTCTTGTAATTATATATTGAGAGTTCTGGAGCTTCCAACTTATCTTTTAACATATTAAAATACTTAACCTCCTCTTCTCCAAATTTGAATTTCTTGTCTTATTTCAAAAAATCATACATAGGTTAAGTTAATATAGGAAAGTTAAGAATGAACCTCTGAAATAGGAGCATAACCCTCAGAAACTTTGCACTCCCTGATTTTTTTTTGGGTATTGGAAAGTTTTCTAATCATTTTTTATCAGGTCTTACGCCTTTACTATCCACCACAAATACTTAACGCTTCTATTAAAAAATGCACAATTATCTAATTTCAACTCAAATTTTTTTTTGAAAAAGTCTTTTTAAAACTTTATATATCTGCCGGCTATCGTAATATCATCCATACAAACAATTACTCTATTATCTCTTATCATATCGCAAAATATGTAATTAACGAATCTCTGAAATATATGCGGCGTATATTTTGTATATTTTGTTACGGAACTGATTGTTTCCCTTTGGCCGCGCCGGCTGGCTCATCAGTTCTCTGGGTGTAGTCCCATCCCTGGCCCGTAGTCCGCACAATCGATATCAACAAGCTACAATATCTGTAGCAAAACAGACACACAACACTTTCGCAAAATGATCTACAAAATCGATAAACATCAAACAGTCGGAACCATACATATGAACAACATAAACAGCTGTCACAACAAGTAAATAAAAACAAAAAAGGTGAGACTCTAATATAAATTAACAAAAACCACAATTGATTCACTTTACTTTTCCAGATCGGGTCCCGGTTCCGGACCCAGCATACCCGCCCAACCTGAGACGATCACCTACTCTCGTCTCCTTCATTTTGGCAACTGGATGACCTTTATTAGCCCGTGTTGGTAGTCATGCCCGCTCTCCCCATAATCAGTTAATTAGCCGGACATTCTTTTCCTTCAGTATATGCGTGTAATTGGTTGCATTTCCTTATAATTATTAACAATTTATCTTAATTTCTAAAATTTCGTTATCTGTTTACAGTGTATACATATACAGGATATATAACAACACAAGACTTGGACAAAAGAACACTGCCAGAAGCTGTGGCCAAAAGCCACCAAAACAATATGAATAAATATGATGTGTCCAAATTTTCACTTCGCTCCAATGGGAAGCAAAATACCCAAATAATTAAATATATATACTTGAATAAGTCAAAACGCGTTGTTAAAAAAATATATAATTTTATTAAACAGTGCGTAACTTAAGCGGAATTTACATAATATATTCAGCTTGACGGTTTGGATGCGTCGGATAAACTCAAACTCCAAACTGTTGTCAACGCTTAGCAAACTTCGGCTGAGCTTTCAAGATCATGAGCTTTTTCTCTTTTAGCAATGCTCTTTATTATTCACTCTCTTTGTGAGTTTTCTAGAATATTCTAAGTGCCTGAATTTGCGCTGCGTTGGCAATTTGGGCATTAGGTTGGAATAACGATTGTGGCGGAAGTTTATGTCTAGTGATTTCGGTCCCACGCCAGAATTGTTAATGTCACCAAGAATTTATAATTTTGGGCCTCTAAGGTTTATTGTTACAAATTCCAATTGGTGTGTATGGTATTACAATATTTAAGTGGTATGCTTAGTTGCTAGGGCTTATGTAAGTAAAGTGATGTGTGCTGGTCCAGCGATGTGGCAGTTGCTCCGTCACTCAGTCCAGCGGTGGTTGCGTAACTTCCGTTATACGGATACGTCTTCTTATGATGATTATGTTGTAATGTAATTGTAATACACAACAAATGTTATTTCGGCAGCGTGCCGGAGTAATGCAAGTTTTTTTTAAACGTCAAATACAGAACTAAAGACTGCAGTATAAAATTGAATTGAAGTTAAACCTAAAGCATAAGCTACAAAGCTACAAAGCTACAGCCGGCAAGCCGACTCAGCATAAACGATAACGCAGACACTTGTAGCATAGTCAAGTATCAGGTTACCGCTGCTGACCATTGCGGTCAGGCCGCTGAACTCATGCGTCAGCGGAATATGTTTGGAACAAAAGGGTAAAGATAAGTGGTGTGCAAGTTTCTTATACAAAGTTAATATGTGTTAACTTGTATTAGGGGTTGGAATTGAATGCTGTGGACATATGTTATATGCTATATGAGTGTATGTGCAAGTGTAGTATATGTTGCGGGTGTGGTACATATGTCACTTCCCCAGCCATAAGAAACAAGCCCGTCAGGCGGACTTTTTGGATATAATGTTGGGGTAGTGCTTATTACAATATTATCGGTTTCATTTAGGTTGCTCTTGCTTACAATATGTTCATGTGATTGTATATTGATTGGTTCTTCAATCTGTGTTTCTTCTTTTTGTTTCTTATATTTTACAATTATTCTTTGGGGTAATACTTTAAACTTATAGATAATGTACAATATTATAGCAATTATGATTGTGCAAAGTATTGTTATAATTACAATTTGAAGTGTTGTACATTTTAGTGTGATCTTTTATAATTTCTTTGGCTTGAATGTTGATAGTGGTTCTAACTTGGTTACGTTATTGCTTACATAAATCGTTTGCGTACAATCTTACATTGTGCTTGTGATTATTATTTCATCTAATTGAATTGAACAGTTTGACGATTTAATGAGGTTGTTACCTCCTATTAACATTTCTCTAATAATACAGTCTTGTTTTAAAAGTGTCTTTGGTAGATTCCAAGTAGTCGTCAGTATGTTAGGCTCGACATAATTTATTTCAAAGTTCTTTCTTGTTTTTTTGTAACTACATTCTGTTGTGTCTTGATTCAAAATTCCTGTTATGCATTTATTTGTAATTAATTTTTTTGTATTTGCCGTGTAGGCTTGTTTATTTTTCATGAAATATTTGTCATGAATTACTTCTGTTAAGATGTTGTTATCCTTGTCTGGATATGGTAATATTTCAAAAATCGGTGTTCTAACTATCTATCGTGGAATATGGGATATGATCAAAATTTCGTTTGTGTCGGTCTTTAACCATGTGGAAGTTTTTATATTTAGTATTTTTCTGAGTTAACGTGCTGTAAAGTGTCGTGTTTTAGTAACTTTTGGTTGAAAATTTCAAGTCTGGTTAGTTGCATTCCTAACTGTATGTCTTCTATATATTCAGTGAATTCCTGGAGATTGAATATGAGATGCTAACCTTTGGTCGCCTTTGTTTATTTGACTTAAATGATTTATTGTCTCTATGCCTATGTTGACTGTTTCTATTACTCGATTTAATTCGTTTGCTTGTACGCTATTTTCTGCTATATTGTTTATTTTAGATTCAAGTTCTTCTTACCTTGTTGATCTAATGTGCCAAATAAATATTTGTAAATAGTACCCATAAAATTAGCAAAACCGCGTTTGCTGCGTTTTGCTATTCTTATGCCATTCATTTCTCTTTCTAACTTTTCCTTTAAGTATCTTATCTGTGATAAAGTTTCAAATTCTTCAGCTTGTTTGATTAGATTGTTGTATGTTGTATGTATGCTGTTGTTCTATTTTGGTTATGTTCACGGACAAGTAACGATATTCATAATTTACGGGTAAGTGTATTACTCCTGTTTTAAAATTTAACTAGCCATTCTTAGCTTGGGTCGGATTGATTTCTATACTTTGGGATTTGAATTCTCGGATGAAGATGGTTATTAGGAATAATATTAAGTACGCTGATAGTTTAAGTTGGGTGTTCGGTCATATACCTCATATATACAGTAGTCAGGGTATCAATAGCAATGTCAAAGAGATTATGTTAAGATTATGCTAATTCTCTTCTATTTGAATGTCATAAGCACTCATACACATGTACGAAGTCTCGCTCTCTTTCGAACTCTGTAATTGCTCGGTCCCTTTAATCTTAATTTATGTTAAGAAATCAGTTCTGTAAGCAACATCATAGAAGTCAGTCGTGTTGCTCATCAATTTGTAAAACCTTTATTAAAACTTCATACCATCCACACACGCCCACTCGAGATAAGATTCTTAAAAGGTCAAAAAAACGCTTTTGATCCAACATTTTGGCGCCCAACCATGGGGCTAGTGTGTGGAAATTGACGGCATATCGTTGCCGCACAACATTTCGTTGGAGAAAGGTTTTATCGAACTCTTCGCAAAATACAGCATCGACAGCAACATTTGGCCAGCTTCTTTCTCGTTGCCGTTGCTTCGTCGCTGGAAACTCGTTATCTTCGCTTCGCTACTGCATTCTTGTAGCCGTTACTTCGCGCTGGATACGCTCTGAGTTTGATTGCTCATTGCCTTTGCTTCACAGCTCCTTTCTCGTTGCCGTTGCTTCGTCGCTGGAAACTCGCTACCTTCGCTTTGCTGCAGCATTCTCGTTACCGTTGCTTCGTCGCTGGAAGCTCGCTACCTTCGCTTTGCTGCTGCATTCTCGTTACCGTTGCTTCGTCGCTGGAAACTCGCTACCTTCGCTTTGCTGCTGCATTCTCGTTACCGTTGCTTCGTCGCTGGAAGCTCGCTGCCTCTGCTTGTTCACTGCGACCCTCACATCGGTGAGCGCAGCATTTACAAGTCTTGGCTGTTCTGTTAACGGTGGGAGCATTCGAACTGTCGCTCGCTCACATCGGTGAGAGTGACATTATCAGGTTAAAGTTAGGCTGTGAACATTTTGCAGTATCAGAACTGTCGCTCGGTCACATCGGTGATCACAACATTCTCGATACATAATGTCAACTCTTGAAGCAAACTTACGTAAGCGAGCGAACATAAAACGCAATATCGCACACTTAGAGGATGTTATAAGAGTGTCTACTGAGGTCGATGGCAGTGAAAAAAGATTATCACACGGTGAGTGAATACGCTTGGACATGTTGGAGATATATTAAGGAGGTTTTGGAAGTACAATCTGAAATTGAATTGGAAGATCCTCAGGACAATGGACGTGCAGAGGTGGAAGACACATATGTGAGTATCAAATTGTCCATCAATCCCAACTGGATGATGTCGCACAGCACCTCATTTTCGAACCCTGCTCCAATTCGCTCTTCGCCGCCATCGAGTCTTCCTCGATTGGCTCCGCCTGTATTTGATGGGAATCGAGCAGAGTTTAAAAACTTCATTACATCATTCAATCAGATTATCGGTGTGAGTACTCTCTTTCGAACATTGAAAAGTTTAATCATCTGCTGAATTGCTTGAAGGGCCCTGCCCTACAGGCAGTAAAGGCATTCCAAGTGTTCAGGAAAATTATCCCAAGGCTCTTGCTCGTTTAAGCGAACGTTATGACAATCCTACACTTAATTTTAGACACAATAGAATACTATTCAATCTACAGCCAGTCGACAAACCGGACGGAAATCAGCTGCGCAGTCTGCTGGACAATGGTCAGCCCTGTATTCATTATCGTATTGGGTACGGATCAGATATTGCCCAAGCCATGTTGATATTCATCGTATCGGAAAATGTGACAGAAACTCGTAACAAGTGGAATGAGTCTCTGACTTACGTACTTTGCCAAATGGGCTCACTGCACAACTATTTTGGAACGTCATTGTCAGTTTCTGCAATCAAGCGGCATTGATCGTATCGAATGGCTGATTGAAACAAAACAGTGTACAAGCTAGCAAGGGATTTTTCTATTACTTCCAATCATTGTTTGTTCAGCTCGACCATAATTGTAAATGTTCCAGTTTAAGATGAGTCCTAAATAAGTACGAGTCGTAAAAAATGCTGGACTTTGCATTAATTGCCTTCAATTAGGACATCGGATGGCTCAGTGTCCGTCTAACAATCGTTGTCGAAGCTGCAAGCATCGCCATCACACGCTTCTGCATTTTGGCCAACCGCCTGCATCATCATCGTCTACATCGCCATCATCCATGGCGCAAATGTCCTCAACAACGACTCCTGCTGCAACGACTCGCATATGAATAATCGCCAGGCGGACAAATAATTCTTGCTACCGCAAAGGTACTAGTGCGAGATTCATCAGGGGCGTATAAACAAGGCAGAGCATTGCTTGACTATGTTCCCAAGTCAATTTCATAACTGATCAATTCGCCCAACGGCTGCATCTACGCCGTGATAAGCATCATTTCGAAATCCGCAGCATAGGGGAGACCTGACTAAAATTAACAACTGTACAACTACTGGAATTAAATCTCGTTTGTCACCATTTGAAGTAACACTACAGTTCTGCATAACGTTCACATTGCTACCAGCGGATTCGGAAATCGACACTCAGATTGGAGGTGCCCGCGAATACCACTGCGGACGAAACTTTCCACAGGTCAGGTCGGATTGATTCCTTTCGGCACCGAGGCATTTTTCGAATGCCTGGCTGTTGGACAGATTAAGCTCGGAGACAATTTGCCAGTCCTTCAGAAAACGTTGCTTGGATGGGTTGTGTCTGGCAAGTATCGTCATCAGTCAGCTAAGCAGTCATCAACGTGCTTGCTTTCTGTGGAGGAGTCAATTGACAAAAATCTTCAATTACTGTGGAGATTGATGCTATAGAAAATTCTCCAAAGTCAATCAATCCAGAACATCGGCTCTGTGAAGATATGTATTAAGGACAACACAGATGAATAACGGCAGGATTGTTGTGCGTTACCTTTCAAGGGAGATCCAGTGTGCTTGGCAATTCAAGCGATGTTGCACGTCGTCGTTTTTTATCGCTCGAGAGGCGCCTCAGTAGCAGCCTACTGTTCAATCGCAATATGTAACTTTATGAAAGATATGAGGATTTGGGCATATGATTTAGTGACGAATCCGAGATTAAGTGAGCCACACTTTATATACCTCACCATTGTGTTTTTAAACCCAGAGTGATCAACGAAGTTACGAGTCGTGTTTGAGCCTGGACAAGTCCAGATTATTGAATGATTTGCTTCTCGTTGGCCCAACAATCCAAGAAGATCTGTTATACTTCTCCTTCGTTTTCGATTGGTTCGTACGCCAAACAGCGGACATTACGAAAATGTATAGACAAGTTTTAGTCAGCCCAGTGGATCGGAAATTTCAATATATATTTTGGAGAGATCCCCTGATGCTGATTTGCAGACCTTTGAGCTAAATACAGTGACGTATGGAACGGCTCGGCCCCATACTTAGCAGTTCGCAGTTTGCAATATCTGGAGATCTGCATGTGAATGAGTTTCCATTGGCGCATCCATTGTAAAATCCTCGTTTTATGTTGATGATGCTATGCGGAGCAAACGAGCTATCGAGGAGAACCAACACGGGTACCGAGATACTTCGCCGAGGACACTTCCCATTGGTTAAGTGGCACTCCAATCATCCCGCCGTCAGGAACGACGAATCGGTAAAGGATTTAAATTTGGATGAAAACGCTGTCACTAGCGCACTTGGCGTAGCTTGGGATAACGTCGTGATGTGTACTATTTGAATTTAAACCCAAAAAATTGTATTCAACAGTACAAAGAGGACTATTCTCTCGACTCCGTCTTCTCTGTTCGATCATTAGGATTGTGGACAATTATCGTTCGAAAATATCATACAGGAGCTATGGCTGCTAAAACTCGCCTGGGATGAATCTGTTCCGCATCACTTCACAAGCATGGAGAAAGGTAACGTCTAAGGTTGTCGTCGATCAGTACCCGTTTTTGCTTGAAGGGACAGACATACAACTGCTGCTTTTGTGACGATAATACGGCTTACGGCTGTTGCGTATATGTGCGTTCCACGGACTCGTATGGCAATGTCCAGGTTCAGCTTCTGCTGTAAATCTCGGGTGGTCCTGTCAAGAAGCTGACGCTTCTCGTTAGAGTTAAGGGGACTTAGTAAGTTATAACACTGTCAAAAACACGGAAGCCGAAGGGCATTTCTGGTCTGATTCGAGATTGTCTTGCACTGGCTGCAACAAATTCTCACGTCGAATTTGTTGGAAATAGAGTATCCAATACAAGATAAACAGCAGATGGAAAGTGGAGACATGTACCGTAAAATTGAACCCTGTGACATCGTGTCACGTGGATGCCCAGCTAATGAGCTCCAGAATCAATTTGGTTTAAGGACCTGCGTTTGGTGATTGGTATGGCTGCCAACAATCGAAATATTTGGACTGGACATTTCGATGTGAAAAACTTATGTGAATTATCGAAAGTAATTTATTCTGGAGGTGAACGACTAGTTATACATTCGGGCGTTCGAGTTATGGCATATATGTTCCGGTTTTACATATTGCCAAAAAGGAACACCCTGTCGAAAGATCGCCACCATGCCCAGAAGAACTTCGCCACGCGTTGCACATATCAGGTATCAACCTTTCAAGGAAGTTGGCTAAGGAAAAAAAGTTTGAGTTTTTCAGCCCCTTCATAGATGACTCTTCTGGATACGAGTATTAAGGTTGGCGGCAGACTCGAGCATGCTGATATCCCCTCTCGTCAAAGGCATCCTTTACTTGTTCCCAAGGAATCGCAATTTGTCCACAATTATGTTCGGCATCTTCACTTGCGCAATTACCATGCAGGACCAAAGGCATTAGTTGGATACTGCGGTTAATCTGGGTCATAAACGCAAGAGCTTTAGACGCAGCATGTTCGTTCTGTGTAACTGTCAGATTCGTCCAGTTCTACTTCGTCAAGTCATGGGTTCCCTGCCACCTGAGCGCTTATCCACAGACAAGCCATTTCGCCACGTTGGAGTCGACTTCTGCGGTCCAGTGAACACCTATCTTCGAATACGTGGCAAGGGTCCCACAAAATCCTATATCGCCATATATGTCTGCATGGCCGTAAAGGCCGTTCACATTGAAATCGTGTCAGATCTTTCAACGAATAAGTTTTTGGAATCGTTGAAACGCATGGTTGCCCGTCGTGGACCAGTATCGCACATCTATTGTGACAACGCCACAAACTTTGTCGGAGCATCCAACAAGCTACTCGAGTTAAAGAAGTTCATGTTCAACACTAGCACTCAAGATGCTATCCTATCATATTGTTCGTCTGAAGAGATAACCTTTCATTTCATTCCACCTAGGGCTCCACACTTTGGCGGTCTTTGGGAGGCCGCTGTCAAGAGCGCAAAGAGTCTGCTGGTGCGTACCCTCGCTAACACCCGGTTCACCTTTGAGGAACTGAATACCGCAGTCGTTGAGATAGAAGCAGTACTCAACTCTCGCCCGCTGTCACCGCTATCATCTGATCCCAACGACTTCAGCGCTCTCACTGCAGGACACTTTCTAAATGGAGATGCACCGCGCGCTTTGCCCGAGCGTGAGATTGTCACCAACAACATCTCCAACTTGGATCGTTACGAGCAGATCACAGCTGTTAAACAGCAATTCTGGCGTCGTTGGTCTGCGGAGTATGTGAACGAGCTTCGAGCTAGGACAAAGTGGACTTCGGCTTCCCCAAATCTCACAGTTGACTCTATGGTCATTATTCATGAGGACAACACACCGCCATTACACTGGAAATTAGGGCGTGTTGAGTCTGTTGTGAGTGGCAAAGATAACCGTGTTCGTGTCGCATATATTCGCACTGCCTCTGGACTCTGTTGCCGGCCAGTACATAAGCTGGCTGTTCTACCTGTCTCTTGAAAGATAATTCTTTCAAGGCGGCCGGGATGTTCGGTCATATACCTCATATATACATTAGTCAGGGTATCAATAGCAATGTCAAAGAGATTATGTTAAGATTATGCTAATTCTCTTCTATTTGAATGTCATAAGCACTCATACACATGTACGAAGTCTCGCTCTCTTTCGAACTCTGTAATTGCTCGGTCCCTTTAATCTTAATTTATGTTAAGAAATCAGTTCTGTAAGCAACATCATAGAAGTCAGTCGTGTTGCTCATCAATTTGTAAAACCTTTATTAAAACTTCATACCATCCACACACGCCCACTCGAGATAAGATTCTTAAAAGGTCAAAAAAACGCTTTTGATCCAACATTGGGCTCTCTTGGCCTTGATGGTCGTTTGATCTGGAATTATCATATTAACTTAGATTAATTCTCTTTTTCTTTTTAAATTTAGATTTGTAGTGTGTAATTGTTCTACCTCTATTGGTTTCTTCAAAATGCTTGTCATCTACTTTGTCTGAGATTTTCTGTTTTCCTGAATGGAGTTGTGGTTTTTGATCTTACTAGAGGTGATTCCCTAAATCTAATGTCTACTTCGAAGTCTTGGCGTTTTTCGTTTAGACTCGCTATTTTACTTATTTTGTTTGCTTGGGTGTTATATGCGGGGTTCCGGCATATATGAAGATATCAGCTGGTGTTCTACCAGTTGTATTATGTTTGGTTTTATGGTTATACGTATAAAGAATTGTTTTGAATTTTATTAACTTGTTTTCTTGGTCGGACTCACTGTTGATTATCCTTAATTTTTCATTAACTGTCTTGTGAAATCTCTCAACGTCAGAAATTCCATTCTTACTAGTGGTTATAGTTATTTTAACATTTTCGGACTGTAGCCATAATTGAAATGCTACGCACATGAATGCTGAGTCTTTGTGGGCTTTATTTCGGTTGGTTTACCCATTTGATTAAAAATTTAGAAGATTGCTCGTTTTGTTTCGAGCCAATTTCTGCTATTAATTTCTATTAATACAGCATTTTTGGAATAAATGTCTATACAAGATAGAAATTGTTTAGTGGATTTCAATACTTTTGTTGAATTATTAGGATTGATTATTTCAATGTAAACGTTTTGGAAAGTTATGAAATCAGCTTCATTATGAAAGTAAATAACACTTTTCTTAGTGCATAAATATTATTTAATTAATTCTTTAGCGTGATCATGGTCATTTCATGATATGAAATTTTGATTTTTAATTTGTAAAAGTAATGTACTATTTCAACTTTGTTGGTGTTGGCTTTTCTTAATTCTATTTGCCTGTTATAATAATTAATGGGCCTTTCTGTAATAGGAATATTATTTTCGTTATCTTCTTGTGCACTATGTATTGTCACTGCGAAGCTATCTGGTATTTCTCCTAGTAAATTTTCTTCAATTTTAATTCGCTATAAGGCATCTGCTACGTGATTCTCTTTACCTGGAACATATTTAATATGTTAATCAAACTCATTTAGTTTGATTTTCCATCTTTGTAGCTTCATATTGGGTTCTTTTATATTACTCAACCAAACTAGGGGCTTGTGATCACTAAGGATCTCGAATTTCCTTCCAAAAAGATAGGACCTGAAATATTTAGAGGCCCAGACAATAACTAAAATTTCTTTTTCTATTGCCGAATAGTTTACTTTATGTTCATTTAATGTTCTGCTGTCATAGCAGATTGGTTTATAATCTTGGGATAATACTGCTCCTATGGCAATATTACTGGCATCTGTGGTTAATTTCTCATTATTAGGATATATTAATATCGGATCGGACATGATAAGAAGTTTTAATTTTTCAAATGCTTCAATGTACTGTTTATCTTTTGTGTTTATGACTGCACCTTTCTTCGCTTTTGCTGTCATTGGCTTTGCTATTTTTGCAAAATTTGGGATGAACTTTCGGTAGAAACCGTAAAGTCCTAAAAATTATTTAATTCCTTTCGCTGTTTTAGGCATTGGGAATTTTTGTATCGCCTCAATTTTGGCTAGGTTAGGTTTTATACCTTCCGTTGTGATTATATGGCCTAAGAGTTCAGTTTGTTTTTTCATAAATTCACAATTATCTAATTGTAGTTATAGTTTGGAGTATACAATAATGTCGTCCATATAGTCAATGGTAGAAAAATACTGACATTTGCAAAGTTTGTCGAGTATACCATCCATTGCTGGTATAGGGTATTTGTCATCTATTGTGACTTCATTAAGGCTTCGATAGTCAATGACTATCATAAATTTTTGAATGCCGGATGCATCCCTCTTTTTGGGTATGATCCAAATAGGCGAACAGTAAGGGGATTTCGACTTGCGAAATATCCCTTGTTTAATCATACCTTTGATCTGGTTTTCGACTTCTTGTTCGAATGTTTGGGCATATTTGTATGGTTTTTTGTAAACCGGGCCTTCTTGTTTGGTTTGGATGACATGTTTGACAGTACTCGTGAAAGTCAAATTTTCACCTTCTCGGTACTGAATGTCACCAAACTCATGTAAGACTTTTGTTAGTTTGCCTTTTTTTTCATCGTTTAGATGTTCTAGGCGGAATTCGTTGAACTCTGAGAGTTCGTTGTTGATGGCGAACACAAATTGTTCGTCATCAGATGGGGTGGAACGAGATATTCAGTTTTTGACTCGTCCGCTGACAATTCGATTTCTGAATTGTTTTGCATGGTGAATGTGTATTCATTTATACGAACGGTTTTATTTTTATTGTCTATTAATGCTTGATAGCTCTCTAAGAATTCTCGACCTAATAGCAAATCATAATTTTCTGAAAAAATTATGTAAATAAAATTTCTGATGTGTTGGGCAAAGCTTGCTGGGTTTCAGCGAAATGCTTTGATTTAATATTACTATACCGTTAATGGTATGAACTTCTAATTGGCAATTTTTTATGGGGAATTTCAGAACATTATCTTTTATTGAATTAATAGACGACCCCGTGTCTATTATGCATTTTAGAACTTTGTTGTTCATAGATAGTTTTATATATGGGTTGGTTCTTCTGTGTCTGTTTTTGAATCCGAGGCAGCTTGATGAAAATTTTCACTAGTTTCCATTTTCATCTGCCCGCTAGCGCTTTCACGTTGCCTCTTAACTGGTGGATTAGGGGCTGCTGAATAGCTTTGTTGGTTTTGGTAGTTAATCCGATTTTGAGCCCTGCATTTTTTCAAATTCTTCCTAAATTCTTGATTTATTTGCGGACTACAATCGACTTGGGATTTTGGTTTCTGCGTGTTGTTACTATAGTTTTGTGATTTAGGCGTGTCGCCATAATTTTGATTTTTCCCAATCTCAAGATTTTTTTTACTCCGATTTTTGTTAGAGTTAGACTGACCATTTTGATTGTTATGATTTTTAGCTTTATCGGACAGTACTACCTTGTAGACGCCTTCTCGTTGCGCTACTTGCTTGAGCTTAGAATCTGTGGTTATATCATGACGAGCTAGGGTCATGAATAGTCTGTCAGGCAATTTTCTCATTATCACGTCTTTAACTATGTTATGTTTAAAGCATCGTATTCATTTTGTTTAAAGCATCGTATTCATTTGGTTGTCTTGTAACATTAACTTATTTGATATAATATAAGATTTGTATTCTAGTTCTTCTAAAAACTTACGAATACTTCCAGTAAAGGGGGTATTGTAGATACGTCTAAGGAGCTCTTCGCAGGGTGTCTGCGTCTTGAATTCCGAAATACGTGCTGACCTCAACTCTGTCCAGGTGTTGGCAGCGGATAGCTGTGTTGCTCTCTGGACATCGCCTCCGTTTTGCATTTCAATAGCGCCGAACAGGACGCTATGTTGTCGCACGTCTCTCGTTGGATACAATTGCATTATAAAGTCTATGCGTCTTATGAAGGCGCTTAGATCTTCTGTAGCTCCATTGAACGTGGGCACTTGCCTAATCTGGCCTAGTGCTTGATTCCGTTGGCTGTGCCATCCTAATTCACTTCACTTTTTGTTTTGTTGTCTTAGTGTTATCTATTTATTTGGTTTGGCGTTATTCGCGTTAGTCGCTAACCAATGAGTGCGTTTTGCAGGGATCCACGGGCACACTCACTGTTATGTAGTGAAGCAGATTCACTACCTAGTAATTCCGATTGTCCAAAGGATAAATACCAGAATGAATTACTAGTTTATCGCAATGAAATTGCGTTGTTGGGTAATAACCCAATAGGTTGACCTGGGATATAATAATCCTTTAGCGGTCAACGGCACTCGCGGCAAGTGCGCGTGTGTCCTTATGCGGATACGTTTTTGAATGATTGTGCGTTCGCGTCGATCGTCAGCGCCGACTACGATTTGCTTTTAAGGCCTGGGACCACATTTGTTCTTTAATGGTCTTGTATCCTACCGGCTGCGCCAATAATTTAAGCGGAGTTTACAGAAATAATATACCACTCGGCTATTGATGCAATGGGTTCAGTGTATAAACAGCACTAATGACCCACTGTATGAAAGGCAACCACACAACACATTTCAATGCGACAACAATTCTACAATAACAACAAAACTAAATACTAGAAAAAGGGCTATCTTCGGCACGCGGCAGATTTAATACCCTTGCAGACCCAACCTTTTCAAAATGCTCTCAGTGCCTTTCCCGTATTTAACAAGCACAGGGACACTATTTAATGCCGAGTATGGTTAAGATATTTTGAAATACAAAACGTTTTTCCTACAACTTAATGTATGTATGTAATGTAAATAAGATTTTGCAAAGATTTAGTAAGCATAATGAAGCTTATAAATCCCGAGTTTGGTCAAGATATGTTGAACAACAAAGAATTTTTCCATCAAATAACTTAATTTTTGACCGATCGTTCCAATGGCAGCTATATGATATAGTAGTCCGATGTAAGCAAAATTTTGTATAAATGTAGGGAGCATAATGAAACTTATAAATGCCGAGTTCGGTGTGGAACAAAAAAAAGTTTTCCATAGAACAACTTAATTTACGACCAATCGTTCCTTTGGCAGCTATATAATATATTAGTCCGATGTAAATAAAATTTTGCATAAATGTAGAAAACATTGTGGAACTGATAGATGCCGAGTTAGGTTAAGATATCTCGAAAAACAAATTAGCTTTCGATACAACAACTTAATATCAGAGCGATCGTTCCCATGGCAGCTATATGATATAGTAGCCCGATCAAACCGGTTCCGACATATATACTGCGTGCAATAGCAAGAGGCACTTTTTTAAAGTTTCATAAAGATAGCTTTACAACTGAGAGACTAGTTCGCATAGAAACAGACAGACGGACAGACGATATCTTGTCAGATTTTATATTCAGCATTTTAAAGTGGCCATAACTAATTCTTTTTCGTACCATTTAGGATTTCTAACTATTTTTCAGCCTTTTACAGTATATATTTGCAGTTTTGGGACCATTGATAGACGAATGTACACTGATTTATACATGGACTATATAATTATCCTGTCGGAAAACGAGACGAGGGATTCGAAAGGTTGCAAAAGAGTTTAAAGCTTGCAGACATTTGACGAATATGCTAAGAAAGGACTCTACTTTTAGAAATGGAAGTAGAAGATCAATCATTGTTTCATCACTTAAAGTTATGTTTCACTGGTTCTCTCGTTCTGAAGTTGTTTGACCAAATGAGTGCTACAGAGGTGCCTTGCAATGTAAGTATATTCTGGTATGGAACTGTACGTTTGTAAAAAGACTCAGAGGATCCATTGTACCATCGGTTAGAGTACATGAGCCGGAAATTCAATAGCAGCTGAGGAACATTTTCCTTTTTACGAGCTAAAAGTACTTGCTATATAACTGATTTCAAAAGAAGTGGAGAAGTTGCTTATTAGGGAAAATTATAAAGATAGTTTCAGGCATATGCCATGACGATGCGAAAGCAGGAGATTCACCTTAAAATTTCTCTTTGGATAACATTTCTGCAAGATTTCGAGTGTGATATCGAGCATCGTTCGGAATCAAAGATGAACACTCGATGCTTTATAATAAAACAACGATAATAAAACAAGTTCAGCGTCAAGATGAGTGGATAAATTCAGTATTTCAAGTCTCAGAGACAGGGATCTATGGAGATTTCAATTAAAAGTATGAAATTATGCATGAAGACCCAGTTATAGAGATGATTCTTATACCTCCTATAATGAGAAATGAGATTACTTTACAAACGACAGTTCTACATTACATTAAAAAGTCGACATTTCGTATGGATTGCTTAGGGAGTGAGTCTAAAAATTGCAGAAAGGTAGGATATTTGAATGCCATCGACAAATTTGATAGCCATTACGAAAATATCACGTGGATGATATCGCTCCAATGAATTGACGAACAAGCAATATAATTATATGGTAGTGGTTGTCGGCGCTTAAATAATATTGTTAGGAACATAAAATTCATAACTATTACTAGTAGCAACAGTAGTTGCTTCCACATGGAAACGGCCAGGTCGAGCGACCTAATAGAATCGTCATTGCTTTACTAACTCATCGCATATCTTATAGCATAGTATAAACATCTATCTCCACTTCTTTTCAAATCTAGGAACGGGTTCAACAATTTTTAAGCTTCTCATCCCCGAGAAGAACTAAAATATCTTTTATAAGATACTAACTGATGATTTGAGAAAAAAGTATGAGAAAGAAATGTAAAATCTAGGAGAAAAAAACGAGAATCGTAAAAATGATAAAGACAATTTAGTATTTCTAGATACAAGACGAAAATAGGAAGATAGATGCCTGTATCTGAGTATAACGGAAATGACATGGTCGTCATAAGGCGTACGCACCTTTGAGCCGGTCTAAAGCTCAAAAAGAATTTCTGAGGCCCGTATGAAAGAAACGTAAGTTGAGACATGGTACATATCTTGCTTAACAAGAAGGTGACTGAGGAAACAAATACAGTTGCAGAATATACGAAGCTTGGGCTCCATCATTTGTGGCGAATGATTGTTAAGGACGGCTAAATGAAGGGCAGGCAACTCTAAAAGATAGAGATAACGATGAGAGCCTGTAGATACCGTTTAGATGTTAGGCATCTGCTATGTAAGAGAAGGCATGGTAACATAAGCATACGACCTTCGATGGCAGTTTGGTTCGATCTTTTGAAATGAAGAGACGTTCGTGTGATCTCGTTGACTACTTTATGAACGGGAATGTATCATTGTACCAATAATTAGCCAAATTTATCAAGTGAATAAAAACCAACTTAGCCAATATAAAGAGAATAAAAACAATCTTATGGCTACAGAAAATCGGTCCCTATAATTATAGAAACAGCGGAACCATCAGCGTCCCTTTCTACTGTCCCCGCTTTTTCGCTACCTCCATCCGAGTAGTTCAATAAATACTGCGATCACTCTATCGCCGTAGCTTGGGCCCTCGCTTAGTGCTCCCAAGGGTCGGCTTTCACTGCTACTGGAGTCGTTTGTACGGCCGTTATCTGCAAGCTGCCCACTTCACACCTGTCTCCCACAGACCCCTAAAGTGTGGAGCTTTTGGCGGTATGAACGCTAATTTGCAGCCGCTATTTGGTTCGAATACGTGAATTGCGTCCGTCTCTTCGAGACTGGCGACTTACTCTGACCTTGTCGCCTTGGACGGTCTGTGAAGCTCGTCGAAGGCCGAAACCTTCGAAAAGCCTTTAAAAATGCATTAGTTGATAAGTCAGATACTCGTTCTAAGTGAATGGCTTTGGAAGCGAAGCAAACAAATAATGCTATGTAACATACGACTTACATGTAGGCTTCCCACGAATTCGAAAGGTCATGATAATTGGGCCACAAAAATCGACCCCACAGATAGAAAATGGGCGGAGCGCTCGGAATCGATGTGCTGGTAAATTTCCCATAATTTGTGTTAGTAGACGAGGCTTGCATTTAAAGAAACGGATGAATGATCTCACTGTCTAACGACAGACAAATGCAGGTATTTAATAAAGCTTCTAGCGATTTGCGACCTTTTATTCAGAAGTAGCGGAAACTTTGCATCATACAATAGAGGAGCAGTTGTCCCCAACTCGGAACAACAAACGTGAAGGAAGGGGTATCTTCGGCACGCCGAAGATTCAATACCCTTGCAGACCCAACCTTTTCATAATGTTCATATCTAAGAAGCACAGCGAAAAAAGTTAATGCCGATTATGGTTAAGATGTCTTGAAAAACAAAAAAGTTTTCCATACAACTTAATTTTCGACTGAACGTTTCTATGGCAGCTATATGATATAGTAGTCCGATCTTAATAGGATTTTGCATATATATATGAGGAGCATAGTAAAACAAATAAATGCCGAGTTTGGTCAAAATATCGTGAAAAACAAATACATTTTCCATACTACAACTTAATTTTCGACCGATCGTTTCTATGGCAGCTGTATGATATAGTGGTCCGATCTTAATAGGATTTTGCATATATATGAGGAGCATAGTAAAACTAATAAATGCCAAGTTTGATCAAGATATCTTTATAAACAAAAATGTTTTTTATTCAATAACCTACTTTTCGACCGATCGTTCCTATGGCAGCTATTTGATATAGTGGTCCGATCCATCTCGTTTTGACATATGAACTGCGTGCAGCAGAAAGAAGGACTTCTGTAAAGTTTCATAAAGATAGCTTTAAAACTGAGAAACTAGTTCGCATAGAAACAGTCAGACGGACAGACGGACATGGCTATATCCACTCGGGTGTTGATACTGATCATGAATATAAATACTTTATGGGGTCGAAGATTTCTCATCTATGCGTTACACATTTCACGACAAAATTATAATACCCTATGCAAGGGTATAAAAAGAGCACCAAGTTCAATTATTATAATGTATAAATGGATTGAGACGCTGCAGGCTGTGACCTACGCGCATGCCTTCTTGAACTCTATCTACGCTATCTTTGAATTCAACTCTTGGATGACTTAATTTTCTCGTAAGCTTCATATACCCAAATCAACGCAACAACCTCTCGAAACTATATCTGCTGGGTTTTTCCTAGTACATGGTACATGGCGCCGTTCAGAGTTTTCTTTCTTCTCTTGCTTCTCGAATGTTGCCAAAGAAATCGGATATGACCGAATCTAATAAAGCAGAGGAACCGCCCGTTCAATCAGTAATATTATGAGATTTCTGATTCGATAACAAAGATCCGCGAGAAGGTGAGCCGACCACAACTAGAGTCGAGGAAGAGTCTTCATCTTGAGGGGGCCTACTTTAGATTTGGATGTCAGCAACGAAATACGACAGCCTACTGCAGTATGGCTGCGTATATAAACACATATGGGGGTTTTTATTTCTTTGCAACTGAATCAAAGTTAATTTCAATCAAGATTCATCCTACTCTAACTTGCGAAGCCAGAGCTCTTGGAGTAGAAGTGTTTCCTTGATTATCAGACAGGATAGAGAATGTTCCGTTTTTTCGCTCTGAATCGTCTGACTTGAATTGAAAAGCATCTTCATTCGGCAACAACATCCCGTCAAGTTTCTTGGTTGTGGCATACTCTCAGATCATTATTGGTTTAGTTTATTGGGGGCAACTCATGAGAATTTAAAAAGAATTTGGTAAGTTCGAAACCTGCGCTTTGAAGTATTAGTACTAGCGAAGTTCACTTCAGACTTAATGGCCTGAAGGTTATATATGCATGCAGCACCAGTCAGTTAATTATCGACATAAAAGTCGTGCCTGATAACGTCAGCAGCATTAGGGTGTGATGACTCGCTCATCTCAGATGCTCTCAGTTCATGGGTTCATTGGTTCATGGGTTCATTCTCTACACGTCCAACAGGACGCGTCGAATGAAATATATGTGAACTACTTGGAATCTGAATATATATTTCATACATGTGACTATCTCGTTAATCGAGGTATAAGACTCTTCTGATAACTTAGATGAACAGCATGAGTCTTCTCAGGACGTGTCAGCGTGTAAGCGCCCTGAGACAATCCAGCCACCAAGAGTTTTTGCAGAAGTGGACAATTTGGACTCATAATGCTTTTAATATACATATCGCATTTCTTTTTTGAATCATCAAAACTTTCTTCAGTTGCCATATATGGCTCTAAATTCAATTTAATAATTAATAATTTAAATTTAAAATCGAATTTCCTATTTATAGCAACATTATTTAAATTAATTTTAGACGCTCTATGTGCCAAACAACTTCAAAAAAATGATTTGCCTGATTAATAAAGTGTAGGAAAGCGACTGTCTCTTGAGCGAAACGCGCATATAACAACGACCGCATAGCCACCGCTTAGCACATGCGGAACGAATAATGCAGCTGGCTTGCTATGTACGTGTGCTTGTTCTCAAGCAACTGTATAATTTACAGTGGTTCAGAGTGATGGCAAAAGGAGGGAAACGTCAACGACTAAGCGAAATGAAATTGTGTATTAAGAACAAAATTAATTTTTTGTAGCTAAAAAGGCCGGCTGGTCAAGAGGCCAATACTGTAGTACTGAAGTTTGGGCCGGTTTGCATTAGCCACGGGTGTGAAGTCCACCTCGAGGGCCTGCCACCACGGGTGTAGAACTCACGTAGAAACTCTCCATCCGCGGAAAGGCAAATTTCAGCGGAATGCAGTTGAAACAAGCAACAGTAGCAGCCATATGGCCCCGCATGTAGCTACAATGCTTACATGTAGACTTTTGGTATCCACGCGTGCTTCTACATAGCCTATGACTTTGGAACGCCAATGTGAAAATGAATCTTGCTAAGCCATCCATGTATAAACAACAGTGTAAGCTACTAGCGACGACAAATTAAGATATTCCCAATTCCGAATTATTGATGGTGCATCACGGGCCGACCAGACGATAAAACCAGAGGAAGAAGTGACGGAATAAAATTTGCATCGGAGCACTAGCTTTAAATTATACCTAGTATATATATCATTACGTAGTTGAGCAACATAAGTTTATCCTAGGTATGTTAAAATTTTTTGAACATGTTTTTCTTTAAACAATGATTTTTGCAAGGAACTGTATACTTGCTTGTAGAATGTGAGTTAAATCCTATGTAAGAAACCTAAAGTCTTATTTATTCACAGATGGTACTGATTTGAGCTTAAACGTCACTTCATCCATAAATCATCGTTCACCGACATAATGCTTTTTAAATTTCATACCTCATCATGTGTAAAACTCTTTATTCGCAAAAACAAGTGAATTAAAGACATGATTAAGATAGCAGGTTCCTCTACCATATAAAGTTTCAAACATCTTAAAATCTGCTCGTTAGTAAAGAAGCATATATTGTTAATTATAATCATCTTTAGGCCTGCTATCGATGCATTATCGGCAGCAGCGGTCATAAACTATTGTGTTTGATTAGGCTATTTTTTACCCTTGCTACTTATATTTCTAACATGAGATTTCTTAGCGTAGGTCGCTCTTAGAATCTTAAGCGACCACAAGTGCGCTATCTATTATTATGCTGCTGGCTGCAGTCGTACAAGATGAAGTGAGATATGTATTTAGACTCGGTGTCACGTGTTCATGTGTGAACATTCTGCGGAGGGCCGACAAAGGTGATGGCCTGCAGATATACAATAATAATTTTGACTTAAATTAATACAATCATTAGATGGTACGAATGCATTTCAAAGTTATATACTTAAAAGTCTGAACTTAACTGTTTCATTATAATTTATTCATCTCTTTGTACTGGCAATGGTATAAATTTAAATAGCTGAGAAGATTGCCTACAGAACAATGGTATTTTGGCATTTGTGATGAGTTTATTCTGTATTAATATTCCCCTTGCCCTTAGCAGTGTGTAACTCTTCTTAATTTATGTATTTGAATTATGATGTCTACTTCCAACTAAAAATGGGTTTAGTCCTAGTATTGTACTCATTGTTTAAATTTCTTTTTTCTGACGTTAGAACTTTATTTCTGTGATAAATTTATTTGCCTATTCTTGTTTGAGTAACGTTATGCATTAATGCATGAATAATTTTCCAACAACTGTAACCGGGGCTAGCCAACCTAATGGTTTAAAATCTTTGCCAGCGTGGATAATACTTGTCTTTTTTTACGTTTTCTGAGCCCTCACAATTGACCTTAATTTTGAGTTCGTATTTCAAAGGTTCCCACCGTAGTCTCAATATTTCTTTATTCCATTAACTTCTTTGTTGTATACAAATAATCTGTTGACCAAAACTCTTTCTTCATTTTATTAATCAGTTTCCATCTATCTAAGTTGTCTATTACTCTTTTAAGATGATATTTTACTGACTTGACTACGGCCTCCCAAATACCTCCGAAGTAAGGTCCTGCAGGCCGCTGGACTTTTTCATTTTCTTCAATAGCTATTATTTAATTTTCCTCAGTCATTTCTACATGTTCTTTTTTCGTGTTGTCGTGTGCCTATATGCTAATAAGCGACCACACTTTGGTAACTGTTCTTGTGGAACTTCCATCCTGTAATTTCATCTTTACTATCCTGACTTTATTGTCCTTTCCTCTAACATATACCACTCTTGTGTATGCTTTCTCTGATGTATACGTGAATCCATGCAGCTGTATTTCAAGCTTTATGCTAGTCTGTAACCATCTTGGGATTCTTATTTCTTTTAATAATGTAAAGTTTTTGTCGCCTTTTAGGAAATTTTGATCTAGCTTCATTGACGCAGCTACGAAATTAGTTTCATTTTCGTTGGACTCAACGTTATTTCCAAGGTCCACATACTCTCCTAAGACATTTCTATAACTTTCTTTAAGCTGTGTATTTCTTGTGCATTTATTTTTGGGTGTAGAAACCGCGCCATCTCTTGTCGTCTTGATTCAAATAACTTTTTTTCATCCTTAAGCGAAATGGTTACTGTATCCCTTCCATCTAATTCTTTTGTTGTTTTAATAACAATTTTTTTGCAGATTTCTGTTTCTGCAACTTTCTTAACCTCCTCTCCTATCTCCCAAATTCTCTCCAAATCTTTATAATGTCCGGGTACCTTGCAAACAGGGCCATTTTCCGAAAAGTCTTCATTGACTTTCGGTTTTTTCTCCTCGTAATTCAATGAGCATAGAGCACTCAACCTTTGCTCCAAATGCTCTCATTTAATTGTTTATGTTGTTATGTTTTACCTGACGCTCGATTGCGTCTATTCGTAGCCACAATGTCATTGACAAGGGCTTTGGTCCGGCTTGGCTCTTCTGCGATGATTTTCTGTAGCGCTTGTTGGCAAGTGATACTTATTTCTCCTCGTCCAGATGCTTGGGCTCCTTCTTGTTTTTCAGGCGTCACGTCTAGAAGCGCCGCTGATGTGGGTCGTGGGAGGAGTACTTCTTGAAGAGTTTGCCCTCTGGATTGGTCACATTTTAGCATTGGATGTCGCTCTCCTTTGCTGTCTGGTCTTCTGTTGAGCGCGCTGCTCTTGTCTGCACCGCCCGATAGTATTTTGGTTCGGCGCGCTGCTCTTGGCTGCACCGCTCGAAATTTATTAGTTCGGCGTGCTGCACCGCTCGAAAAATTTTTGTTCGGCGTGCTGCTCTTGGCTGCACCGCTCGAAATTTTATGGTTCGGCGTGCTGCTCTTGGCTGCACCGCTCGAAATTTTTGTGGTTCGGAGTGCCGAAATGCCGGCACTGCTCGAAGGTCTTTATAAACAAGCGTGCTCGAAGGACCAAATGAAGGGATATGTTCAATGTGAGTACTTGTAAGATACTGATTTTATTCTTAAGTCCTAAGTCCTAGGTCTTATATACTGACAGAGTGTCTTATTTTAGGCCTGCTATCGATGCATTATCGGCAGCAGCGGTCATAAACTATTGTGTTTAATTACCGACCCCATAAAGTATATATATTCTTGATCAGCATCAACAGCCGAGTCGATCTAGCCATGTCCGTCTGTCTGTCCGTATGTATGAACGCAAGGATCTCAGAACCTATAAGTGCTAGAGACTTGAAATTTTATCTGTAGGTCCTCCTAGTCTATGCGCAGATCGAGTTTGTTTCCGAAAATCGATAGCTTGTCCCGTTTCCAAGAATAGTATATATAACAAGTATCTTTCATTTTATAGTTATCCCCACCACTCCGCAACTACATTAGCTATAAATCAAGTAAAAACACCAATTTGTATTGCGCACCAATTTAAGCCACAATATAAATGCAATTGCATATTTGTTGAAAATTTCATAAGGATCGGTTAAGAAACACAAAAGTTATTAAAGAAAATGTGTTTTGGCTGCCCACGTGTTAGCGGCAGCTAGCGCAGAGCGCAAGAATTTCTATGTTCATATACACATACACATTCATGCGCGTCTTTATTGTATTCTATCAACAGCAATGCAATTGCGATATTAATATTTTCTGTGCTGCTATTTTAATCCGTTTTTTTTTTCTCATTAAGACACAATTGATGTGGCTGTTGAGTAGAGGCGGCGGCAAGTATAAATTATTTTTATTATTACTAAAACAAGCGAGCGCGTATATGGTGTTGAAATAAGGGGGTTCAGGGTATCTCCTAGTCGGGAGCTTCCGGCTAGAGCTTCTTACTTGTATATATATTAAACTTCGCTTAAAAATTAAAAAAATGTTATTAAATAGACCTTGGGCTCCATTTGGTTAATTATTATTATTACGTTGGTAATAATTTTATTATATTTGGGTTAATAATTCCAATCTTTGTGAATAAAAGCATTAGAGTTTCAATATCCGAAACCAATATCGCATTTCTTGAAAGGAATGTTTCGTTCAAGTCTTTTGTATTCGAATTTTACTACAAGTATTAGTTTATTTAACTGTTCGTGCGTTTTTATAATGATGTTTTCTCTTTTTTTTCAATTTTAATGAGCTTTTTTGTTCACTTCTACGCTTTTAAAGTCCGCAAAGTCTGGAATCCCGCTTGTATTTTCGGCGTACATTATCAAGTTTGTCGAGTGCTTTAGGTATTGAAAATTTTCCGAATTATTGTCCGCGTTTGAGTAGCATAGTCCTGATCCTAGGAAAAATAAATTTGATTTTAGGCTCCTTTCATTATATATGTATGAACCACCCTTCCTTTAATTAAGACTGTGGTCCCTTACTCTGCGTCCACCGTTTCCTCATTGTACAAAGATGTAAGCCTTTATCCCAGAGTCTCATTTCTATTTGTATTTAGTCTTACTTTATTTAAACTTGGCATTTGGATATTATTTACTTCAAGGACTTTACTTTTCAATTGTGCGTTGAGCTCAGGGAGATGAATGGATGATTCAATAGGTCGTTTGTTTATAACCGAGTGCAATTCCTATTATATTCTATGGTTGCCTGAATTAGTTCAACATTGTCCTTGGTACTTATTTCGGCTTTCAGACAGCGTGCGATTTCAACAAGTATACTGAGGAATCTATCAATCTGTCCGATCGAAGTACTATGAAACGGCGTACCGTTAATTAAAAATTATTTTATTGTTACAGATTTAATAGAAGGTTCTTTATTGTAATGTTTTTATTTATTATGGTTATAAAGACCTCTTTTGTTCTGGAATCAACAGATGACCTGTCGAGCATATGTCGCCCTTTCACAAATTTTGCAATTTGCAACGGTTTTCTTTGCCTTTTGGGGCATCTTACGAAAAAAATAATCTGAAGGAATCTATTGTATATTCTAATGAGCAGCCCCATGGGCTCTATTTTGTTCCGTGACAACTATTACTTTCTGTTCGTTTTTGTTATTAAAAATCGGGTGTTGAGTTACTAATGTTTTTCAGCAACTGTTTTGAAGCTTTCGCCAAGAAATTTCCCAGGGATCAAGTTTACTACCCTACCAAGTGGCCACCGCATTGGAGGCAGATTTTCGTCTTTAACGAGCACCATGTCGTTAACGTTGTAGAAGAAAGGTCCGCAATAATCGAATCCAGTTACGGTGAACGCTCGAACGGCTTCCAGACGCTCCCTTGGAAGACTCGCCATCACGGGCTCGATGAAACTAGGCCTCGCTCTGAAGCACCTTACACATCTGCTGACTGCTTTAGAGACGAATTTTGGGCAGAAGTGCGCGGGGACCAGTGTATAGATTCCTCTCATGAAACTGAATGATGAGAGCCAAGGTGATTGCATGACGCCGAGACAATATAATGGGATGTTGCGCATCATAGTCCAGAGATTAATTGCTAAGCCGGCCACCAACACGGAGGAGGTCACCTTCATCCAGAAATGGTGCAAGAGATGCGATTGAGCTAGATTTTTTCACATTTCCATGGGAGTGAATCTCCTTGATGTCATCCCACAAGTTTGCTCTCTGTACAGCCCGAAGAAGAATCCGAGTGCCGTGATGATGCCTTATACGCTTCATGAATTTGTACACATAGCCAAATGAGCGCTGCATGGAGCCAAATGAGATTGTGTGCTTGCATCCTAGAGTTAAATCTGCATGTGGAGACTTAATCATCAGTACTCTTTCCCTTAATTCAATGGTTGGCGTTTCAGGCAGACAGAACGCCGGCCAATTTAGACGACCATCTAATAGATTCGATGGACCATGAAACCAGAGCTCCGATTGGGCTAGGACGTCGGGAACTGTGCCTCTAGAAAGAATGTCAGCTGGATTTCTGCCACTCCATATTGGCAATGAGTTCTTGTATGGCAGCCACACGATTTGCCACGAAAAAATTAAATTTGAAGGGCTCATCTCTTATCCAAGATAGAACAACGGACGAATCGCAAGAGCAATAAAACTGGCTGACAAAGATGCCTGTGCGCTTGACTTCATGCATCATCATGCTGCTGGCAAAGCTTCGCTCCACATAATTCCAGTTTTGGGACAGTCAACGTTTTTAATGGTGCAACTCGAGACTTGGAGCAAAGGATACGGCTTGTGGCTAGAGGACTTCTGGCCACCACGTAGATGCAGGCTCCATAGGCATCCACACTGGCATCGCAAAATCCATGTATTTCAACATCAGCTCCTTCGAAGAGTACCACTCTGGGAAACGATACATGGCGATTGTTGCGAAAACTGCCGCATAGCTCCCTCCAGGTTGTATCACGTGCAATCGGCAAGCTTTCATCCCAAGTTAATTTGTCTTTACAAATCTGTTGAAGAAAGATCTTTGCTTTAGTTATGACTGGTCCCAAAAGTCAAAGTGCATCATAAAACCGGGCAACAATAGATAGAACTAAGCGCCTGCAGGGTTTAACAGTAGAATCTAGAACAGAAAATGAAAATTGCAACTGGTCGATCGCTGGATCCCATACAAGACCAAGGGCCTTGGTGACATCGCTTCCACCATCGAATTTCAATTACTGTTCCCTATCTTCATAGGCTATTCCATCGAGGGCTTCTTGGTGACTGGAACACCACTTTCGAAGCTTGAAGTTTCCACGAAATAATATACCGGCCGTCTGACGAATTTTTCTCTGGCTTCAGCAACTGAGTTGGCTCCGGATATGAAGTCGTCAACGTAAAACTCCTACTTGATGGTATCCGATCCAATTGGAAATGCATCACGCTCATCAAAACATAGCTGGTGCATTGCGCGCACGGACTGAAATGATGCTGATTTGGTCCCTTATGTTACTGTATCCAATTTAAAGATTTCGATGTCCTTCTGAGGCGAGTCCCTCCACAGGATGCACTGGAAGTAACTACTGCGATACATTTTGCAAATGTCAGCTGTCAGAGCAACAGGATATGTGCGGAAGCGAATCAGAGTGTGAAATAACTTAGGTTGAATGATTGGTCCCGCCAACAGTACATCATTGAGACAATGCCCAGAATCAGTCGTCGCTGAGCCATCGAACACAACACGCAACTTGGTTGTGGTACTGTTTTCCTTCAAGACGCAATGATGTGGGAGGAAGTATTTACAGCAGCCACTCAACTCTGGACTAACTCGCGACATGTGATTCAGATCCAGAAACTCTTTGATGAATGCCGAGTACTGCGCCTTTAGATGCAAAGAGGTAGTTCTGGCAAAAGCACAATTTGCCCAACACACAAAAGCTCTTAGAAGAGGCTCGCTCCAATTAAAAGATCCACTCGCTATGCTTTATCGGTAATTGTTGGAGTCACGAGAGAATCAAAGGTGGCTGAATAATCTGAGTTTTGTGATTTCATGTGAATCGTAACAGCTGATCCTTCAGTAGAGACGCTTGTGTCTCCGTGACCCATGACAACTGTCGACGACCTGGTTTTCTTTAACTGAAGTCTTTGTGCGAAACGGGATGTGACCATGTGCAACTGCGAGCCTGAGTCTAATAAGACCCTACAGGGAACCAAGAAACAAGAGCTACTTACCAGTACCACTGCAGTGGCCAAGAGCACAACACCAGACTGAAGACCTTGGACAGCAAGAGAGGTAGTGGAGTGAGAGTGTGTCGAAGTGGCACCGCTAAAATCAGACGATGTATGTAATGGTGTCGACGCTTCAGCTTCTGGTGAAGTGGCAAAATGCAGTAGGGTATGATGCTTTCCTCCACAAGTACGACATTGACTACTACTGCAAGACCGAGTTTGGTGTCCCTTCCTTAGGCAGTTATAACAAAGTGACAGCTTCTTGACTTCCTTATGCCGAAGGGATGGAGACAAATTACCGAATTTACTACATGTGTGGATCCCGTGACCAGATGCATTACAAAAGCTGCACCCACTTTGGTTAGTCTCAGCTACAAGCACTCTTTTGCTGTGGTTAGTGATATGGTTGGATTTGCCCACCTGAGAATTGGTCATATGAGATGACATGGCAGAGAACTTACGCAGTTTTGAAGCCGACTCTACCCTCTTGAGCCCAAGAATCTCATTGATGTGTGCCTGGAAAACAAGACGTTTGTTACTAAATCTTTTATTTAGAATATCCAGAGCCACACGGTAATTGGCACCGGAAAACTCCAACGATCGAACCGAATCCAACGCGGGGCCGGACAAACATGAGCGGAAATGCTGCAACTTTTCAATATTTGACAGCTCGGTATCCTTGTCGACGACTGACTCAAACATCGCTATGATTTCTGAATATTCAGTATAGCCACCGGAAAACGTTGGTAATTTGAGCTCGGGCAAGCGCGTTCTGTTGGCCAAGATCACGGTTTGGTTTGGCGAATCCTCATAACGAACGAAGGTTGAGTGGGACGGACCGTTAGATTGACGTCGCTGCATATTTACGCGAACTCGAGCTTCAACCATGGCAATCAACTCGTCGAAATCTTCACGTAATTTGCTGCCATTTTCATCGAAATTCAACTCCTCAAGCGAGTTGTGCGCGGCATTAAAGGCAGACTTAGTTTATTCAATTAACAATAGACGCATTTCTAAGTCGACGTCACAAGAGTTATTAATTTTATCCTCAGATAAATCACTTTCAATACACTAGGCTCGCTCGAACAATGCAGCCGCCTTGCGCTTAAAAAAGGGCACCCCGTTTGCCTGCACATTACTTGTGTTCTCGCCTTGCATCATTTTTTCACAAACGCTAATCGGAACACCAAAACTGTTTAGCTAAAGAACAACGCATAAATATGCGAACTGTGCAGCTGCTTATGTGCAAGCGTATAAGCTGACCCGCGAATGACCGCACAAAGGGAGAGCGCGAAAATCACCTAGCGGCGTCTATGTATAGGTGAAATTTGGGAACTATTAATTGTCAGCTCACACAGGCGTTTTGCAATTGCCTAATTATAACAGCTTGCGATAATTATGGTGGCACTTGAATAATTGCTGTTTTAATTTGGCATTAGATTTAACACTGTAATATTATATCTCGCCGGGGCCTCCAAAATATTGAGTTACTAATGTTTTTTAGCAAATGTTTTGAAGCTTTCGCCAAGAAATAAAGTCAAATTTGGCCTTTCATAACAACACGTTATAAAATAGTTTATTTTATCAAATTTACGTAAATTGCCAGATTATTTGGCTGTGGCTCAGAAAAGTTCTTCGCTTCGCCTCGATCACCAACGAACAACTGACTAGATAGATAAAATATGCAATTCATAGCAGCTGCGACAAGTGCAAGAGAGGCTTGCCAACCTTGTTTACAACAAACAGCTGTTTCACTTAACTAAGATTATGACCTCTTCTTATGTTTACATGAATGTTTGCTTATACTGATGATGCGGCTGCTGCAGAATCCAACATCGGGAATCATGCGTTTTATTTGGCGGAATTTTGTCGTCGGATATGTTTCTACTAATTTATCCTAAGCAAATGCTAATATTTGCAGTTCACAGAAAATTACATTTATTATGATGTCAAGAAGGATTTTGATAGCGTCCCATAACCTCTGAATTAGCGTTGCTCAATCTGAGAAATGTATGAGGTGTTGAGAGGTATCCTAGACGGTAAATATTAGGGGCTGATAGAATGTAAAGATATGAAGACTTTACTCTACACTCCGTATAAGTGATTTCCTACCCTTTTCAGCAATAACTCCCTTTCGTTTTTTGTGAAAATCAGCTCTCTATCTTATAAAGTCTTTAAAATCCTAAACCATAGGACGAAGCATCTGTTGTTAAATTCAAACTGCTTCTTGTAGTCAGGGTAGAGTGACATTACATTGTCAGAGGCAAGAACCTTTTTCAGCTTCTCAAATGATTTGCATTGTTTTTTGTCAAGGTCAACTGGTAATTTTTTTGACTCCCAAAGCTTACCTTACCGTTCTTTAACAAAGAATCGATAGTAAATTGCTAATCCAAGAGACGACCGAACATTGAACAGTTTGGTCGGATATTCATAGCTACAAATAGCTTCTACCTGTCAGGGCATTTAGTAATGCTTCTGCGTGACACCACGAAACCTATTGCATCGACCTTTTTCAGCTTCTCAAATGATTTGCATTGTTTTTTGTCAAGGTCAACTGGTAATTTTTTTTGACTGGCCAGAGCTTACCTTACCGTTTTCTCCCTTCAAAATATTTCTTAAAGGTTTTGCTATTGATGCGAAGTCGTTAACAAAGAATCTATAGTAAATTGCAAATCCAAGAGACGACCGAACAACCGACAACCGAATTATTGTCCGCGTTTGAGTAGCATAGTCCTGATCCTAGGAAAAATAAATTTGATTTTAGGCTCCTTTCATTATATATGTATGAACCACCCTTCCTTTAATTAAGACTGTGGTCCCTAACTCTGCGTCCACCGTTTCCTCATTGTACAAAGATGTAAGCCTTTATCCCAGAGTCTCATTTCTATTTGTATTTAGTCTTACTTTATTTAAACTTGGCATTTGGATATTATTTACTTCAAGGACTTTACTTTTCAATTGTGCGTTGAGCTCAGGGAGATGAATGGATGATTCAATAGGTCGTTTGTTTATAACCGAGTGCAATTCCTATTATATTCTATGGTTGCCTGAATTAGTTCAACATTGTCCTTGGTACTTATTTCGGCTTTCAGACAGCGTGCGATTTCAACAAGTATACTGAGGAATCTATCAATCTGTCCGATCGAAGTACTATGAAACGGCGTACCGTTAATTAAAAATTATTTTATTGTTACAGATTTAATAGAAGGTTCTTTATTGTAATGTTTTTATTTATTATGGTTATAAAGACCTCTTTTGTTCTGGAATCAACAGATGACCTGTCGAGCATATGTCGCCCTTTCACAAATTTTGCAATTTGCAACGGTTTTCTTTGCCTTTTGGGGCATCTTACGAAAAAAATAATCTGAAGGAATCTATTGTATATTCTAATGAGCAGCCCCATGGGCTCTATTTTGTTCCGTGACAACTATTACTTTCTGTTCGTTTTTGTTATTAAAAATCGGGTGTTGAGCTACTAATGTTTTTCAGCAACTGTTTTGAAGCTTTCGCCAAGAAATTTCCCAGGGATCAAGTTTACTACCCTACCAAGTGGCCACCGCATTGGAGGCAGATTTTCGTCTTTAACGAGCACCATGTCGTTAACGTTGTAGAAGAAAGGTCCGCAATAATCGAATCCAGTTACGGTGAACGCTCGAACGGCTTCCAGACGCTCCCTTGGAAGACTCGCCATCACGGGCTCGATGAAACTAGGCCTCGCTCTGAAGCACCTTACACATCTGCTGACTGCTTTAGAGACTGTTCTCAATCCACCAATCGGCTAATATTAAAGTCGAATTTTGGGCAGAAGTGCGCGGGGACCAGTGTATAGATTCCTCTCATGAAACTGAATGATGAGAGCCAAGGTGATTGCATGACGCCGAGACAATATAATGGGATGTTGCGCATCATAGTCCAGAGATTAATTGCTAAGCCGGCCACCAACACGGAGGAGGTCACCTTCATCCAGAAATGGTGCAAGAGATGCGATTGAGCTAGATTTTTTCACATTTCCATGGGAGTGAATCTCCTTGATGTCATCCCACAAGTTTGCTCTCTGTACAGCCCGAAGAAGAATCCGAGTGCCGTGATGATGCCTTATACGCTTCATGAATTTGTACACATAGCCAAATGAGCGCTGCATGGAGCCAAATGAGATTGTGTGCTTGCATCCTAGAGTTAAATCTGCATGTGGAGACTTAATCATCAGTACTCTTTCCCTTAATTCAATGGTTGGCGTTTCAGGCAGACAGAACGCCGGCCAATTTAGACGACCATCTAATAGATTCGATGGACCATGAAACCAGAGCTCCGATTGGGCTAGGACGTCGGGAACTGTGCCTCTAGAAAGAATGTCAGCTGGATTTCTGCCACTCCATATTGGCAATGAGTTCTTGTATGGCAGCCACACGATTTGCCACGAAAAAATTAAATTTGAAGGGCTCATCTCTTATCCAAGATAGAACAACGGACGAATCGCAAGAGCAATAAAACTGGCTGACAAAGATGCCTGTGCGCTTGACTTCATGCATCATCATGCTGCTGGCAAAGCTTCGCTCCACATAATTCCAGTTTTGGGACAGTCAACGTTTTTAATGGTGCAACTCGAGACTTGGAGCAAAGGATACGGCTTGTGGCTAGAGGACTTCTGGCCACCACGTAGATGCAGGCTCCATAGGCATCCACACTGGCATCGCAAAATCCATGTATTTCAACATCAGCTCCTTCGAAGAGTACCACTCTGGGAAACGATACATGGCGATTGTTGCGAAAACTGCCGCATAGCTCCCTCCAGGTTGTATCACGTGCAATCGGCAAGCTTTCATCCCAAGTTAATTTGTCTTTACAAATCTGTTGAAGAAAGATCTTTGCTTTAGTTATGACTGGTCCCAAAAGTCAAAGTGGATCATAAAACCGGGCAACAATAGATAGAACTAAGCGCCTGCAGGGTTTAACAGTAGAATCTAGAACATTACTGTTCCCTATCTTCATAGGCTATTCCATCGAGGGCTTCTTGGTGACTGGAACACCACTTTCGAAGCTTGAAGTTTCCACGAGACAATATCCCGGCCGTCTGACGAATTTTTCTCTGGCTTCAGCAACTGAGTTGGCTCCGGATATGAAGTCGTCAACGTAAAACTCCTACTTGATGGTATCCGATCCAATTGGAAATGCATCACGCTCATCAAAACCTAGCTGGTGCATTGCGCGCACGGACTGAAATGATGCTGATTTGGTCCCTTATGTTACTGTATCCAATTTAAAGATTTCGATGTCCTTCTGAGGCGAGTCCCTCCACAGGATGCACTGGAAGTAACTACTGCGATACATTTTGCAAATGTCAGCTGTCAGAGCAACAGGATATGTGCGGAAGCGAATCAGAGTGTGAAATAACTTAGGTTGAATGATTGGTCCCGCCAACAGTACATCATTGAGACAATGCCCAGAATCAGTCGTCGCTGAGCCATCGAACACAACACGCAACTTGGTTGTGGTACTGTTTTCCTTCAAGACGCAATGATGTGGGAGGAAGTATTTACAGCAGCCACTCAACTCTGGACTAACTCGCGACATGTGATTCAGATCCAGAAACTCTTTGATGAATGCCGAGTACTGCGCCTTTAGATGCAAAGAGGTAGTTCTGGCAAAAGCACAATTTGCCCAACACACAAAAGCTCTTAGAAGAGGCTCGCTCCAATTAAAAGATCCACTCGCTATGCTTTATTGAACGCAGGATCAGCCAACCTTATGTTCGAGGAAATTTTCCAGTCCGATGTATCGATGATGAAGCTAGGCTGACTATCGGTAATTGTTGGAGTCACGAGAGCATCAAAGGTGGCTGAATAATCTGAGTTTTGTGATTTCATGTGAATCGTAACAGCTGATCCTTCAGTAGAGACGCTTGTGTCTCCGTGACCCATGACAACTGTCGACGACCTGGTTTTCTTTAACTGAAGTCGTTGTGCGAAACGGGATGTGACCATGTGCAACTGCGAGCCTGAGTCTAATAAGACCCTACAGGGAACCAAGAAACAAGAGCTACTTACCAGTACCACTGCAGTGGCCAAGAGCACAACACCAGACTGAAGACCTTGGACAGCAAGAGAGGTAGTGGAGTGAGAGTGTGTCGAAGTGGCACCGGTAAAATCAGACGATGTATGTAATGGTGTCGACGCTTCAGCTTCTGGTGAAGTGGCAAAATGCAGTAGGGTATGATGCTTTCCTCCACAAGTACGACAATGACTACTACTGCAAGACCGAGTTTGGTGTCCCTTCCTTAGGCAGTTATAACAAAGTGACAGCTTCTTGACTTCCTTATGCCGAAGGGATGGAGACAAATTACCGAATTTACTACATGTGTAGATCCCGTGACCAGATGCATTACAAAAGCTGCACCCACTTTGGTTAGTCTCAGCTACAAGCACTCTTTTGCTGTGGTTAGTGATATGGTTGGATTTGCCCACCTGAGAATTGGTCATATGAGATGACATGGCAGAGAACTTACGCAGTTTTGAAGCCGACTCTACCCTCTTGAGCCCAAGAATCTCATTGATGTGTGCCTGGAAAACAAGACGTTTGTTACTAAATCTTTTATTTAGAATATCCAGAGCCACACGGTAATTGGCACCGGAAAACTCCAACGATCGAACCGAATCCAACGCGGGGCCGGACAAACATGAGCGGAAAAGCTGCAACTTTTCAATATTTGACATCTCGGTATCCTTGTCGACGACTGACTCAAACATCGCTATGATTTCTGAATATTCAGTATAGCCACCGGAAAACGTTGGTAATTTGAGCTCGGGCAAGCGCGTTCTGTTGGCCAAGATCACGGTTTGGTTTGGCGAATCCTCATAACGAACGAAGGTTGAGTGGGACGGACCGTTAGATTGACGTCGCTGCATATTTACGCGAACTCGAGCTTCAACCATGGCAATCAACTCGTCGAAATCTTCACGTAATTTGCTGCCATTTTCATCGAAATTCAACTCCTCAAGCGAGTTGTGCGCGGCATTAAAGGCAGACTTAGTTTATTCAATTAACAATAGACGCATTTCTAAGTCGACGTCACAAGAGTTATTAATTTTATCCTCAGATAAATCACTTTCAATACACTAGGCTCGCTCGAACAATGCAGCCGCCTTGCGCTTAAAAAAGGGCACCCCGTTTGCCTGCACATTACTTGTGTTCTCGCCTTGCATCATTTTTTCACAAACGCTAATCGGAACACCAAAACTGTTTAGCTAAAGAACAACGCATAAATATGCGAACTGTGCAGCTGCTTATGTGCAAGCGTATAAGCTGACCCGCGAATGACCGCACAAAGGGAGAGCGCGAAAATCACCTAGCGGCGTCTATGTATAGGTGAAATTTGGGAACTATTAATTGTCAGCTCACACAGGCGTTTTGCAATTGCCTAATTATAACAGCTTGCGATAATTATGGTGGCACTTGAATAATTGCTGTTTTAATTTGGCATTAGATTTAACACTGTAATATTATATCTCGCCGGGGCCTCCAAAATATTGAGTTACTAATGTTTTTTAGCAAATGTTTTGAAGCTTTCGCCAAGAAATAAAGTCAAATTTGGCCTTTCATAACAACACGTTATAAAATAGTTTATTTTATCAAATTTACGTAAATTGCCAGATTATTTGGCTGTGGCTCAGAAAAGTTCTTCGCTTCGCCTCGATCACCAACGAACAACTGACTAGATAGATAAAATATGCAATTCATAGCAGCTGCGACAAGTGCAAGAGAGGCTTGCCAACCTTGTTTACAACAAACAGCTGTTTCACTTTACTAAGATTATGACCTCTTCTTATGTTTACATGAATGTTTGCTTATACTGATGATGCGGCTGCTGCAGAATCCAACATCGGGAATCATGCGTTTTATTTGGCGGAATTTTGTCGTCGGATATGTTTCTACTAATTTATCCTAAGCAAATGCTAATATTTGCAGTTCACAGAAAATTACATTTATTATGATGTCAAGAAGGATTTTGATAGCGTCCCATAACCTCTGAATTAGCGTTGCTCAATCTGAGAAATGTATGAGGTGTTGAGAGGTATCCTAGACGGTAAATATTAGGGGCTGATAGAATGTAAAGATATGAAGACTTTACTCTACACTCCGTATAAGTGATTTCCTACCCTTTTCAGCAATAACTCCCTTTCGTTTTTTGTGAAAATCAGCTCTCTATCTTATAAAGTCTTTAAAATCCTAAACCATAGGACGAAGCATCTGTTGTTAAATTCAAACTGCTTCTTGTAGTCAGGGTAGAGTGACATTACATTGTCAGAGGCAAGAACCTTTTTCAGCTTCTCAAATGATTTGCATTGTTTTTTGTCAAGGTCAACTGGTAATTTTTTTGACTCCCAAAGCTTACCTTACCGTTCTTTAACAAAGAATCGATAGTAAATTGCTAATCCAAGAGACGACCGAACATTGAACAGTTTGGTCGGATATTCATAGCTACAAATAGCTTCTACCTGTCAGGGCATTTAGTAATGCTTCTGCGTGACACCACGAAACCTATTGCATCGACCTTTTTCAGCTTCTCAAATGATTTGCATTGTTTTTTGTCAAGGTCAACTGGTAATTTTTTTTGACTGGCCAGAGCTTACCTTACCGTTTTCTCCCTTCAAAATATTTCTTAAAGGTTTTGCTATTGATGCGAAGTCGTTAACAAAGAATCTATAGTAAATTGCAAATCCAAGAGACGACCGAACAACCGACAACCGAATTATTGTCCGCGTTTGAGTAGCATAGTCCTGATCCTAGGAAAAATAAATTTGATTTTAGGCTCCTTTCATTATATATGTATGAACCACCCTTCCTTTAATTAAGACTGTGGTCCCTAACTCTGCGTCCACCGTTTCCTCATTGTACAAAGATGTAAGCCTTTATCCCAGAGTCTCATTTCTATTTGTATTTAGTCTTACTTTATTTAAACTTGGCATTTGGATATTATTTACTTCAAGGACTTTACTTTTCAATTGTGCGTTGAGCTCAGGGAGATGAATGGATGATTCAATAGGTCGTTTGTTTATAACCGAGTGCAATTCCTATTATATTCTATGGTTGCCTGAATTAGTTCAACATTGTCCTTGGTACTTATTTCGGCTTTCAGACAGCGTGCGATTTCAACAAGTATACTGAGGAATCTATCAATCTGTCCGATCGAAGTACTATGAAACGGCGTACCGTTAATTAAAAATTATTTTATTGTTACAGATTTAATAGAAGGTTCTTTATTGTAATGTTTTTATTTATTATGGTTATAAAGACCTCTTTTGTTCTGGAATCAACAGATGACCTGTCGAGCATATGTCGCCCTTTCACAAATTTTGCAATTTGCAACGGTTTTCTTTGCCTTTTGGGGCATCTTACGAAAAAAATAATCTGAAGGAATCTATTGTATATTCTAATGAGCAGCCCCATGGGCTCTATTTTGTTCCGTGACAACTATTACTTTCTGTTCGTTTTTGTTATTAAAAATCGGGTGTTGAGTTACTAATGTTTTTCAGCAACTGTTTTGAAGCTTTCGCCAAGAAATTTCCCAGGGATCAAGTTTACTACCCTACCAAGTGGCCACCGCATTGGAGGCAGATTTTCGTCTTTAACGAGCACCATGTCGTTAACGTTGTAGAAGAAAGGTCCGCAATAATCGAATCCAGTTACGGTGAACGCTCGAACGGCTTCCAGACGCTCCCTTGGAAGACTCGCCATCACGGGCTCGATGAAACTAGGCCTCGCTCTGAAGCACCTTACACATCTGCTGACTGCTTTAGAGACTGTTCTCAATCCACCAATCGGCTAATATTAAAGTCGAATTTTGGGCAGAAGTGCGCGGGGACCAGTGTATAGATTCCTCTCATGAAACTGAATGATGAGAGCCAAGGTGATTGCATGACGCCGAGACAATATAATGGGATGTTGCGCATCATAGTCCAGAGATTAATTGCTAAGCCGGCCACCAACACGGAGGAGGTCACCTTCATCCAGAAATGGTGCAAGAGATGCGATTGAGCTAGATTTTTTCACATTTCCATGGGAGTGAATCTCCTTGATGTCATCCCACAAGTTTGCTCTCTGTACAGCCCGAAGAAGAATCCGAGTGCCGTGATGATGCCTTATACGCTTCATGAATTTGTACACATAGCCAAATGAGCGCTGCATGGAGCCAAATGAGATTGTGTGCTTGCATCCTAGAGTTAAATCTGCATGTGGAGACTTAATCATCAGTACTCTTTCCCTTAATTCAATGGTTGGCGTTTCAGGCAGACAGAACGCCGGCCAATTTAGACGACCATCTAATAGATTCGATGGACCATGAAACCAGAGCTCCGATTGGGCTAGGACGTCGGGAACTGTGCCTCTAGAAAGAATGTCAGCTGGATTTCTGCCACTCCATATTGGCAATGAGTTCTTGTATGGCAGCCACACGATTTGCCACGAAAAAATTAAATTTGAAGGGCTCATCTCTTATCCAAGATAGAACAACGGACGAATCGCAAGAGCAATAAAACTGGCTGACAAAGATGCCTGTGCGCTTGACTTCATGCATCATCATGCTGCTGGCAAAGCTTCGCTCCACATAATTCCAGTTTTGGGACAGTCAACGTTTTTAATGGTGCAACTCGAGACTTGGAGCAAAGGATACGGCTTGTGGCTAGAGGACTTCTGGCCACCACGTAGATGCAGGCTCCATAGGCATCCACACTGGCATCGCAAAATCCATGTATTTCAACATCAGCTCCTTCGAAGAGTACCACTCTGGGAAACGATACATGGCGATTGTTGCGAAAACTGCCGCATAGCTCCCTCCAGGTTGTATCACGTGCAATCGGCAAGCTTTCATCCCAAGTTAATTTGTCTTTACAAATCTGTTGAAGAAAGATCTTTGCTTTAGTTATGACTGGTCCCAAAAGTCAAAGTGGATCATAAAACCGGGCAACAATAGATAGAACTAAGCGCCTGCAGGGTTTAACAGTAGAATCTAGAACATTACTGTTCCCTATCTTCATAGGCTATTCCATCGAGGGCTTCTTGGTGACTGGAACACCACTTTCGAAGCTTGAAGTTTCCACGAGACAATATCCCGGCCGTCTGACGAATTTTTCTCTGGCTTCAGCAACTGAGTTGGCTCCGGATATGAAGTCGTCAACGTAAAACTCCTACTTGATGGTATCCGATCCAATTGGAAATGCATCACGCTCATCAAAACCTAGCTGGTGCATTGCGCGCACGGACTGAAATGATGCTGATTTGGTCCCTTATGTTACTGTATCCAATTTAAAGATTTCGATGTCCTTCTGAGGCGAGTCCCTCCACAGGATGCACTGGAAGTAACTACTGCGATACATTTTGCAAATGTCAGCTGTCAGAGCAACAGGATATGTGCGGAAGCGAATCAGAGTGTGAAATAACTTAGGTTGAATGATTGGTCCCGCCAACAGTACATCATTGAGACAATGCCCAGAATCAGTCGTCGCTGAGCCATCGAACACAACACGCAACTTGGTTGTGGTACTGTTTTCCTTCAAGACGCAATGATGTGGGAGGAAGTATTTACAGCAGCCACTCAACTCTGGACTAACTCGCGACATGTGATTCAGATCCAGAAACTCTTTGATGAATGCCGAGTACTGCGCCTTTAGATGCAAAGAGGTAGTTCTGGCAAAAGCACAATTTGCCCAACACACAAAAGCTCTTAGAAGAGGCTCGCTCCAATTAAAAGATCCACTCGCTATGCTTTATTGAACGCAGGATCAGCCAACCTTATGTTCGAGGAAATTTTCCAGTCCGATGTATCGATGATGAAGCTAGGCTGACTATCGGTAATTGTTGGAGTCACGAGAGCATCAAAGGTGGCTGAATAATCTGAGTTTTGTGATTTCATGTGAATCGTAACAGCTGATCCTTCAGTAGAGACGCTTGTGTCTCCGTGACCCATGACAACTGTCGACGACCTGGTTTTCTTTAACTGAAGTCGTTGTGCGAAACGGGATGTGACCATGTGCAACTGCGAGCCTGAGTCTAATAAGACCCTACAGGGAACCAAGAAACAAGAGCTACTTACCAGTACCACTGCAGTGGCCAAGAGCACAACACCAGACTGAAGACCTTGGACAGCAAGAGAGGTAGTGGAGTGAGAGTGTGTCGAAGTGGCACCGGTAAAATCAGACGATGTATGTAATGGTGTCGACGCTTCAGCTTCTGGTGAAGTGGCAAAATGCAGTAGGGTATGATGCTTTCCTCCACAAGTACGACAATGACTACTACTGCAAGACCGAGTTTGGTGTCCCTTCCTTAGGCAGTTATAACAAAGTGACAGCTTCTTGACTTCCTTATGCCGAAGGGATGGAGACAAATTACCGAATTTACTACATGTGTAGATCCCGTGACCAGATGCATTACAAAAGCTGCACCCACTTTGGTTAGTCTCAGCTACAAGCACTCTTTTGCTGTGGTTAGTGATATGGTTGGATTTGCCCACCTGAGAATTGGTCATATGAGATGACATGGCAGAGAACTTACGCAGTTTTGAAGCCGACTCTACCCTCTTGAGCCCAAGAATCTCATTGATGTGTGCCTGGAAAACAAGACGTTTGTTACTAAATCTTTTATTTAGAATATCCAGAGCCACACGGTAATTGGCACCGGAAAACTCCAACGATCGAACCGAATCCAACGCGGGGCCGGACAAACATGAGCGGAAAAGCTGCAACTTTTCAATATTTGACATCTCGGTATCCTTGTCGACGACTGACTCAAACATCGCTATGATTTCTGAATATTCAGTATAGCCACCGGAAAACGTTGGTAATTTGAGCTCGGGCAAGCGCGTTCTGTTGGCCAAGATCACGGTTTGGTTTGGCGAACGGGACGGACCGTTAGATTGACGTCGCTGCATATTTACGCGAACTCGAGCTTCAACCATGGCAATCAACTCGTCGAAATCTTCACGTAATTTGCTGCCATTTTCATCGAAATTCAACTCCTCAAGCGAGTTGTGCGCGGCATTAAAGGCAGACTTAGTTTATTCAATTAACAATAGACGCATTTCTAAGTCGACGTCACAAGAGTTATTAATTTTATCCTCAGATAAATCACTTTCAATACACTAGGCTCGCTCGAACAATGCAGCCGCCTTGCGCTTAAAAAAGGGCACCCCGTTTGCCTGCACATTACTTGTGTTCTCGCCTTGCATCATTTTTTCACAAACGCTAATCGGAACACCAAAACTGTTTAGCTAAAGAACAACGCATAAATATGCGAACTGTGCAGCTGCTTATGTGCAAGCGTATAAGCTGACCCGCGAATGACCGCACAAAGGGAGAGCGCGAAAATCACCTAGCGGCGTCTATGTATAGGTGAAATTTGGGAACTATTAATTGTCAGCTCACACAGGCGTTTTGCAATTGCCTAATTATAACAGCTTGCGATAATTATGGTGGCACTTGAATAATTGCTGTTTTAATTTGGCATTAGATTTAACACTGTAATATTATATCTCGCCGGGGCCTCCAAAATATTGAGTTACTAATGTTTTTTAGCAAATGTTTTGAAGCTTTCGCCAAGAAATAAAGTCAAATTTGGCCTTTCATAACAACACGTTATAAAATAGTTTATTTTATCAAATTTACGTAAATTGCCAGATTATTTGGCTGTGGCTCAGAAAAGTTCTTCGCTTCGCCTCGATCACCAACGAACAACTGACTAGATAGATAAAATATGCAATTCATAGCAGCTGCGACAAGTGCAAGAGAGGCTTGCCAACCTTGTTTACAACAAACAGCTGTTTCACTTAACTAAGATTATGACCTCTTCTTATGTTTACATGAATGTTTGCTTATACTGATGATGCGGCTGCTGCAGAATCCAACATCGGGAATCATGCGTTTTATTTGGCGGAATTTTGTCGTCGGATATGTTTCTACTAATTTATCCTAAGCAAATGCTAATATTTGCAGTTCACAGAAAATTACATTTATTATGATGTCAAGAAGGATTTTGATAGCGTCCCATAACCTCTGAATTAGCGTTGCTCAATCTGAGAAATGTATGAGGTGTTGAGAGGTATCCTAGACGGTAAATATTAGGGGCTGATAGAATGTAAAGATATGAAGACTTTACTCTACACTCCGTATAAGTGATTTCCTACCCTTTTCAGCAATAACTCCCTTTCGTTTTTTGTGAAAATCAGCTCTCTATCTTATAAAGTCTTTAAAATCCTAAACCATAGGACGAAGCATCTGTTGTTAAATTCAAACTGCTTCTTGTAGTCAGGGTAGAGTGACATTACATTGTCAGAGGCAAGAACCTTTTTCAGCTTCTCAAATGATTTGCATTGTTTTTTGTCAAGGTCAACTGGTTATTTTTTTGACTCCCAGAGCTTACCTTACCGTTTTCTCCCTTCAAAATATTTCTTAAAGGTTTTGCTATTGATGCGAAGTCTTTAACAAAGAATCTATAGTAAATTGCAAATCCAAGAGACGACCGAACATTGAACAGTTTGGTCGGATATTCATAGCTACAAATAGCTTCTACCTGTCAGGGCATTTAGTAATGCTTCTGCGTGACACCACGAAACCTATGAATTCGACACTGTATTTAACAAAAAATGGATTTTTTTCGTAAATCGCTCATTTTGAACTCATAAAACGTATCCAAGACCCATGTTATATGTTTTACAAAGTCTACCATGCTCCCTGAAAAAATAATGAGGTCATCGACGTAAACATAGCATAATTTCCCGATCTGATCCATGAATACGTCGTCAATTTGCAATCCAAATGGAAGTCTATCTCTTTCCGCTAGTAGGACTTAATGACTTCCTGGCTTCAGGTCCAACGTTATGAAGGGCCTTGCCTTCCCAATCGACAGAATGGAGGAAACATTTGGCATGGGATACTTGTCGTCTATTGCTTTTAAATATAATTTCCTGGAATGTACAACTGAACGTTTTATTCCCATGTTTCTCGGTTCCTTTATTATCAACTACCTAGACGGTCTGATTATGACGTCTTTCAGTAAGTCTCGTGTTTCAGTATTTACAAAGTCTGCTACGCTCATGGGATGATGGTTTAATTTAGAATAAATAGGTTCCTCATTTTTGTTTCCGATGGTGCCAAAGATTTTCGTTTTGCTTGTTTGGGGTCTGCGAAAAGAAATTTTACGGTGTTTGGTTTGAGTACTTCAATAATTTTAACTTTTGTGAAATTCACATCTGATTATATAACTAATTGGATTGGTTTTTGAAGTCTAGTTGTACGATTGTTTGATTTAGTATGTATAATCCAATTATTCCTTTAAATGTTTTAAGATAGTGTAGAATTTGTATTTGTGTTGATAAGGTGAATAAATAAGTTGTGAATTGATATTTCGAGGAAACTCTCGTTTACTAGTGCAACTCCTGGTGACTTTTGTGATGGCTAAAAACAATTTTCGAAGCTCCCGGTCAATTGAATGTTTAATTTTTCTCCCTATGATTGTTTTTTCTTCGAACGGTAGCAGGGAGTTGTGTTTAAAAGATTAACCTGATGTATTCGTCGAGGTCGTCGTTAAGGTCGTCTGCCTCTTTGTTTGGCACAGTCTGATATTCAAGGGAGTTCAATTTTTCGTCGTGTGACAGCTGTGGTGTGTAGGTATGGATCGTTTTATTCGTTAGCAGCGAAAGCTTTTCCTCTTAATCGTCATAGTATTACATAAGTGTCAAGTTTCCTTGCTGAAGCGTGGACATTCTTGTTCTATTAAATATTGTAATATTGTAGTTTTTAAATTTAAAAGCGTCTCAAATATTGCTAACGACTTGTGCCGCATTCCTCCATGAGACGTATGTCTCATGTTTCCTTCAAAGTATGGACCGTGCGGAGCCGTTTGCGAATGTCCTCGTTTTTATATGTTTCTACATATGTATTTCCGACAATAATACTGCCCAAACGTTAGTTTAAAACTTTTATTTGTGCCTGAATACTTAATTTTTTAGCGGTTCTTGCTGAGTTAATCTGGGTTGTATTATTTTCCCGTTGGACGCAAAAAACAATTTTAAGCGCTCGTTGGTACATACTGGTTTACTCTCCATATAATATTTAACGCCATTACCACTTCGCTGCAAGCGGGCAGTTTACAACCTCGTGGTGGCGCCAACTTGGAGATACGGTATCCAGGTTTGGGGTATTGCATCTCGGACAAATCAAAGACGGATTCAGACACTCCAAAACTTGGCCTTGTGCCGAACGACCGGAGCTGACTGGTACGTCAGCTTGCCACAAATTCTACCTTGCACAAAGACCTCGAAATGGCGACCGTAGACAGCCAAGTCGGAGCGTTCGCCAAGAGGTACAACGAACGCTTGCAGCGACACTGCAACCGGGTAGCAAGAGACCTCGCTGGGAGGTTTAATAAAAGATCCTTCGAGGACCTCCTCCAACCACGACATGGGAGACGCCCCATAGCCCCCCGACTACCTACGTGACGATGCAGCCTTATTCAAAAAAGCCGCCTTTGACGTTTGTCCACGATAAAGCTTGAGGACCCAACCAGGCCGGGCGAAATATCTCCTAAGCCAACTGTGTTGTAATTAAAAATTTATGCTATTTTTGATTCAATATAAAAAACAATAATAAATTCTTATAATGTAAACTATCCCTAATATCGCTGACATTCTGCCTCATGTATGCTATGGAGCTATCAAGTATTTCAATAATTGTATATAGTGTTATCCACTAAAATACATTTTGTTGAATTTTTTAAATTTCTAGCTTTTAGAGTCTTTTAGACCGACGCGTTTGTACAGGTGGAGTAAGAATATATTTGCCTTATAGACTCGGAAGTCTGTCAAACCCTCTTTAACGCATCTTCAATGAAAAGAGGGTATTGTAAAGTCCACTCTACAAGGAATTTGTAGTTTGCCGAGACGTGCAGCTGAAAAGGGGGGTATGGAGCCGTAGGGGTAGCTCCACCACAGATTGATTTCTAATTTTAGTAAGGAGGGGGGGGGGGAGGGCCGCTGGGATCACTTCGCCGCGGTAAGGTTATGGTAGGTCAGCGTGATGGAAGCTGCTGGGATCGCTCCGCCGCAGAACGAAAGGCCTGAAAACGCACAATCTCTATTCGGCCTATACCGCCGAATCGTGATAGGAAGCAATATGTAAACACTGATTACTTTATGATTAATCGTTGCGGTTTTATTTTTGCTAAACTTCTCTGGCCATGCTGCACCGTCAATTCTTGATTTCTATTCTTTGACCTGGCAGCTAACTGACGGTCCCTCTAAGTCTCCTTTTAGTCGTTACGTTAACACGTCCGATACTCACTCTCGCTGATTCCAAAGTGAAGCTTCTGATCTTTTCGTCCTTTTTCGTTCTGCGGCGAAAACTCTCTCACTCTCTCTTACATTTGCTCTCTTCCACTCCTACTGTTAACGACGTTAAGAGTTTGAGTTGCATGTGATTCGATTTCATTTGCAATCGGCCTCTCTTACCTTAATAAATGTTCTCTTAAATGATAATTATTTTTATATTCATGTTTCATTTTACTCAATTTTTTGCCCTTATTCTATGATTATTTATATTTTATAATTTTGTGAGCTTATTGTGACCCCCCTTTCTTGACGGCGTGTGATCGTCACCTTGGGGCCATCGGTAATGGTCACCTTGAAAAATGCCTTGCCGTCCTTCACATTAAATCGCCTGCGGAGTATCCGAGGAAGCCGTCCCTCCATTTCTGCGACGACTCGGTCGCGCACATTGGGCGGTAGCTTCCCGTCCGCTATACGGACCGTCCAACCTGACGGTGGAAGGACGGCCTCCGGGACCACAGGTTGCCGTACCTCCGCGAGGTTCTCGGACGACGCTACCACGTCCTCGAGGCCGGGTTCCCACCCCTCGATCCCCTCGAATGGATCCTCCAGCGCCTCTCAGAACGGGTAAGGCTGGGGAGACGGGTCCCGCTTCAGGTCCGGGATGACCCTTGCGATTGACGATGGTCTCGGTACCCATGGCGGTGGCGAGTCGCACCACTTCACGTCGCGTGTCCTGGGTATTTATTTATTTTTTTTTATTTATTTATTAGTGGTCGACAAAACGAGTGTCTTCCTAATTATTCAATACATTAACTATACAATTATGAAAATTAAATGCTAAAAGCCTAGTTAGAGAACACAAATTTCTAATAGCATCACCAACCGACGGAGGTGTTTTATTTGCCAGTCCGGCCAGCTGAGCCCCTTTTCTCAGCTAATTTTGTCAGTGACGCTATTAGAGCCTACATCTAAAAAGAAGGGTGCAAGTAGGAAAAAAGTGTTCTTAAGTAAAATTAAAAATAATCTTAATTTGCTATATTATTTAAGAATATACCATAAATAGGAGAAAAGAAAGTAAGAAGATTGTTAATAAAGTAAAGAACTATATGCTAGATATACAGAGTGTTAAGTAGATAGAATAAAGAGATAGTATTGGGAAAGTAATAGGAAATCACCGACCCGGTGGGGGAAATTTTACAGCCTGTCCGGCAAGCTATGCCCCTGCTCATAGCTGGGCATGGTCAGTGACTTCCCGAAAGTATCCTGAAAGCAACGCTTTTATTAGGGGTAGAGAAAGTTCGGTAGGGTTTACATAGCACGCGAAAAGGATTGTGCACAGCGTAGTCTGTTGTGCACGTCGATAGGAATAAGGGGCGGTAATTTCTGGCTGGTCTAGCCGGAACAGAATTGAAGACGCCCTAACAGAAAAGGAGAATCTATATCGCCAACAACAACCAACTTATGTAGAAAGACAACACCGAGAATTGTCTTACGGTTGGTTAACGACGGAAGATTAAGAAGAAGCAGCCTGCTGGATGGCAACCGAAGATTAGGGTCCCAATTTCGGTATGAGTGGTGACGGCGAGTCGCACCACTCCGGGTCGTCGGCTTTTGGGGACGGTGGTAGTGTCGTAGTGTCGACTTCGGCCTGTCGATTGTTCTAATTTGTTCCTATGGCGCAGCTTACAACGACTTTTCTTATAAATAGTTAAACATATTTGTTATTACAAATTGTTCTTCACCTATTCTTCGTCTGGCCGGTCGTCGCTCGGCCCTCTGCTCTTAGTGGAGTCTTCTTCGTGTGGTCCGTGGTAAATCTTTAGTTGGGTAATATTTTTCCGGTCTTCTTTTTCATCAGTACAATCGTACGGGCTGGTGGGCGGTTTGATGGCTCCCGTCCGGAGCAATTCCTCCACGTGTTCGTCGATAACTCGCTGCATTGCCGGGTTCCTCGGGTAGTACCTCTGCTTGATGGTCTCGCTGTCCTTCATCACAATACGACGGCTGGTTATTTGGGACACGCCTTTAGCCCCCCGCGACAACTCCGCCTCCAGAAGCACCTGTAGGTTTGGCTCCAGGTCTGCTGGCAAGAAGTCCTCACCGTTGGGACTCCCCTTTCCAACCCTTCACCACTACTAGCCTCGTGACTAACTCCCGCGAGCGCGTTTTTCCACTCATCCTGGACATACCCTTATCACCCGACCGCGCCTCCGGGATTCTCCCCGCGGGACGGACTGCCGCCCCCTGCTGAATCCCTAACCTCGCCTCCGGGATCGCCTCCGCAGGGCAACCAGTCGCCCCTTCCCTAATTCCCAGTCTCTCCGGCATTCCCAGCGTCATCTCGCTGTCCCCACAAAGTATCGTGGCGCCTATTGCACGGAAAAAGTCCATACCTAGAATCAATTGGTCTAGCATTGACGTCATTATTAGTAGAGGCATGCCGATCGTGCGCCCCGCTAAACTGATTTCCGCGTGCACCATTCGTACGACTTCTATCCTGATCCGTCCGCTAGCCGTATCCTAGTTTTCACCCTCCTAAATCTCGCCGACCTTCGCCACCTTCGCAGCCCACTGATGAATAATCGGGTAGCCCCGGTGTCGTACGTACTCCTCCTTGCTTCCTATTGCTTCCGGGCTCCGCTGACATCGCTGCCCATCCGCTCCCGGTCCGGATGGTGCCGGATTGTTGTCTGCGCTTGTCCGTCGCCTAGATACGTGCCCATGCTACTCTCTAATTGGGATCGCAAACCAGACCTGACCCTGCTGCTTTATTCCCTCGTACTCGACGGCTTGCTGTATGAGCTTCGACAGCGACGAGAAATTTAGTCTAGGTACATACAATTTATACTTTGGGGCTGCGTTGTCAGATATCCTAGATAGTTCTCTCTCGCCATCTCGTTGACGGTGAACCCAGATTTCGTCGTCCAACAATTCAAAGTAACGCGGGGGCAAAAAGATATCTAAGAACCCCTCCTTGAACTCATTCAATGACACATCTCTTAGCCCACTTGTCATGAACCAACGAGCAGCTTCGCCGATCATGACCTCGTTCATTTCCCCTAGCTAACCAATCTGTATCGATGTTATAGGACAGGGACCGATCCTCGATGGCTTCCACGAAGGACAGTGGATCAGCCTGCCCATCAAATCTTATTCCCCACTTCCTGACTTGTTCAGGTACGACGCAGTGTCCCCTCAACTCCATTGGTAGGTGCGCTGGTGTTAATGGGACGCCCCACGTGCCTTATAGCTCAAGATCACCGGAACCTCGAGTAAGCTGGGGGTGTTCGACCGTGGGCCAGAGTGTGACTCCGACTTCGAGCGTCTGTCCCATTCAATTGGGTCGGGTTCGGGCTGGGCCTTATGCTCCTGGGTCCGCGTATATTTTGCCTCCAGCTCGGCAAGCCAAGTCCATATTTTGGCCGAATGTGAGCCTCCGGAAACGAAACTTGAAACAAACGACGACGCAAGTCTTCGACACGCCCTAGCTCGCTCAGCCCGAACTCGCGAGTGATTACTCGCCTCCAGTTCCTCCTTTCGTCGCAAGTGGATACACCATACGCCCACCCCTCGATTCTGACACTCACTCGTATCCATCCTTTCGTAGGTAACCTCTTATTTTTGTTGCTCGTTACTCCTCTTTGATATCCTCGTTTCGTTTCCTTCTTCTTGGCTTGCGCTTTTATTTCCGTCGACTGGTCTGTCCTTATTGCTCGCCTTGTTTGAATTTCTTTATTTTGGTTTTAATTTTAATTATTTTATTTACAATTGTTTTATTTTGATTTTAATTTTAATTATCTTATTTTTAGTAATTTTATTTATAATTATTTTATTTTGATTTTAAATTTATTTATATTTGTTTAGTTATTTTATTTATAATTATTTTATTTTGATTTTAATTTAATTTATTATATTTTTAGTTGTTTTATTTATCATTATTTTATTTTGTTTTGAATTTAATTTATTTCGTTTTTAATTATTTCAATGTCAATTTATTATTATTTATTTCGTTTTTAGTTATTCTAATTTTCATTTATTTCGTTTTAATTGTTAATTTAAATTTATTTTTATTTATTTCGTTTTTAGTTATTTTAATTTTAATTTATTTTACTTATTGTACTTAATCACTTAAACGTCAGGGACCTTCTCCTTTTGTTTTGCACGAGTGATCACAAAATTAAAAAAGAACTTTCAACGTAATCGTCCCGTTGTTGCTTACTTTTGTCTTATATTCACCTTTTTTTTCACAGTTTTATTTGTATAACAAAAGAATTATTCGCCACTATAACCTTAATGTTAATATCAGACCGAATTCACTTCCTTGTTCAATCACTTTCTCGTCGCGCTCACAGGCCGCACAACTGAGTCGCGTAACGACCGGTTTGCCCCACGGTAGGCTTAGGCAGCTGTGCCGTTGGAGCGAGCTCTGCCGACTCTCGGCACACGCTTGTGCATGTGAGCGCATTTTAGCGTGCGAAAGCACACGCTAGCGCGCTTGAAACGAATTCGGCCGCTCAGCGAGAACTTTTATGACTGTCCGTTAGTTTTCGAGTCTCCTCTTTGCTATTTTCCTATTGTCCCCACTTGTTTGTCTGCACTTGTGCGCTTGCTGCCGACACCCCAGTGGGACTTTCGATGTTCCCTTTTTCTATGCCGCGGGCAGCTAACTTCTCAGTAAACTCTTCCTTTTTGGCCCTAAGCTCACTCTGATGGCACTTTCATGGGCTTTTAGGCCACGTTAATGCCACGCGCCTTCACACCTAGGGTCCCTGCTCGCGCGCCACTAGTAAAGTATTTTCTCAGCCGGGTAATAAACTCAGTCTTACCAAGTCCACTCTACAAGGAATTTGTAGTTGCCGAGACGTGCAGCTGAAAAGGGGGGTATGGAGCCGTAGGGGTAGCTCCACCACAGATTGATTTCTAATTTTAGTAAGGAGGGGGGCCACTGGGATCACTTCGCCGCGGTTAGGTTATGGTAGGTCAGCGTGATGGAAGCTGCTGGGATCGCTCCGCCGCAGAACGAAAGGCCTGAAAACGCACAATCTCTATTTGGCCTATACCGCCGAATCGTGATAGGAAGCAATATGTAAACACTGATGCACTATTTTTGCTAAACTTCTCTGGCCATGCTGCACCGTCAATTCTTGATTTCTATTCTTTAACCTGGCAGCTGGCAAACGTCCGATACTCACTCTCGCTGATTCCAAAGTGAAGCTGCTGATCAGCTTCAGCAGCTCACGACCTTTTTTCGTTCTGCGGCGAAAACTGTCTCTCTCTAACATTTGATCTCTTCTACTCCTACTGTTAACGTCGTTAGGAGTCACAGATGCATGTGATTCGTTTTCATTTGCAATCGGCCCCTCTTAACTTCATAAATGTTCTCTTAAATGATAAGTATTTTTATTTTCATGTTTCATTTTACTCCATTTGTTTGCCCTTATCTTGTGATTATTTATATTTTTTATAAATTTTCTGAGTTTATTGTGATTCTGAGTCACAGTATAATAATTATCTCTATCAAAATGGTTACGAAAATCAATTGCATGTACGAGCTCTCAACTTAGTCATTTGAACTTACCCAACATAGCTAATCTGTTGTTCCATGCAAGAGGGCACGCAAACTAGGTTGGTTCCAACGAAATCCTTAACTTTTTCGGATATATAAGCTAAAAGTAAATATATATTAGCCATTTTAAATAAAATTCCGAAATTGAATATTGGTGTAAGCAGGGCGAGACAACTAAAAACTGGATCTGCGCATACTATACGCATATATACTCTAGTTAGAGTCCCAGCTCTTACAATAGGAAGATATGGTCGAAAACAAAGTTGGGAAATCGTCATTTATGTGTGTCAAACACACACTTTGTGTTGGGTGTCAACATATTGTGGTCTTGATTGGTGAGTAGATTCAATTGATTTATAAAGTTCATACCATTTGGCCGGAGGCCTGTGGGTGCCGATAGCAATAAAATAAACATAGCAGTAATAAAAAAAACAAATTCTTATCTTCACGAGGAATCGAACCTATGAGAGATCAACAATTTTACTCTTATGAAAAAAAAAAACCCTTTTAAATTAGCTGCACAAAACCACAACTCAGAATACAAAACAATTGCTGCTGATAGAGTTCAATAAAGATGAGCGTGAATTTGTGCGTGTGCATGTATACAGAAGTATTTGCAATTTCCGCTTGCTGCCACCAACACTAGGGCAGCAGTTTTTTTGTAAATTTTGCGTTTCTTAAACGATGTTGATGAAATTTTCAACAGAAGATTTTATTATGCTATAGAATATTTGTATATTTTCAAAATGGCAATTGCATTAAAATTGTGGCTTAAATTGGTGGGTAATACAAATTGGTTTATTAACATGATTTACAGCTACGCGGTGGCAGCGGTGTGGTGGCGATAGCTAAAAATTAAAAAAAAGATACTTGATATATACAAATTATTCTAAAAGCTACATGTCATGTTTGTTACTCTAGCTCTAAAAGCTAAAAGATTTGCTCAAAAACAGTATTTCGATATCGATTTTATATCAACCTCGAACTTCGCGGGCACTAGGAGCACCTACATTCCAAATTTCAAGTCTCTAGCTCTTATAGGTTCTGAGGTTATCAGTAATACAAATTAATTTAAACTTAGTAAGAGTGCTCTAGACGGAGGTGCCCACCAAAAAATACCCTGAACCTAAGTATAATTTAAAAAAAATAAATTATACACTTTTTATTCATTTTCCATAGGTTTAGTTATTATTATTAAAATAATTATTTAGTTTATAGACCTATATATAGAAACCTAATTTACCCTATCCTGAACACTAAGAGATACCATTGTGGTAACTATACACCTCATCGAGTATCCTAGCGCTAATATCCGCACTGGAGAGATTTGAACAAGTCCAATCAATCATCGATCAAATTTACTCAAACATAAATTAAAATCTGTCCCTTAGAAATGAATGTTGCTGAAATAAATCCTTAAATTCTGTTTAAAGCAAACCTAGCAGATATGACGAACTTTTATAAATAACTAAAAAGCCTATAGACTTATAACGAATTATGGCAGTATTATGAAAGAAAATGGCAAGGGCGAAACTGTTAACAAAGTGACAATGTGTTCGAAGTAGTTTCCCAGTCCGCAATTTCTCTATCTCATTTTGGAGGCTCATTTTAAGGAGGCTTAAGAGGAACAAAATCTTCTATAATAAACAGCTCGGAAGCAGTTGTTTTGCTATATACGAAAGCATGTGTGAACCACCACTGCTATACGTAGCTCCCTGAATTTTGTGAATAATTATACCTTCTGCAGGTACAACTGGAAACTGGCTACGGTCAAAAGAAACATGCTCATTTCTGTTTTCTTAGAAACTTATCCATCCCCAGTATACACCAATATCATCGGCTGTCATTTTTCCCGATGGCATATTATTGTAAGCAGACGCAAATGATTGGTCTTCAGGTTGTCGCATGATTTTTGTGGGCTTAAAATACTTGAATGGTTCCAAAGCAAAGATGCATAAAGTGCACTGCATGGATCATTTGAGTTCTTTTTGAAAATCCAACGGTCATCTACTGGTGATAAATGTTGTAGATCCCCGAAACTATGACAGAAATACCAACGAATAGAAAAGTATTTTAAAATTTTTTTTTTTAAACGGCAGTCCAATTGGGAAACCTTTTTCGAATTTATTTTATCCATAATAATAACTTAAAGGTATATTAACCTTCAATGCAAGGTTTTTAATTAATCTTTACTGGTAAAGAAACCATGGATTGCAGTGTTGAGCCACTGTATCCGTATGTATGAACGCAAGGATCTCAGAACCTATAAGAGCTTGAGACTTGCAATTTTAACTGTAGGTCTTCCTAACCCATGCGCAGAACGAGTTTGTTTCCGATAATCGATAACTTGCACGGTTTCCAAGTAATCGATAAAAGTCGATAACGAAATCCTGTTTTTTGAGCAATTTTGGTAAATAATACGATTTAGAGTCACCAAACTTGACATGATGCTTCTAGAATAGTATATATGTATATATATCAATTATCTTTTATTTTATAGCTATCGATAACTCCTCGCTACTACCTTATAGCTATAAATCAAGTTAATAAACCAATTTTTGCTGCCCATCAATATAAGCCTGTCTTGAAATGCAATTGTCATTTCAAGAATACACGAATATTTTATAGTACAATTAGATGTAGAAAATTTCATCAAGATCGGTTAAGAAATACAGAAATGATTAAAGAAAACGTGTTTTGACTTTTCTCCTATTAGCAACAGAAAGCGGAAATTGCAAGAATTTCTGTATACATGCACACACACACACAGCATTGCAATTGCGAATGTATTGTTTTCTGTGCTGCTATTTTAATTCTTTTTTTTTCTAATTTGGTTTTAATAATTGGTGTGGCTTTTGCGTAGAGGCGGCAGCAAGTCGCGAGCTCGAACCCTGCCAGGGGATGTTTTTATACCCTTGCAGAGGGTATAAATGTGTATCGTGAAATGTGTAACGCATAGAAGGAGACATCTCCGACCCCATAGAGTATATATATTCTTGATCAGTATCAACAGCCGAGTTGATATAGCCATGTCCGTCTGTCCGTCTGACTGTTTCTATGCGAACTAGTCTTTATGAAACTTTGCAGAATTCCCTCTTTCTGTTGCACGCAGTTCATATGTCAAAACCAGCTGGATCGGACCACTATATCATATATCTGCCATAGGAACGATCGGTCGAAAATTAAGTTTTTGTTTGGAAAATTTTTATGTTTTTCAAGATATCTTGACCAAACTCGGTATTTATTAGTTTTACTACGCTCCCCATATATATGCAAAATCCTATTAAGATCGGACAACTATATCATATAGCTGCCATAGGAACGATCGGTCGAAAATTAAGTTGTTGTATGGAAACCTGTTTTGTTTTTCATGATATGTTAACCATACTCGGCATTAATTATTTCCCTGTGCTTCTTAGATACGGGCAAAGCACTATGAGCATTTTGAAAAGGTTGGGTCTGCAAGGGTATTAAATCTTCGGTGTACCGAAGATAGCACTTCTTTCTCGTTTTTTTTTTAATTTATCTTTATTACTACTAAAGCAAACGAGCGCGTAGCGCGAGCTGCATTTGATGCGGGAATAAAAGGGTTCAGGGTGTTTCCTAGTCTCCCGACTAGAAACTCTTACTTGTTAATGGTTGTGTTATGTATAAAAAGGTAAGTAAAGTGATGCAGAACAGCACGCAAGCGAGAACCCCGTTATTGTCCGGTGAGTAATCTGACTAGATTGTGTTAATGTCGCTGAGAAGCAAACTTTCAGTAATAATAGAATTTAATGTGCAGTTTGACCTCTGATGGGAATAGGGCTGTTTTTCAATATACCTAGAGGAAAAGGTAGTTTGGAAATAGTTTGCGAACAGATCGACAATGCCTTAATCAGTATGTCATCTGCAACTTAACCGAAGATGCAAAAAAGATGTTTTACGTTTAGAGTTAACAAAGTTAATAAATTGCTTAGGACTATGTGAATACTGAAGGCGACAACGGCGACGATAATGATGATAGCATATGGAATTTTTCGTAATAAAGTTTGATCTGGCAATGGCATAACGGGGGAAATCAGAGTGATTTTCTGTTTCCTTAAACTGTATAACACCTCGACTTCACATTTGTTAATTTAATTAGTTCCCTTAAGAACCAGGTGATTAAGAGGGACGCAGATATCAAAAAGCAAGTACAAGGTATCATAAAATAGTTTAATGGCAACATCAACAATGTCTGTACAATTGTACAGTTGGGACCAATCGACTTGCAGATTAAGATCATTTAGCTTATGAAAATCAGCCAAACTAAAACAACGGACACGATTAGCTAATTCCGATTCCTTGATAGGCATTCGGGCTGTTAGATCAATAATCATATCCAAAGTTGGATAAAAATGGTCTTCAGGGAGTGTTAGCGAATCAGTTCTGTATATAACACCGTCGAACGAATCCAACACGAATAAAGAGATATATTTCTTGAACTACGCACCCGATTACCCTGCCGTAAGCACATTTCATGTAGACCATCAATAAATTCATTTGACATAGAGGCAACAGAAAGTTTGAATAAAATGACCAATCAACATCTGGGAGATTTAATTCCCAAAGAACAGCTAAGATGTCTCTATTAGAAAGTAGAGAGGAATATCGTTAAGATGACATTGGTAAATTTTAGATAGTGGGGGTATATAGAAACATGAAATAAAGATACAGAAAGTTCCAAAGACAACTCTTACAGTAACCAGACGCTTACACTCGAAAGGTAAGACTTCAGTATCTTTTTTTTTTCCTTTTTTTTTTTTATTATATTTTGTTTATTAAGAAATCTGGTATCCTGTTACTCTATGTTAGCAACTTTTATCAGAGTGACAAGACTTCAGTATCGGACCTACCATTTAGTGCTCTCATAGTTTGTCATTTAAGTGCGGAATGAATTCGGATCGCTCAATTAAGTCATGTGTATTCTTTCAATTTAATCTTTACATTGGCGAAATGCGATCTCGGTTTAGCTCGTTAAATAAATCTTAATTCTCGACGTAATAGTCTTTGTATTATCTCTACAACAATAATTCCATAATTCGTCGTGCCGTCACGCGCTCGCTTGTTTTAGTAGTAATAAAGATTAATTAAAAAAAAAACTTATCAGGGCTCGCAACTAACCGCACTACTTGCCGCCGCCTCGAACTCGCAGCAGAATGCACTACCTGCAGCCGCCTCTACCCAACAGCCACACCAATTATTGAGTCTTAATGAAAAAAACCAATTAAAATAGCAGCACAGAAAACAGTAAAATCACAATTGTAATGCTGTTGATAGAATTCAAAGCAAACGCGCATGAATGGGTGTGTGTGCATGTACACAGAAATTCTTGGAATTTGTGCTTGCTGCTGCTAACACGTGCGCTCATAACCTTTGTGTTTCTTAACCGATCTTAATGAAATTGACAGTACATCTTATTGTAGAATAGAATATAGAATATTTGTATATTCTCAAAAAATTAATTTGGTATAAATTGTGGCTTAAATTGATGGGCAATACAAGTAGGATAATTTATTTGGTTTATAGATTTGTGGTGGTGGGCGTGAGCTTGCCAAAATTTCTCAAAAACCAGGATTTCTATATCGATTTTTATCGATTACTTGGAAACGTGGCAAGTTACATCGAATATCGGAAACAAACTCGATCTGCGCAAGCACTAGGAGGACCTACAGCTAAAGTTTTAAGTCTCTAGCTCTTTTAGGCTCTGAGATCCTTGTGTTTATACAGACGGACGGACGGACAGACGAACAAACAGACGGACATGGCTAGATCGACTCGGCTGTTGATGCTGATCAAGAATATATATACTTTATGGGGTCGGAGATGCTTCCTTCTGCCTGTTACATACGTTTGAACAAAAACATTATACACTTTTTACCTATTTTTTATGGGTTCAGCGTATAACAAGAGTAATTACTTGTTCCATTGAATTAAACCCAAAAAAAAATAGAAAAAAACATCCAAAACAAAACAAGCGAAATGAGAATATGTAAATTATCAGAAAATTAATGCTAACATGATTATGGAATTTCTAATTTATCTGATAGATCTAATAGATCTTTCGCCGATGGAGAAAAAATAAATTGTAAGTAATATATCTCATGTTAACCCAACTATTTTCTTTTTGGTTACTGCCCAAATGGGTTTAATCTTTGATAAATACACACAATCAATCGTTTTTAAATAACTGCTCTTCAAGCTCCGGCAGCAACAAATAAGCGCTCGATCGTTTGAGTGAGCAAGTGTTTTCTTCTTTTTTTTTTGTTTTCTCTCTCGCCCTCTTCTTCGGTTATAGGTTTGTAGAAAAAAAATATATACATATTGTACAGATAAAAGTCGTCGGTCATAAAATAATCGCAAATTTCATTGTTTACATTTTGTAGGTGCTGATCGATCAGCCTCAGCTTATACATACATATATTCTAACCTAAAAAAAAAAAAGAATAAAACTACAGTCGAGGTCCGAATAATGCTTACATTAAATAACTCCCAATAAGAATTTTGTATAAGTCCATTACATATGATATGATATGAAGTACACGTTAAATAAGTTATACAAGAAACAAAAAAAAAATATATGTATATATATTGCATATAATGAATATAAAAATATAATACTATTATATCGTAATTTCCAGTTGTCTTTTGAATTTCAGTATTAATTTTTCTTTTTGGTATGAATAATAATGTTCCGAAATAAAATGTGTATGTACATATAATGAATCTTGAATAAGCTTCCGTTTTAATTCGCAAATCATGGCGCACCGAAGTACGCCGTCGCTGAAAGAATAACGTCATAGTGTGTCAAAGGGGTCATCATTAATCTTAAGATAGGCGAGCAGTCTGGTGACCATGATAGGGTGGGGCATACCGCCACGGTATCCCAACATGGGGTGGCCATAACACCAGTATGGACGCTTAAGGAAATCTATCTTTCTAAATCTCTTTCTTCATCTCTCTTACCCTTCCCCTGCCCCGACACGAGGTTAGTCATTCGGCTTCCAAAAATTCTCCCTTCAAAACAGTACGGGAGTAACTATTTTTAATAATTAAAATAACGTGCGAGAAGCATTGTGGTAACCAAACCGATTCGAATTCATTCGAATGGTCATTCGCAGCGAATCGATAATTATGCGAAAAAGTATCGAAATAAGTATCTTTACAGGGGGAAGCTTAGCAGCAAGCCAATAATTAAAGAAGGAAGATGATACTTAACAATATAAATAGCTAAGCCACTATTTGTAACGACATTAAACTATCTTATCTACTACCGATGTTTGTAAAAATCAAGATCATTTAGTCAACCTGACAGCTCTTACATTAGATAGTAACCGGAACGGATATGCGTATAGCTAGCCAGCCGAACATAAAATAATCAGTTAAGCAGTCGCTAATTATAGAGCTAAACGAGCAACGGAAAAAATTTAGAGTGGAAGATCGTGAAAAATTTAGAAAAATACAGAATTGTTTTGTGACTCTTCAAAGTTTAAAAGTACTTATATGCCATATTAACCTTGTTCCATATTAAGTCATATATTAGTAAACTGTTATAATAAAATAACGTAATCTGTGAACTTTTGAGTTCCTACGGAAAATTTAACATTTTAAACTATTATTCACTTATGAATGTTAGTCATGCAGAATGAATCTAAATCTAAATATTATTTACGTCGATATGTGGCAGTACGTTATAATATTTGGATCCATGCCGCGCTCGCACAGTAATGTTTGGTAGAGCAGATCCTACTTTAAGGAATAAGCCTAGCAGGATCATAGAAGGGTGGAGGTTAAAACCTTTGTTAAGTCGATGGCGTCCGACCCTGTTTCCCTCTGCTTTTCCTATAGCCGATGCCCTAATTTACAAAATTTTATGAGTAAGCCCTAAAGGTTTAGAACATTGAAACAGCACAGTTTTAAATAAAATGTAAGCTGTGAAGTAACAACTATACTTTATTAATGAAGATCAATTTGTTGGTTGTTTGGATTTGGCAAAAAAGTTCTCGTCTTACTGAATTGAAATGCAACAGTAAATATTGGATCATGAGTATACACTTGCTAGTTTTCTGTTTAAGCTAAATTAAATCAGCTTATATTTTGAAGAAGTGAAGAAGTGTTTACTCGGCATTTATTAGTTATACTTATTTGCAAAATCCTATCAACATCGGACCACTATATCGTATAGCTGCCATAAGCACGTTCGGTTCGAAATTAAAATATTGTATGGAAAACTGATTTATTTATCCTGGGCTTCTTAAATACGCGCAAAGCACTATGAGCATTATGAGAAGGTTGGGTCTGCAAGGGTATTAAATCTTCGTTGTGCGGAAGAAAGCCCTTCTTTCTCGTTTAATGTTATATCTTTTCTATGTTCTTGTTGCAGTCTCGATGTTTTAGGAGAACTAATTCATGGATTCCTTGATGTACCTACTTAGAGGAATCTGGATGTGTAAGACTTTACGTTTCAGCGTTAGCATTTCTTCTTTTATCTGATGGTACAACATGGAGTTATGCAATCAACGCACCAGCACCCTATAGGGCTTATCCTTATGTGACTGAAGCTGTATAACTCGATTTTGAATTCATCCAAGCGTGCTACAGAAACAGCAGATTCATCTGCTTTAGGATCTATTTCCTGAGAAAGCTCTACTGTGCTGCAAGATAATGGCATATGATGCCTACTAATATTGTGTGTAATCATTTGAGAGAGTACGTCCCACCGTCTGATTATAGGCACTTTGTCGGTATTAATTTAATTTTATATTTTATTTATTTATTCTGCCTTAACAGATTATTTTATGCATCAGTTTGTTAGTGGTTTTAACACTGCACGAATTGTTGAAGACGGCTCGATGTGTCGAGCGGGATTGGCCTTTATAGCCTGGCACATGTTACAGTGTCATTGTCACAATACTAAGTTTTGGGTACTCGTGGGTGATTTCGATGAATTTATTTAAGTAAAACGTCAAGTTTGAGGGATGTTTGTTAAACTGGGTTAAATTGAATAAACTTCAGCAGGAATTTGCGAAGTTGCGGTATGATATTTCGAATAAAAGCACGTGTAAGAAAAAAAACGTGTCAAACTCTATCCAGAATTTCCTGGTAATGTACAAACCTGGGCAGCAGAAGTAACGAACAAAAGCAACGAGAATGAAGGTGCGTCAAACTTAATGCAGAATTTCATGGTGTTGTGAAAATAAGTGGTGGCAGAAGCAACGAGCAGCCAGACTTAAAACCGACGAAATACTACGAGACGCAACTGATAATTGGCGCCAGTGACAAAAGGCAAAAGAGCAGAAGCCCTCTCAGAGAAGCACGGCTCAATATATCCGTAGGTAAGAACTGCGCGATCCACCAACATCGGACGCCATAGCTGTCGGCCACCACAGCTAGTGCTTACATACATTTTAATATAACATAACGCTTACATTTACCGATTAAGAATTAAATTCTGAATCTAGTTGTTCAGTTGTTCGATTTAACTGCAACCATATCGATACTGTGCGATTAATTTGATATTTTATTTGCAGTCGGACTCGAGAAATATAACATTTTATAATTAAATTTTGTGTCAATCTGTACTAGATGTTACTTTTTCATGGCCACAACGAGGAAATCTATTATGATGAGTTAGTTAAAACTGCATCAAATAAGTCAGCGCAAAATATAGCCCCACCATTTGAAGAACGAATGGCAAACTTATCCAGATTAAAAGGTGATAGAAAGATCAATTCAACGATTTCTTAGATTCACGTCTTGTTTTTGCAAATTATTTGAGGAAGCATATCCATATTAATGTCCATTATAGCCCAACCAATATCTGAATTATTACGCAAAGACTCCAAGCTGTAGTTGAACAATGAACAGTTTATACATTTCAGCAGTTTGAATTCCCTAAACCTTGTAAAGAAGCTACTGGCCGGGGTACAACTCTCAGTCTTACCAGGACCAGCAAGATACAAGACATTTGTTAATTTGCTGGGTCGGAGAGTTTAGGGGGAGGGGGAAGTAAGTGCTTCAACCAAACGGTCCCTACGCACACACACTGAGCCGGGGCAATCATATAACTGACGGGCCGAGTAAATTCAAACTTAAATTACACCCTTGCTGGCTACGTGGCCATAATTATACACTTCAATACTTCGGCATCTTGCCTTAACCATTCTTATAACTAATACAATGCTTATATACTAAAACAACGCTTATACCCTATAACTATAATTTTCAACTGTGGGGCCGCCTCACAACCTAAACGAAAATATATGCAGATGCATTGAAAGGGACTACGGAGCAGTATGTTACAAGCGAGTTTCATTGATTATTTATTTCATTTATTCCAATACATGAACAGTATAACCAAAACTTTCAATTATTTACTCCTTAACTAAACGGCGTGTCGTTTTTAAGAAGAATATTTAAAATTATGAAGGATTGCAATGTATTTACAATTTCAATGAAAATGAAAGCTTGATCAAGGGTAGCGCGTCAAGCGGGAATATATAAGGGTATGACAACACTGATTAAGAGATGCAACATGTCGTGCTGAACAGATAATACAAAATATTTTACGTCCAGAATTAGGTTTTATGTAACTAGCCAAAACAAGTGCTCATTTCGCAAATGAAAAGATTAAATTGAAAGAATACACATGATAAATGACAAGCCTAGCTTAAATGACAAGCTAACCAGGCTTGTAGATAGAGTGTATCATTATTTACGAGAAATTTGCGAGACACTTTTTGGTGTTCGAAGTGAATGGAAATGAAAATCAAAATTCGAGTGCACGCCCAAACGGCCAAACGCGGCTTTTGCAATCCCGCACAAAGATTGCAACGCATCAAATATTGGAAAACACGAAAACGACAAAAATAAAAACAAAACTTCTTGCTGACAAAGCAATTTGTTTTTAGTGAAATAAAACCAAAACGAAAAATAAGGTGGTAAAAAAAAATTGAGGAATTCGTCAGCACCGCCGTGCTGACACGCACTCAGTCAGTGGCAATGCAAATAGAGCCACCAAACCAGTAAGTGCTGAGAACAGCAACATACTCACAATGAGTAAAAAGGGGTCGTCTCGAACTAAAGAGGTAGGACAACTATATGCTGATGCCGCTACGCCGCCGAGCACCTCAATGCTTAACAGCCGCTTAGCAACAGCTGCCAACAAATTCTCCGCGCTGATGTCTGGAAGAAGTACTTCAGTTTCTCCTTCCTACCCTTTAATGGAATCCGAAGACTCCGGCAGCAGCCCACATGCTGGTGCTAGGGCAAAAAGAGACCCTGTTGACGCCCGAGTGCGTATAATAGATATGGTCAAACCCAATTCGCACGCGGCAGCCGCGGCTCGAATGATCCAATCACAGGCGAGAAATAAAAATGATAAGCGCAAAGTCTTAGACAGCCGGTCCCCACCTGCCGCGTGGCGAAAACAGAACAAGACTGACACCAGTCCATTTGGCACTCAGCATATCAACAGATATGCACTCTTGGCCCCACCCGATAACGTCGAAGACATGGATACTGACGAATCTGAGGCCGAGCAGATAAACCCAGTCCAGGGAGAGAACCTGACGCCCATGCCAGCACCAGCTCCCCCGTGCCCGAAAAAAGGGCCAACAACAATGCTCCCACTGGAGGAAAGAAGCCAGCCCCCATCGTCCTAAATCGGGTCGACGACGTTAACGACGTGTGGCTCCTACTATCCGAAGTAGCGGATAACTTGACCATCAAGTTGATTGCACACAACCCGATTCAGTTCCGGCAACATGCGTCCACTGCGGTGGTAACCACCCTGCCAACTATAAGGGCTGCGAGTGGTTCACCATCAAGGACATGAGCCGAGCTATCGAGAGGATGGCAGAAATGCAACAGCAGGTTTTTGGTATGCAACAGCCAATCCTTACCCTTTTAACCTCGTTGCTATCAAAATGTACACGCCACTGAAGGCGCTAATCTGGAATGCCAAGGGCATTTCGGGAACCAAAGCCCTGAAGGCCCTGCCAATGCGCGCGCTCCTTTTTTATTACGTTGATTTTCAACGCCATATTAAGCACGCAATACTTCTCTGCCCAGTGGAAGTTAGCGAGGATCCATATGATCCATAAGTCGGGCAAGCCGGAATCTGACCCTAAGTCATATCGGCCGATCAGTATCCTGCCTTCCTTGTCGAAGGTCTGGGAAAGACTGATTGTCGCCCGACTTTCAAGACTTATGGATCACATGGCCATCCTTCCTGATCACCAATTTGGGTTCAGGGGAGGGCGACCACGACACAGGAGACGCCCCAAAGTCCACCGACTACCCAAGTGACGATGCAGCCTTATTTAAAAAAGCTGATTTCAACGTTGGTCCACGATAAAGCCTGAGGACTCAAACAGGCTTGGCGAAATATTACCTAAGCCAACTGTGTTGCAACAAAAATTTATGCTATTTTTGATCAAATACAATAAAAACGAAAAAAATAAAAAAGAAATTTTCAAACGAGAGGGATGTGTAATGCCTTTAGATAAAGGTTATAGCCTTGCCACATTCTGAATTTAATAATTGCAACAGGAGTTCAGCGTAGAATCGAACAATGAGAGCACAAAATGCTCGGTCCGATACTAGGGTCCTACCTTTCAAGTGTAAGCGTCTGGTTACTGTAAGATTTGTATTTGGAACTTTCTGTATCTTTATTTCATGTTCCTATATACCCCCACTATCTAAAATGTCTATTAACCAATGTCATCTTAACGCTATTCCTCCCTAATTTCTAATAAGGACATCTTAGTTGTTCTTGGGGACTTAAATCTCCCAGAGGTTGATTACGGCAGGCTAATCGGCTGTGTACTTCAAGAAATATATCTCTTTATTTGATCTTCGTGTTGGATTTGTTCGACAGTTTTATGTACAGAATTGATCCGCTTAAACTCTCTGAAGACCCTTTCCATCCAACTTTGGATATGGTTGTTGATCTACTAGCCCGAATGCCTACCAAGGAATCGGAATAAGCTGATCGTGTCCGTTGTTTTCAGTTAGCTGATTTTCATAAGCTAAATGATCTTAATCTGTAAGTCGATTGGTCCCAACTGTACAATTGTACAGACATTGATGTTGCTATTAAACTATTTTATGATACCTTGTACTCGCTCTTTGATATCTGCGCCCCTCTTAATCACCTGTTTCTCAGGGGCACTAATGAAATTCAAAAATGTGAAGTCGGGGTGTTATAACAAATTTAAGAATTTGGGAAACAAATCTGATTTCTCCCGTTATGCAGTTGCCAGATCAAACTTTTTAACGAAAAATTTCCTATAAATACCATGCTATAAGGACTGTACGTAATCCTAAGCAATTTATTAACTTTGTCAACTCTATACGTTAGGCATCTATTTTGCCATCTTTGGTTAAGTTTGCAGATGAGAGCTCGAATACTAATCCAGGAATTGCCGATCTATTCTCAAACTTTTACAAACTACCTACTCGTCCACAAGGTACAGTAAAAATCATCTTTATCCGCATCAGTTGCAGAGGTTAAACTGCTTCTTTAATCCTTTTATTACTGAAAGTTCGTTTCTCAGCGAATTTAACACAACCAAGACATTATACTCAATGTTCCCCCATGCTGTTCCCGTCCGTGTGCTCAGTTCTTTAAACATTTTGAATTGTCTGTAAACACTTTTCTTTTTCGACAATTTGGAAAGAACCATACATAATCCCTCTTCATAAGAAACGGAGTAAGTCCGACATCGGAAACTATAGAGGTATTTCCAAATCATCCGCTATACCTAAAGCTTTTAAGAGAATCATAACATCCCAACTGCAACATCTATTTAGCTCCATAATTTCACCATCCCAGCGTAAAGTGCAGATCTTCAACCACTAACTTTCTAGAGTTTAGCTGGCTAGTAATTGATGGTTTTAAGAATGCAAACTGACGTCAACTATACTGATTTCAGTAAGGCTTCAGACTCCGTTAAAAACTCCTTACTGCTTCATATATTATTCCTTCTCGGCTTCCCAGTCAACCTTCTTAACTGGATATCAGAGTATTTGCGTAACAGAAACCAAAAGGATATTTTCATAAATTCGATTTATAAATGTATTAAGATGACCTCCGGTGTTCCTCAAGGTAGTTATTTTGGCCCAATACTCTTTACACTTTTCACCAATGACCTTGCCTCGATGTTCTCACTCTGGAGTATTAATGTATGCTGATGATGTGAAGCCAACATTGATGAATTTCAGTCTTGGTGTCTATAGCCCTCCTCAAATGGTTTATAACACCCTTGATAGCTTACCGGCCAACAGTACCTGTATAGAAGTGAATGATCTAGGTGTCATTCATGATCATAAACTTAAATTCGACTCTTATGTTACCACGGTCGCAAGGCCAGAATAGTTTTGGGTTTTATGAAGCGATGGTAAAAGGAGTTTGACCATCCGTTCACGACAAATACCCTTTATATCTCTGGTACCACCACGTCAAGAGTATGTCCTTTGTATCTTGTATCTGGTCGCTGCAGTACTATCTTTACCAAGACAGAATTTCCTCCGTACCAAAACACTTCTTGTTGTTTGCCCTTGTTACGTAACTGCTTGTTTCTCAGTGGGCCTCGCCGGCTGGCTGATCGGATTCTCTGGGTGTAGTCCCATCCCTGGCCCGCAGCCCGCACAATCGATAATAACAAAGCTACTCGTCTGTAGAAAAATAGACTCACATAACACTATTCAAAAATGAACCACATAATCGATAACCAATATTCGGATCTGCTAACTCATGAACAAAACAAACAGCTGTAACAACTATGAAAATGTAAACAACAAAGGTGAGACACTCAATATAAATTAACAAAAAACACTATTTATCCACCTTACTCTTCCAGATCGGGCCCCGGTTCCGGACCCAGCGTACCCGCCCTACCATGAGACGATCACCTACACTCGTCGCCCTCATTTTGGCCACTAGATGGCCTACATTAGCCCGTGTCGGCCATCATGCCCACTCTCCCCAACAATATGAATTTATTTATTTTTCTTAAAACTTATAACAATCATTACCATCGCTTATGGCATTTACCTTTGCAGCTATTTAGAATCTCATGTAAGTGGATATTTCGTTCACTTCCCATGTGCGTATAATGGTTTGTGTATTCTTAGATTTATGGGCATTAATATTTCTTTTATTTCTTTCTAATTTGCACGAGGTCTCCATTCAGATAAATTAGTATTCATGCACGTGAACATTTCTTCTCCAGGTGCGTATTAATGTTGCATATACTTATACTTCTGGACAAGGTGTATTAATTTCTAAATTTTTTTCTTATCTTATAGAATTCATTTTTTATTTTAAAAGCACTAAATAGAACAGGCGACGAAATACTGCAAAGATATTGCTAGTCGCTGCAAAAAGAAACCATCAAGGAAGCAATTTAGAGGCAATCGTGGCGCCGATTTAGGAACAATGTGCCCACACAAATAAGACTTAAAACTGGGTATGACACGATAATCAATCGTGCAACAGGTAGGTGATATAGATCTGTATTAAATCGCTTAATTCTACCTTACCCTACCTAAAGAGCTCTCTGGGGGTGGTAAGGGGCGATATAAATGGGTAATTCAAATTAGGTAAGTATGTGAGCATAGTTCGCGCAAGTGTTAATTTAAAATTTTTATATTTTACAGGCGCAGATGCATCACCTTTGGAGTTTTCCTTCACTGTTCGCACTCTAAAGTGAAGCTCGGCGTAAGTGCCTATGTATGTATAGACATAATTTATAAACACAAAAAAAATAAATTTAACGACAAAAAAAATCTCTTTTTTCAGGGAGTACAATCAGGAGTCTTGGTCTGACTCTGCCAAGGGCTCGAACGAAGAGGGGCAAAATGGAACGGACTCACTCGGAGGATGTGGCCTGGCGGCGTCGCGGATATGGCAGGCGTGCGCCGCTGAGCCGAATCCTGGCCTTTGGTATGTTTCGTGGGCCGCTCTGGTGCGAGAGCTGGTCCCCTCGTTGCCGGAGCCGTTAATTTTGATTTTTTTATTGTTTCGAACGGTTTAATTTCCATATATTTATTAAATTGCAAAAAAACAAAACCAAACCAAAAATTTTATTGGGTCGTTAAGTTTTTTGTTTTTACGCGCCGGCTTAACTTGCCAGATGGGAAAAAATTCGAATCTTTTGAGCCGATATGCAAGATAAAAATTTTATGCTCACTTCGAGCTGGCACGCCCGCCGTTAACCGCTGATCAAATCGAACTCCCCGTACATTTGAGCAGCAACATCATCGGTGCCGAATTTCGGCACACGCATACATTTGCGAGGCGGGCACCGTTGCTGCCCATCTGCACAGCTGCATTTTTTTGGGTCAATGGCCCAAATGAAGGCCAAAGGCCAAGGGCATCCACTCTCCTCATAGTCTCTTTAAGAACGAACCGGGCGGCTAATAGCAATCGTCGCTTTTGGCGCCGTGGATCGCAAGCCTGGCGTTGCCACCCTTCAAAAATTTGGGCTCCGCCATGGGCCCAGCTTCACCCCGCATACTCTGACCATATGACAAAAAGATATCGGCGTGGCCGATAATATCGCACGCAACCAACTAAGTAAACCCTCGGTGCTGCCGATAACGTCAAATGCAACATCACCACGCTGATTATTGTAACGACATGAATGACCGTTACAAGAAATCTGCGTGCGCATTTCATGGATTGACCCAGCCGGCTAATAACGATGCCCAACGTAGGCCACACCCACGACAATTAATCTATATTTTCGGCGCTGACCCAAAAAAAAAGGGAGGTGAGCAAATTACGATTATGTTCGTATATCTTTTGCGTGGAAGACACCTAGCACGCGTCCCTGGAGATCTTCTAACTCGTAGGCGTTGGTACCCACGGCTCGGACGACGCGGCTCTTCAAGAATTTCCGGGCTAACTTGGTATTGAAGGCTTTGCCAAAGCTGCTTAGTGCGAAGTTGCGCCTCCACACTTCCTGTCCCGGTTCCAGATGGAGCTGGCGCGCGCGGTGGTCGTATCGTTGGCGACTTCGCTCGTATGCGGTGTGCAGGTTGTCCTTGACTTGGCTTCGGATTACAGCCAGTCTGTCCTTCGCGTCAAGGTCAGAAATTCTGTGATCGGCCAATGATCTCAGCTTCCTGGCCAGTTTGTAACTGGAACCATTCAGGTACATCTGCTGCCCAAAGACCGCGAAGAACGGAGTCACTCCCGTAGCGCTGTGGACCGCATTCCGGATCGCCACTTCCACCTCTGGTAGGTACACGTCCTATTCCCGATGATCCTGACCCAGGTAGGTTCTGATTGCAGACAGCACTGTGCAATTCACGCGTTCGGCGGCGTTGCTCTGTGGCGAATACACTGGTGTGCGCAGGTGAGTAATGCCAAACGCCTGGACCATCACATCGAACGACTTTGACACGAATTGTCGTCCATTATCCGAATGGATCACTTCCGGCACGCCAAATTTGAAAAACACCTCATGCACTAGGAAGTTCACGACATCAGCCGCGGTGGCTTCCCCCATGGCCTTCAGGAAGGTTAATTTCGAGAAGTGGTATATGACGACGAATATCCACGCATGCCCTCGTTTCGACCGTGGATACTTCCCCAAGAAGTCGATATATAGCTTCTGGAAGGGGCGGTCCCCAATCCCGACCTGCATCCGGTAGTTTTGTGCCTTGGTCTCCCTACACGTATCGCATTTCCGCACATAGTCCCTGACTTGTATGGCCATGTTGGGCCAATAATATCGCCTGCGCAGCGCGTGCAGCGTTTTCCTCAAGCCTCCATGAGCTGACGTCTCGTCCGCGTGTGCTTGTTATATGAGTCCTGCAGTCAGCGACTCCGGCACCCAGAGCTTCCAACTTGTGCCTTCGACCTCATCCTCCAAGCTCTCGTGCACTGTCCTCTTGAACAGAAGTCCGTCCTGCACTCTAAGATCCGGCAACTTCCCTTGTTGGCTCATCACCTCGTTTATCAGCTCTCGATATTCGGTGCTCTCGAACTCCGGGGTCTGATCCTTCGGGGCCAGTTCGACCTCTTCCACGCTTCGGGACAACGTGTCTGCGACGACGTTGTAGGCTCCCTTGCGGTACTGCATGGAGAAAGGGAACGCTTGCATTTCTAGGGACCACTTGGCTAATCTCCCGCTCAAGTCTTTGAGACTCATAAGCCACTGCAGGCTCGCATGATCGGTGATTACCGTGAACGGCATCATCTCCACGTACGGCCGGAATCGATGTATGGCCAGTTTGTCGGCTAGGCATTCATTCTCGGTCACCGAATAGTTGATCTGGTGATTGTTGAGTTTGGCTGAGAAGAATGCGATCGGCCTTTACTGTTGCTCGTCGTCTAGCTGGAACAACACGGCTCCTACTCCTTAGTGAGATGCGTCGCATTGCATGAAGAATGTTCTTCAAAAATCCGCGTGAACTAACACCGGGGCTGTGGTGAGTGCTAAATTCAAGCTTTCTATGGCATCTATGGCCTCGTCGCTCAACACAAATCTACCCGTTCTCTTCTTAAGGGCATCAGTCAACGGTACTGAGATCTCGGCGAAGTTCTTTATGAAGCAGCGATACCACCCCGGCGTACCTAGGAAGCTTCGTAGTTCCTTGACCGTCCTCGGATTCGGGATGTTCCGGATCGCTTCTACTCTTCCCGGATCTATGCGCAGCGTCCCGCCGCCTATGATGAAACCCAGGTAGTTTAGGTTGCGGAAGAAGAATTTTGACTTCGCCATGCCTATGGTGAGGTTCGCGTTCCTCAGACACTCGGCCACCAATTCCAAGTATTCTAGGTGCGTTGGAAAATCTGCCGATATTATCAGTAAATCGTCTAGGCATACGAACACGTTGGACCTCAGATTCGACGGGATTACCTTGTCCATGAGCCTGCAAAGTTGTTGAGCGGCGTTGCAGAGCCCGCATGTGGCGGAACTGGTACAGCGGCCTCCCTGGTACAGTAAACGCCGTATACGCCCTGCTCTTCTCCTCCATCTCGATTTGCCAGAATGCGAACTTAAGGTCGACGTTAGAGATAAAATGAGTCTCGTCGATTCGCGATAGGATGCCCTCGATGCATGAAAGCGGGTAAGCGTCTTTTACCGTCACACTGTTTAATTTCCTGGCGTCTAAGCAAAACCTGTTCTTCCCAGGCCTTATCACCACCGTTGTCCGGTTGCTCCAGGGGCTGTCACTCTCCTCGATGATGCCTAACTTTAGCATTTTATCCACCTCGGCCCTCAGGATCTCCTGTTTGGCCGGGGACAGCGGCGCGCTTCCCATCCTAGTTCCTCCACTTACTCCCGGCATCCTGGTCCCAACAGACTGACTGAGGCTCCCGTGTCCAGCAACCCTTTCATCTTGGCCCCGGCGACCTCCACTTCGGCGAATACGCGTACGACGACCTGGCGCCTGGTTATCCTGCGTCTGCGGAAGCGCGCACGTGCCTTCACCACTCTCCGGGTGGCTAGTGTCATCCCTTCCAGCTGTCGCTCACCAAAAATTCTATTTCGGGCCGACATGTATGCCCGAACACGTTCTTCATATGGTAAGCCCCTAAGTGTTCCTCCTTTGCTTATATTATTATTATAATTAGCCTTATCCTGATCCTTATCCCAAATCTCCGTCTCCTTTGTAATGATTATTGGCTTTGGTAGGTACCCCTCTCCTGCTTCCCCGCGGTCGCCGTCCCGGAACGCGTCCTTCCCGCCATCACCGCGCTCCCTCTGGGGTTTCCCGGACAGTTTTCACACTGGGAGCAGAAAGTGTACGGCTTTCCACACCTATAGCAGAATATTTTCCGTTCCTTGGACAGGCAGTCTCTAAAGACGTGATCGAACTGTCTGCAGTTCCAGCATACAAGTCGGGATGAGTTCCTGCCTCGCACGAATGCTTCCTCCAGTTCTCCCGGCGGGGTTTCTGTACGATGTGGTGGTACTTCAACCTCGTGAACAACGGGCCTCGTTCCTTGTGGACAACGCGACGGCTGCAGGTACCCAGTCCGGCTTCTGCGACCCATGTGCCTTTCCACTTCTAGGCACTCTTGGCGCAGCTCATCCACGGTGAGTACGTCCATGGCATAGATGTATTTTGCCAGACTTTCTTTCAAACCACGCTTTATAATCTTCACCAGTTTGCGGTCTCTCAGCGGCTTCTGGAATCGCGCGGCGAGTTGACGCATGTGGTGGATACAATCATCCACCCCTTCGCTGGCCTGTTGCTCTCGTTGTTATAGCTCCTGCATCACATCGTGTTCCGTCTGGTAGCCCCGGAACCTGTCCAAGAGGGCATGCCGCATTTGCATCCAGCTGTCGACCCTAGAATGCCGCACGTGCATCCAATACCACTCGCGGGCGCGGCCGGTCAGGAGCAGGTGGAAACCGCGCAGGACCTCCTTCCACGGTCATTGATACTGCCTCTGCAGGAACTCCAAGCGGAACACGAAGTCCTCGACTGAAATCATCGCGTCCTCGCCGTCAAACTTAACATTCCACAGCTCGAGCTTCATGTACGCTGTTTCTCGTACGTTGGCGTACGCCTCCTCCGGCTTAAAATCATCCGCTCTCCGGTCCTCTACTCGGAAATGGCGGTTATTCGGGTTACGCCAGTTCCTCGACTGAGCATCTGCAACGTAAACTGGGCTGCTGGATGAATACTCCGCCTCTCGCGCGCCTTGTCTATGTGGCTTCGGTGGCACCGGTGGTGGAAATGCGTCGCGCTAGAACACTTCCTGCTCTTTCGGGATGGCGCCTGTTCGTGGTCCCGGCTCGTCATGTCTCTGCGGCTTCGGCGCAGTGTTAGTCTCGGCGGCTTGGCTCCCTGGCGGCCTGAGCACATCAATGATGCCCTTCATCATTTCCATGAAGCCAACTTGCATCTCCTCGCGGATGGGCTCGCTGATGCCCGATGGCAGGGCATGCAGATACGTTTGGTGGGCCTGAGCAATCGCCGCGTTTGCTGGGCGCGGCGGTGGCAGAGCCGACGCCCACCAGCGTCAGAAGCCCAATCAGACACCTGTTCCTTAGCCATACTAATCCCTTCTGAGAACTGTACCTCTCTCTTCTATAATGCTTACTACCCTTATAAAAAAACTTTACCAATAGTCCTAATAAATAAATAAATAAATAAACACCCACTAACAAATCTTACTAATAAAGAATAATAAATTAATACACATCGACCACAAAAACACTCACAAAAATAAATTTTTTTTCTTTCTAATTAATTTCAAATACTTGGGGGAGAGAAGACAAATCCTAACACAGGCTAACTAATCTACGCATAATCTGGACAGTGGAGAACACTTAAGCATTCGTCAAATGCTCAGTTCGTCAGTTTGACTGACGAATGGCATTCAAGGAACGCTACCTTGAAGGCTATTTGGTTTCTGTCGCACTTCTGGGCACCCTTAGGGTATGCTGTGTGACAGGTGCGGCGCAGGATCGCCCCTATATCGTCCTGGGTCACCTGTCTCCGAAGCTCATTTAACTACGGCCAGCACACACCAAACGTTAACACAGAGTGGGACAAAACAAATAGAAAACATTAAACAAACTCTAGTAAGACCTACCCTAATATCACACCTGTCACCTGCCTCCGAAGCTCATTTAACTACGGCCAGCACACACCAAACGTTAACACAGAGTGGGACAATACAAATAGAAAACATTAAACAAACTCTAGTAAGACCTACCCTAATATCACATTCTATCACAAGTTATTTTGTCGTGGCGGCTACCACCAGGCTACGATAACCGGTCGCGAACGTTTTGCCAACATGCGAACGTGACTTACCGTCATCAACCACTACAAGAAAACTTCTCATGTTTATGGATATTCTCTATTTCCGTCGTGCTTCTCGGATTCCACTACACGCTGCGCGATTATGAGCTACCTACTCGGGCCACATAAGACTTCAGCGGTGTGGATCCTGAAGCCAAGGGAGTCCTTTTCTCTGTACCTTCATTTATATCTTATTTATTTTTCTTTGATTACACACCGACTTCAAAGAAGCCAAGTGCTTCTTCAGATTGGGCGCCATATTGTTACGTAACTGCTTGTTTCTCAGTGGGCCGCGCCGGCTGGCTCATCGGATTCTCTGGGTTTAGTCCCATCCCTGGCCCGCAGTCCGCACAATCGATAACAACAAAGCTACACTTCTGTAGCACAACAGACTCACACAACACTATTCAAAAATGAACCACATAATCGATAACCAATATTCGGAACTGCTAACTCATGAACAAAAGAAAAAGTTGTAACAACTATGAAAATGTAAACAACAAAGGTGAGACACTCAATATAAATTAACAAAAAACACTATTTATCCACCTAACTCTTCCAGATCGGGCCCCGGTTCCGGACCCAGCGTACCCGCCCTACCATGAGACGATCACCTACACTCGTCTCCCTCATTTTGGCCACTAGATGGCATACATAAGCCCGTGTCGGCCATCATGCCCACTCTCCCCAACAATATGAATTTAGCCGGACAAGCTTTTCTTTCAATATGTGCGTATAACAATCATTATCATCGCTTATGGCATTTATCTTTGCAGCTATTTAGAATCTCATGTAAGTGGATATTTCGTTCACTTCACAGGTGCGTATAATGGTTTGTGTATTCTTATAATTATTGGCATTAATATTTCTTTTATTTCTTTCTAATTTGCACGAGGTCTCCATTCAGATAAATTAGTATTCATGCACGTGAACATTTCTTCTCCAGGTGCGTATTAATGTTGCATATACTTATACTTATGGACAAAGTGTATTAATTTCTAAATTTTTTTCTTATCTTATAGAATTCATTTTTTTATTTTAAAAGCACTAAATAGAACAGGCGACGAAATACTGCAAAGATATTGCTAGTCGCTGCAAAAAGAAACCATCAAGGAAGCAATTTAGAGGCAATCGTTGCGCCGATTTAGGAACAATGTGCCCACACAAATAAGACTTAAAACTGGGTATGACACGATAATCAATCGGGCAACAGGTAGGTGATATAGATCTGTATTAAATCGCTTAATTCTACCTTACCCTACCTAAAGAGCTCTCTAGGGGTGGTAAGGGGCGATATAAATGGGTAATTCAAATTAGGTAAGTATGTGAGCATAGTTCGCGCAAGTGTTAATTTAAAATTTTTATATTTTACAGGCGCAGATGCATCACCTTTCGAGTTTTCCTTCACTGTTCGCACTCTAAAGTGAAGCTCGGCGAAAGTGCCTAACGACAAAAAAAATCTCTTTTTTCAGGGAGTACAATCAGGAGTCTTGGTCTGACTCTGCCAAGGGCTCGAACGAAGAGGGGCAAAATGGAACGGACTCACTCGGAGGATGTGGCCTGGCGGCGTCGCGGATATGGCAGGCGTGCGCCGCTGAGCCGAATCCTGGCCTTTGGTATGTTTCGTGGGCCGCTCTGGTGCGAGAGCTGGTCCCCTCGTTGCCGGAGCCGTTAATTTTGATTTTTTTATTGTTTCGTCTCTCGTCGTCTCTTTTAATTTTATATATTTGGTAACTCGAACGGTTTAATTTCCATATATTTATTAAATTGCAAAAAAACAAAACCAAACCAAAAATTTTATTGGGTCGTTAAGTTTTTTGTTATTACGCGCCGGCTTAACTTGCCAGATGGGAAAAAATTCGAATCTTTTGAGCCGATATGCAAGATAAAAATTTTATGCTCACTTCGAGCTGGCACGCCCGCCGTTAACCGCTGATCAAATCGAACTCCCCGTACATTTGAGCAGCAACATCATCGGTGCCGAATTTCGGCACACGCATACATTTGCGAGGCGGGCACCGTTGCTGCCCATCTGCACAGCTGCATTTTTTTGGGTCAATGGCCCAAATGAAGGCCAAAGGCCAAGGGCATCCACTCTCCTCATAGTCTCTTTAAGAACGAACCGGGCGGCTAATAGCAATCGTCGCTTTTGGCGCCGTGGATCGCAAGCCTGGCGTTGCCACCCTTCAAAAATTTGGGCTCCGCCATGGGCCCAGCTTCACCCCGCATACTCTGACCATATGACAAAAAGATATCGGCGTGGCCGATAATATCGCACGCAACCAACTAAGTAAACCCTCGGTGCTGCCGATAACGTCAAATGCAACATCACCACGCAGATTATTGTAACGACATGAATGACCGTTACAAGGAATCTGCGTGCGCATTTCATGGATTGACCCAGCCGGCTAATAACGATGCCCAACGTAGGCCACACCCACCACAATTAATCTATATTTTCGGCGCTGACCCAAAAAAAAAGGAAGGATGGGCGCTGCCGTCGCCATTGCCTGGCAGGGAGGTGAGCAAATTACGATTATGTTCGTATATCTTTTGCGTGGAAGACACCTAGCACGCGTCCCTGGAGATCTTCTAACTCGTAGGCGTTGGTACCCACGGCTCGGACGACGCGGCTCTTCAAGAATTTCCGGGCTAACTTGGTATTGAAGGCTTTGCCGAAGTTGCGCCTCCACACTTCCTGTCCCGGTTCCAGATGGAGCTGGCGCGCGCGGTGGTCGTATCGTTGGCGACTTCGCTCGTATGCGGTGTGCAGGTTGTCCTTGACTTGGCTTCGGATTACAGCCAGTCTGTCCTTCGCGTCAAGGTCAGAAATTCTGTGATCGGCCAATGATCTCAGCTTCCTGGCCAGTTTGTAACTGGAACCATTCAGGTACATCTGCTGCCCAAAGACCGCGAAGAACGGAGTCACTCCCGTAGCGCTGTGGACCGCATTCCGGATCGCCACTTCCACCTCTGGTAGGTACACTTCCGGCATGCCAAATTTGAAGAACACCTCATGCACTAGGAAGTTCACGACATCCGCCGCGGTGGCTTCCCTCATGGCCTTCAGGAAGGTAAATTTCGAGAAGTGGTATATGACGACGAATATCCACGCATGCCCTCGTTTCGACCGTGGATACTTCCCCAAGAAGTCGATATATAGCTTCTGGAAGGGGCGGTCCCCAATCCCGACCTGCATCCGGTAGTTTTGTGCCTTGGTCTCCCTACACGTATCGCATTTCCGCACATAGTCCCTGACTTGTATGGCCATGTTGGGCCAATAATATCGCCTGCGCAGCGCGTGCAGCGTTTTCCTCAAGCCTCCATGAGCTGACGTCTCGTCCGCGTGTGCTTGTTATATGAGTCCTGCAGTCAGCGACTCCGGCACCCAGAGCTTCCAACTTGTGCCTTCGACCTCATCCTCCAAGCTCTCGTGCACTGTCCTCTTGAACAGAAGTCCGTCCTGCACTCTAAGATCCGGCAACTTCCCTTGTTGGCTCATCACCTCGTTTATCAGCTCTCGATATTCGGTGCTCTCGAACTCCGGGGTCTGATCCTTCGGGGCCAGTTCGACCTCTTCCACGCTTCGGGACAACGTGTCTGCGACGACGTTGTAGGCTCCCTTGCGGTACTGCATGGAGAAAGGGAACGCTTGCATTTCTAGGGACCACTTGGCTAATCTCCCGCTCAAGTCTTTGAGACTCATAAGCCACTGCAGGCTCGCATGATCGGTGATTACCGTGAACGGCATCATCTCCACGTACGGCCGGAATCGATGTATGGCCAGTTTGGCGGCTAGGCATTCCTTCTCGGTCACCGAATAGTTGATCTGGTGATTGTTGAGTTTGGCTGAGAAGAATGCGATCGGCCTTTACTGTTGCTCGTCGTCTAGCTGGAACAACACGGCTCCTACTCCTTAGTGAGATGCGTCGCATTGCATGAAGAATGCTCTTAAAAAATCCGCGTGAACTAACACCGGGGCTGTGGTGAGGGCTAAATTCAAGCTTTCTATGGCATCTATGGCCTCGTCGCTCAACACAAATCTACCCGTTCTCTTCTTAAGGGCATCAGTCAACGGTACTAAGATCTCGGCGAAGTTCTTTATGAAGCAGCGATACCACCCCGGCGTACCTAGGAAGCTTCGTAGTTCCTTGACCGTCCTCGGATTCGGGATGTTCCGGATCGCTTCTACTCTTCCCGGATCTATGCGCAGCGTCCCGCCGCCTATGATGAAACCCAGGTAGTTTAGGTTGCGGAAGCAGAATTTTGACTTCGCCATGCCTATGGTGAGGTTCGCGTTCCTCAGACACTCGGCCACCAATTCCAAGTATTTTAGGTGCGTTGGAAAATCTGCCGATATTATCAGTAAATCGTCTAGGCATACGAACACGTTGGACCTCAGATTCGCCGGGATTACCTTGTCCATGAGCCTGCAAAGTTGTTGAGCGGCGTTGCAGAGCCCGCATGTGGCGGAACTGGTACAGCGGCCTCCCTGGTACAGTAAACGCCGTATACGCCCTGCTCTTCTCCTCCATCTCGATTTGCCAGAATGCGAACTTAAGGTCGACGTTAGAGATAAAATGAGTCTCGTCGATTCGCGATAGGATGCCCTCGATGCATGAAAGCGGGTAAGCGTCTTTTACCGTCACACTGTTTAATTTCCTGGCGTCTAAGCAAAACCTGTTCTTCCCAGGCCTTATCACCACCGTTGTCCGGTTGCTCCAGGGGCTGTCACTCTCCTCGATGATGCCTAACTTTAGCATTTTATCCACCTCGGCCCTCACGATCTCCTGTTTGGCCGGGGACAGCGGCGCGCTTCCCATCCTAGTTCCTCCACTTACTCCCGGCATCCTGGTCCCAACAGACTGACTGAGGCTCCCGTGTCCAGCAACCCTTTCATCTTGGCCCCGGCGACCTCCACTTCGGCGAATACGCGTGGGTCTATACTATCTTCCCGTCTCACCGCTTCGACGACCTGGCGCCTGGTAATCCTGCGTCTGCGGAAGCACGCACGTGCCTTCACCACTCTCCGGGTGGCTAGTGTCATCCCTTCCAGCTGTCGCTCACCAAAAATTCTTTTTCGGGCCGACATGTATGCCCGAACACGTTATTCATATGGTAAGCCCCTAAGTGTTCCTCCTTTGCTTATATTATTATTATAATTAGCCTTATCCTGATCCTTATCCCAAATCTCCGTCTCCTTTGCAATGATTATTGGCTTTGGTAGGTACCCCTCTCCTGCTTCCCCGCGGTCGCCGTCCCGGAACGCGTCCTTCCCGCCATCACCGCGCTCCCTCTGGGGTTTCCCGGACAGTTTTCACACTGGGAGCAGAAAGTGTACGGCTTTCCACACCTATAGCAGAATATTTTCCGTTCCTTGGACAGGCAGTCTCTAAAGACGTGATCGAACTGTCTGCAGTTCCAGCATACAAGTCGGGATGAGTTCCTGCCTCGCACGAATGCTTCCTCCAGTTCTCCCGATGGGGTTTCTGTACGATGTGGTGGTACTTCAACCTCGTGAACAACGGGCCTCGTTCCTTGTGGACAACGCGACGGCTGCAGGTACCCAGTCCGGCTTCTGCGACCCATGTGCCTTTCCACTTCTAGGCACTCTTGGCGCAGCTCATCCACGGTGAGTACGTCCATGGCATAGATGTATTTTGCCAGACTTTCTTTCAAACCACACTTTATAATCTTCACCAGTTTGCGGTCTCTCAGCGGCTTCTGGAATCGTGCGGCGAGTTGACGCATGTGGTGGATACAATCATCCACCCCTTCGCTGGCCTGTTGCTCTCGTTGTTATAGCTCCTGCATCACATCGTGTTCCGTCTGGTAGCCCCGGAACCTGTCCAAGAGGGCATGCCGCATTTGCATACAGCTGACGACCCTAGAATGCCGCACGTGCATCCAATACCACTCGCGGGCGCGGCCGGTCAGGAGCAGGTGGAAACCGCGCAGGACCTCCTTCCACGGTCATTGATACTGCCTCTGCAGGAACTCCAAGCGGAACACGAAGTCCTCGACTGAATTCATCGCGTCCTCGCCGTCAAACTTGACATTCCACAGCTCGAGCTTCATGTACGCTGTTTCTCGTACGTTGGCGTACGCCTCCTCCGGCTTAAAATCATCTGCTCTCCGGTCCTTTACTCGGAAATGGCGGTTATTCGGGTTACGCCAGTTCCTCGACTGAGCATCTGCAACGTAAACTGGGCTGCTGGATGAATACTCCGCCCCTCGCGCGCCTTGTCTATGTGGCTTCGGTGGCACCGGTGGTGGAAATGCCTTGCGCTAGAACACTTCCTGCTCTTTCGGGATGGCGCCTGTTCGTGGCCCCGGCTAGACATGTCTCTGCGGCTTTGGCGCAGTGTTACAGACACCTGTTCCTCAGCCATACTAATCCCTTCTGAGAACTGTACCTCTCTATTCTATAAGGCTTACTACCCTTATAAAAAAAACTTTACCAATAGTCCTAATAAATAAATAAATAAATAAACACCCACTAACAAATCTTACTAATAAAGAATAATAAATTAATACACATCGACCACAAAAACACTCACAAAAATAAATTTTTTTTCTTTAATTAAAATTATAAAATTAAAATTAAAATTAATTTCAAATACTTTGGGGAGAAAAGACAAATCCTAACACAGGCTAACTAATCTACGCATAATCTGGACAGTGGAGAACACTTAAGCATTCGTCAAATGCTCAGTTCGTCAGTTTGACTGACGAACGGCATTCAAGGAACGCTACCTTGAAGGCTATTTGGTTTCTGTCACACTTCTGGGCACCCTTAGGGTATGCAGTGTGACAGGTGCGGCGCAGGATCGCCCCTATATCGTCCTGGGTCACCTGTCTCCGAAGCTCATTTAACTACGGCCAGCACACACCAAACGTTAACACAGAGTGGGACAAAACAAATAGAAAACATTAAACAAACTCTAGTAAGACCTACCCTAATATCACATTCTATCACAAGTTATTTTGTCGTGGCGGCTACCACCAGGCTACGATAACCGGTCGCGAACGTTTTGCCAACATGCGAACGTGACTTACCGTCATCAACCACTACAAGAAAACTTCTCATGTTTATGGATATTCTCTATTTCCGTCGTGCTTCTCGGATTCCACTACACGCTGCGCGATTATGAGCTACCTACTCGGGCCACATAAGACTTCAGCGGTGTGGATCCTGAAGCCAAGGGAGTCCTTTTCTCTGTACCTTCATTTATATCTTATTTATTTTTCTTTGATTACACACCGACTTCAAAGAAGCCAAGTGCTTCTTCAGATTGGGCGCCATATTGTTACGTAACTGCTTGTTTCTCAGTGGGCCGCGCCGGCTGGCTCATCGGATTCTCTGGGTTTAGTCCCATCCCTGGCCCGCAGTCCGCACATTCGATAACAACAAAGCTACACTTCTGTAGCAAAACAGACTCACACAACACTATTCAAAAATGAACCACATAATCGATAACCAATATTTGGAACTGCTAACTCATGAACAAAATAAAAAGTTGTAACAACTATGAAAATGTAAACAACAAAGGTGAGACACTCAATATAAATTAACAAAAAACACTATTTATCCACCTAACTCTTCCAGATCGGGCCCCGGTTCCGGACCCAGCGTACCCGCCATACCATGAGACGATCACCTACACTCGTCTCCCTCATTTTGGCCACTAGATGGCATACATAAGCCCGTGTCGGCCATCATGCCCACTCTCCCCAACAATATGAATTTAGCCGGACAAGCTTTTCTTTCAATATGTGCGTATAACAATCATTATCATCGCTTATGGCATTTATCTTTGCAGCTATTTAGAATCTCATGTAAGTGGATATTTCGTTCACTTCACAGGTGCGTATAATGGTTTGTGTATTCTTATAATTATTGGCATTAATATTTCTTTTATTTCTTTCTAATTTGCACGAGGTCTCCATTCAGATAAATTAGTATTCATGCACGTGAACATTTCTTCTCCAGGTGCGTATTAATGTTGCATATACTTATACTTATGGACAAAGTGTATTAATTTCTAAATTTTTTTCTTATCTTATAGAATTCATTTTTTTATTTTAAAAGCACTAAATAGAACAGGCGACGAAATACTGCAAAGATATTGCTAGTCGCTGCAAAAAGAAACCATCAAGGAAGCAATTTAGAGGCAATCGTTGCGCCGATTTAGGAACAATGTGCCCACACAAATAAGACTTAAAACTGGGTATGACACGATAATCAATCGGGCAACAGGTAGGTGATATAGATCTGTATTAAATCGCTTAATTCTACCTTACCCTACCTAAAGAGCTCTCTAGGGGTGGTAAGGGGCGATATAAATGGGTAATTCAAATTAGGTAAGTATGTGAGCATAGTTCGCGCAAGTGTTAATTTAAAATTTTTATATTTTACAGGCGCAGATGCATCACCTTTCGAGTTTTCCTTCACTGTTCGCACTCTAAAGTGAAGCTCGGCGAAAGTGCCTAACGACAAAAAAAATCTCTTTTTTCAGGGAGTACAATCAGGAGTCTTGGTCTGACTCTGCCAAGGGCTCGAACGAAGAGGGGCAAAATGGAACGGACTCACTCGGAGGATGTGGCCTGGCGGCGTCGCGGATATGGCAGGCGTGCGCCGCTGAGCCGAATCCTGGCCTTTGGTATGTTTCGTGGGCCGCTCTGGTGCGAGAGCTGGTCCCCTCGTTGCCGGAGCCGTTAATTTTGATTTTTTTATTGTTTCGTCTCTCGTCGTCTCTTTTAATTTTATATATTTGGTAACTCGAACGGTTTAATTTCCATATATTTATTAAATTGCAAAAAAACAAAACCAAACCAAAAATTTTATTGGGTCGTTAAGTTTTTTGTTATTACGCGCCGGCTTAACTTGCCAGATGGGAAAAAATTCGAATCTTTTGAGCCGATATGCAAGATAAAAATTTTATGCTCACTTCGAGCTGGCACGCCCGCCGTTAACCGCTGATCAAATCGAACTCCCCGTACATTTGAGCAGCAACATCATCGGTGCCGAATTTCGGCACACGCATACATTTGCGAGGCGGGCACCGTTGCTGCCCATCTGCACAGCTGCATTTGCCAAAGGCCAAGGGCATCCACTCTCCTCATAGTCTCTTTAAGAACGAACCGGGCGGCTAATAGCAATCGTCGCTTTTGGCGCCGTGGATCGCAAGCCTGGCGTTGCCACCCTTCAAAAATTTGGGCTCCGCCATGGGCCCAGCTTCACCCCGCATACTCTGACCATATGACAAAAAGATATCGGCGTGGCCGATAATATCGCACGCAACCAACTAAGTAAACCCTCGGTGCTGCCGATAACGTCAAATGCAACATCACCACGCAGATTATTGTAACGACATGAATGACCGTTACAAGGAATCTGCGTGCGCATTTCATGGATTGACCCAGCCGGCTAATAACGATGCCCAACGTAGGCCACACCCACCACAATTAATCTATATTTTCGGCGCTGACCCAAAAAAAAGGAAGGATGGGCGCTGCCGTCGCCATTGCCTGGCAGGGAGGTGAGCAAATTACGATTATGTTCGTATATCTTTTGCGTGGAAGACACCTAGCACGCGTCCCTGGAGATCTTCTAACTCGTAGGCGTTGGTACCCACGGCTCGGACGACGCGGCTCTTCAAGAATTTCCGGGCTAACTTGGTATTGAAGGCTTTGCCGAAGTTGCGCCTCCACACTTCCTGTCCCGGTTCCAGATGGAGCTGGCGCGCGCGGTGGTCGTATCGTTGGCGACTTCGCTCGTATGCGGTGTGCAGGTTGTCCTTGACTTGGCTTCGGATTACAGCCAGTCTGTCCTTCGCGTCAAGGTCAGAAATTCTGTGATCGGCCAATGATCTCAGCTTCCTGGCCAGTTTGTAACTGGAACCATTCAGGTACATCTGCTGCCCAAAGACCGCGAAGAACGGAGTCACTCCCGTAGCGCTGTGGATCGCATTCCGGATCGCCACTTCCACCTCTGGTAGGTACACGTCCTATTCCCGATGATCCTGACCCAGGTAGGTTCTGATTGCAGACAGCACTGTGCAATTCACGCGTTCGGCGGCGTTGCTCTGTGACGAATACACTGGTGTGCGCAGGTAAGTAATGCCAAACGCCTGGACCATCACATCGAACGACTTTGACACGAATTGTCGTCCATTATCCGAATGGATCACTTCCGGCACGCCAAATTTGAAAAACACCTCATGCACTAGGAAGTTCACGACATCCGTCGCGGTGGCTTCCCTCATGGCCTTCAGGAAGGTAAATTTCGAGAAGTGGTATATGACGACGAATATCCACGCATGCCCTCGTTTCGACCGTGGATACTTCCCCAAGAAGTCGATATATAGCTTCTGGAAGGGGCGGTCGGTGCGCACTTCTTCCCCAATTCCGACCTACATCCGGTAGTTTTGTGCCTTGGTCTCCCTACACGTATCGCATTTCCGCACATAGTCCCTGACTTGTATGGCCATGTTGGGCCAATAATATCGCCTGCGCAGCGCGTGCAGCGTTTTCCTCAAGCCTCCATGAGCTGACGTCTCGTCCGCGTGTGCTTGTTATATGAGTCCTGCAGTCAGCGACTCCGGCACCCAGAGCTTCCAACTTGTGCCTTCGACCTCATCCTCCAAGCTCTCGTGCACTGTCCTCTTGAACAGAAGTCCGTCCTGCAGTCTAAGATCCGGCAACTTCCCTTGTTGGCTCATCACCTCGTTTATCAGCTCTCGATATTCGGTGCTCTCGAACTCCGGGGTCTGATCCTTCGGGGCCAGTTCGACCTCTTCCACGCTTCGGGACAACGTGTCTGCGACGACGTTGTAGGCTCCCTTGCGGTACTGCATGGAGAAAGGGAACGCTTGCATTTCTAGGGACCACTTGGCTAATCTCCCGCTCAAGTCTTTAAGACTCATAAGCCACTGCAGGCTCGCATGATCGGTGATTACCGTGAACGGCATCATCTCCACGTACGGCCGGAATCGATGTATGGCCAGTTTGGCGGCTAGGCATTCCTTCTCGGTCACCGAATAGTTGATCTGAGGATTGTTGAGTTTGGCTGAGAAGAATGCGATCGGCCTTTACTATTGCTCGTCGTCTAGCTGGAACAACACGGCTCCTACTCCTTAGTGAGATGCGTCGCATTGCATGAAGAATGCTCTTCAAAAATCCGCGTGAACTAACACCGGGGCTGTGGTGAGTGCTAAATTCAAGCTTTCTATGGCATCTATGGCCTCGTCGCTCAACACAAATCTACCCGTTCTCTTCTTAAGGGCATCAGTCAACGGTACTAAGATCTCGGCGAAATTCTTTATGAAGCAGCGATACCACCCCGGCGTACCTAGGAAGCTTCGTAGTTCCTTGACCGTCCTCGGATTCGGGATGTTCCGGATCGCTTCTACTCTTCCCGGATCTATGCGCAGCGTCCCGCCGCCTATGATGAAACCCAGGTAGTTTAGGTTGCGGAAGCAGAATTTTGATTTCGCCATGCCTATGGTGAGGTTCGCGTTCCTCAGACACTCGGCCACCAATTCCAAGTATTTTAGGTGCGTTGGAAAATCTGCCGATATTATCAGTAAATCGTCTAGGTATACGAACACGTTGGACCTCAGATTCGCCGGGATTACCTTGTCCATGAGCCTGCAAAGTTGTTGAGCGGCGTTGCAGAGCCCGCATGTGGCGGAACTGGTACAGCGGCCTCCCTGGTACAGTAAACGCCGTATACGCCCTGCTCTTCTCCTCCATCTCGATTTGCCAGAACGCGAACTTAAGGTCGACGTTAGAGATAAAATGAGTCTCGTCGATTCGCGATAGGATGCCCTCGATGCATGAAAGCGGGTAAGCGTCTTTTACCGTCACACTGTTTAATTTTCTGGTGTCTAAGCAAAACCTGTTCTTCCCAGGCCTTATCACCACCGTTGTCCGGTTGCTCCAGGGGCTGTCACTCTCCTCGATGATGCCTAACTTTAGCATTTTATCCACCTCGGCCCTCACGATCTCCTGTTTGGCCGGGGACAGCGGCGCGCTTCCCATCCTAGTTCCTCCACTTACTCCCGGCATCCTGGTCCCAACAGACTGACTGAGGCTCCCGTGTCCAGCAACCCTTTCATCTTGGCCCCGGCGACCTCCACTTCGGCGAATACGCGTGGGTCTATACTATCTTCCCGTCTCACCGCTTCGACGACCTGGCGCCTGGTAATCCTGCGTCTGCGGAAGCGCGCACGTGCCTTCACCACTCTCCGGGTGGCTAGTGTCATCCCTTCCAGCTGTCGCTCACCAAAAATTCTTTTTCGGGCCGACATGTATGCCCGAACACGTTCTTCATATGGTAAGCCCCTAAGTGTTCCTCCTTTGCTTATATTATTATTATAATTAGCCTTATCCTGATCCTTATCCTAAATCTCCGTCTCCTTTGCAATGATTATTGGCTTTGGTAGGTACCCCTCTCCTGCTTCCCCGCGGTCGCCGTCCCGGAACGCGTCCTTCCCGCCATCACCGCGCTCCCTCTGGGGTTTCCCGGACAGTTTTCACACTGGGAGCAGAAAGTGTACGGATTTCCACTCCTATAGCAGAATATTTTCCGTTCCTTGGACAGGCAGTCTCTAAAGACGTGATCGAACTGTCTGCAGTTCCAGCATACAAGTCGGGATGAGTTCCTGCCTCGCACGAATGCTTCCTCCAGTTCTCCCGGCGGGGTTTCTGTACGATGTGGTGGTACTTCAACCTCGTGAACTACGGGCCTCGTTCCTTGTGGACAACGCGACGGCTGCAGGTACCCAGTCCGGCTTCTGCGACCCATGTGCCTTTCCACTTCTAGGCACTCTTGGCGCAGCTCATCCACGGTGAGTACGTCCATGGCATTGATGTATTTTGCCAGACTTTCTTTCAAACCACGCTTTATAATCTTCACCAGTTTGCGGTTTCTCAGCGGCTTCTGGAATCGCGCGGCGAGTTGACGCATGTGGTGGATACAATCATCCACCCCTTCGCTGGCCTGTTGCTCTCGTTGTTATAGCTCCTGCATCACATCGTGTTCCGTCTGGTAGCCCCGGAACCTGTCCAAGAGGGCATGCCGCATTTGCATCCAGCTGTCGACCCTAGAATGCCGCACGTGCATCCAATACCACTCGCGGGCGCGGCCGGTCAGGAGCAGGTGGAAACCGCGCAGGACCTCCTTCCACGGTCATTGATACTGCCTCTGCAGGAACTCCAAGCGGAACACGAAGTCCTCGACTAAATTCATCGCGTCCTCGCCGTCAAACTTGACATTCCACAGCTCGAGCTTCATGTACGCTGTTTCTCGTACGTTGGCGTACGCCTCCTCCGGCTTAAAATCATCACCTCTCCGGTCCTCTACTCGGAAATGGCGGTTATTCGGGTTACGCCAGTTCCTCGACTGAGCATCTGCAACGTAAACTGGGCTGCTGGATGAATATTCCGCCCCTCGCGCGCCTTGTCTATGTGGCTTCGGTGGCACCGGTGGTGGAAATGCCTCGCGCTAGAACACTTCCTGCTCTTTCGGGATGGCGCCTGTTCGTGGTCCCGGCTCGACATGTCTCTGCGGCTTCGGCGCAGTGTTAGTCTCGGCGGCTTGGCTCCCTGGCGGCGTGAGCACATCAATGATGCCCTTCATCATTTCCATGAAGCCAGCTTGCATTTCCTCGCGGATGGACTCGCTGATGCCCGATGGCAGGGCATGCAGATACGTTTGGTGGGCCTGAGCGATCGCCGCGTTTGCCGCCGATTTGAGCACTGAGTCTTTCGAGGCTTTTGGGAACTCCAGGTTCCGTGGAGGTTTATCTTGTTGCGCCAATTCTTTCTCCAAGTCTACCAGGTGACCCTCTTCCGGGAGGGTCCTCTGTTGCGTTCGCAACAGCCCTCCAGCTGGGCGCGGCGGTGGCAGAGCCGACGCCCATCAGCGTCAGAAGCCCAATCAGACACCTGTTCCTCAGCCATACTAATCCCTTCTGAGAACTGTACCTCTCTCTTCTATAAGGCTTACTACCCTTATAAAAAAAAACTTTACCAATAGTCCTAATAAATAAATAAATAAATAAACACCCACTAACAAATCTTACTAATAAAGAATAATAAATTAATACACATCGACCACAAAAACACTCACAAAAATAAATTTTTTTTCTTTCTAATTAATTTCAAATACTTGGGGGAGAGAAGACAAATCCTAACACAGGCTAACTAATCTACGCATAATCTGGACAGTGGAGAACACTTAAGCATTCGTCAAATGCTCAGTTCGTCAGTTTGACTGACGAACGGCATTCAATGAACGCTACCTTGAAGGCTATTTGGTTTGGGCACCCTTAGGGTATGCTGTGTGACAGGTGCGGCGCAGGATCGCCCCTATATCGTCCTGGGTCACCTGTCTCCGAAGCTCATTTAACTACGGCCAGCACACACCAAACGTTAACACAGAGTGGGACAAAACAAATAGAAAACATTAAACAAACTCTAGTAAGACCTACCCTAATATCACACCTGTCACCTGTCTCCGAAGCTCATTTAACTACGGCCAGCACACACCAAACGCTAACACAGAGTGGGACAAAACAAATAGAAAACATTAAACAAACTCTAGTAAGGCCTACCCTAATATCACATTCTATCACAAGTTATTTTGTCGTGGCGGCTACCACCAGGCTACGATAAACGGTCGCGAACGTTTCGCCAACATGCGAACGTGACTTACCGTCATCAACCACTACAAGAAAACTTCTCATGTTTATGGATATTCTCTATTTCCGTCGTGCTTCTCGGATTCCACTACACGCTGCGCGATTATGAGCTACCTACTCGTGCCACATAAGACTTCAGCGGTGTGGATCCTGAAGCCAAGGGAGTCCTTTTCTCTGTACCTTCATTTATATCTTATTTATTTTTCTTTGATTACACACCGACTTCAAAAAAGCCAAGTGCTTCTTCAGATTGGGCGCCATATTGTTACGTAACTGCTTGTTTCTCAGTGGGCCGCGCCGGCTGGCTCATCGGATTCTCTGGGTGTAGTCCCATCCCTGGCCCGCAGTCCGCACAATCGATAACAACAAAGCTACACTTCTGTAGCAAAACAGACTCACACAACACTATTCAAAAATGAACCACATAATCGATAACCAATATTTGGAACTGCTAACTCATGAACAAAATAAAAAGTTGTAACAACTATGAAAATGTAAACAACAAAGGTGAGACACTCAATATAAATTAACAAAAAACACTATTTATCCACCTAACTCTTCCAGATCGGGCCCCGGTTCCGGACCCAGCGTACCCGCCCTACCATGAGACGATCACCTACACTCGTCTCCCTCATTTTGGCCACTAGATGGCATACATAAGCCCGTGTCGGCCATCATGCCCACTCTCCCCAACAATATGAATTTAGCCGGACAAGCTTTTCTTTCAATATGTGCGTATAACAATCATTATCATCGCTTATGGCATTTATCTTTGCAGCTATTTAGAATCTCATGTAAGTGGATATTTCGTTCACTTCACAGGTGCGTATAATGGTTTGTGTATTCTTATAATTATTGGCATTAATATTTCTTTTATTTCTTTCTAATTTGCACGAGGTCTCCATTCAGATAAATTAGTATTCATGCACGTGAACATTTCTTCTCCAGGTGCGTATTAATGTTGCATATACTTATACTTATGGACAAAGTGTATTCATTTCTAAATTTTTTTCTTATCTTATAGAATTCATTTTTTTATTTTAAAAGCACTAAATAGAACAGGCGACGAAATACTGCAAAGATATTGCTAGTCGCTGAAAAAGAAACCATCAAGGAAGCAATTTAGAGGCAATCGTTGCGCCGATTTAGGAACAATGTGCCCACACAAATAAGACTTAAAACTGGGTATGACCGATAATCAATCGTGCAACAGGTAGGTGATATAGATCTGTATTAAATCGCTTAATTCTACCTTACCCTACCTAAAGAGCTCTCTGGGGGTGGTAAGGGGCGATATAAATGGGTAATTCAAATTAGGTAAGTATGTGAGCATAGTTCGCGCAAGTGTTAATTTAAAATTTTTATATTTTACAGGCGCAGATGCATCACCTTTGGAGTTTTCCTTCACTGTTCGCACTCTAAAGTGAAGCTCGGCGTAAGTATGTATGTATGTATAGACATAATTTATAAACACAAAAAAAATAAATTTAACGACAAAAAAAATCTCTTTTTTCAGGGAGTACAATCAGGAGTCTTGGTCTGACTCTGCCAAGGGCTCGAACGAAGAGGGGCAAAATGGAACGGACTCACTCGGAGGATGTGGCCTGGCGGCGTCGCGGATATGGCAGGCGTGCGCCGCTGAGCCGAATCCTGGCCTTTGGTATGTTTCGTGGGCCGCTCTGGTGCGAGAGCTGGTCCCCTCGTTGCCGGAGCCGTTAATTTTGATTTTTTTATTGTTTCGTCTCTCGTCGTCTCTTTTAATTTTATATATTTGGTAACTCGAACGGTTTAATTTCCATATATTTATTAAATTGGAAAAAAACAAAACCAAACCAAAAATTTTATTGGGTCGTTAAGTTTTTTGTTATTACGCGCCGGCTTAACTTGCCAGATGGGAAAAAATTCGAATCTTTTGAGCCGATATGCAAGATAAAAATGTTATGCTCACTTCGAGCTGGCACGCCCGCCGTTAACCGCTGATCAAATCGAACTCCCCGTACATTTGAGCAGCAACATCATCGGTGCCGAATTTCGGCACACGCATACATTTGCGAGGCGGGCACCGTTGCTGCCCATCTGCACAGCTGCATTTTTTTGGGTCAATGGCCCAAATGAAGGCCAAAGGCCAAGGGCATCCACTCTCCTCATAGTCTCTTTAAGAACGAACCGGGCGGCTAATAGCAATCGTCGCTTTTGGCGCCGTGGATCGCAAGCCTGGCGTTGCCACCCTTCAAAAATTTGGGCTCCGCCATGGGCCCAGCTTCACCCCGCATACTCTGACCATATGACAAAAAGATATCGGCGTGGCCGATAATATCGCACGCAACCAACTAAGTAAACCCTCGGTGCTGCCGATAACGTCAAATGCAACACCCTTCGAGGTTTAAAGTGGATGCCTCGTGTGCAGCTACCGTCATACTCTAGTAGACTTCTGATGATTAATCTTTATTCTTTAATTAATCGTAGAACCATGCTCGTGGTAATATTTATTCATAAGTTAATGACGGGTGTAATCGACTTTTCTGGGTTGACTAGCTAATTAAACTTCTCTATCCCTACTAAACAAACACGTATTTAAACACTTTTATCGCTTCAATTTTGTTCAACCTATGTCTTGCATATACTGTTCAGGGTCCTCTGTGATAATTATAACAAGCATCATAAAGTCTTCTGCTCGGAGTCTTCTCTTCCTTAAATCAATTCATCTATTCTAAACTATTTAGCAAGTTAATAGTCTTTGTTTGTATTCGTTTTGTACTTTGCGACTCGTGTCGTACGTTACACGGCTGCGCACCTCGGTCAGTTGGGCGGGAAGTGGGATGCAGAACATTGAATGGACTGCCGCGAAAAAAAAAGCAATCCAAATTAATTTGAGTATAGAAGTCATTTCAATAGCTCAGCCGTGAGAAGATTCAGGAATTCATTTGGAGTCCCAAACATATCAGCCTGTCTCTCAATGACTTGGTCATGTCACTGACAGCGGACAATAACTCTGCATTAGTTCTTCTAGCGCTGTTTTTGTTCTCGTTCTTGTCGCGTCTATGAGGTTGAACTTAGCCTTGCATTAATAAAGGTTGTGTGGAGCCATTGCCTCTGTCTGCATTAGAGTACATGACCCTCCAACCCCATCCTGCAAATATCTGATGTTGTTGTTGCTTTTGGTTGGTTGTGGCTGGCTTTCTAGTAGTTGCTTGTATCTATCTTAGTTTCGCCGGGAGAACTTGCTGTTGGTGGCCAATTTCCCTGGTGAGTGAATTGTGTATTTTTGTTGAAAGCGTTACCACATACAGCAAAAGTTTTACTATGCTCCTCATATATTTGCAAAATCCTATCAACATCGGACCACTATATCATATAGCTGCCGTAGGAACGATCGGTCGGAAATTAATTTGCATGGAAAAAGTTTTTGTTTTTCTAGATATCTTTACCAAACTTAACTTTTATTAGTTTTAATTTGCTCCTCATATATTTTCAAAATCCTATCAACAACAGCGCTTCTTAAATACGCGCAAAGCACTATGAGCATTATGAGAAGGTTGAGTCTGCAAGGGTATTAAATCTTCGGCGTGCCGAAGATAGCCTTTCTTTCTCGTTAAATGTTATATATGTTCTATGTTCTTGTTGCGGTCTCGATGTTTTAGAAGAACTAATTCATGGATACCGTGATGTACTTGCTTATAGGGTTCTGGATGTGTAAGACTTTACGTTTCAGCGTTAGCATTTCTTCTTTTATCTGATGGTACAACATGGAGTTATGCAATAAGTGGAGTTATGCACCACCCTATGGGGCTTATCCTCATGTGACTGAAGCTGTAGAACTCAATTTTGAATTCATCCAAGCGGGCTACAGCAACAGCAGATTCATCAGCTGTAGGATCTATTTACTGTGTCATTACTAGAGAGAGAGTACGCTCCACCGTCTGATTATAGTCTCTTTGTCGGTATTGATTTTATTTTATATTTTCTTTATTTATTCTGCCTGAACAGATTATTTTATGCGTCAGTTTGTTAGTGGTTTAAACACTGCACTAATTGTTGAAGACAGATCGATGTGTCGAGCGGGATTGGCCTTTATAGCCTGGGACATGTTATAGTGTCATTGTCACAATACTAATATTGAAGCAGCGCCGTCCAATAAATTGCATATACTTGTGTCCGCAGTAATTTGCGAAGTTGCGGTATGACATTTCATATAAAGGAACATTTAAGAATAAAAATGAGTCAAGCTCAATCCAGAATTTCCTGGCAATGTAAAAATTGGGGCAGCAGATGCAACGACCAGAAACAACGAGAATGAACATGCGTCAAACTTAATGCAGAATCAAAAAAGACAGTCATAAGGTCATAGAAGGCAGTGTTTTACAATTCTCTGCTTCTCTCTTCTCCCTTATAGCCTAGATATTAATCATTTGGTAACGAGTTGGATGAGAGTGCGATTAATTTATCATTCAGGCAAAAGATCAAATCATCGAATCATTTTGCAAACTATTTGACGAAGGATATCCATATTCATGTCCATTATAGCCCAACTAATATTTGAATTATTACGCAAGGATTCCAAGCTTTGGTTAAACGATGAACGGGTTACATTTAAGCAGTTTGAATTCCCTAAACCTTAACGAAAATATATACAAATACATTGAAAGGGACTACGGAGCAGTATGTAACAAAAGAGTTTCGTTGATTGTTTATTTCATTTATTCAAGTACATGAACAGTATAACCAAAACTTGCAATTATTTACTCCTTTACTCCAATTATTTACTCCTTAACTAAACGTACTTATCTTTTTTAAGAATAATATTTAAAATTATGAAGAATTGTAAAGTATTTACAATTTCAAAGACCGATCCACCAACATCGGACGCCATAGCTGTCGGCCACCACAGCTAGTGCTTACATACATTTTAATATAACATAACGCTTACATTTACCGATTAAGAATTAAATTCTGAATCTAGTTGTTTAGTTGTTCGATTTAACTGCAACCATATCGATACTGTGCGATTAATTTGATATTTTATTTGCAGTCGGACTCGAGAAATATAACATTTTATAATTAAATTTTGTGTCAATCTGTACTAGATGTTACTTTTTCATGGCCACAACGAGGAAATCTATTATGATGAGTCAGTTAAAACTGCATCAAATAAGTCAGCGCAAAATATAGCCCCACCATTTGAAGAACGAATGGCAAACTTATCCAGATTAAAAGGTGATAGAAAGATCAATTCAACGATTTCTTAGATTCACGTCTTGTTTTTGCAAATTATTTGAGGAAGCATATCCATATTAATGTCCATTATAGCCCAACCAATATCTGAATTATTACGCAAAGACTCCAAGCTGTAGTTGAACAATGAACAGTTTATACATTTCAGCAGTTTGAATTCCCTAAACCTTGTAAAGAAGCTACTGGCCGGGGTACAACTCTCAGTCTTACCAGGACCAGCAAGATACAAGACATTTGTTAATTTGCTGGGTCGGAGAGTTTAGGGGGAGGGGGAAAGTAAGTGCTTCAACCAAACGGTCCCTACTACTACTTCTACAGGGTAAGGGCCTGAAGTACGCACACACACTGAGCCGGGGCAATCATATAACTGACGGGCCGAGTAAATTCAAACTTAAATTACACCCTTGCTGGCTACGTGGCCATAATTATACACTTCAATACTTCGGCATCTTGCCTTAACCATTCTTATAACTAATACAATGCTTATATACTAAAACAACGCTTATACCCTATAACTATAATTTTCAACTGTGGGGCCGCCTCACAACCTAAACGAAAATATATGCAGATGCATTGAAAGGGACTACGGAGCAGTATGTTACAAGCGAGTTTCATTGATTATTTATTTCATTTATTCCAATACATGAACAGTATAACCAAAACTTTCAATTATTTACTCCTTAACTAAACGGCGTGTCGTTTTTAAGAAGAATATTTAAAATTTTGAAGGATTGCAATGTATTTACAATTTCAATGAAAATGAAAACTTGATCAAGGGTAGCGCGTCAAGCGGGAATATACAAGAGTATGACAACACCGATTAAGAGATGCAACATGTCGTGCTGAACAGATAATACAAAATATTTTACGTCCAGAATTAGGTTTTATGTAACGAGCCAAAACAAGTGCTCATTTCGCAAATGAAAAGATTAAATTGAAAGAATACACATGATAAATGACAAGCCTAGCTTAAATGACAAGCTAACCAGGCTTGTAGATAGAGTGTATCATTATTTACGAGAAATTTGCGAGACACTTTTTGGTGTTCGAAGTGAATGGAAATGAAAATCAAAATTCGAGTGCACGCCCAAACAGCCAAACGCGGCTTTTGCAATCCCGCACAAAGATTGCAACGCATCAAATATTGGAAAACACGAAAACGACAAAAATAAAAACAAAACTTCTTGTTGACAAAGCAATTTGTTTTTAGTGAAATAAAACCAAAACAAAAATAAGCTGGTAAAAAAAAATTGAGGAATTCGTCAGCACCGCCGTGCTGACACGCACTCAGTCAGTGGCAATGCAAATAGAGCCACCAAACCAGTAAGTGCTGAGAACAGCAACATACTCACAATGAGTAAAAAGGGGTCGTCTCGAACTAAAGAGGTAGGACAACTAAATGCTGATGCCGCTACGCCGCCGAGCACCTCAATGCTTAACAGCTGCTTAGCAACAGCTGAAAGAAGTACTTCAGTTCCTCCTTCCTACCCTTTAATGGAATCCGAAGACTCCGGCAGCAGCCCACATGCTGGTGCTAGGGCAAAAAGAGACCCTGTTGACGCCCTAGTAAGTTTAATAGATATGGTCAAACCCAATTCGCACGCCGCAGTCGCGGCTTGAATGATCCAATCACAGGCGAGAAATAAAAATGATAAGCGCAAAGTCTTAGACAGCCGGTCCCCACCTGCCGCGTGGCGAAAACAGAACAAGACTGACACCAGTCCATTTGGCACTCAGCATATCAACAGATATGCACTCTTGGCCCCACCCGATAACGTCGAAGACATGGATACTGACGAATCTGAGGCCGAGCAGATAAACCCAGTCCAGGGAGAGAACCTGACGCCCATGCCAGCACCAGCTCCCCCGTGCCCGAAAAAAGGGCCAACAACAATGCTCCCACTGGAGGAAAGAAGCCAGCCCCCATCGTCCTAAATCGGGTCGACGACGTTAACGACGTGTGGCTCCTACTATCCGAAGTAGCGGATAACTTGACCATCAAGTTGATTGCACACAACCCGATTCAGTTCCGGCAACATGCGTCCACTGCGGTGGTAACCACCCTGCCAACTATAAGGGCTGCGAGTGGTTCACCATCAAGGACATGAGCCGAGCTATCGAGAGGATGGCAGAAATGCAACAGCAGGTTTTTGGTATGCAACAGCCAATCCTTACCCTTTTAACCTCGTTGCTATCAAAATGTACACGCCACTGAAGGCGCTAATCTGGAATGCCAAGGGCATTTCGGGAACCAAAGCCCTGAAGGCCCTGCCAATGCGCGCGCTCCTTTTTTATTACGTTGATTTTCAACGCCATATTAAGCACGCAATACTTCTCTGCCCAGTGGAAGTTAGGGAGGATCCATATGATCCATAAGTCGGGCAAGCCGGAATCTGACCCTAAGTCATATCGGCCGATCAGTATCCTGCCTTCCTTGTTGAAGGTCTGGGAAAGACTGATTGTCGCCCGACTTGCAAGACTTATGGATCACATGGCCATCCTTCCTGATCACCAATTTGGGTTCAGGGGAGGGTGACCACGACACAGGAGACGCCCCAAAGTCCACCGACTACCCAAGTGACGATGCAGCCTTATTTAAAAAAGCTGATTTCAACGTTGGTCCACGATAAAGCCTGAGGACTCAAACAAGCTTGGCGATATATTACCTAAGCCAACTGTGTTGCAACAAAAATTTATGCTATTTTTGATCAAATACAATAAAAATGAAAAAAAAAAAAAAGAAATTTTCAAACGAGAGGGATGTGTAATGCCTTTAGATAAAGGTTATAGCCTTGCCACATTCTGAATTTAATAATTGCAACAGGAGTTCAGCGTAGAATCGAACAATGAGAGCACAAAACGCTCGGTCCGATACTAGGGTCCTACCTTTCAAGTGTAAGCGTCTGGTTACTGTAAGATTTGTATTTGGAACTTTCTGTATCTTTATTTCATGTTCCTATATACCCCCACTATCTAAAATGTCTATTAACCAATGTCATCTTAACGCTATTCCTCCCTAATTTCTAATAAGGACATCTTAGTTGTTCTTGGGGACTTAAATCTCCCAGAGGTTGATTACGGCAGGCTAATCGGCTGTGTACTTCAAGAAATATATCTCTTTATTTGATCTTCGTGTTGGATTTGTTCGACAGTTTTATGTACAGAATTGATCCGCTTACACTCTCTGAAGACCCTTTCCATCCAACTTTGGATATGGTTGTTGATCTACTAGCCCGAATGCCTACCAAGGAATCGGAATAAGCTGATCGTGTCCGTTGTTTTCAGTTAGCTGATTTTCATAAGCTAAATGATCTTAATCTGTAAGTCGATTGGTCCCAACTGTACAATTGTACAGACATTGATGTTGCTATTAAACTATTTTATGATACCTTGTACTCGCTCTTTGATATCTGCGCCCCTCTTAATCACCTGTTTCTCAGGGGCACTAATGAAATTCAAAAATGTGAAGTCGGGGTGTTATAACAAATTTAAGAATTTGGGAAACAAATCTGATTTCTCCCGTTATGCAGTTGCCAGATCAAACTTTTCAACGAAAAATTTCCTATAAATACCATGCTATAAGGACTGTACGTAATCCTAAGCAATTTATTAACTTTGTCAACTCTATACGTTAGGCATCTATTTTGCCTTCGGTTAAGTTTGCAGATGAGAGCTCGAATACTAATCCAGGAATTGCCGATCTATTCTCAAACTTTTACAAACTACCTACTCGTCCACAAGCTACAGTATAAATCATCTTTATCCGCATCAGTTGCAGAGGTTAAACTGCTTCTTTAATCCTTTTATTACTGAAAGTTCGTTTCTCAGCGAATTTAACACAACCAAGACATTATACTCAATGTTCCCCCATGCAGTTCCCGTCCGTGTGCTCAGTTCTTAAAACATTTTGAATTGTCTGTAAACACTTTTCTTTTTCGACAATTTGGAAAGAACCATACATAATCCCTCTTCATAAGAAACGGAGTAAGTCCGACGTCGAAAACTATAGAGGTATTTCCAAATCATCCGCTATACCTAAAGCTTTTAAGAGAATCATAACATCCCAACTGCAACATTTATTTAGCTCCATAATTTCACCATCCCAGCGTAAAGTGCAGATCTTCAACCACTAACTTTCTAGAGTTTAGCTGGCTAGTAATTGATGGTTTTAAAAATGCAAACTGACGTCAACTATACTGATTTCAGTAAGGCTTCAGACTCCGTTAAAAACTCCTTACTGCTTCATATATTATTCCTTCTCGGCTTCCCAGTCAACCTTCTTAACTTGATATCAGAGTATTTGCGTAACAGAAACCAAAAGGATATTTTCATAAATTCGATTTATAAATGTATTAAGATGACCTCCGGTGTTCCTCAAGGTAGTCATTTTGGCCCAATACTCTTTACACTTTTCACCAATGACCTTGCCTCGATGTTCTCACTCTCGAGTATTAATGTATGCTGATGATGTGAAGGTATGCCTTGCACACAAGCCAACATTGATGAATTTCAGTCTTGGTGTCTATAGAAGCCCTCCTCAAATGGTTTATAACACCCTTGATAGCTTACCGGTCAACAGTACTTGTATAGAAGTCAATGATCTAGGTGTCATTCATGATCATAAACTTAAATTCGACTCTTATGTTACCACGATCGCAAGGCCAGAATTGTTTTGGGTTTTATGAAGCGATGGTAAAAGGAGTTTGACCATCCGTTCACGACAAATACCCTTTATATCTCTGGTACCACCACGTCAAGAGTATGTCCTTTGTATCTTGTATCTGGTCGCTGCAGTACTATCTTTACCAAGACAGAATTTCCTCCGTACCAAAACACTTCTTGTTGTTTGCCCTTGTTACGTAACTGCTTGTTTCTCAGTGGGCCGCGCCGGCTGGTTGATCGGATTCCCTGGGTGTAGTCTCATCCCTGGCCCGCAGCCCGCACAATCGATAATAACAAAGCTACTCGTCTGTAGAAAAATAGACTCACATAACACTATTCAAAAATGAACCACATAATCGATAACCAATATTCGGATCTGCTAACTCATGAACAAAACAAACAGCTGTAACAACTATGAAAATGTAAACAACAAAGGTGAGACACTCAATATAAATTAACAAAAAACACTATTTATCCACCTTACTCTTCCAGATCGGGCCCCGGTTCCGGACCCAGCGTACCCGCCCTACCATGAGACGATCACCTACACTCGTACCCTCATTTTGGCCACTAGATGGCCTACATTAGCCCGTGTCGGCCATCATGCCCACTCTCCCCAACAATATGAATTTATTTATTTTTCTTAAAACTTATAACAATCATTACCATCGCTTATGGCATTTACCTTTGCAGCTATTTAGAATCTCATGTAAGTGGATATTTCGTTCACTTCACATGTGCGTATAATGGTTTGTGTATTCTTAGATTTATGGGCATTAATATTTCTTTTATTTATTTCTAATTTGCACGAGGTCTCCATTCAGATAAATTAGTATTCATGCACGTGAACATTTCTTCTCCAGGTGCGTATTAATGTTGCATATACTTATACTTCTGGACAAGGTGTATTAATTTCTAAATTTTTTTTCTTATCTTATAGAATTCATTTTTTATTTTAAAAGCACTAAATAGAACAGGCGACGAAATACTGCAAAGATATTGCTAGTCGCTGCAAAAAGAAACCATCAAGGAAGCAATTTAGAGGCAATCGTGGCGCCGATTTAGGAACAATGTGCCCACACAAATAAGACTTAAAACTGGGTATGACCGATAATCAATCGTGCAACAGGTAGGTGATATAGATCTGTATTAAATCGCTTAATTCTACCTTACCCTACCTAAAGAGCTCTCTGGGGGTGGTAAGGGGCGATATAAATGGGTAATTCAAATTAGGTAAGTATGTGAGCATAGTTCGCGCAAGTGTTAATTTAAAATTTTTATATTTTACAGGCGCAGATGCATCACCTTTGGAGTTTTCCTTCACTGTTCGCACTCTAAAGTGAAGCTCGTCGTAAGTATGTATGTATGTATAGACATAATTTATAAACACAAAAAAAATAAATTTAACGACAAAAAAAATCTCTTTTTTCAGGGAGTACAATCAGGAGTCTTGGTCTGACTCTGCCAAGGGCTCGAACGAAGAGGGGCAAAATGGAACGGACTCACTCGGAGGATGTGGCCTGGCGGCGTCGCGGATATGGCAGGCGTGCGCCGCTGAGCCGAATCCTGGCCTTTGGTATGTTTCGTGGGCCGCTCTGGTGCGAGAGCTGGTCCCCTCGTTGCCGGAGCCGTTAATTTTGATTTATTTATTGTTTCGTCTCTCGTCGTCTCTTTTAATTTTATATATTTGGTAACTCGAACGGTTTAATTTCCATATATTTATTAAATTGCAAAAAAACAAAACCAAACCAAACATTTTATTGGGTCGTTAAGTTTTTTGTTATTACGCGCCGGCTTAACTTGCCAGATGGGAAAAAATTCGAATCTTTTGAGCCGATATGCAAGATAAAAATTTTATGCTCACTTCGAGCTGGCACGCCCGCCGTTAACCGCTGATCAAATCGAACTCCCCGTACATTTGAGCAGCAACATCATCGGTGCCGAATTTCGGCACACGCATACATTTGCGAGGCGGGCACCGTTGCTGCCCATCTGCACAGCTGCATTTGCCAAAGGCCAAGGGCATCCACTCTCCTCATAGTCTCTTTAAGAACGAACCGGGCGGCTAATAGCAATCGTCGCTTTTGGCGCCGTGGATCGCAAGCCTGGCGTTGCCACCCTTCAAAAATTTGGGCTCCGCCATGGGCCCAGCTTCACCCCGCATACTCTGACCATATGACAAAAAGATATCGGCGTGGCCGATAATATCGCACGCAACCAACTAAGTAAACCCTCGGTGCTGCCGATAACGTCAAATGCAACATCACCACGCAGATTATTGTAACGACATGAATGACCGTTACAAGGAATCTGCGTGCGCATTTCATGGATTGACCCAGCCGGCTAATAACGATGCCCAACGTAGGCCACACCCACGACAATTAATCTATATTTTCGGCGCTGACCCAAAAAAAAAGGAAGGATGGGCGCTGCCGTCGCCATTGCCTGGCAGGGAGGTGAGCAAATTACGATTATGTTCGTATATCTTTTGCGTGGAAGACACCTAGCACGCGTCCCTGGAGATCTTCTAACTCGTAGGCGTTGGTACCCACGGCTCGGACGACGCGGCTCTTCAAGAATTTCCGGGCTAACTTGGTATTGAAGGCTTTGCCGAAGTTGCGCCTCCACACTTCCTGTCCCGGTTCCAGATGGAGCTGGCGCGCGCGGTGGTCGTATCGTTGGCGACTTCGCTCGTATGCGGTGTGCAGGTTGTCCTTGACTTGGCTTCGGATTACAGCCAGTCTGTCCTTCGCGTCAAGGTCAGAAATTCTGTGATCGGCCAATGATCTCAGCTTCCTGGCCAGTTTGTAACTGGAACCATTCAGGTACATCTGCTGCCCAAAGACCGCGAAGAACGGAGTCACTCCCGTAGCGCTGTGGACCGCATTCCGGATCGCCACTTCCACCTCTGGTAGGTACACGTCCTATTCCCGATGATCCTGACCCAGGTAGGTTCTGATTGCAGACAGCACTGTGCAATTCACGCGTTCGGCGGCGTTGCTCTGTGGCGAATACACTGGTGTGCGCAGGTGAGTAATGCCAAACGCCTGGACCATCACATCGAACGACTTTGACACGAATTGTCGTCCATTATCCGAATGGATCACTTCCGGCACGCCAAATTTGAAAAACACCTCATGCACTAGGAAGTTCACGACATCAGCCGCGGTGGCTTCCCTCATGGCCTTCAGGAAGGTTAATTTCGAGAAGTGGTCTATGACGAATATCCACGCATGCCCTCGTTTCGACCGTGGATACTTCCCCAAGAAGTCGATATATAGCTTCTGGAAGGGGCGGTCGGTGCGCACTTCTTCCCCAATTCCGACCTGCATCCGGTAGTTTTGTGCCTTGGTCTCCCTACACGTATCGCATTTCCGCACATAGTCCCTGACTTGTATGGCCATGTTGGGCCAATAATATCGCCTGCGAAGCGCGTGCAGCGTTTTCCTCAAGCCTCCATGAGCTGACGTCTCGTCCGCGTGTGCTTGTTATATGAATCCTGCAGTCAGCGACTCCGACTCCGTCCTGCACTCTAAGATCCGGCAACTTCCCTTGTTGCCTCATCACCTCGTTTATCAGCTCTCGATATTCGGTGCTCTCGAACTCCGGGGTCTGATCCTTCGGGGCCAGTTCGACCTCTTCCACGCTTCAGGACAACGTGTCTGCGACGACCCTTGCGGTACTGCATGGAGAAAGGGAACGCTTGCATTTCTAGGGACCACTTGGCTAATCTCCCGCTCAAGTCTTTGAGACTCATAAGCCACTGCAGGCTCGCATGATCGGTGATTACCGTGAACGGCATCATCTCCACGTACGGCCGGAATCGATGTATGGCCAGTTTGTCGGCTAGGCATTCCTTCTCGGTCACCGAATAGTTGATCTGGTGATTGTTCAGTTTGGCTGAGAAGAATGCGATCGGCCTTTACTGTTGCTCGGCGTCTAGCTGGAACAACACGGCTCCTACTCCTTAGTGAGATGCGTCGCATTGCATGAAGAATGCTCTTCAAAAATCCGCGTGAACTAACACCGGGGCTGTGGTGAGTGCTAAATTCAAGCTTTCTATGGCATCTATGGCCTCGTCGCTCAACACAAATCTACCCGTTCTCTTCTTAAGGGCATCAGTCAACGGTACTGAGATCTCGGCGAAGTTCTTTATGAAGCAGCGATACCACCCCGGCGTACCTAGGAAGCTTCGTAGTTCCTTGACCGTCCTCGGATTCGGGATGTTCCGGATCGCTTCTACTCTTCCCGGATCTATGCGCAGCGTCCCGCCGCCTATGATGAAACCCAGGTAGTTTAGGTTGCGGAAGCAGAATTTTGACTTCGCCATGCCTATGGTGAGGTTCGCGTTCCTCAGACACTCGGCCACCAATTCCAAGTATTTTAGGTGCGTTGGAAAATTTGGCGATATTATCAGTAAATCGTCTAGGCATACGAACACGTTGGACCTCAGATTCGCCGGGATTACCTTGTCCATGAGCCTGCAAAGTTGTTGAGCGGCGTTGCAGAGCCCGCATGTGGCGGAACTGGTACAGCGGCCTCCCTGGTACAGTAAACGCCGTATACGCCCTGCTCTTCTCCTCCATCTCGATTTGCCAGAACGCGAACTTAAGGTCGACGTTAGAGATAAAATGAGTCTCGTCGATTCGCGATAGGATGCCCTCGATGCATGAAAGCGGGTAAGCGTCTTTTACCGTCACACTGTTTAATTTCCTGGCGTCTAAGCAAAACCTGTTCTTCCCAGGCGTTATCACCACCGTTGTCCGGTTGCTCCAGGGGCTGTCACTCTCCTCGATGATGCCTAACTTTAGCATTTTATCCACCTCGGCCCTCACGATCTCCTGTTTGGCCGGGGACAGCGGCGCGCTTCCCATCCTAGTTCCTCCACTTACTCCCGGCATCCTGGTCCCAACAGACTGACTGAGGCTCCCGTGTCCAGCAACCCTTTCATCTTGGCCCCGGCGACCTCCACTTCGGCGAATACGCGTGGGTCTATACTATCTTCCCGGTTCACCGCTTCGACGACCTGGCGCCTGGTAATCCTGCGTCTGCGGAAGCGCGCACGTGCCTTCACCACTCTCCGGGTGGCTAGTGTCATCCCTTCCAGCTGTCGCTCACCAAAAATTCTATTTCGGGCCGACGTTCTTCATATGGTAAGCCCCTAAGTGTTCCTCCTTTGTTTATATTATTATTATAATTAGCCTTATCCTGATCCTTATCCCAAATCTCCGTCTCCTTTGCAATGATTATTGGCTTTGGTAGGTACCCCTCTCCTGCTTCCCCGCGGTCGCCGTCCGGAACGCGTCCTTCCCGCCATCACCGCGCTCCCTCTGGGGTTTCCCGGACAGTTTTCACACTGGGAGCAGAAAGTGTACGGCTTTCCACACCTATAGCAGAATATTTTCCGTTCCTTGGACAGGCAGTCTCTAAAGACGTGATCGAACTGTCTGCAGTTCCAGCATACAAGTCGGGATGAGTTCCTGCCTCGCACGAATGCTTCCTCCAGTTCTCCCGGCGGGGTTTCTGTACGATGTGGTGGTACTTCAACCTCGTGAACTACGGGCCTCGTTCCTTGTGGACAACGCGACGGCTGCAGGTACCCAGTCCGGCTTCTGCGACCCATGTGCCTTTCCACTTCTAGGCTCTCTTGGCGCAGCTCATCCACGGTGAGTACGTCCATGGCATAGATGTATTTTGCCAGACTTTCTTTCAAACCACGCTTTATAATCTTCACCAGTTTGCGGTCTCTCAGCGGCTTCTGGAATCGCGCGGCGAGTTGACGCATGTGGTGGATACAATCATCCACCCCTTCGCTGGCCTGTTGCTCTCGTTGTTATAGCTCCTGCATCACATCGTGTTCCGTCTGGTAGCCCCGGAACCTGTCCAAGAGGGCATGCCGCATTTGCATCCAGCTGTCGACCCTAGAATGCCGCACGTGCATCCAATACCACTCGCGGGCGCGGCCGGTCAGGAGCAGGTGGAAACCGCGCAGGACCTCCTTCCACGGTCATTGATACTGCCTCTGCAGGAACTCCAAGCGGAACACGAAGTCCTCGACTAAATTCATCGCGTCCTCGCCGTCAAACTTGACATTCCACAGCTCGAGCTTCATGTACGCTGTTTCTCGTACGTTGGCGTACGCCTCCTCCGGCTTAAAATCATCCGCTCTCCGGTCCTCTACTCGGAAATGGCGGTTATTCGGGTTACGCCAGTTCCTCGACTGAGCATCTGCAACGTAAACTGGGCTGCTGGATGAATACTCCGCCCCTCGCGCGCCTTGTCTATGTGGCTTCGGTGGCACCGGTGGTGGAAATGCCTTGCGCTAGAACACTTCCTGCTCTTTCGGGATGGCGCCTGTTCGTGGCCCCGGCTAGACATGTCTCTGCGGCTTTGGCGCAGTGTTACAGACACCTGTTCCTCAGCCATACTAATCCCTTCTGAGAACTGTACCTCTCTATTCTATAAGGCTTACTACCCTTATAAAAAAAACTTTACCAATAGTCCTAATAAATAAATAAATAAATAAACACCCACTAACAAATCTTACTAATAAAGAATAATAAATTAATACACATCGACCACAAAAACACTCACAAAAATAAATTTTTTTTCTTTAATTAAAATTATAAAATTAAAATTAAAATTAATTTCAAATACTTTGGGGAGAAAAGACAAATCCTAACACAGGCTAACTAATCTACGCATAATCTGGACAGTGGAGAACACTTAAGCATTCGTCAAATGCTCAGTTCGTCAGTTTGACTGACGAACGGCATTCAAGGAACGCTACCTTGAAGGCTATTTGGTTTCTGTCACACTTCTGGGCACCCTTAGGGTATGCAGTGTGACAGGTGCGGCGCAGGATCGCCCCTATATCGTCCTGGGTCACCTGTCTCCGAAGCTCATTTAACTACGGCCAGCACACACCAAACGTTAACACAGAGTGGGACAAAACAAATAGAAAACATTAAACAAACTCTAGTAAGACCTACCCTAATATCACATTCTATCACAAGTTATTTTGTCGTGGCGGCTACCACCAGGCTACGATAACCGGTCGCGAACGTTTTGCCAACATGCGAACGTGACTTACCGTCATCAACCACTACAAGAAAACTTCTCATGTTTATGGATATTCTCTATTTCCGTCGTGCTTCTCGGATTCCACTACACGCTGCGCGATTATGAGCTACCTACTCGGGCCACATAAGACTTCAGCGGTGTGGATCCTGAAGCCAAGGGAGTCCTTTTCTCTGTACCTTCATTTATATCTTATTTATTTTTCTTTGATTACACACCGACTTCAAAGAAGCCAAGTGCTTCTTCAGATTGGGCGCCATATTGTTACGTAACTGCTTGTTTCTCAGTGGGCCGCGCCGGCTGGCTCATCGGATTCTCTGGGTTTAGTCCCATCCCTGGCCCGCAGTCCGCACATTCGATAACAACAAAGCTACACTTCTGTAGCAAAACAGACTCACACAACACTATTCAAAAATGAACCACATAATCGATAACCAATATTCGGAACTGTTAACTCATGAACAAAATAAAAAGTTGTAACAACTATGAAAATGTAAACAACAAAGGTGAGACACTCAATATAAATTAACAAAAAACACTATTTATCCACCTAACTCTTCCAGATCGGGCCCCGGTTCCGGACCCAGCGTACCCGCCCTACCATGAGACGATCACCTACACTCGTCTCCCTCATTTTGGCCACTAGATGGCATACATTAGCCCGTGTCGGCCATCATGCCCACTCTCCCCAACAATATGAATTTAGCCGGACAAGCTTTTCTTTCAATATGTGCGTATAACAATCATTATCATCGCTTATGGCATTTATCTTTGCAGCTATTTAGAATCTCATGTAAGTGGATATTTCGTTCACTTCACAGGTGCGTATAATGGTTTGTGTATTCTTATAATTATTGGCATTAATATTGCTAGTCGCTGCAAAAAGAAACCATCAAGGAAGCAATTTAGTGGCAATCGTTGCGCCGATTTAGGAACAATGTGCCCACACAAATAAGACTTAAAACTGGGTATGACACGATAATCAATCGTGCAACAGGTAGGTGATATAGATCTGTATTAAATCGCTTAATTCTACCTTACCCTACCTAAAGAGCTCTCTGGGGGTGGTAAGGGGCGATATAAATGGGTAATTCAAATTAGGTAAGTATGTGAGCATAGTTCGCGCAAGTGTTAATTTAAAATTTTTATATTTTACAGGCGCAGATGCATCACCTGTTCGCACTCTAAAGTGAAGCTCGGCGTAAGTACCTATGTATGTATAGACATAATTTATAAACAAAAAAAAAAAAAATTTAACGACAAAAAAAATCTCTTTTTCAGGGAGTACAATCAGGAGTCTTGGTCTGACTCTGCCAAGGGCTCGAACGAAGAGGGGCCAAATGGAACGGACTCACTCGGAGGATATGGCAGGCGTGCGCCGCTGAGCCGAATCCTGGCCTTTGGTATGTTTCGTGGGCCGCTCTGGTGCGAGAGCTGGTCCCCTCGTTGCCGGAGCCGTTCATTTTGATTTTTTTATTGTTTCGTCTCTCGTCGTCTCTTTTAATTTTATATATTTGGTAACTCGAACGGTTTAATTTCCATATATTTATTAAATTGCAAAAAAACAAAACCAAACCAAAAATTTTATTGGGTCGTTAAGTTTTTTGTTATTACGCGCCGGCTTAACTTGCCAGATGGGAAAATATTCGAATCTTTTGAGCCGATATGCAAGATAAAAATTTTATGCTCACTTCGAGCTGGCACGCCCGCCGTTAACCGCTGATCAAATCGAACTCCCCGTACATTTGAGCAGCAACATCATCGGTGCCGAATTTCGGCACACGCATACATTTGCGAGGCGGGCACCGTTGCTGCCCATCTGCACAGCTGCATTTTTTTGGGTCAATGGCCCAAATGAAGGCCAAAGGCCAAGGGCATCCACTCTCCTCATAGTCTCTTTAAGAACGAACCGGGCGGCTAATAGCAATCGTCGCTTTTGGCGCCGTGGATCGCAAGCCTGGCGTTGCCACCCTTCAAAAATTTGGGCTCCGCCATGGGCCCAGCTTCACCCCGCATACTCTGACCATATGACAAAAAGATATCGGCGTGGCCGATAATATCGCACGCAACCAACTAAGTAAGCCCTCGGTGCTGCCCAAATGCAACACCCTTCGAGGTTTAAAGTGGACGCCTCGTGTGCAGCTACCGTCATACTCTAGTAGACTTCTGATGATTAATCTTTATTCTTTAATTAATCGTAGAACCATGCTCGTGGTAATATTTATTCATAAGTTAATGACGGGTGTAATCGACTTTTCTGGGTTGACTAGCCAATTAAACTTCTCTATCCCTACTAAACAAACACGTATTTAAACACCTTTATCGCTTCAATTTTGTTCAACCTATGTCTTGCATATACTGTTCAGGGTCCTCTGTGATAATTATAACAAGCATCATAAAGTCTTCTGCTCGGAGTCTTCTCTTCCTTAAATCAATTCATCTATTCTAAACTATTTAGCAAGTTAATAGTCTTTGTTTGTATTCGTTTTGTACTTTGCGACTCGTGTCGTACGTTACACGGCTGCGCACCTCGGTCAGTTGGGCGGGAAGTGGGATGCAGAACATTGAATGGACTGCCGCGAAAAAAAAAGCAATCCAAATTAATTTGAGTATAGAAGTCATTTTAATAGCTCAGCCGTGAGAAGATTCAGGAATTCATTTGGAGTCCCAAACATATCAGCCTGTCTCTCAATGACTTGGTCATGTCACTGACAGCGGACAATAACTCTGCATTAGTTCTTCTAGCGCTGTTTTTGTTCTCGTTCTTGTCGCGTCTATGAGGTTGAACTTAGCCTTGCATTAATAAAGGTTGTGTGGAGCCATTGCCTCTGTCTGCATTAGAGTACATGACCCTCCAACCCCATCCTGCAAATATCTGATGTTGTTGTTGCTTTTGGTTGGTTGTGGCTGGCTTTCTAGTTGTTGCTTGTATCTATCTTAGTTTCGCCGGGAGAACTTGCTGTTGGTGGCCAATTTCCCTGGTGAGTGAATTGTGTATTTTTGTTGAAAGCGTTACCACATACAGCAAAAGTTTTACTATGCTCCTCATATATTTGCAAAATCCTATCAACATCGGACCACTATATCATATAGCTGCCGTAGGGACGATCGGTCGGAAATTAATTTGCATGGAAAAAGTTTTTGTTTTTCTAGATATCTTTACCAAACTCAACTTTTATTAGTTTTAATTTGCTCCTCATATATTTTCAAAATCCTATCAACAACAGCGCTTCTTAAATACGCGCAAAGCACTATGAGCATTATGAGAAGGTTGAGTCTGCAAGGGTATTAAATCTTCGGCGTGCCGAAGATAGCCCTTCTTTCTCGTTAAATGTTATATATGTTCTATGTTCTTGTTGCGGTCTCGATGTTTTAGAAGAACTAATTCATGGATACCGTGATGTACTTGCTTATAGGGTTCTGGATGTGTAAGACTTTACGTTTCAGCGTTAGCATTTCTTCTTTTATCTGATGGTACAACATGGAGTTATCCAATAAGTGGAGTTATGCACCACCCTATGGGGCTTATCCTCATGTGACTGAAGCTGTAGAACTCAATTTTGAATTCATCCAAGCGGGCTACAGCAACAGCAGATTCATCAGCTGTAGGATCTATTTACTGTGTCATTACTAGAGAGAGAGTACGCTCCACCGTCTGATTATAGTCTCTTTGTCGGTATTGATTTTATTTTATATTTTCTTTATTTATTCTGCCTGAACAGATTATTTTATGCGTCAGTTTGTTAGTGGTTTAAACACTGCACTAATTGTTGAAGACAGATCGATGTGTCGAGCGGGATTGGCCTTTATAGCCTGGGACATGTTATAGTGTCATTGTCACAATACTAATATTGAAGCAGCGCCGTCCAATAAATTGCATATACTTGTGTCGGCAGTAATTTGCGAAGTTGCGGTATGACATTTCATATAAAGGAACATTTAAGAATAAAAATGAGTCAAGCTCAATCCAGAATTTCCTGGCAATGTAAAAATTGGGGCAGCAGATGCAACGACCAGAAACAACGAGAATGAACATGCGTCAAACTTAATGCAGAATCAAAAAAGACAGTCATAAGGTTATAGAAGGCAGTGTTTTACAATTCTCTGCTTCTCTCTTCTCCCTTATAGCCTAGATATTAATCATTTGGTAACGAGTTGGATGAGAGTGCGATTAATTTATCATTCAGGCAAAAGATCAAATCATCGAATCATTTTGCAAACTATTTGACGAAGGATATCCATATTCATGTCCATTATAGCCCAACTAATATTTGAATTATTACGCAAGGATTCCAAGCTTTGGTTAAACGATGAACGGGTTACATTTAAGCAGTTTGAATTCCCTAAACCTAAACGAAAATATATACAAATACATTGAAAGGGACTACGGAGCAGTATGTAACAAAAGAGTTTCGTTGATTGTTTATTTCATTTATTCAAGTACATGAACAGTATAACCAAAACTTGCAATTATTTACTCCTTTACTCCAATTATTTACTCCTTAACTAAACGTACTTATCTTTTTTAAGAATAATATTTAAAATTATGAAGAATTGTAAAGTATTTACAATTTCAAAGACCGATCCACCAATATCGGACGCCATAGCTGTCGGCCACCACAGCTAGTGCTTACATACATTTTAATATAACATAACGCTTACATTTACCGATTAAGAATTAAATTCTGAATCTAGTTGTTTAGTTGTTCGATTTAACTGCAACCATATCGATACTGTGCGATTAATTTGATATTTTATTTGCAGTCGGACTCGAGAAATATAACATTTTATAATTAAATTTTGTGTCAATCTGTACTAGATGTTACTTTTTCATGGCCACAACGAGGAAATCTATTATGATGAGTCAGTTAAAACTGCATCAAATATGTCAGCGCAAAATATAGCCCCACCATTTGAAGAACGAATGGCAAACTTATCCAGATTAAAAGGTGATAGAAAGATCAATTCAACGATTTCTTAGATTCACGTCTTGTTTTTGCAAATTATTTGAGGAAGCATATCCATATTAATGTCCATTATAGCCCAACCAATATCTGAATTATTACGCAAAGACTCCAAGCTGTAGTTGAACAATGAACAGTTTATACATTTCAGCAGTTTGAATTCCCTAAACCTTGTAAAGAAGCTACTGGCCGGGGTACAACTCTCAGTCTTACCAGGACCAGCAAGATACAAGACATTTGTTAATTTGCTGGGTCGGAGAGTTTAGGGGGAGGGGGAAAGTAAGTGCTTCAACCAAACGGTCCCTACTACTACTTCTACAGGGTAAGGGCCTGAAGTACGCACACACACTGAGCCGGGGCAATCATATAACTGACGGGCCGAGTAAATTCAAACTTAAATTACACCCTTGCTGGCTACGTGGCCATAATTATACACTTCAATACTTCGGCATCTTGCCTTAACCATTCTTATAACTAATACAATGCTTATATACTAAAACAACGCTTATACCCTATAACTATAATTTTCAACTGTGGGGCCGCCTCACAACCTAAACGAAAATATATGCAGATGCATTGAAAGGGACTACGGAGCAGTATGTTACAAGCGAGTTTCATTGATTATTTATTTCATTTATTCCAATACATGAACAGTATAACCAAAACTTTCAATTATTTACTCCTTAACTAAACGGCGTGTCGTTTTTAAGAAGAATATTTAAAATTTTGAAGGATTGCAATGTATTTACAATTTCAATGAAAATGAAAGCTTGATCAAGGGTAGCGCGTCAAGCGGGAATATACAAGAGTATGACAACACCGATTAAGAGATGCAACATGTCGTGCTGAACAGATAATACAAAATATTTTACGTCCAGAATTAGGTTTTATGTAACGAGCCAAAACAAGTGCTCATTTCGCAAATGAAAAGATTAAATTGAAAGAATACACATGATAAATGACAAGCCTAGCTTAAATGACAAGCTAACCAGGCTTGTAGATAGAGTGTATCATTATTTACGAGAAATTTGCGAGACACTTTTTGGTGTTCGAAGTGAATGGAAATGAAAATCAAAATTCGAGTGCACGCCCAAACGGCCAAACGCGGCTTTTGCAATCCCGCACAAAGATTGCAACGCATCAAATATTGGAAAACACGAAAACGACAAAAATAAAAACAAAACTTCTTGTTGACAAAGCAATTTGTTTTTAGTGAAATAAAACCAAAACAAAAATAAGGTGGTAAAAAAAAATTGAGGAATTCGTCAGCACCGCCGTGCTGACACGCACTCAGTCAGTGGCAATGCAAATAGAGCCACTAAACCAGTAAGTGCTGAGAACAGCAACATACTCACAATGAGTAAAGAGGGGTCGTCTCGAACTAAAGAGGTAGGACAACTAAATGCTGATGCCGCTACGCCGCCGAGCACCTCAATGCTTAACAGCCGCTTAGCAACAGCTGCCAACAAATTCTCCACGCTGATGTCTGGACGAAGTACTTCAGTTTCTCCTTCCTACCCTTAAATGGAATCCGAAGACCCCGGCAGCAGCCCACATGCTGGTGCTAGTGAATAGAGACATCGTTGACGCCCGAGTGCGTATAATAGATATGGTCAAACCCAATTCGCACGCCGCAGCCGCGGCTCGAATGATCCAATCACACGCGAGAAATAAAAATGATAAGCGCAAAGTCTTAGACAGCCGGTCCCCACCTGCCTCGTGGCGAAAACAGAACAAGACTGACACCAGTCCATTTGGCACTCAGCATTTCAACAGATATGCACTCTTGGCCCCACCCGATAACGTCGAAGACATGGATACTGACGAATCTGAGGCCGAGCAGATAAACCCAGGGAGAGAACTTGCTTCCAGCCAAACGCTGACGCCCATGCCAGCACCAGCTCCCCCGTGCCCGAAAAAAGGGCCAACAACAATGCCCCCACTGGAGGAAAGAAGCCAGCCCCCATCGTCCTAAATCGGGTCGACGACGTTAACGACGTGTGGCTCCTACTATCCGAAGTAGCGGATAACTTGACCATCAAATCCAACCTAGGTAGGACTATGCGACTCCTAGCCAATGATGTGCCCACATACAGAACCATCATACAGATACTGGATGAACATATAATTAAGTTCTACTCAGACCAGCTGCAGGAGAAAAAGCCCTACCGCATAGTAATCAAAGGCCTCCACCACTCCACACTCAACCGAGAACTCATCGACGACCTGCGGACCCAGGGCCATACCGTTCTCCACGTGCACAATCCGAGCAGCAAAGCTACCAAGGAGCCCATGAATATCCACTTCATCAACTTGCAGCCTGCGGCCAACAACAAGGAGGCTCTTACCATCAGGAAGCTGTGCAAGCAGGTGGTCAAGGTTGAGACTGCTCGAAGAAGCCAGGATGTGGTGCAATGCCATAGATGCCAGGAGTACGGGCACACGGCCACATACTGTAGAAGACAACACAAATGCTTTAAATGCGGGCTCAATCATCGCTCTGTTGATTGCACACAACCCGATTCAGTTCCGGCAACATGCGTCCACTGCGGTGGTAACCACCCTGCCAACTATAAGGGCTGCTAGTGGTTCACCATCAAGGACATGAGCCGAGCTATCGAGAGGATGGCAGAAATGCAACAGCAGGTTTTTGGTATGCAACAGCCAATCCTTACCCTTTTAACCTCGTTGCTATCAAAATGTACACGCCACTGAAGGCGCTAATCTGGAATGCCAAGGGCATTTCGGGAACCAAAGCCCTGAAGGCCCTGCCAATGCGCGCGCTCCTTTTTTATTACGTTGATTTTCAACGCCATATTAAGCACGCAATACTTCTCTGCCCAGTGGAAGTTAGGGAGGATCCATATGATCCATAAGTCGGGCAAGCCGGAATCTGACCCTAAGTCATATCGGCCGATCAGTATCCTGCCTTCCTTGTCGAAGGTCTGGGAAAGACTGATTGTCGCCCGACTTGCAAGACTTATGGATCACATGGCCATCCTTCCTGATCACCAATTTGGGTTCAGGGGAGGGCGACCACGACACAGGAGACGCCCCAAAGTCCACCGACTACCCAAGTGACGATGCAGCCTTATTTAAAAAAGCTGATTTCAACGTTGGTCCACGATAAAGCCTGAGGACTCAAACAGGCTTGGCGAAATATTACCTAAGCCAACTGTGTTGCAACAAAAATTTATGCTATTTTTGATCCAATACAATAAAAAGGAAAAAAAAATAGGGATGTGTAATGCCTATTAGATAAAGGTTATAGTCTTGCCACATTCTGAATTTAATAATTGCAACAGGAGTTCAGAGTAGAATCGAACAATGAGAGCACAAAATGCTCGGTACGAAAGGTCTTACCTTTCAAGTGTAAACGATTGGTTACTGTTAGATTTGTATTTGGAACTTTCTGTATCTATATTTCATGTTCCTATATACCCGCACTACCTAAAATGTCTATTTACCAATGTCATCTTAACGCTATTCCTCCCTACTTTCTAATAAGGACATCTTAGTTGTTCTTGGGGACTTAAATGTCCCAGAGGTTGATTACGGCAGGTTAATCGGCTGCGTACTTCAAGAAATATATCTCTTTATTTGATCTTGGTGTTGGATTTATTCGACAGTTTTATGTACAGAATTGATCCGCTTAAACTCTCTGAAGACCCTTTCCATCCAACTTTGGATATGATTATTGATCTAACAGCCCGAATGCCTATCAAGGAATCGGAATAAGCTGATCGTGTCCGTTGTTTTCAGTTAGCTGATTTTCATAAGCTAAATGATCTTAATCTGCAAGTCGATTGGTCCCAACTGTACAATTGTACAGACATTGTTGATGTTGCTATTAAACTATTTTATGATACCTTGTACTCGCTCTTTGATATCTGCGCCCCTCTTAATCACCTGTTTCTCAGGGGAACTAATGAAATTCAAAAATGTGTCAAAAAAGTCGGAGTGTCATAAAAAATTTAAGAATTTGGGAAACCAATCTGATTTCTCCCGTTATGCAGTTGCCAGATCAAACTTTTCAACGAAAAATTCCCTATAAATTCCATGCTATAAAGATTGTATGTAACCCTAAGCAATTTATTAACTTTATCAACTCTGTACGTTAGGCATCTATTTTGCCATCTTCGGTTAAGTTTGCAGATCAGTTACAGAGGTTAAACTGCTTCTTTAATCCTATTATTACTGAAAGTTCGTTTCTCAGCGAATTTAACACAACCAAGACATTATACTCAATGTTCCCCCATGCTGTTCCCGTCTGTGTGCTCAGTTCTTAAAACATTTTGAATTGTCTGTAAACACTTTTCTTTTTCGACAATTTGGAAAGAATCATACATAATCACTCTTTATAAGAAACGGAGTAAATCCGATGTCGAAAACTATAGAGGTATTTCCAAATCATCCGCTATACCTAAATCTTTTAAGAGAATCATAACATCCCAACTGCAATATTTATGTAGCTCTATAGTTTCACCATCCCAGCGTGAAGTGCAGATTTTCAACCACTAACTTTCTTGTGTTTAGTTCGCTAGTAATTGATGGTTTTAAGAAAAGAATGCAAGCTGACGTCAACTTTACTGATTTCAGTAAGGCTTTCGACTTCGTTAAACACTCCCTACTGCTATATTATGCCTTCTCGGCTTCCCAGTCAACCTTCTTAACTGGATATCAGAGTATTTGCGTAACAGAACCCAAAAGGATCTTTTCATAAATTCGATTTATAAATGTAGATGACCACCGGTGTTCCCCAAGGTAGTCATTTTGGCCCAATACTCTTTACACTTTTCACCAATGACCTTGCCTCGATGTTCCCACTCTCGAGTATTAATGTATGCTGATGATGTGAAGTTATGCCTTGCATACAAGCTAACATTGATGAATTTCAGTCTTGGTGTCTATAGAAGCCCTCCTCAAATGGTTTATAACACCCTTGATAGCTTACCGGTCAACAGTACCTGTATATAAGTTAATGATCTAGGTGTCATTCATGACCATAAACTTAAATTCGACTCTTATGTTACCACGGTCGGAAGGCCAGAATTGTTTTGGGTTTCATGAAGCGATGGTTAAAGGAGTTTGACCATCCGTTCACGACAAATACCCTTTATATCCCTGGTACCTCCACGTCAAGCGTATGTCCCTTGTATCTGGTCGCTGCAGTACTCTATTCAGCAAGACAGAATTGCCTCTGTACCAAAACACTTCTTGTTGTTTGCCCTTCGAGGGGGAAAGTGGACGCCTCGTGTGCAGTTACCGTCATACTCAAGTAGACTTCTGATGATTAATCTTTATTCTTTAATTAATCGTAGAACCATGCTCGTGCTAATATTTATTCATAAGTTAATGACGGGTGTAATCGACTTTTCTGGGTTGACTAGCCAATTAAACTTCTCTATCCCTACTAGACAAACACGTATTTAAACACCTTTATCGCTTAAATTTTGTTCAACTATCTATGTCTTGCATATACTGTTCAGGGTCCTCTGTGATGATTATAACAAGCATCGCAAAGTCTTCAGCTATCATATAGCTGCCATAAGCACGATCGGTTCGAAATTAATACTTGGCATTAATTATTTTTCCTGTGCTTCTTAAATACGCGCAAGGCATTATGAGCATTATGAGAAGGTTGAGTCTGCAAGGGTATTAAATCTTCGGCGTGCCGAAGATAGCCCTTCTTTCTCGTTTAATGTTATATCTTTTCTATGTTCTTGTTGCAGTCTTGATGTTTTAGAAGAACTAATTCATGGATTCCTTGATGTACCTACTTAGAGGAATCTGGATGTATAAGACTTTACGTTTCAGCGTTAGCATTTCTTCTTTTATCTGATGGTACAACATGAAGCTATGCAATAAATGCACCACCACCCTTTAGGGCTTATCCTCATGGGACTGAAGCTGTAGAACTCAATTTTGAATTCATCCAAGCGGGCTACAGCAACAGCAGATTCATCAGCTGCGGGATCTATTTACTGTGTCATAACTTGAGAGAGTACGCTCCACCGTCTGATTATAGTCACTTTGTCGGTATTGATTTTATTTTATATTTTCTTTATTTATTCTGCCTGAACAGATTATTTTATGCGTCAGTCTGTGAGTGGTTTAAACACTGCACTAATTATTGAAGATGGCTCGATGTGTCGAGCGGGATTGGCCTTTATAGCCTGGCACATGTTATAGTGTCATTGTCACAATACTAATATTGAAGCAGCGCCGTCCAATAAATTGCATATACTTGTGTCGGCAGTAATTTGCGAAGTTGCGGTATGACATTTCATATAAAGGAACATTTAAGAATAAAAATGAGTCAAGCTCAATCCAGAATTTCCTGGCAATGTAAAAGTTGGGGCAGCAGATGCAACGACCAGAAACAACGAGAATGAACATGCGTCAAACTTAATGCAGAATCAAAAAAGACAGTCATAAGGTCATAGAAGGCAGTGTTTTACAATTCTCTGCTTCTCTCTTCTCCCTTATAGCCTAGATATTAATCATTTGGTAACGAGTTGGATGAGAGTGCGATTAATTTATCATTCAGGCAAAAGATCAAATCATCGAATCATTTTGCAAACTATTTGACGAAGGATATCCATATTCATGTCCATTATAGCCCAACTAGTATCTGAATTATTACGCAAGGATTCCAAGCTTTGGTTGAACGATGAACGGGTTAGATTTGAGCAGTTTGAATTCCCTAAACCTAAACGGAAATATATACAGATGCATTGAAAAGGACTACGGAGCTACTGTTACAATAGAGTTTCATTGACTGTTTATTTCATTCATTCTAGTACATGAACAGTAAAGCCAAAACTTGCAATTATTTACTCCTTAACCAAACGGCGTGTATTTTTTAAGAATAATATTTAATTATTACGTCGAGAATCAATTTTTATTTAACGAGCCAAACCGAGAGCTCTTTTCGCAAATGAAAAGATTAAATTGAAACAATACACATGACTTAATTGAGCGATCCGAATTCGAAATTTGCGATCCGAAATTTGTAATTTAGAGTGATGTGTAATGCCTTTAGATAAAGGCTACCCACATTCTGAATTTAATGATTGCAACAGGAGTTCCGCGTAGAATCGAGCAATGAGAGCACAAAATGGTAGGTTCGATACTAGAGTCTTATTTTTCAAGTGTAAGCGAAAATAAAATAGCGTGATCTGCAAATTTTTGAGTTTCTACGGAAAATTTAATATTTTATACTATTATACACTAATAAATGTTAGTCATGCAGAATGAATCTTAATAGTATTTACGTCGTTATGTTGCAGTACGATGTAAAATTTGGATCCGTGCCGCGCGCGCATAATATTTGGTAGACATGAACCTATTTTAAGGAATAAGGTTTTATTTGCTTAAGCCTAACAGGCTCATAGTAGGGTGGGAGTTAACACCTTTGCTATGTCGATGGCGTCCGACCCTGTTCCCCTTTGCTTTTCCTCTAGCCGATGCCGCAATTTCCAAAATTGTATGAGGAAGCCCTTAAACTTTAGAACATTGAAACGGCACAGTTCAAGTTAAAATGTAAGCTGTGAAGTAACAAGTATACTTTTTTAATGAAGATCAATTTGCTGGTTGTTTGGATTTGACAAAAAAGTGGTCGTCTCACTGACATGAAATGCAACAGTAAATATTGGATCATAAGTAAACACTAGTAAATGTTCTTTTTAAGTTAAATTAAATAAGCTTATAGTGTTTATAAGTTAATTAACGTTTGAGTTCTTTGATTAAATTTTCTTCTACGGAAACCAAAAGCTGCTCGCTACCTGAAACTATTGCACATAAATATAGTTAATATGTGCATATTTTACGAAATGCTTCATTTGTACAGTCTAGCTCTTAAAATCAATGGGATACGCTTAATATCTGAAATTTGTATAAGGTTTTTTAGGGAATTCTTGGCATCGGAGAAAGTTATCGATGATCGGAAAGAAACATATGTTGCAGCGTCATTATATTCGTTATTAGTTGCCATCGTTTTAGGCGCAGCGAGTTTCGGTCGCACCGGGATCCTAAACACAACTAACTTTGTGTCTTCCCTTTTTCTCGTGCCTTTCTACCGAACCACACTCGGCGACAGCTACAGACGCTGTCGCCCGCCAAAACGGGACTTTCCCAAACTACATAGTAAAACAGACAACAAAACAGACACACAAACAGACTGACGCAATATCGCAATGTACTTGCGATTCTGGTGAAATACCCAAATACGCACTAACACAAACTCAATACAATTCTCACATACATTTCTAGCACACGCCGCCACGGCGCCAACATATTCAAACTACTTATGCTTCCACACGGCAAACCTGACCATAACACGACCTCGTGTAATTCTAAAAAAATGGTAAGCTTCCTAAATCATTTTATTTATAAATCATCAAATAAAATGTAACATTAACATTTCCTTTTTCTTTTAAATTTCTCAATTACAACTTATTTATTTTATTTTATTTTATTTTTTTTTTTTTTAAAACTTCATAGCTTTATGCAGAATTTAAACATCCATTCTTAGTTCTTAAACTAATATAAAATTAATCTTTTACTTAATTAAACTTTCTTAATAATTCTCTTCATTATCATAAACCCACTTGGTTTCGCATTACATTATTTTATGCACCACACGCCATGATCAAAACATTTGTTTTGCACTTGTGCTTGCATTACAGATATGACAAATTTATTCAAGTTTTATTATCAGCCTTTCAGGCATCCATACTGTCTCTTTCAACAGTTTGACTTTCCATCATTCCAATACTGTCTCTTTTAACAGTTTCCTTATCAATCACTTCACTTACTGTCTCTTTCAACAGTTTCTTTTTCTATCATTTCATTGCTGTCTCTTGCAACAGCTTCCTTTTCAATATCATTCAAATCCTCATCACAACTTTCTAAATCATCTGGAACATATCCCTCTGGCAATTTCTTTATATCTTCATGAGCGTACTTGAACTTCCTATTATTTGTCAAATTGCCCTTTGCTATATGCTGCCGCCGCTGATATATTTTGCACTGCTCGAGCTCTTGATTCTGCCAAATCAACTTCTTGTGCCACGTCACATGGTGGAAGCAACCCCAACGGACGAGCAACCTTGCCAATGAACAATTCCAAAGGGCTTGCCTTTGTCACTCGACTTACAGTACAATTTAAGGCTAACTGTACCTCGCCCAATGCGCCTTGCCAAGATCTGCTGCTAGTTTCAACTATTTTGTTATATCTATATTTTGTTTAGAACAGAATTCATTAAATTTAGAGCTGGCAAAACACCTACCCTGATCTGCTATTATGCGGTTTGGTACTCCAAACAAGGATACAGCCGATGTCACAGCACCTATGCAATTGTCAGCATCAATCTTGAGTGTGTGTGTTAAGTAAACAAATTTAGTAAAAGCGTCCACTTGAACAATAACATACTCTTTTTGATCACTCTTGCCACTTAACTTGCCTGTTATGTCTATGTGTATTGTATGCCAAGGTGTGTCGACCTTTGGTATTGGAAAAAGTCTAGCCTGAACTTTACCTGAGGATGACTTTGACATCTTGCAAGTTATACAGTTTTCAACAAATTTCCTTACATATTTTGACATATTTTCAAACCAGTAAAAGGCTTTGTCCAATGTTTTTTCCCAACCCAAATGCATTATTGTCTCATGAACTTGATTAATAACGGACCATCTAAATGCTCTTGGAACAACTGGCAAGATCGAGTTCTGCCATTTCTCTGTATTTTCCGATAAATTATTCCTGCTCTTAGTTCGTAAGTTTTTGCAATGTCCTCGGCAAAAGAATTGTCTTTTAGTTTATTCACAATATTAATTATATCGGAATCCTTGCGCTGTTCAGCCAATCACTAGATATCTCTGCCAGATTAATTCTTTTTTTCAGAAACTTTACGAGCATCAATTGCATCAGCAGATGGGAGATTTCTTGAAAAGAAATCAGCATGAGCCATTCGTTTACCCTCTCTATACTGTAATTCAAATGAGAACGACTGTGAATAAGCCCACCATGTTTGTGCTCTGGGCGATAGGTCACGTTTATTTCTTGATGCTTTAAGCGAATTGCAATCGGTAAAGACAACAAAATCTCTGCCTGTCAAATAATGACGAAAATGCTTAATGGCCATGACAACCGCGAGAGTCTCCAATTCGTAAGAATGGTATCTTGACTCAGCAGGTGAGGCAGCCTTACTGAAGAACTCAACGACATGGGGCTTGTTATCTATTCTATGCAACAAGATGGCACCGTATCCACGAGCACTTGCATCAGTATGCAACTCGATTGGATATTGCGGGTCAAAAATAACCAAAACTGGCTTCTGTGTAAGAACAGATATAACTTTTTGTCTTATTTCTTCATGTTCTGGCTTCCAAATAAACTCGTTCTTTTCCGATGTCAACAAATACAAAGGCTTCAAGAAACAAGAATCTCCCTGTATAAATTGCCGAAAGTAAGACGCAAGTCCAATAAATTGTCTTAAAGCAGAAACCGACTGAGGAGGTGGTAAGGCAGTTATTGCAGAAATTTTTTTTAGAATTTGGACGAATTTGACCTTCGCTCACTTCATATCCCAAATATTGAACAGTTGACTTCAGAAACGAACACTTTTTAATATTGAACAAGAAACCAGCTTTCGTGAGAACATCAAGAGTAACCTGTAGTCTTTCCAAAGCCTCACTTTTCGTTGCAGCCACCACTAACACGTCATCCATATAGACAACCACAAAAGTATTTGTCAGTTCTCCAAGTGTATGCATCACTGTACGCTGAAAAACTGAAGGTGCATTTTTCAGACCAAACGGCATTGACAAAAACTCGTGCTGGCCATCTGGGGTGACAAAAGCCGTACACTCTATTGATTCTTCATGCAATGGGATTTGGTAATATCCGCTTGCCATATCCAAACAAGTGAAATATTTAGCACCATGAAGTCTGGCTATCTGATCTGCTATAAGGGGTAAAGGATATCTATCTGAAACTGTGTTAGAATTCAATTCACGGTAATCAACACACAAACGATGAGAACCGTCTTTTTTATTTACTAACATCATAGGACTTGCAAAGGGAGAGCAGCTTGGCCTTATGACATTGCATTCCAAAAGCTCTTTAATCTTGTCGCGTACCAATTCTCTTTCATTTGGACTAAGCCTGTATGGTCTTCTTTGAACAATTTTTCTATTGTCTACTAATAGAAGGAATTCCCTTTGTAAAAGATTTTGAATAGTTTTCCAATAAATTGTTTAATTTATCTTTATCTTCACCGACAAGATCAGTATTCAATTTAGAAAATACATCATCATTTGAACAAAAGTTAACAGATTTTGATCTAACAATTTCAAATTTTCCAGGTGACATAATGACATAAAATCCTTGCGACAGTATTTCTCTACCAATCATAATATCATTTTTCAAATATTCATCACCCAAAACATGGAATAACATTTCAATACAATGATTGTTAATTTGTACCTTGCAAAGTACTACAAATTCTGTCATTTCTAATACTTTTCAACATTACTGTATTGTTAATTCTTTTACCAACTAACTTAGCACTTATCTTTTGTTTAACCAATGAACATTCCGTTCCTGAGTCAAACGTTGTCGTGAAAGTCTCGCCATGGTGAATCATCTCTCCTTTGGGCACATCAACTTCGCATAGCTGCACTCTTTTCACCTGATGCGTATCTTTGAATTTGTCCATTTTGGGCTTACTGCAATGGGTTGAAATGTGTCCAACCTCTCCACACTTGAAGCAGGTTAAATTTGATTGCTGCTGGTGACCAAACACGCTCTTGCCGCTACGCTCAGCAGCACGGGGAGGAAGATTTTGCTGCTGTCTAGCTCTGCATTCAACCATCTTGTGACCCAACTTTCCACAGTAATGACATTTTATTGTTGAAAATTTCTGTCGTTTCGAGTCGGATGCCGCTGTTTCTTCTTGGGAGGATTTCTTCCGTTTGTTGAACGTAAAAGCTTTTAGCTCTGTCTGTAGTTCACTCCTGGTGCGCACGTTTGATGTAAAAGTAAGACGTTGCAATCTGCTATCAATATGAGCCAGCTGAGCAAGCGTCACGGAAACAGCAATCTCCTCCACATCCATCTCACGCCATTTAGTGATGAGTGACGTCACCATGCGTCTAGCATAATTGGAGAGACATTCTCCTTCAGTCGGGCAAGTTGATAACATTGTTAACAACATAGCTGCTGGCGTCTCAACACTGGTAAAGCGCTGAAGAAAAAGTTCCTTAAAATCAGCCCAATTTATGTCAGGATAACATATTTGTGAGAGCCACTGCGACGCACTGCCTTCCAATGCTGCACTCAAAGGCATCACCAACGCACTGCCTTTTATGTTGTTTTCTGCCAAAATTATATTTACTGTAGCGCACCACGCCGATGCGTCGGCGCCTACAAGATCCGCGTTAAATTTCGGCAAAACTACTGTATTATTATTCTTTGTTTCGGAAGCCGTTGATTTCAATGCTTTCACAAGTTCAATAAAATTTTTATTTTGTACTTCCATTAACAATCGCCATGGATCAATTGACGTATTAGGTAGCGAGCCAGATCCCACTTCTGATGTTGCAGCGTCATTATTTCCGTTATTAGTTGCCATCGTTTTAGGCGCAGCGAGTTTCGGTCGCACCGGGATCCTAAACACAACTAACTTTGTGTCTTCCGTTTTTCTCGTGCCTTTCTACCGAACCACACTCGGCGACAGCTACAGACGCTGTCGCCCGCCAAAACGGGACTTTCCCAAACTACATAGTAAAACAGACAACAAAACAGACACACAAACAGACTGACGCAATATCGCAATGTACTTGCGATTCTGGTGAAATACCCAAATACGCACTAACACAAACTCAATACAATTCTCACATACATTTCTAGCACACGCCGCCACGGCTCCAACATATTCAAACTACTTATGCTTCCACACATACATTGTGCGGGCACTAGGAGGACCGTGTTTTGAATGTCTAGCCTAATAGGCTCTGAGATCAACGCATTCAAAAATACGGACAGATGGCGAAGAGTCAAACGTACATTCCTAGATCTTATCGACTGACTATGAATATACACTTTATACACTTTTTCAGGCAGTCTACAAGGGAAGTTATGCAACTCTTGCGACAAAATCAACAAGACCACTCGACCACTCGGACTCTTTGGTCGTCGCCAGGATAGGTCGTTTGGATTCGACCTAGACGCCAGTCATTAACTGGAAGATTATCTTCTTAAATAATGACTAGATCGTCCCGTTGTAAGTCTCGCGTTGGAGTTTGCCATTTGTTTCTTTTGTGTAACTCTAAAAGATACTCATGTTTCCAACGGAGACAGAACTGTTGTTGCAAAGCCTTCAAGCGCTGCCAGCGGTTGATGATGGACGCGGCGTTTTCCTTGATCTCTGGCTCTGTGGCGGAAAGTAGAGGACCCCCGACTAGAAAATGACCGGGAGTCAGAGCTAGGAGATCAGTAGGATCTTCCGACATTGGAGATATCGGTCTTGAATTCAGGCATGCTTCAACTTTGGATAGGAGCGTGGAAAGCTCTTCGAAGGTGTATTTGGAGGTCGATGTAGACTTATAAAATAGATTTTTGAAACTCTTTACACCTGCCTCCCACAGGCCACCCATATGCGGTGCACTAGGAGGGTTGAAGTGCCAGGACAGTTTCTGGAGACTGTAAGTGGCCTGGAGTTGAGTCTTAAGCGCTTCTACAAAATCGCGCGAGAGGACTTTGGCCGCTCCGACGAAGGTTTTGCCGTTGTCGGAATGCATTTGACTTGGGCACCCTCGTCGTGCCACAAATCTCGCAAATGCCGCTAGGAATTTTTCTGTGGTCAGGTCAGATGTAGCTTCTAGGTGGATGGCTTTGGTGCTGAAGCACACAAAGACGCACACGTAGCCTTTCGTAATAAGACAGGCTCGACCTGTGTAATTTTTTTACAATTTCTTTTTTCGGATGACGCAGATTTTGCAGGAATGAATTGTGGATTTGACCAACACCTTTCAGCTTTGGAATCCAGTACTGTGATCGTATTAAACGCATCATGAGCTGGTTGCCTCCATGCAAGGATATAAGATGGGTGAAAGCGGTCAAGAGACGCGAATATGCACATGTGTATGGCAGTATGATTGGATGCCGCTCATCGTAGCCGAGTGCTTCGGCCGCTCTTACACGACCACATGCTCGAATAATTCCCTTACCATCTAAAAAGGGGTTCAAATTAAGGAGTTTACTGGAAGTGAGCTGTTTTTTCGTGCTCAAGCAAGTGTACTCTGACGAGTATGCTTGTCTCTGGGTCAGGAGAATGAGTTTTTCTTGTGCATAAGAAATCTCGTTGCTGTCAATTTCAATAGTTGACGGGACAATCGTTTGCAACGCTTGAAGAAGCGATAGATGTAGGCTAACACTCGCAGGGCTCGATCGAACTTGGAGAAGCGCTCGAGGAAAGAAAATGAGGGAGCCGTGTTTGCGAGGTTTACTTTAATCGTACGTTGCTCTATTGTCGTATCTGGGAGGGGATCTGAAGGAATGGGCCATTGGTTCTGAGGTAGGCGTAACCATTCTGGCCCGTGCCACCACAGCTCATTGTTGACTAACGCTTGTGGTGGGGCACCTCTGCTCGCTAGGTCCGCTGGATTGTACTCGGATCGTACATGGGACCATTTATTGGAGTCGGTGGCCTGGGTAATTTTTGCGACTCTGTTTGCTACAAAGGTAGTCCAGGCGCATGGTGGCTTGTGAAGCCAAGCTAGCACAATTGTGGAGTCTGTCCAATAGAACCAGTCGCTGGGGTAGCTGGGGACTGAGTGCAGCGGATAGCTCGGACAGAAGTGCTGCTCCGCACAGCTCTAGTCGTGGCAAGGATATCGTCTTGACCGGAGCGACCCTCGTTTTCGCTGTTAGGAGATTTACTGAGATGCGATCTTGTATCTCAGTGCGCACGTAAATGGCGGCCCCATATGCACGCTGCGAAGCGTCACAAAACCCATGGTATTGAATAGTCCCCTGTGGGCGGAATTCGACCCATCTAGGGATGCGAATCGCACTGAGGCCCGGATACTCTTGCAGAAATAAATTCCACTTAATGAGAAGACTCTCAGGTACCGGATCGTTCCAGCCCAGTTCTTGGAGCCAGATCTCCTGCATGAATATTTTTGCCTGGATAATGACTCGACCCAGCCAACCTGCTGGGTCGAACAGTTTGGCAATCTGTGAAAGGACTTCACGTTTGGAGACGGACTGTTTGGTTGTTAGCTCGGATGGAGCGAAAAAGAACTCATCGGTGTCAGCTTTCCATCTGATCCCGAGAGTCTTTGCCGAACAGGCTTCCTCGATCTCTAAGAAGTCGGCGCGAAGCAAGTGGTCCTTGGGAATCGCTCTTAGCAAGTCCTTTTCATTGGATGTCCATTTTCGCAAGGGGAACCCGGCAGATTCAAGGGCTTTGCGGAGTTCTGCAATTGCTTGATCTGCCGTTGATTTGGAATGGGCTCCCGCTAGTACATCGTCGACATACATATTGTTTGCGATAATGGGACTTGCTAAGGGATAGAGCGATCGAACGTCATCAGATAACTGATGTAGTACCCGGATTGCCAAAAAGGGGGCACAGTTAACTCCAAACGTGACTGTACTGAGTTCGAAGTCACGAAGCTCGTTGTCCTTTGTTCGGAACAGAATTCTCTGAGAGGGCGTGTGGTTGGGATGCACAAGTATTTGCCGATACATTTTTGTGATATCGGCATTGAACACATATCGGAAGAAGCGCCATCTTAGAATTTGAATGGTTAAGTCGGATTGCAGAACGGGTTCTGCATGTAGCACATCGTTCAGACTTTTACCATTCGATGACGGGTGGGAGGCGTTAAATACTACGCGGAGCTTGGTCGTGGTGCTGTCAGGTTTGTGAACAGCATGGTGTGGTAGATAAAAGTTATCTGAACCATTGCTTGGAGGGACTTGTCGCATGTGACCTAAGTCCAGATATTCCTGGATCACCGCATCGTACTGCTCCTTAAGGGGGGCATTTTTTGCCAGACGATTCTCATTTCGTAGAAATTGAGCTAGTGCGATGGACCTTGAATGGCCTAACTGGATGTGATCGGAATTCTTGAATGGCAGTGTGACCAAGTATCTGCCGTTTTTATCCCTTTTAGTGGTTTTTTGGAAATTGCGCTCACAAAACAGGTCGGATTCCTTTTCCAGCTTAACTGGAATATCCTCCACCTCCCAAAATTTTGTGAGCAGTTTATCCAAGCTCGCATTTGGATTCAGCGAGACTTGAGTCGAAAAGGATGCGACAGATTTGGCACTGGTCTTAGAAACGGGGCCTGTAAGGATCCAGCCGAAAATCGTTTCTTGACCAAGGAGAGTGCCACATATATTGGGATAGGAGCCACCTAGCAATATGGATGGGAGGATATCGGCGCCGAGAAGCACGTCTATCTGTGAGCTCCTATAGAAAGAGGGATCGGCCAAGTGTAATTTTGGAAGTTCTTCCAAAGCAGTTTGGGGGATGGTGTAGGAGGGCAAATTGCCTGCCAGCTTTGCCAGAACATAAGCCGAGGTTTCAATATGAACCCTGGGCTTTATAGGAGAGCCAATATTAAAATGGCAAAGTTTTTGAGGTTGAGCCGAAATGGCTTGATTCAAACCGGAGACCTGTGCGTCGACGGGTTGATAAGGAAGTTTAACCCTTTTGAACAATCGCTCTGAAATAAAGGTCGCTTCAGACCCAGAGTCGATTAATGCCCGGGCTGTATACTTTGTGCCCAAATGACACACTTGGATGACAGCCGTGCCGAGGAGAACACCATGTGAGTTTGCGGAAAAATAGTTTTGAACGGTAGCTTGGGTTGAAGTAGAAGTGGACTGTATTGGTGAAGGAGGGTTCAAAACTATTGGTGTTGTGGAAGCTGAGGGCACCTGGGGTCTGTCACGGTGGAGTAGCGTGTTGTGACGTCCCTTGCACGTGAAACAACTATGTGCGCTGGTGCAGTCTTTCAACTGGTGCTGTCTGGCGAAGCAGTTTAAGCACAGCTTTTGTTGCTTAATGACGGAAACTCTCTCGGGTACGGACATTTGTAGAAAACGTGGGCATAGACGCACGGGGTGGTTTTCCTTCTGACACAATTTGCAGTGCTGTGGCTTTGTAGTCACTGTTGCTTCGAAGGTTCTCAGGTGGTTGGACTCTTTTCTTGTGGGTTTGGACTGGAGTGGCGTATGTGCGGTAGGTCGTACATCCTCTATCGCCTCCAAGGTGCGATATCGGTCGATCAGAAATGAATTCATCTCGGACCATTGAGGTATCTCTTCCTTATCGTGGAGCGATTGTTCCCATAACGACAGCGTGAGCTTAGGCAATTTAGAGGAGCACAAGAAAATAAGCAGACAATCCCAATTTTCGGTGCTCACCCTGGACAAGTCGAGAGCCGTTAAACACCCCTGGATTGTGCCCTGAAGCTCTTTAAGGGCGGCTCCAGACTCTTGTGTTGCTGAGGGGAGATTGAAAAGAATTTTCAATTGACTATTGACTAATAGTCAAATCTCTCAAATCTCTCCGTCAGGCTCCCCCACGCTGACTGAAAGCCGTCATTCGTGAGCGGGGACTTGGAGACAATTGCCCTAGCTTCGCCGCTGGTTTTGGAATTAAGATGGAACAATTTTTCCACCGGCGTCAATCTTGGATTGTTAATATAAACAGCTGTAAACAAGTCTCGGAAAGTAGGCCAGCGTAGGTAATCCCCACTGAAAACTTCAGTGTCGCATGGCGGGAGACTGCAACCCCTGGACATGGAGAAGTTGGAGGGGGGTTGCTCAGCTTGTCTATTTAACGCCGTGGCTCTTTCTATTTTTTCGCTTAGTTGAGCCGCACATCGCTCGTAAACAGAGTACGAGTAATCATATTTAGCTTGCATAGCCACCAGGTCACTGCTGCTGCAAGCGCCTTGGTTGAGAGCTTTGGAACATAACTCGTACTCGCGTTCTACCTTTTCCCATAAAGTCTTAATCTGATCTCGTCGGACTTGGAGAGTGAACAGTGACACGTCACTGTCCGCTGCGTCATTGATCTTCACTTCAAACTGGCCTAGTCGGTCAGTTATAGAAACGAAGTCGTTCAGTGCCATTTCGCTTGACTTCTGCATTTTTTGCGTAGTCGAACGGGTAATTTTTGGGGTAATATCTCTTGTTGGAATCGGACTCACAGTCTTGCGGACGGTTGTGCTGGTACTCTCGACCTTGAGTTTCCCGAAAACTGCTCTAGGTGAGGTTAAAGGTCGCTTTGACTCCTTGACGGACGGTGCTGTGAGTCGTTTTTGGCTGTTTTGATCACCACCGATTGGCATACTAGGCTCTTCACAGAGCCAAAAATTGTAATAACCAGGTGAAATGTGATCAAATACAAATAATTTGAATCAGCAGAGAGAAAACGGAATAAGAAATGGCGCAGGAACGTTGGAATCGAGATTTCAGAATAAAATGGAATGACCGAAATGGTGTGCACTATTGAGTCCAACGAAATCGGAAAATTTTGTTAAATTAATTATTTTACTAATAATTTACTAAATTGATTCTTATTTAGTTTCCTTTAATTGAAAATCTGGTTTTTTGTCATAGAATTATTTGTATAAATTGTTATTTTAAGAAAAATCGCACGGATATTCGATTTATTACGCAACTTGGAAACGTCTTTACTTAAAATTATGTTTTATAAATTTTTATAAGAATAAGAAAAAGTAATGCATATGTTTGTATTTTATTAAGTAAACGCAGCTCAATGGCAAAGTGGAAACATACAGAAATATAAAGTTTCTCAGAATCAGTTTATCGAAAACCGATTTTGATACTTTACAACCCTGCTGTTTGTTTACGTTTTGCACTTGCCAATTAATTGGTAAAAATAAATATATAAATTAATATTGAAGCTGCTGTGGAGGAAAAATAACAAACGATACACATATAATAGGATGTGCGTGTGTGTGTATACATGCAGGTGAATTTGCACAGTGCGGTTTTAATTAATTAAATACCCATTAGAATTGTGTGTTTTTATATGTATTTAGGTATGTGTATATTTATCACTTTTTAGAGCCTTAATGGCCACGAACAATATTTTATCTGCGGGTTTTTTTTTGAAGTTTTTAAATACAATTGCCCCTCGCTTTAGCCACGGACAATGTGAAGCGAAAAAAAATATGTTCACACACACAAATATGAATTAATTAACTGGAGTTTCCGGAAATTTGGCAATGGACGAGTTGAGGTAGGTGCACTGCTACTTATCTTGGTTCAATTTGTAGCTGTTCCTGGAACCTTTCCTTGCAGATCCACCAATGCTTGCTGGGGCGAACTGGATATGCCAAATGTTGCAGAAATATCCGGCTCGAAGGACCAAATGTTGTAGTAGGGCGTCCGCAGGGCTTCCAGGTGAACTTTTACAAAATGAATTATCGTTGGGGGAGCGTTTCTGCTCTGCACAAATTTACTTAAGCTTTGAAAGAAAAACACGTTTTGTTCGCTTGAAGGTTATTTTCATCTGGTTTATTTTTCAGAGTACATTACATTACATTGCAATGTATTAGTGTGAGGTGAAATTTCAGTACATGTTCCATGTACTGGTTCCGGAGTTACATGGCGGTTAGATGGCGACTGTCGGATACACTTCTTGTGTGAACACCAGCTAAATCGGCTTACCCGTCATATAGTTTTCGAAAAAATTCTTTGTCTAATACTGATCTTCACAAGCATATAAGTAATTCAATTTTGAAATTGCGAGCTTTAATATAAACAAAAACATAACTTTAATATGGGCAGAAAAAATTCTTTGTCTAATACTGATCTTCACAAGCATATAAGTAATTCAATTTTGAAATTGCGATTTTTAATATAGACAAAAACATATCTTTAATATGGGCAGACGAAAAATAACAACACAGTCTTTGCATACATTTTGAAATAACTGTAATATTCCTGCATGTTTAATTTTATGAATTAATGATATTACTTACCCTCCTGCAAACATTTGATTCCCATTACATCACAGTAAGTTTTATCTGAAAAATTAAGTAATTTGATATGATATATTTTATAGTATATAGTTAAAACTAATAGATCTAGGCATAAGAACTCAACTAGAGTGTAGTTTGCATACAAAATATTGGACAAAGAAGTGAACAAAGTATCACACATTTGGTGTAAGTTACGAAACCTGCCTTTTCGGATACTTATAGGTACATATAGAGTCCCATTTGACAAAAGCCACGCTTTAAATTGTTCTAGAACGGGAATAATGGTAATGTGAAAATGTATGTAACACTATATATATATACATATATAAATATAAATATATATATTCTTGGAAAGCATCAATAGATGTAATAATCTATCCATGTCTGTCAGTAGATCCGTCTGACTTGAAATTTGAACGTACTCCTAGTGCCCGCGCAGAATAAATTTGTTTCCGATATTCAATAGCTTACCCTGTTTCCAAGCAATCGATAAAGGCGATATCGATATCCTGTTTTTGAGCTTTGCATCTTAGCTTTCAAGAGCTTTAGCCACTAATTTTGACATGTACATATCTTCGAGACTAGTAAATACAGATCAATGAATGAGAAATGAAAAGTAACATTCAATATCTCTTATCTCCCTTAATAAAATAAATAAATCTAGTGGGACTACCCACCTATTTAGGCCACAATTTTATGCTGTTGATTTATTGCGATTATTGAATATTTTACAGCACTAAGATCTACAGCGGGAAAATAAAACGTGTTGCTATATGGCAGGCCACGTGACAGCAAGCGCAAAGAACCAAAAATTCTGTACACAAGCTAACGGGTGTCCCCCGCACGAAGAGACTTAGTACTTAATAAGGATTGGAGCTTATGCATTTTTTGTAACTTGTGCCTCATCTCGATGGTGTCTTCAGTTTTAGTTCTGTACGAATAGTTGGCCACGGTACTCGAGATTAAAGTTAAAGTTTGATAAAAAGTACAAGCAGGTTTCATTTCAAACGTTTTTTTATTGTTACGTTCTACATTCAGTTATTGAACACTACAATGTCCTACTCCCCTATGCAAAAGCCCTGCTGCACTGTATGGTCAATCGCTTTGACTTCTGCGACACGCGTCTACTCACCCTGATGCTCGCTCCAAAAATGCCAGCACGCTAGCAGGCGAGCCGTGCGCTTGCGTCAGTCGCTCAACTTCACCGCGAGCTTTCGCAACTTCACCTCGGAGCTTTCGCTCTTCGCCGCCGAATTAAAGTTGCGCCCTCGAAGACATTGTTAAGCAGCCGGTCGGCAACGCACGGTTGCTGCGGCGGCCGGCGATTGAATTCAAACTTATTTCAAAATGGGATCGTTACCCTTTACTAACTTCAATGCATCGGCACCTTGCCTTAACTACTATTATTACTAATACAATGCTTATAAACTAACAAAATAATAAAACTTTAAGACTAACGGCTCCTTGCCTTACTGTCTGCTAATCCTTATAATGCTTATAAGCTAAAAAAACTAATAAAGCTATAGGGCTAACAGCTCCTTGCTGTGACTTTAGCTCGCTTATGCAATAAATTGACCGGCTTCTTGCCGTAGATCAAAACTTCGAGAAGGTAACGGTGATGTCGCCTCTTGCGTTCAACGCGACGCTGTAGACCTGGCTTCCATCAGACACGTGGAACTGGAATCGTCGACATCGGCCCCGGCGGATCCTCGTTTCTTCCGCGATACGCCCGATGACAGAGGCGTTCCGCGGAGAAACACCCTCCAGCCTCAGGGGGTGAAATCACACACGGGGTTCCCGATGGGTTTTCTGACGGTCTCTGTCGGCGTAGAGCTCCCGTAGACTGCTGCTGAACTAAGGCCAGCCTCCTCGCCGAGTACCGTGTGGGGCGGTATAGCGTCTTCATGGCCGAACCACGCATCCTCCATCTCTTTCTGGTAGGTAGTGACGGGTTCCTCTGCGCCTGTCGCGGGCATGATTGGCAACATTATCGTTCTCGATCCACTGCTCATTCACGACCATCTGACAGACGGCGACCGGTGCTCCCCACGGCTCGGAGTATCCTACTCGGGTAGTGGCCACGGACCCGCAACTACGGCTATCCTTCCCGGGCTGGGAACGACCCTCTTGGCGTTCGTGGGGCGAACGCGACACGCATAGCTGCGGTCCTCCTGACATCCTGGTCTCCAAGCCAGGCTTCTTCGGGACCGGTGTCGGCGTCCCTTCGATGCTGAGTTGCCATTGGCTCCCACTTCGGCGGCGCTTGCCCTGGGTGGAAGTTCGTCGATGATAGCGGTTACGGCAGCGTTTTCCGCCAGGACCTTTTACTGCCTTTGCCCCTTCACGTTTCGAGGGCCCAGAGTGGGGTCCATTACCCTCCTCGGGGACCTGAGCTAGGTATCGGAGGCTTATTCGGGGATTTGGCTGGCCGGGTCGACCGCCAGATTGTAGGTGGCAAAACGGTTGCGGAACAATGGCCTTTCCTCTTCCGTCACTGGCTTATGCGTCGCCGTGTACTTCGGCGCCGGCTGGTCCTTTTTCTCAACGGGATCAGAGTTGCGGAGGAGGTGACCGGTTTCCGCGCTGATTACAGGGACATCGCGCGCTACCTCCGCCGGTGACGACTCAATTTCCACGGTCGACGGGGAAATTCTCGTTTCTATCGACTTCACCGTTCTGGATTCCCGCATTGATGGAATATGCTCGCCCGTCTCAAGCGGTGGAAGTTCCTCCTCGTCCGCTAGATCGTTCACCTCGTCGTTTACTGTCGGGGCGGTCGTTCCAGGCGACATTGGCGGAGGGGATGCCAGCGGGGGGGACGGGGGCTCTTTCGCGTACGGTGGCGAATTCCGCCAGAACGGAGCCTCGACGAGCATGGTCGTCACAGCTATTAGCATGACCATCCCGTCGAATTGTTCCATTATGTTGGTCCCCTGGGAGTACAGAGTGTGTCCGGTGAAAGGCTCGGTTCCTCCGATGCTGCCGTCTTCGTTTGAAATAACTTCAGGGTCCATCTGTAAATTCAACTTATGCATTAACTTATCCATTACTTAGTTGTAAATACCCTATCTTCACAGTGCGGCAAACTGTTCTGACCTGTTCTAACAACGCTACTAGTGCTAGTCTAATTTACATTTAGTACTGGGGTTACGTTAGGCGACGGGTGTCACCCTCACTCTTCGCCTACTCGTGGGCGTCCATGGGTCCTGGTTTCTCCCCTTCGTCATCAGTGGAACGGCTTCAGCCGCAAGATATTGGCCACCCTCTTCTTTCGTTCGCTGGCTTCACAAGGAACACAATGTTAGGCGACACGAACTTGGTAACCCGATGGGGGCCATCGAATTTGGGTGCCAATTTCGCAACGAAGCCCTCAGCGGCGTTGGACAGTTGGTGCTGCCGTAACAGGACAGTTGGTGCTGCCGTAACAGGACCATCGAGTCCAACGAAGGACGCCACTTTCGTGACGTTGAGCTTCCATCTACGGTAGTGAACGTAACACTGGAACTGTCGCAGTTTCAGTGCCAATCGCGCGATTCATCCTTAAGGGCTCTCGATCGATCTGAGCCACTTGAGTGCCAGATGATCCGTTATCACGTCGAACTGGTACCCCCCAAGGTAGCAACGCAACTTCCGCATCGACCGTACGTTTGCCAGGCACTCCTTCTCAGTGGCAAAGTAGTTCACCTCAGTTTTCAGCAACTTCCGACTTGCGTACGCTATTACCCGCTCCTGTCCCTCTATCGTCTGCGTCAGCACTGCGCCGAGGCCATACTCACTCGCGTCAGTCTGCAAGACGAATTTAGCGAAAATGCCCGGACACGCCAACACAGGAGCAGTCGTCAAGCTATCCTTCAATTGACGCAATGGCTCCTTCTGTTCTTCATCCTATACCCATTTCCGCCCATTCTTTAGGAGCGCCGTTAGCTGCTGTACTAGAATCGCGAAGTTGGGAATGAAACGCCTGTAACGGTAAGCCATCCTGAGACACTCCTTACAATAAGTCGGGGCCCTAAGGTTACGTATCGCCTCTACCTTCCTCGGATCGGTACATATCCCTTCCCCGCAAATAACACGCTCCAGGTAGACCAACCTCTCTCTAAAATAGCTTCATTTCTTCCTATTCAGCCTATGACTGGCCAACCTCAATCGGCGGAATATTTCCCTCAAATTCTCTACATGTTGCTCTTTCGTTGCCCCTATCACCACGATGTCCGCTAGGTAGGTGAACGCATGAGGGTCCATTTCCGGCCCTATTACCGTGTCGAAGGCTCGCTGAAAGGTCGCGCACGCTGAATGCAATCCAAATTGCATAATCCGCTATTAAAAAAGGCCTCTTCCTGGGACATTCCCTACTATCAGCTCCCATCGGTATCTGCCAGTACCCGTGCTTTAAATCTAAGGTAGAAATGAACCGGGCGTGGCGCAACCACTCAAAGATGTGATTTATCCGGGGGACAGTTGCCGGTAGTCGATGCACATGCGCTACTCGCCAGTCTTCTTCTTGACTAAGACGATTGGGGCTCTATGCGGACTACGCGACGGCTCAATGGCACCTGCTTGGATGAGCTCATCTACCTGTTCGTCGATCACCCTCTGCATGGCCGGATTCTTCGGATAGTACCTCTGCTTCAATTGCTTGTCATCCTTGGCCCGGATCTTGTGCTCCGCGATAAGCGAGACCCCTTGCAGACCCTCGAAGAGTGCCAGTTCCAACTCCAGGAACCACCTTAGTTCCGGAATCAGATCCGCTGGCCACTCTGCCCCCTCTGGGATGGGTTCACTCTGTGTCTAGCCTTTTACGTGCACCGCTTCGACTTACGTATCGCCTCTACCTTCCTCGGATCGGTACATATCCCTTCCCTGCAAATAACATGCCCCAGGTAGACCAACCTCTCTCTAAAATAGCTTCATTTCTTCCTATTCAGCCTATGACTGGCCAACCTCAATCGGTGGAATATTTCCCTCAAATTCTCTACATGTTGCTCTTCCGTTGCCCCTATCACCACGATATCAGCTAGGTAGGTGAACGCATGAGGGTCCATTTCCGGCCCTATTATCGTGTCCAAGGCTCGCTGAAAGGTCGCGCACGCTGAATGCAATCCAAATGGCATCATCCGCCATTAAAAAAGGCCTCTTCCTGGGACATTCCCTACTATCAGCTCCCATCGGTATCTGCGAGTACCCGTGCTTTAAATCTAAGGTAGAAATGAACCGGGCGTGGCGCAACCACTAAAAGATGTGATTTATCCGGGGGACAGTTGCCGGTAGTCGATGCACATGCGCTACTCGCCAGTCTTCTTCTTGACTAAGACGATTGGGGCTCTATGCGGACTACGCGACGGCTCAATGGCACCTGCTTGGATGAGCTCATCTACCTGATCGTCGATCACCCTCTGCATGGCCGGATTCTTCGGATAGTACCTCTGCTTCAATTGCTTGTCATCCTTGGCCCGGATCTTGTGCTCCGCGATAAGCGAGACCCCTTGCAGACCCTCGAAGAGTGCCAGTTCCAACTCCAGGAACCACCTTAGTTCCGGAATCAGATCCGCTGGCAACTCTGCCCCCTCTGGGATGGGTTCACTCTGTGTGTAGCCTTTTACGTGCACCGCTTCGACTCCAGATGGAACTCCATGATTGCTCCCCTCATGCAGCTGGTTCCGATCCCTAACGCTGGTGTGGATCCTAGCCATTGCTCCTAATTCTTCTGTTCCCTGGCACATTTCCGCCGTGCCGCCTCTATGACCAGCGTAGATCCGTCGTTGCAGCTCTACGCGCCGCCCTCATGCGCTCGGTCCGATCCCGAGTGACGCTTTTCCCTCGCTTTCTTCTTCGTGTCCTTTTCCGCGTGAGGCCTTCTTTCGGCTCTTCTCTATTCTGTTGCCGCGCATGTGCTCCCTTTCCCTGACCTAAGAGGCCTTTCTTTGGCTCTTCTCTTATCCGCGACCGGTGCCACCAGCGTCTCTAGGACCAGTTCTGCCTTGCCGCAGCGCATTGTATTGCCCATTGCACCTAAGAAATCCATCCCCAAGCCAAGCCTTTCCTACTTCCAGCGTGGAACCGTCTGCCAGTCGAACGCGCTTCTGCACGTCTCCTGCTCTTCCCCGAATCGCCCACTTCCGTACGCAATCTTCACTCATGAAGCTGCGAGTGGCTCCTCTGTCGATTGTTGGAGGCATCATTCGCCCGCCAATCTCCACCGTAGCGACAATTCGGCCACCGTCCACCTTCAGTGGGTGTCCTGTTACCTGGCGTTAACATGTGTGTCGGGGCCGACCCGATCCTGGCTTGAGCGATGCCTTTGCCCGTCTCCCGATTACTTACTCCGTTTCCAAGTAATCGATAAAAATCAATATAGAAATCCTGTTTTTTTTTTAGCTAATTGGGTAAATAAGAATATAAGAGCTAGAGTGACGAAACTTGATACGTTGCTTCTAGAATAGTTGATATGTATCAGTATCTTTCATTTTATACCTATCGCCACCTCCCCGCATTCACCGAAAAGCTATAAATCAAGTTAATAACCCAACTTGTAATGTCCACCAATTAAAGCTACAATTTTAATTCAATTGTTATTTTGATATTTATTTTATAGTACAATAAGATCTACAGCTGAATATTTCATCAAGATCGGTTAAGAAACCCAAAAGAAAATGTGCTTTATTGTTTTCTGTGCTGCTATTTTAATTCGTTTTTTTCTCATTAAGACCCAATTGTTGGTATGGCTGTTGGGTACAATCGGCGACAGGTAATGCGGTCTGCTGCGAATTCGAATCCAACCGAGGGTACTGTTTTTGGCTGGAGTGGCTGTTGAGTCGAAGCGGCGGCAAGTAGTGAGGTTGGTTGCGAGCTCGAACCCTGCCATGGGAACTTTTTTTAATGTATCTTTATTACTCCGAAAGCAAACGAGCGCGTAGCGCGAGCTGCATTTGGTGTATATAAGAATAAGAGGGTTCAAGGTATCCCCTAGTCGGGAGCTCCCGACTAGAACCTCTTAATTGTTTATTCAATAATTGATTTTTTAAGACATAACCGTGCGGGTTATGAATGAGTTCTAACCCTTGGACGTGGTGTCGCAAGGTATACAAAATGTGAACTAAAACTGAAGACAATATAAAATTACTTATGAAGCTACAAAGTATCAAGATGAAATTACACAGTGCAAATTTATAGCGGCTGCAGAAACGCTTAGCTTGCGCCTCGTGCGTGGCCTGCTATGCAAAGTCATCCGGCCCAGAGCTGAGTCAGCGTATGTGCTGGGCTCAAACCCGGTCGCGTTTATTTGTGTTAACTACTCCCCTCTCAAGTTAAGGCCGTCCTCGGCCGACCCTATTTCAGCGATCGTCTCATTCATCCTTTGGGCCGCAGCCTTCTTCCTGATGATTCGCCGATAGGAGAGGCCGATGCAGATGACTGTGCCACAGACTGCTCCAAGAAGAAGCAACAATATGGTCAAGCTGATATTGCCGATTTCGTCTCTGACTTCTTGTATTGTCTCCAAATTACGTTCATTTAATCGATGAAGGTAAGAGAGACTGATGTCCTGATGACTTGTGACGTTTAACAGAGGCGACGCTGCGATGGCTGGGAACCGGTTGTTCCGTTTAAAGTGACCCAATTATTGAAAGTGATTAATAGTGTGCCACGCACCCAGGACTGGGTGCCGTTATCTACGCACACCGACGCCACTCCAACGTTGATAATGATTATTCCGTCGTCAACCCATGTGACTGCGTCTAGGTTGCTTGGCTGCATTTCTAAATGGGCTACGCCGCCAGCATGAAGTTCCTTGGCGCATGAGCTGACTGTTGATCATTGACTAAATGTCGTTCTTGCGGTGGCTGCGCAATTCTTCAGTGCGTAGATGTTGTTCTCCATTCGCAGCACATGGCTTTCGTGAGCAACTGGGTAGACTGCAATTTTCTCGCAGGTGTATTTAACTTTTGGAAATGACATTATAAAATGTATTATGTTTGTGGATTAGGTCGGCAATGGAAATTTCTGTGGGCTCTTCAAACCAAACAGATTTTAAGTCTGCGTGATCTAAGATGTTTGGACTAACCACGTTAATTTTAGCTAAGGTTATGGCGAGCATTAAGTTCCGCAACTCCATTGACAACATTCTGTTTCTGGCCAAAAGTGTTTCGTATAAATGTCACACAGCCTTGCCGTCTCGTCCACCATGCGCTCATATTCAGATATGTTCGCTGAATGTTGGACGAAAGCGAACTCATCCCACACAATGACCTGGCCGTCGACGATTGGAATGTATCTAGCGTGTGAGTAGTCGGTGACACGTGCCGAAGTCGTCGTGAGTATAAGCAATACCAGTAACCAGAAGACGAAAGAGATAAAAAGGCATTCTACAACCCATCACCGATCTTATCTATCTAAGATTGTCCTTGTGGACTACCCTCCCCTTAATGAGAACTATGGTTCCCAGGTCAGCTTCCACTGCTCTTTCTTCACACAAAGGTGTGAGTTTGTTTCCAGGCCTGCGATTGGATTTTACCAATACTTCTTTTCTAACCTCAAAGACCCTGTTTCGCCGGAAGTCATTCTCTCTAGCTCTGAGTGTGTCTTATGCCCTTTTAAGCTTATTTTGAATATCCGTCAGTGATTCGTGACGACGTCAACCGGGCGTTTATCAGTGACTGTATGGATTGCCTTGATGTACTCCTATAGTGTGTATATGCCCTTACAGAATACCCTGTACTTAAATATAAAGTATGCAGCACTTTGTTGCATACAATAACAATTATATAGGAAACTAGCTGATATAACCCGGCCTTGCCCGTGGCACGTATGTTATAAAATCAATGTTCTCAAACAAATTTGAAATGATTTTGAAACTAATCGGACGTTAAACAAATAACTTTCATACAAATGTTTTCCGCCAATTTACCACTGTTGCGAGTGGAATTTCCCAAATCGCTGAAATACGTATTTATTAAGTTCTTATGTAGAGCTTTGAAAATAAGTTTGAAGCAAATCGGACAGAACTTTAAACTTCGCCCAAAAAATCTTTAAATCGCATTCCCCACGAAGAAGTTTGAATTCTGCGAAAAGTGTGAAACAATTCTCAAATGATTTCTCTTATAGATCTCTGGAAATGAATTTGAGCGCGAAACGTCACCCACCAAATCTTTGACCTCCATTTCCACCAAGGAGGAACGTATTTTTCAAAAAGTGTGAAACACCCCTTAAATGAATTTGAACAAAGATCTTTGAAAATAAGTTTGGGGCCGATCGGATGGTAAACAAAAAACTTTCATACAACCGTTTTCCGCCAATTTACCACTGCTGCGGGTGGAATTTCCCAAATCGCTGAAATACGTATTTATTAAGTTCTAATGTAAAGCTTTGAAAATAAGTTTGAAGCAAATCGGACAGAACTTTAAACTTCGCCCAAAAAATCTTTAAATCGCATTCCCCCCGAAGAAGTTTGAATTCTGCGAAAAGTGTGAAACACGTATCAAATGATTTTTCTTATAGATCTCTGGAAATGAATTTGAGCGCGAAACGTCACCCACCAAATCTTTGACCTCCATTTACATACAAACGCTTCTCGCGATTTTTCCACACTTGCGGGTGGAATTTCCCGAAACCCCGTCTTAACGTGCACCTACATCACATAAGGTAGCTACAGTGAAAATTTCAGCTTCCTAGCTCTTACGGTTTGGGTTGTGCGTTGATCACCAATCAGTCAGTCAGTCAGGACAAACAGTTTTATATATAGAGACAAGCCCAGAGCCGCTTTATGTATTGGCTCTGTCTCATATTACGCAGCGCGGTTCACTAGCCTCAATAGCTGACCATTTATGCTCACGCTGCATATCCCACGCTCCGTCTGAGCGCATTCCGTGAGCAATATATATGCTCACTAATACAGGCATATGCGAGCTACTCACTCTCCCTCTCTTTGTAGCTGTTAACCAATAACAGCATAAGTATATATGTATATCCATAGGCTAAGCGCACATTTTAAAAGGCGAATAAACATTCTGAACTTACCTACAAAACTGCACTGACGTGCTGATCGTTTTTATTCTAATATATATACATTTATGGAACACATAATCAATTTCTACATGGCGACCGTAACATGTTCACGAATCCCTGCCTGGAGGCAGTAGACAAACTGGACAATAAGGAAAATAAACCCCTGGAGGAAATAAGCCCCTGGAAAAAATAAACCACTGGAGGAAAACGACAACACACTGACTGCGACTGCGTAACTGGGATATCGAGCGTCCAAGTTTCCTGAGTGAGTAGAGAGTGAGTGTTGTAGCCAAGAAACGCGGTGGCGTACAAAATAATTTAAAAAAAAAAATAGCGCACCCAAGGTGGTTGCTATATACCAAAACGCCAACACCCGTCATGGTCGACAGCTCAGAAGTTACGCTAGGTAGGATTTTGTCATATTATCCAAAATTTAAGAAAAACAAAATAAGCCATATATGTGGCATAAAATCCAAAATAAACTTAACACAAAAAAAAAATGGTCTTCTGCCAATATTAAAAACCCAAAAACTATCTAATTGTACATAAGTACAAGAACATTATTAAAATTTGAAAAAAAATCAAAAATTTAAATTTGAAAAGAGGAATTTTATAAGTAATAATTTGTTCAGTTACAATACAACGATATAAGACAGTCCAAGGTTGAAAATGTAGTAATGTAAAAGTAATCGATCAAAGAGAAAACTTGCAAGAAATTGGAATTCTATTGCTAATCATAGCCGTTGCATTTGTCATTTCTTAAGGACTCAAAATTTATGCAATGCATAACAAGAAAATAAAAAAAAGTTACTTAAGCAGGGCAAACGATTTAGAAAAAATCTAAAATTCAAAAAACTTTTTTTTTAACAATGGCAGATATAGAATCCATTATTAGGCTCACATATAGAGATGAGCCAGATTTTCGTATACGCGCATTAAACGTACTGCGATTACACAGCGAATTCATTACAGTATATGAATTTGAACAAGAATATATAGAAACTTACGGCACTGACACAAGTCCGTTAAGACATTGCCAGAAGATAGAAAAGGGACTAGTACTTAATACGTTGCCATATGTCTCAGTCAAAATAATTACTGACGGACACCCAATTTTGGGACCAGCAACAATAGTAATGGTCCGATTACATAAATAAGATTAAAATAAAGAGGTGCCACATGGAATGGCACCAGATAGCTGAAAAAAAAAATAAAGCTGTATAGATCGATATCGACCTACTGAAATTATTATTGTGCGGTTGCACAGATAAATTAAAAATGTATATAAATGGAATGGACGCATATCGTTACCATTCTTAGGGAACAACGTGAGGAATTTAATAAATCTTTCAAGTGCCTTAACAAAAGCGCACCTGTCTCAAACGAGACATAGTTAAAACACGTTAAAATTCTTGTAGATTCCTACAATACCAGCCGTCAACTTTTATGTGACAATGCAACAAAACTAAAAGATTTGCATTTGACACAGACAGATGATGCTTTAAGCAGTTTAAGAGAAAAAAATATTAGACGAATTTCGGAAAGGCATAATATAACAATATTCCTTCCAAATTCTCTTAACACTTCAGCGTCATTCGACGAGAAACTGCTTTCATTGCCAGCTGATACTAAACCATCAGATTCTAAAGTAAATACCAAACCAATTTACAACACAATGGCCCAAACAGCTATAAGTTTTCTCAAACTAGCCTCATCGCTCTTACCAGAGTTTGATGGAAAAGCATAAAACCTACAAAGCTTCAAAGATGCTTTGAGTCTTATAGACTCACTAAAAGAAGATCATGAAGCAACAGCTGTCAGTCTTATTAAGACAAAACTAAAAGGCCATGCAAGAAACTTGATAAGCAATAAGCAAACTAGCGCTCAAATCATTGCAAAATTATCAAGCACGGTAAAAGGCGAATCAGTCGAAGTATTGTCAGCCAAACTTTTTGGTTGCAAGTTAAGGCAACAAAAGAGCAAAACTGCCAACCAGTACACCCAAGAGGTTGAGCAGTTAACAAAAGCTTTAGAAGGAGCTTTTATAAACGATGGTTTAACGCCCGAGTTGGCCAGTAAATAGTAGGCCAGTAAGCAGTAAAGGCAATGACTAAGAACTGCGCTATAGATAAGGTTAAACTTATCATGCAGGCAGGCACGTTCAATAATATGAATGATGCCATATCCAAATTTGTCAATAGTTGCACAGAGGAAACAGGACATTCGAACACTGTTCTGTTCTATAAGCAACGACATAACAGGAGTAACCGTGGAAATAACCGTGGATAACAACAATCATGGTTATCGTAACCACAACAACAATAATAGAGGACGAAGCCAAAATAGAGGAAACTCTAGAGGTTGTGGCAACTCGAATCGAGGCCGCAACAATAATGTCCGAGTTACACAAACCAATACGGAAAACCAGCAAGCCCCTTAAGATATTCACAAAGAACTACAAAAGTACACACAGTAAATCTAAACCTCAGTATTTTTATTAAAATAAATAATGAAAAAACATGCAAAGCATTTACGCTATTGCTAGGGCGCAGACATATCTCTATTAATAGAAAATGATGATATATTTGCAAATATCAATTCAAACATATCAACCCAAATATCTGGAATTGGTGAAGGTTCAGTAGTTTCTAAAGGTTTAGTATTCGTAGAATTATCTACAGGAAAATATGTCATTCCACACGAATAGATTTCTTTAAAAAATATAATTGCCAATTAGATTTCACACAAACATGTGATTCTCTAATACTTCGGCCAAATAATTTAAATTATCCAATAAAACTACCAATAATTCACACTTGTGATAATAATGCCTAAATACTTCCAGCTCGTTCTGAAGTAGTCCGTCAAATCAATATTGTTTCGCCAGAAAACAATATTTTCATTCCGAATCAAGAAATTGAAAAAGGAATATTCATTGGAAATACTATTTCCAATAATCAACAAACATTTGTCCGAATTTTAAATATAACAAATTCAATAAAAATAGTAAATCTTAACGACAGACAAATCTTAAATTACAGAATTCCTCATACTCATAAATAAGAAGTAAATAAACAAGTCAAAAAACTCATCTTGGATAAAATTGTAGAACCCTCTGTATCGGAATATAACAGCCCAATACTTCTCGTTCCCAAAAAGGGATTACCGGGATCCGATACCAAGAGATGGCGATTAGTTATAGACTATCGTCAAATAACTAAAAAAACTACTCTCAGACAAATTTCCGTTACCAAGAATAGATATTTTTCATGCTTGCACTTAATGTCCGGTTTCCACCAAATAGAACTAAAAGAACAATCTAAAAATATTACGTCTTTTTCAACGAGCAATGGCTCTTATCGTTTCACACGATTACCATAATTTACCATAAAATAGCGCCAAATTCTTTTCAAAGGATGATGACAATAGCATTAGACCCTTCACAAGCTTCTTGTATATGGATGACTTAATCGTCATCGGTTGTTCTGAGAATCACATGATCAAAAACTTATCAAACGTTTTTGACCTGTGTAGGAAACACAACCTTAAACTACATCCAGAAAAATGCACATTCTCCATGCATGAAGTGACTTTTCTAGGTCACAAATGTACTGATCAAGGTATTTTGCCAGATGACAAAAAATATGATGTCATTGAAAAATACCCAGTCCCTACGGACGCTGATAGCTCTAGAAGATTCGTTGCATCCTGCAATTACTACAGACGATTCATTAAAAACTTCGCCGACTATTCACGGCACATAACCAGATTATGTACAATGAATGTCCCTTTCGAATGGACAATTGAATTCCAAAATGCATTCGATTACTTAAAAGAAGCTCTAATAAAACCTACTTTACTAAAATACCCAGATTTTAGCAAAGAATTTTGCATAATAACCGATGCCAGTAAATTAGCCTGCGGAGCAGTTTTAACCCAAACATATGGAGATAAACAATTGCCCGTAGCATATGCTTCTCGTTCATTTACAAAAGGAGAAAGCAATAAAAATACAACCGAACAAGAGTTGGCAGCAATACAATGGACAATAACACATTTTAGACCACATATACATATATGGTCAACATTTCAAAATCAAAACAGATCATAGACCATTGACATATTTATTTTCAATGGTGAATCCAAGTTCAAAATTAACAAGAATGAGATTAGACTTAGAAGAGTATGACTTTACTGTAGAATATCTTAAGGGTAAAGACAATTTCGTTGCTGATGCATTATCACGCATCACAATAAAAGAATTAAAAGACATACAAATAAAAGTCCTGAAAGAAATAGAAAAAGCTTCAAAGCCCAACGTATATGAAGTCATAAAAAATGACGATGCATGTAAAAAATATGCTATGTTTCTTTAAACATGGGAAGAAATTTACTGCAAGATATGATGTAAGCGATTTATATACTAATGGAGTTCTTGACTTAGGTCAGTTCTTCCAAAGGCTTGAAACGCAAGCCGGTATAAATAAAATCAGCTAACTCAAAGTGGCACCGTGGGAAAATATCTTTGAACAAGTTTCAATTGATAATTTCAAACAAATGGCCAATAAAATATTGAAAACATTAAGAATAGCGCTACTCAACCCGGTAACCCTAATAAAAGAAGAGAAAAAAAAAGAAGCTATATTGTCTACATTTCATAATGATCCAATACAAGGAGGTCACACAGGCCTTGGCCAAGGTCAAAAGACATTATTTTTGAAAGGGTATGACTCGATATATTACCGAGTATATACAAAAATGTCAAAAATCAAAAGTGACAAAACATACAAAAACTCCTGTTACAATTACAGAAACCCCAATCAATGCTTTTGATAGGGTAATAGTAGACACGATCGGTCCACTACCAAAATCAGAGCAAGGCAACGAATATGCAGTTACACTGATATGTGACTTAACAAAATATCTAGTTGCCATACCTATTCCAAACAAAAGTGCAAAAGTCGTATCTAAAGCTATATTTGAAGATTTTATTTTAAAATACGGTCCAATGAAGACGTTCATTACGGACATGGGTAAAGAATATAAAAATTCAGTTATAGAAGATTTATGTAAGTACCTTGGTATTAAAATCATAACTTCTACAGCACAGCACCACCAGACCCTAGGAACTGTGGAACGAAGTCATAGAACGTTAAACGAATTCATTCGTTCTTATATATCAGTTGATAAAACTGATTGGGATGTTTAGTTACAATACTATGTATATTGTTTTAATACAACACCATCCACAACGCATGACTACTGTCCCTTTGAATTAATTTTTAGTAAAAAGCTAATATTAGCAAGTCATTTAATAGTGTAAATGAGCACATTAAGCCTCTATATATTATAGATGATTACGCTAAGGAAGGCAAAAAATAAAGAATTTTATGATAATAAGGTAAACGATTTTAATTTAAAAGTAGGAGATAAGGTTTTATTAAGAAACAATACTGGCCATAAATTAGAACCAGTTTATTTAGGCCCCTATGAAGTAATAGGAATAGAAGATAGAGATAACGTTATAATAAAAGGTAAAAAGAGTAAAGAACAAAAAGTTCATAAGGATAGATTACAAATTTTTAAAGCATAATGCAAAAAAAAAATAAAAATATATGACTGCCTGATCAGACAAATGAAAAAAAATTTTTTACAAATAAACAAATTATTATAATAAAATTATTCTTTAAAAAAAAATTTTTTTTTGGTTAAATTTTCATATCTTTAATACTTTTGTATTTTATATTCCTAAATTTTTATATTTTTTTATATTCAAAAATATCAATTTTTTTATCAATATGTTAACCAATTGAAAAAAAAAAAAAAAATAAACCCCAATAATTAAGTTCATAATAACTACACATTCATAATGTTGCGTTATTTCTCTAAAAGGGGAGGTGTAGTGTGTATATGCCCTTACAGAGTACCCTGTAATTAAATATAAAGTTTGCAGCACTTTTTTGCATACAATAACAATTATATAGTAAACAAGCCCAGAGCCACTTTATGTATTGGCTCGGTCTCATATTATGCAGCGCGGTTCACTAGCCTCACTAGCTGACCGTTTATGCTTACGCTGCATATCCCACGCTCCGTCTGAGCGCATTCCGTGAGCAATATATATGCTCACTAATACAGGCATATGCGAGCTACTCACTCTCCCTCTCTTTGTAGCTGTTAACCAATAACAGCATAAGTATATATGTATATCCATAGGCTAAGCGCACATTTTAAAAGGCGAATAAATTCATTCTGAACATACCTACAAAACTGCACTGACGTGCTGATCGTTTTTATTCTAATATATATATATGGAACAAATAATCAATTTCTACACTCCACTGTAGACAACAAGATTAGGTCTTCAGTGTCGCAAATGTTTTTGTCGATTTTTAAACATCTAGCGAGTTCCACCAGGGTACTATGGAAACGCTCGACCTGCCCGTTGGATCCGCTATGCAAGGGCGGCGCATTTGAAATACTGACTCCATAATTATTCATCAGCAGCGAGCTAATAGTCTGGGAGTTCAAAGCTGGCTCATTGTCGCAGTAGATTGTTTTGACTCCCGGGAAGAAGTTCATGAGCTGTAATTAGGGTACTTTCAAGTGCTCTATCGTTCTAGATGGGATTGGTTGAACTATGGCAAATTTTAAAAACTTGTCAATGCAAGTCAGAAAAAATTGTTTGTCAGTTGAGAAGATGTCTACATGTAACATTTTCATGTGACGGAATCGGTGTCTTACCAATTTCTTGTTTCTTAGGGTGTCTGTCGTATTTAGCCCTAGCGCAGGTCTTGCAGTTTTGTACAATTTCGTTGGCCATCTTAGCCATTTTTGGGAAATAGTACTCTGAGAGGACCTGTTTTACATTCTCTTGAGCTGCTCTGTGGTCTCTGTTCTGTGATGAGAATTTCTCTTCTCTCACTAACACTGAAAATGTCCACAACACGATTTTTACAGTGCCAGAACTTGGTAGTTGAAAAATTTCAAACCAAATCGTCCTGCACCAGCGCCAAAGTGTGTAAATCACAGTGTAGCGCATTTACCACATTAGGTTTGACTACTTCCACTAATTCCTCGAGAAGTGATTCTCTGCAAGTAAAACTTAGGGAGTGTCGCCTCTTGTTTCCAAACAGGATAAAGCTACGCTTTAGTGGAAAACGTGCCTCTTCAAGAATTATCTGGTTCTGGAAACAGTTCAAGGGCTTATCTGTGGACTCAATGGTGTAAGTCAAGGAGAGCTCACTATTAGCCGCTGGCATCGACAACTAGATTCTCTTTTCCTGGTTTGTAGAAAATGGGAGCGTTAGACTCGCCAATGCGTGCTTTCCACCGCTTGATTTTAGTGTTTGGGTAGGAGTCAGACACGGCGAAGGCCAGTAGCTGGTGGTCTGTGAATATGTTGATGTCTTTTACACCGTATAAGTAGTGACGCAACTTGCCAAGGACCCAAACGATGGCTAGAAGCTCTCTTTCGTGGCGTAGTTAACTTGTGGGCTTTTTGATGCCCTAGAGATCATTGTGATGGGTCGCCCTTCTTCGGAAAGTACTGCTCCAATACCATATCCCGAAGCGTCGGTCGTTAGATCTTCTTCCTAAAGTCAGGATATCGAAGCATGACATCCTCGGATTCCAATATGTTCCACAGTTTCTGAAAAGTACTGCGCTGGTGATCAGAAAATGCGACTGGAATTTTTCTTGATCTATGTTTGCTGACTGACCCATTTTCACCCTTTTAGGATGTCGGAGATGGGTTTCGCTATCGATGCAAAATCTTTAATAAGGCATCTATAATAACTTGCGAGTCCCAAGAACGATCTGACCTGAAAAACTGTTTCGGGCTCTGGGAAGTCCTGAATGGCCGTACCCTTGTCCGGGTCCGTTGTAGCACCGTAACTAGTGACAACAAATCCAAGGAAATGTACACTCTTCTTAAAAAAGCGAGATTTTTTCTAAGATACCCTCATATTTGCTTCATGCAAGCTCTTCAACACCCAGTCGACATGTCTGACATGGGATTCTTCATCTTTCGAGAAGACGATAACGTCATCGTGACATGCCGATTTGTTCTCGCAGTATGTCATCAATCGCCCTTTGAAAAATGCTGGCGGCATTTTTCAGGCCGAAAGGAAGTCGACAGAATTCATACTTCCCTCCGTTTACCGAAAAAGAAATTTTCTCTCGGTCGCGCTCTGCGAGCGTGATTTTCTGATAGTCAGACTTAAGATCCAGCGCCGAAAAGCACTTGGCTTTACCCAAATTCCCCAGAATCATGGAGATAATGGGCATTGGGTATTTGTCCGCTATGGTTCTTCATTTAGTTTCCGAAAATCCATCACAAGACACATATTTCGGTTACCCATTTCATCTGTGCTCTTTTTGTCAACCACCCAAATGGGGTTGTTATAGGGAGAAACGGATTTCTGAATTATGCCATTTTTCAAAATATTTTGAATAACTTTATTGACAGATTCAGCTGCGCCCATAGCATATGGGTACAGTTTAGCGTAGATAGGATGTTCGTCAACAGTTCTAATAGTGGCTACTACCGAAGTGTTGTATGGCAGCGCTTCGTTAGCGTCTGCGAAAGTCTTTTTCCTACCCATTATCATTTTTAAAAATTTTTCTCTTTTACACACCTATAGTATAATATTGGTTCGGAATTATTGCCAAACTTGAGTTGGCTAAAGCTTAGTCAAAGCTCTGCCCCGACTTGTGTTAACAGGTCTGTAATGTAATGTGGGTTTTTCGCAAGGGCAGGCTGTGCCTCGACTGCATCTGGGCCCTTTTGTCGTTGCTGGGATTGAGGCTTTTGGTCGGGTTTCCGAGCACTATCCTCAATCGCTTTTGGCATAGTTGGTTGCAAAAGTGTATCTGTCGTGATTGGCCTCGATTTCCTGTGCGAGTGCTAAAGCAGAGGGAAGATCGAGCGGATGTGCCGCAAATAGATCATTGGAGAAACTGCGCCTAAGGCTAGAGATAAATATGCGCAAGGCATCACCTCTAAAAGGCACATGCCTTTTGCTAGTGCTGCGTCATACGTCATGTTGACTTTTTTTATGAGTAAAGTGGGTTTCTTCTCAACTTCGTCATAATATTGACGCAAGGTGAGTTGCCCTTGTCTGAGGGTGCCCATTTGTTGCTCGATAACATGAACTGGCCCCTTGTCACTGTAGGTGAAATGTAAACGGTTGATGATGGCGTCAAAATTTAGTATTGTGGCAAACGAAGACAAACCCGCGTCGGCCGAACCCCTTATTTTGCTTCTGATAATTATGACTGCCTGGTAATGGCGAGAGCTGCCATTATCTCGTCCAAATATTTTATGTGCTGTTCTCCTTAAGAGCTGCATCTCTTTCATTGAATGCCGTTACCTGTGCGTCAAGGGCATCTGAAACCGCTCACTCGACTAAAGCCCTAAGTTGCTGGGGATCCATGTCTGTTTTGTTTGAATGCACTGGGTTTTGCTGAATGTCTTCTGGGTATGGGTTTACCCTAATGTCGTCGCTTTCTGAGCCCTCCGAGTCAAAATTTCTCGAGCTGGGGTCCCTATATTTTTCAAATGCCCTATTCATAAGTTGTTATAGGAAATGACAACCTGTCGCAGAATTAGATTTGCACCGTTTAGGAGAGATAAATAAGAGGAAAATACTTTTTCTTTTTGTCGAAATGATAGAACATGCAATGGTCCATTGGATTTGCAGAACAAAATGACCGACAGACAATGTAGCACAATACAGTATAGTGAATTATTTCATTTTTGATTTCCTGACGCAGTACTTAAGACTGAATGGCTTACTTACATGGTTTTTATGGGGTTATGGGGTGTTCCTAATCTTATATTAACAACAACAAAATTTTTCAACGGTGTCCAGTTTAGCTTGCCTGCTATACTGGTGACACACCACGGATTTTTTCTTTCGGTTGGGCGCCAATTAGATATGAGTATTATGGAATAAATGATTTTTTAAGACATAACCGCACGGGTTATGAATGAGTTATTAACATTGGACGTGGTGTCGCAAGGCATACAAAATGTGAACTAAAACTAAAGACAATATAAAATTACTTATGAAGCTACAAAGTATCAATATGAAATTATACAATGCAAATTCATAGCTTCTGCAGAAACGCTTAGCTTGCGCCTCGTGCGGGGCCTGCTATGCAAAGGGGCTTTAATCAACACACATGCTACGTCCCTAAATGACTGCTCGGGCGATACTTGTAAAGGAATTACTGGCCGGTGTACAGATCTCAGTCTCACCAGGATCAGCTCGTTACCTCATACTCCTTTTACAGGATAGGGAAGGAACTACATACTCACTGCCGGGATTACTCACGCGGACGGCGGGCTAGGCCTCGAATCACATATACACTGCCGGGATTACTCACCCGGACGGCGTGCTAAGCCTCGGATCACACACACTGCACATTAGGTTAGGGAAAGGGGTTATGTCGAACCTAGGTTTGTCTCGGTACTCGCGATTGATATTAAACTCCAATAAAATGAACTAGTGGGCTTCGTTACAAACATATCTTTATTTTCACCATTTCACATTCTACAGTTCTCGTACAGTACCCTATTCTATTCTAGTCACTATGCGAAGGCCCTGCCGCACTGCCTGGAGCCCTAGCGCTCCGCTGAACACTCAAGGTTATGTCCCTTGCTTCGCCTTCTTTAAAACGCGTCTACTCCCTTTGATACTCGCTCCAAAAGGGCCAGCACGCTCGTAGGCGAGCCAAGCGCTTGCTTCGGTCGCTCAACTTCGCCGCGAGCTTTCGCAACTTCACCTCGGAGCTTTCGCTCTTCGCCAGCGAATTGAAGTTGTGCTCTCGAAGACAGTGTTGAGCAACCGATCGGCAACGCACGGTTGCTGCAGCGGCCGGCGGTTGAATTCAAACTTAATTTAAACTGGGCTTCTTGCCCTTATCCAACATCATTACTTCGGCACCTTGTCTTAACCTGTTGGAATATGGGTACTAAAGTTTTTGGAGTTGTTGTTGATGCTTAATATGGTCCTAGTCCTCGTAATGAATGACTCAAAGTTCCAAAATGAGAGTATGGAACAGGTAGGAAATATCCAGAATAATATTCTGGATAGTCTACAATGGATTTCGAACATAGATTCGAATAAAAGAGTCATATTTCCGGAATGAGAGTACGGAAGAAGAAATCTGATAGTAAAATATCAGATAATATAAAATATCAGATAATATAAACAGCCTAGTGGTACAACAACGAATAGATTCGAATGAAAGAGTCATATTTCCGGAATGAGATTACGGAAGAGGAAATCTGATAGTAAAATATCAGATAAACAGCCTAGTGACAATGCCAGTTAAACTGAATGGGTTGGTGAAAAATTGCCTGGAATGAGATTGAAAAAAGACGAATCTGAAAGGTTACAGGCTTCATATAGATCTTTAAACAGTTGCTTAGTGAATGCGCACATTTTTGTTATAGTATTCCAGTTACTTATATTGTAAAAAAAAATAGAAGTGCCCGAGCTAAATGGGACGAAACCATTAAAGAAAAATTAGATTCTCATTAATTTTAATAGAACAAGGACTTTGTTAGAGCAGCCTTGGGGTAAAAACATAGTTGATTGGAAGTGGGGTTTTACAGTTAAATATAAAGCCAGACTAGTAGCTCGAGAATTCACACAGGAGTATCTTATAGGCCACGTTGAGACATTTGCTCCAGTTGCAAGAATATCTAGTTTTAGATTTATTCTATAAATTGCAAAACCAATTTAATATAAAGGGCACCATATGGATGTAAAACTGCATTCTTAACTGGTATTTTAAAAGAGGAAATCTGAGTATTCCTGAAGGTTTATAAAAGTCTGCAAGTTAAATAAGTCAATTTATGGATTTGAGGTTTTTGAAAAAGCTTTAAACGGAATGGGCTGTTTTAATTCAGATGAAGATCGATGCATCTATCTTTTTGATAAAGGGGATATAATGAAAGATATTTACGTGCATTTTGTACGTAGAGGATTTGGTTATTGCAAATCTGAGAATAACGATTCATTGATGAGTAATTTTAGGATGACAGACATATGTGAAATAACACATTTAATAGGAATAAAAGTAGAAAGACATAATAGTCAGTCAGTATATATTGCATATATTAGTAATATTCTAAAGAAGTTTAAAAAATGAATGTAATTCAGTTAGTACACCACTACCAAGTAAGCTCAATTATATTGCTTTGAATTTTGGTGTTCAATGTAGGGCGCCATGTAGAAATATATTGCGCAGATAAAAAATAGTCAAGAGTTATGGCAATGTCTTAAAAGAGTGTTAAGGTATATAAAGGGTAAAGGTGTTAATACTTAAAGAAAGCATAACTGGATAAGTTGATTCTGATTGGGCCGGAAATGAGTCTGATAGAAAAAGTGCAACTAGATATCTAATGTGTTGGAACACATAGATCAGAACTTAGTGGCTGCTTCTTCTACTGAAGCAGAATATATGGCTTTGTTTGAAGCAAATAGAGATGCTCTATGGCTTAAATCGTTGATATCTAGTATACAATTTGAATTAAGTGGGCCATTAAAATTCTAGAAGATAATAAGGGTTGCATGAGTATAGCCAATAATTCCACAGCCACAAGATATCAAGACATATTGATATAAATACCATTTCTCAAGAGAACAAATTGAAAATAAACTAATATCTTGAGTATATTTCTACAGAGAACCAAGTGGCCGATATCCTGACAAAGCCGTTGCCTGCTTCCAGATTTGTGACCCTCAGAAACGAATTGGGTCTCACAAACTAATTTTTTTTTTGCAATAAACTAAATTTGTTCTAATTTCGTATAATTATTATAAGGCCATGATCGATTAAGGTATTTCTAGATAAATGTGGATCATTAATATGTTTCCAGAATACGCAACTTGTTCTAGAAGAAACTGTATTTTAACAATAACAATTATAATTAAAAATGGTAATGTATCTTTTGTGTTGGAATATTGAGTGTTGAAATAATAGGTGAAATCTGGTTTCACAACACTGTGTTGTAAATAATAATTTAACAACACTGAATGCACACAAAACTAAATCATACAAAAGTTACAGTGACAGTAGGCTTTTGTTATTTAAAGACTATAACTGTAATTTGAACTGAGGGGTGGCTACCTTAGTGGCCGCTTACACGTGTTTTGGCTTTCCTCGTATCCGCGGAGCAAGTAAAATTCCAAGAATTTTGTTCTGTACGAACACATTCATGCGCGTCTGCTTGAATAACAACAGAGTGATCGTTTTATTTTCTGTGCTGTATTTTAATTCGTTTGTTTCTATTAAGGTTTAATTATTGGTGGTGTTGAGTAGAGTCGACGAAAAGAATGCAGTCAGTTAGTGTTCGATTATAAATGGTGTTGGAATAAGAGAGTTCAGGTATCCCTCGTCGGGAGCACGGACTAGAACCTCTTACTTGTTTTTTTAACCCTGAACCATTGAAAATGGGTAAAAAGGTTATAATGTATTTTTGCAAATTTATGTAACATGCAGAAGGAGCTTTCGGCCCATAAAGTTATTTTCGATAGATAACAGCCGAGTGACCTAGCCATGTCCGTCTGTCCATCCGTCCGTATATTGAACGAAGGATAGAACTATAGAAGAGATGATTTTAGTGTAGGTCTTGTCACGAGCAGTACGAGTTGTTTCCGCTAGTCGTTCCTACTCCGTTTCTAAGCAATCGATAAAAATCATTCAAAATCCTTTATTAGAATTGGGTAAATAATAAGAGCTAGAGTGACAACTTGATTGTTGCTTCTAGAATAGTATATATTTCAGTATCTTTCATTTTATACCTCTCGCCACCTCCCCGTTACCACCAAAAGCTATAAATCAAGTTAACAACCATTTGTCCAACCAATTTAAATGAATTGATTTTTGAGATAAGATAAGATAAGATATAAGAATAAGATATACTGTCGAAAATTGCATTAAGATCGTTTAAGAAACACAAAAGTTATTGATTTGGCTGCAACGTGTCAGCGACAGCTGGCGCAAATTCAAGAATTTCGTAAAAAATTCATGCGCGTCTTTGAACAACAGTTGAGTTTGTATTGTTTTTGTGCTGCTATTTAATCCGTTTTTTCTAACTGATATAATTCTTGGTGTGGCTGTTGGGTAGGGGTGGTTGTCGCGTGTTCGAGTCCTAGAGGGATCTATTTTTTAACCGAACCCATAAAAAATGTTAAAACCATTCTAGAATAAATCAATGACAAACTTAAGTACATTTTTAAATCAATTGTCTTTTTAAGAATATACGAATATTCTTAGACAATAATTACTGAAAATTCATGAAAAGTTTAAGAAACACAATTAAAACGTGTTTTGAAGACCTATGTTGAACAGCCAGGGAAAATCAAGAATTTCTAGTATTAGTACACACACACATTCTACGCGTATTGAATCTACAACAGCATGGCAATTGCGGATGTATTGTTTTCTATGCTGCTATGTTAATCCGTTTTCTTCTCAATAAGACGCAATTATTGGTGTAGCTGTTGGGTATAGGCGGCGGCCGTTACTGAGGTCTGGTGCGCGCTCGAACCCTACCGAGGAAACTAATTTTGTTTTTTTTTTTGCTGTTGAGGCTGTTGAGTAGAGGCGTTTGCAAAGAGTATGGTTACGAGTTCGAGACCTATCAAGAAAATAGTTTTTTTTTAATATTTTTTTATTACTGAGCTGAATTTGGTGTTGGTAGAAGAGGGTTCAGGGTATTCCCTATCGGGAGCTCCCGACTAGAGCCTCTTACTTTTTTTTAAATTTATCTTTATTACTACTAAAGCGAACGAGCGCGTAGCTCGAGCTGCAATTGGTGTTGAAATAAGAGAGCTCAGGGTATCCCCTAGTCGGGAACTCTCGAATAGAACCTCTAATTTGTTTCTTTTAAGTTTTATATAAAACAAATCAATATTATAATTGAAAAATTGTTATAATTATAAGTTGAAAAAGAAACTGATGCATGCTATGTCAACATATACATATATGCCGACTAGTGTATGAAGGAGGCAGCAGGAAGCGTCTCCGACCCCATAAAGTATATATATTCTTGATCAGCATTAATACGCAGAGTAGATCTAGCCATGTCCGTCTGTCCTAAATCCTATATTTTGAGCAAAATGCCTAAGGTTGTAAGATCTAGAGTCACCAAACTTGACATGTAGCTTCTAGAATAGTATATGTTTATATATCAATTATCTTTCAATTTATAGCTATCGTCACTTCCCCGCTACCACCACATAGCTATAAAACAAGTAAATATTCAATTTGTATTACCAATTCAAGCCACAATTTACAAATCGCAAATTGCAAGAATTTCGGTATAAATGTACACACACATTCTCTGGTCTGGTACCAGTTTGAGTCCTACTGAGGGAACTTTTTTTGAAAAATGTATTTTAATTACTGCTAAAGCAACCGAGCGCGAACTTCATTTGGTGTTGGTACAATAATTATGCTTAGTATATTTAGTATTTTAATGGTTAATAATATAAGCTAGAGTCACCAAACTTGACATGTAGCTTCGAGAATAGTATATATATATCAAGTATCTTTACCTGAAAGCTATAAATAATGCCAGTAAACCAATTTGTATTGCCTACCTAATTAACCCACAATTTAAATGCAATTGTATTGTTTTTTCGTGCTGCTATTTTAATTCGTTTTTTTTTTTTATTAGTACTTAATTATTGGTGTGGCTATTGAGTAGAGGCGGCGGAAAGTAGCGCGGTCAGGTACGAGTTCGAACCCTACCGAGGAAACTATTTGTGTTTATTTTTTTTTTTGACTGGTGTGGCTGTTGCGTAGAAGCGGCAGCAAGAATATGGTCAGTTGCGAGTTCAAACCCAGCCAAGGGAACTTTTTGTTTTTTAATTTATCTTTATTACTAAAGCAAACGAGCGCGTAGCGCGAGCAGCATTTGGTGTTGGAATAAGAGGGTTCAGGGTATTCCCTAGTCGGGAGCTCACGACTAGAACCTCTTACTTGTTCTTAAAGATGATAGTTGTTGTTTTGGCTGTTGAGTAGAGGCGGCGGTAAGTAGAGTGATCTGTTACGAATTCTAGTCCCATCGAGGGAATGAACCCAAATAGTGGGTAAAAGCTGCCGCTACGTAGTTATCAATCAATTAAATAAACGAATTTGGACTGCCCACAAATTTAAATTAAAGTTTAAATGCAATTGTCTTTTTGAGAGTATACCTACGAATATTCTATAGCACAATAAGCTCCACTGAAAAGTGTATCAATATCGGTTTAGAAACAGTTTTTTTTTAAGTTAACGTGTGGCCTACATTGACACGTGCTTGCGGCAACTAACACATATTTCAAGAGTTTCTATGTACATGTAAACACACAACATACGTATGGGTCTTCTTACAAGTGTCATTGTTATTTTTCTGTGCTGTGTGTATGAGCTATGGTTATCGAGGGGAGGCGGATGCAAGAGTTGCGAACTGTACCGGGTTTGAGCCCTGTTGAAGGAACTATTTTTTTATACCCTGAACCTTTTCAAAATGGGTAAAAAAGTTATAATGTTTTAGTGCAAATATATGTAACAGATAGCAAGTATATTTATTCAATATCATCATCAATAGCCAAGTCGACCTAGTCATGTCCGTTTGTTTGTCCGTCCGCGCGGAACGAGTAGCCAGCTGTTAGTGGTAGCATTTATGTATGTATAGTATGTATTTACATATGTATTACCACTAACCAAAGAGCATATAGATGGGACATACCGTAGAAGAAATGTGGGCACTAAAGAATCGGTGACATCTGGTCCAAAAAATGATTAAGATATACATATGAAGTCTTTTATTCGCTTACACTACAGGAAAATGTTTTGGCTTGCTCTCTTTCATATGATTTGTGCGATAGAACGGCATCGCTGTTTATTTTTATCTTGCACGCACTTACTCTCAGTGCTCTCAATGCTCTCTTTATGTCTAGGTACCGTTTAAATATTTGTGTGTGTAAGTTATCACCCAGCCCGCAAGGCAATTCTTATTGCACTCATAAACAAAATTTCGGTATAAGTCGCTATCCCAATTACTTAGCCCTTTCAGACTTATTAGACCCGTTTCAATCATTACGTCCACTTAACGCGCAGCTGCGGCTCTGCTAACATAAATATCCAGACTCCCGGCTCTAACACAAACACAACAGCGCAACCACTTAACATAAAGATCCATATTCTCATGCGCAATTCATAACGTAAACTAAAGGTTCGTATTCTCATGCGCAATTCATAACGTAAACTAAAGAACCCAGTCTCTCGAGCGCAATTGCTAACGTAAACATGAACCCAAGCGTCTAGCTTACGCAAGCCACCCCCGCGAGCTTTTAAGCGTTAAGGAAAGAATCTTTTGCCTAAACACAGCTGATTCGCAGCATAAGATCACCGCGAGTTTTTGAGCTTTAAGAGAATAAGCTTTATCATAACCATAGCTGACTTGCAGCATAAGTTCACAATTGTACTTCAGTTCTAATCTTGGATTCAAAAAATAAAACCTTCAGCCTCCCACTTTAAAAATATTTTTTTCCAATTAGTAGCGACTAATTGGTTAATTTGTATGTGTCCGCACAAGTAAAAATGTAATTGCACATTTTTTATATGTATAGAACCATTAATGCGCTTGTGTGCCTGTTGGTGCCTGCCTGCCTGTCCGATTCAAATTTGGCAATATTTTGCGATTTCTGATTTTCGACGTGTACACACAGACACACACACACAAATGTGTGTGAATGGGCAGATCATGGGCGCAAAATAAAATAATTTTATACCCTGAACCCATTGAAAATGGGTAAAAAGGGTGTAATGTATTTGTGAAAATGTATGTAACAGCCAGAAGGAAGCATCTTCGATCCCATAAAGTATATATATTCTTGATCAGCATCAATAGCAGAGTCGATCTAGCCATGTCCGCCTGTCTGTCCGTCCGTATGTATGAACTCAAGGTTCTCAGAACCTATAAGAGCTAGAGTCTTGAAATTTTAGCTGTAGGTCCTCCTAGTCCCCGCGCAGATCAAGTTTGTTTCGATATCGAAATCCTATTTTTTGAGCAATTTTGCTAAATAATAAGAGCTGGAGTCACCAAACTTGACATGTAGCTTCTAGAATAGTAAATATTTCATTATATAGCTATCGCCACCTCCCCGCAACCACAATAAAGCTATAAATCATGTTAGTAAACCAATTTGTATTGCCTAACTTATTGAGCCACAATTTAAATACAATTGACATTTTGAGAATACACAAATATTTTATGGTATAATAAGATCTTCTACTGAAAACACATTCACACACACACATTCATGCGCGCCTGCTTTGAATTCTATCAACGGCATTCCAATCGCGATTGTATTGTTTTCTGTGCTGCTATTTGAATTCGTTTTTTTCTCATTAAGACTTAACTGTTGCTGTGGCTATTGAGTAGAAGCGGCGGAAAGCCGTTACGAGTTCGAATTTTGCCGAGGAAACCATTTATTTTTTTTGGCTGGTGTAGCTGTTGAGTAGAGGCAGCAAGTAATGCGGTCAGTTGCGAGTTCAAATCCTGCCAAGGGAACATTTTTTTTTTAATTTATCTTTATTACTACTCAAGCGAACGAGCGCGTAGCGCGTGCTGCATTTGGTGTTGGAATAAGAGGGTTCAGGGTATCCCCTAGTCGGGAACTCCCGACTAGTACCTCTTACTTGTTTATAATTTTGGGTTCGAATTGATGAATAAATGTTGACCCCTTGTTACCTGCAGCAGCCCGTTGGGCCAAAAGGGTAAACTTTGGCAAGCACCTGCACCTACATACATATGTAGGTCAAGTGACTGATCACTTAACTAATTTTATGACCAGCTGTACCTTCATAAATTTGTTTAGAAATTTGGGTAAAAGAAAAAAATGTTAAAAACTAAAAATTAGACTTCCTGACAGTTCCAGGACAGGCACTGGTTTAGTTGACAGTAAACTTCGGAATCGAGCGGTGTTATCGAGTGATTTTCAGTGTTTTCTCTAACTATTACCTATGTGCAAAAATTCATAAAATTTTAAAATGTTAACAAAGACTATGGCTGAGCCAAAAAGTGTTAATGAATCTGTGCGTGTTAAACCCAAAACTGACAGAAAAGAGTGGAAAATGAACGGAGCTAAGTGCAAAGTCCCATCATGTCGTAGGAGTTATAGGAAAAGTACACAAAATTTCCCAGAGAGATTGTTTTCGTTTCCTTCAAAAGAATTTTATTTTAACAAATGGGTTAAATTGTTTAATTTTGACTCGTATTTGCCGCGAAACAAGGCTAGAATATGTGACATGCATTTTGAACACAAATATTTTGGCAAAGCTAAGTTAAAAGGGAACGCAGTTCCCACATTACACTTGTCCGAAAACACTTTGTTGCATTCGACTATCGATGACCTTAATAAGCAGGAAAATGTTGTAGAGAATATATTAGAAACCAATATCCCGCCGTCGTTTCTCAATATGAAAGTGCCGAAGATATAAATATAGCCAATTTATTAAGTTTCAAAGATAATCGCAAAAATCAATTATGGAAAGACCTAGACAGTCACACTAGCTTAATAGATTTAAATGCTTCGGAGAGAGAACAAAATGATACATATTATAGAAAAAAATATTATAAGATGATGCTTGATCTAAAAAAGACATAGGAAAGTTTTGAAAAGTTAAAAAGGAGGGTTTTTCTTTAAAAAACTGTCCCAAGAAGACGAGGTATGTCTTTAAGATTTCAGAAACCGAATATATCTAAAAATGTTTGCACAGCAATAACAAATATGCCTCATGTTTCTGACGAAGCGAAAATTCTATGCAAAATGCTTCTTAAATGTTCGCGATTTTATAACAGCGCAGAAAGGAAAGTCACACAAAATATAAACATTTATTATATGATTACTTACGGGACGTCCTAAATTTAAGACTTCTTTCAAAAAAAGTATATCTCGATGGGCGCTGTTTAAAAATTTCACCCCGGAATTTTATCCCGACATGCTAGAAAACTTACAGGACATAGTTAGCAAAATGAGTGAAAAGGGAAAAGATGATATTCTTGTGTTAGATGAGGTGAAAAGTAAACGAGAACTGCAAAACAATGCATGACTTGATGAGATTCAAGAATTTGAAAATGATGGGGTTAAAAAAAAAAGTTGTTAGGGCAGCAAGTCTGTGTTTTCCTTGTTAGGGGCCTTTTTGAATATTGGAAATATGTCTTAAGCTACACTTTTTCTGCAAATGGGATAAAATATGCAGCTCTTAAGGAAAAAATTGAGTCTAATATTGGACTTTCTCAAACTCTAGGACTTAACGTGAGAGCCGTTGCTTGTGACCAGGGCTTTAATCATAGAGCGGCTTTCAAAAGCGGCTTTCAAAAGCGTTCTTGAAGCGAACAGACGTGTTTTTTTTGTGCTCTCCGTTTTGTTTTCGATTTAATAAAACACCGGCGTTTTAATTATTTATATTTTAATTTTCTACTATTCTGTTCGCCTTCTCGGTTTATTTTTTTTTATCGCGAGTGCATGCTTGTGGTCTGTGCATTTTTGTTATTTAAATATTGTTTCTTTTAAACTTGTGTTCTTGTGCATTTTTGTTTGTGCGCTTGCGCTATTTAGCTCTGTGGGTAAGCTTCTTGTTGTTGTTTGTTGTTTATGTTTAACTGCACATCGCCTCTCTGGTGTGCAAGATTTCGTGGGCAAGCAAGCAATCTATAATAGACTACTCTCGCACTCTCGCGCTCTCTCACCTTTTTTTTTCAACTTGCGCTTTGATCTTTTTCTACTTTCTGCCGCTTGTTGGTGCTCCATACGCTATTAATCTAATCTAAATAACTCTCTTTTTACATTTGGCTGTGTTATTACAGTAGAGACCCATATATGGACATAAATTGTCTGTTTTTAAAACTTGCCAAATGCCAATTCGGCAAGTCAATCCAGATACCTTGTTGGCTGTGTGATAATGTCGTGCATTCTAATGTGCGGGTTACACTGGTCTTGTGGGGATGCTGTTGCCAAACGAAATGGTTTGCACTATAGTGCGATGTGTAGGGAGATTGATGGTGAAATGCGGGCGTTTATGCGTCAGACCAGGAGTGGCTTTAGGGGTCTGATTGTTGGTTTTCGTAAACTTAACGATCAGCTCACAGCCCTGGACACCCAATTTAATAGCCTTAAACTGTTAGTGAGTCTCCGGGGCTAAAACATGTGATCTGCCGTTGCCTAATACCCTTCAGCCTCCGACTGCTATGCAGCAGCCTACTACACCGATTACACAGCAGCTCATCTCGTTTGTTACTCCGGTAGCTGTGAGGTCTGCTGTGGAACTGATTTGTCCCGAAAAGTGTGAATCGGCACGAGAAAAACCAGTCGAATTTCCGTGTCGTCCGCTGTCGTGGGTGTTCCGAAAGGGCGATAGCAACAATTAAATTTACAACGGCCGCTAGAAGGCTCGTCGTCCGGACTACCGGCTGTTTTAGGTACCATAGTTAATAGTGTTCCCACTGTCCTACCTGTGGCACCTAAGCCTCTAGTCGGTGTTCCACCGAAGAGACTTATTTTTGTTTCTAGGCTTGCCCCCCACTTTTCTCAGATGATGTAAAAGCCTTTATACAGGCAAAAATTCAAGCCCCAGGTTACTGGTGGAGAAATTTAAGTTCGCTTTGAAAGGGATATTGCGTCCTTTAAAATAAGTGTTCCGCCAGAAATTTTACTGATATTTGTTGTAAAGAGTTTTGGCCGGAGCACTTAATAGTAAAAGAATATAAGGCCAAAAAGAAAAATCGGACTCCGATTTTATTACCACCTATTTCTAATGGCGCATCAACTTTAGTTGCTGCGTCAAAAAACTAATTCCATCTTTCGAGCTTGCCTACCAGAATGTTAGAGGTCTTAAATCTAAACTCGCTAAACTTATTTAGACTCTCTTGCTTTTAATTTTCAAATTATCGCTTTTACTGAGACCTGGCTGAAGCCGGACATCTCAGACTCTTCAATTTTTACCTCCAAATCACCACTTACAGATGCGATCGAGCTTCCCGTATCGGAGGAGGAGTACTTTAGCTGTCGAGTCTGCTCTTTCGTCGGAACGCATTGATCTTCCCATCTCAGAGATTGAGTTGGTGGCTGTACGAGTTGTATTTGGTACTTTTTCTATCTTTTTACATGTTCATATTTACCTCCTCTATCTAATTTGTCTACCTATCAAACCCATTTAATGCTTTAAATCTATTCCTCCCTACTTTCTGATAGAGACCTTTTAGTAGTTCTTGGTGACTTTAATCTTCCCGTTGTCGAGTGGTCATCGCCATCAGACTCAAACTTTCTGTTGCCGTATCGTAAACGAATTTTTGATGGTTACTGAATGTCCTTACGGCAGGTTTTGTGTGCGCAATTCAAGAAACAGATCTTTGATTAATTTTCGTGTTGGATTCGTTCAACAGTGTTGTGCACAGGATAATCCGCTTACACTTCCTGAAGACCTTTTTCATTAACTTGAATGGTCATTGATTTTAGCCCGAGTCCCTATAAGGAATCGGAATTGCTGAACGTATGCGTTGTTTCAGAAAGGCTGATTTTCACAAGCTTAATGATCTTATTCTCAAGTCGACTGGTCCCAACTGTACAATTGTGCAGACATTGATGTTGCCTTGAAACTTTTTGACACCTTGTCTCGATTTTTGATGTCTGCCTTCCTCTTGATTACCCAGCGAGGCCTGATAGGCCTCCCTGGTTCTAAAGGAATGATGAGGTTAAAAAACGTGAAGTCGAGGTGTTATAAAAGTTTAAAAAATCGGGAAATCACTCTGATTTCTCCCGCTATGCAGTTGCCCGATCAAATTTTTCCACCCAAAATTCCATTTGCTATAAGAATTACCTTCGGCGTTGTCGCCTTCAATTTTCACATAATCCTAAGCAATTTTTTAACTTTGTCAATTCTAAACGAAAGACATCTACTTTGCCTTCTTCGGCTAAGTTTGCAGATGAGAGCGTGAACACTGATCCAGGCTAGCCGATCTGTTCGCAAACTTTTTTCAAACTACCTACTCCTCCTCTAGGTTATAAAATCAGCCTTATCCTTATCAGTTACAGAGGTCAAACTGCATCTTTAATCCCATTTTACCGAAAGTTCGCTTCTTAGCGACCTTAACACTATAAGCCGGTTTACTCACCGGGCCCTGATGGTGTTCCTGCTTGCGTGCTTAGATACTGTGCTGCAGCATTATGTAAACCTGTTTTAAAACTTTTTGAATTGTCCGTAAACACTTCATCTTTTCCGACCATCTGGAAGGAATCATTTTATCCGTCTCCATAAGAAAGGGAGTAAGTCCGATGTCGAAAACTATAGAGGTATTTCCAATTTCCGCTTCCTAAAGCTTTTGAGAGAATTATAACATCTCAACTGCAGCATTTATGTAGTTCTATTATTTCACCTTCCCAGCATGGGTTGTGAAGCGCAGATTACAACCATAACCTTCTTGAGTTTACTTCGTTTGTTTGTGGGTTTAAGAAAGAAAGCAGACTGACGTCATCTTACTGATTTCAGTAAGGCTTTCGACTCTGTCAACCATTCCTTGCTGCTTCTATTAAGCCTTCTCGGCTTCCCAGTCAATCTTTTGAACTGGATTTCAGAGTATTTGCGTGACAGAACCCAAAAGGTTCTTTTCAGAAATTCGATTCTAACGTTTCTGGTGACTTCCGGTGTTCCTCAAGGTAGTCATCTTGGCCCGCTACTCTTTACTCTTTTCATCAATGACCTTCCCTCGATCTGTCTCACTCTCGAGTTTAATGTTGCTGATGAGGTAATTATGCCTTGCATATAAGGATATGGCATCATGTTATCTCTTACAAGCGGACATTGATGCGTCAGGGGTGTCTAGCCAACCTGTTAAACTTAAAATGCTCTAAATGTAGGTAATGACCTTCTATAGAAGCCCTCCTCAATTGGTTTCTTACATCCTTGACAGCATACCGCTTGAGCGTGTTAATAGTCTTCTAATGAAGTTAATGATCTAGGTGTCATCCTTGACACAAACTTAAATTCGACTCTCATGTTAATACCGTGGTCAATAAGGCCAGAATAGTTATGGGTTTCATCAAGCGATGGTCGAAGGAGTTTGACGATCCGTACACGACAAAAACACTTTTATTTTTGGTACGACCTATTCTTGAGTTGCCTCATGTTTGGTCACCACAATATGCTACCCATCAGGACAGAATTGAATCCGTTCAGAAACAATTCTTGTTGTTTGCCCTTAGTGGTTTAAATTGGGATCCTCGTGTGCGGTTACCGTCATACTCCAGTAGACTTCTGTTGATTAACCTTCCTTCTTTAATTAATCGTAGAACCATGCTGGGTGTAATATTTATTCATAAATTAATTACTGGTGAAATCGACTCTTCTGTGTTGACTAGCCAATTAAATTTCTCTATCCCTACTAGACTAACACGTAATTTTGTACCTTTATCGCTTCAATTTTGCTCAACTAATTTGCCTTGCATGAACCGTTCAGGGTTCTCTGTGATGACTATAACAAGCATTACAGAGTATTCTGCTCGGAAGCTTCTCTTCCTCGTATAAAGTCTTCTATTCTAAACTATTTAGCAAGTAGATAGTCCTATCTTTATTTGTAATTGTATTTGTACACATACTCGTAGTTTGTATCGACATTTTTTTATATTTTTTTTTCTATTTACTTTGCATTTCGTGTCGTACGTTCACGACTGCGCCCTCGGTCGGTGGGGGGAGGTGGGATGCAGTACGTTGCATCGGGATTCGCGTTAAAAAAAAAAAAAAAAAGGTGAGGTATTGATTTCAAGAAGCCTAGCTTTAGAGTCAATGGCAAAGAAATTTTCGTTATATTCGATTCTCCCCATCTTATGAAATCGCTTAGAAATATAATTATATTACGCGATCTTACTACACCAGATGGCATAGTTTCGTGGCTTATAATAAGACAATTGTTCGAAATCGTAAGAACAAATTTACCGCGTCTTTGCCCCAAATTGACTTTTAAGCATATAAGCCCAAATTGTTTCGAATAAATAAAAGTAAAGTATGCCACTAAGGTTTTTAGCCATAGTGTCAGGGCTGCAATTCGAACAGTAATTGATTCTGGAGGCTTATTCGGAAAAGTTCTGCAGCCACGGCAACATTTATTGAAAAAGTTAACAGACTTTTCGATTGCCTTAATATGAATCCGTATAGCTCTGCCTTACGAAAACATAATGTTGTCCATGAATACCTCAAAACAATGATATTCTATTTTAAAGAGCTCAAATACCCACTGAAAGTGTATTGCATTAATAGGATGATTATAACAATCTCATCCGTAATTGCTTTAGCGGAAAGTCTTTGAAAGGAAAACCCCAATATTTATTTTGTTGCTACTTCCAATCTAAGTCAAGACCCCCTAGAAAAAGCTACAAATACTAATCCAACAATGTTTGAATTTAATATAATAATGTCAAAAATGCTATCAATGAAAATATTGACATCAGCTTCAGTATCTGGGAATTGTGTACCGGATGAAAATGTTATGTTAGCCAATGTCATAAAGGACTGTCGATTACACCTATCTAAATCGAATGCCCATTTTACCGCAAATTCTTTTATCGAAGAGGATACGATCTCTTCAGATAAGGAGTCCGAAGTGGCATTATCTTTGGAAGAAACAATTGCCAACATGCGGCACGCTTTTAATGAAAATGCATTGCGGTATTTTGCTGGTTATCTTTTGTACAGGCTATTACAAAAGCATGACTGCGAAATATGTGCTAATCTTTTGAAAGAAAGCAAGGAAATGCAATCTTCTTCGGAGTATTTGATACTCCATAAAAATGTTGGCTTTGTAATTCAGAGTCTTAAGCTTAAAGCCCCTTCTGATAATTTTTTTTTCAATTATAAAAGTTCACTTCAAATATCTATTTTAAAACAAGTAAGAGGTTCTAGTCGGGAGCTCCCGACTAGGGGATACCCTGAACCCTCTTTTTCCAACACCAAATGCAGCTCGCGCTACGCACTCGATTGCTTTAGTAGTAATAAAGAAAATTAATATAAAAAAAAAATTGTTTCCTTGGCAGTGTTCGAAATCGCAACTAACTGCACCACTTGCCGCCGCCTCTACTCAAAAGCCACACCAATAATTAAGTTTTAATCAGAAAAAACCGATTAAAATAGCAATACTGTTGATAGAATTTAAAGCAGACGCGCATGAATGCATGTGTGTACATGTATACAGAAATTCTTGGAATTTGCGCTAGCTGCTGCTAACACGTGCGCACTTAATTTTTGTGTTTCTTAACCGATCTTAATAAAATGTTCGACAGTACATCCTATTGTAGAATAGAATATAGAATATTTGTGTATTCTCAATTGTGTTATTAATTGCATTAATTGTGGCTTAAATTAGTGGGCAATACAAGTTGGATTATTAACTTGATATATAGCTTTGTGGTGGTAAAGGGGAGGTGGCGATATCCATAAAATGAAAGATTCTTGATATATATATACTTTTCTAAAAGCTACATGTCAAGTTTGGCAACTCTAGTTCTAATTATTAACCAAAATTGCGCAAAAAACAGGATATCGATATCGATTTTGATCGATTACTTGGAAACGGGGAAAGTTATCGAATATCGGAAAGAAACTGCAAGCCAAAGCAAAGAATTGCAAGTGGTTAACTGGTAATATTGTTGGTGAATCGTCAACTTCAAATATGAACAAGTAAGAGGTTCTATTCGGGAGCTCCCGACTAGGGGATACCATGAAACCTTTTCTTCCAACAACAAATGCAGCTCGCGCTATGCGCTCGATTGCTTTAGTAGTATAGAAAAAAATAAATAAATAAATTGTTCCCTTGTCAGGGTTCGAATTCGCAACCAACAGCACCACTTGCCGCCGCCTCTACTCAAGTGCCACACCTATAAACGGGTTTTAATGAGAAAAAACCCAATTAAAAAAGCAGCACAGGAAACAATACAATCGCAATTGCAATGCTGTTGATATAATTCAACGCAGACTCGCATGAATGTGTGTGTGTACATGTATACAGATATTCTTGGAATCTGCGCTAGCTGCTGCTAACACGTGCGCACATCATTTTTGTGTTTCTTAACCGATCTTAATGAAATTTTCGACAGTACATCTTATTGTAGAATAGAATATAGAATAATTGTATATTCTCAATTGTTTTATTAATTGCATTAATTGTGGCTTAAATTAGTGGGCAATACAAGTTGGATTATTAACTTGATATATAGCTTTGTGGTGGTAAGGGGGAGGTGGCGATAGCCATAAAATGAAAGATACTTGATATATATATACTTTTCTAGCATCTATATGTTAAGTTTGGCGACTCTAGCTCATATTATTTACCAAAACTGCTCCAAAAACAGGATTTCGATATCGATTTTTATCGATTACTTGGAAATGGGCAAGTTATCGAATATCGGAAACAAACTGCGAAACAAACAAACGATCTGCGCGGGGACTAGGAGGACCTACAGCTAAAATTTCAAGTCTCTTGCATATAGGTTCTGAGATCCTTGCGTTCAATTATACGGACGGACGGACTGGCAGACTGACATGGCTAGATCGACTCGGCTGTTGATGCTGATCAAGAATATATATACTTTATGGGGTCGGAGATGCTTCCTTCTGCCTGTTAAATACATTTGCACAAATACATTATACCCTTTTTACCCAATTTTAATTGGTTCACAGTATAAAAATATACAGTTAAGTCCTGCATCTCTGCTACAAACGCAAGTTTATATGCGGACTGGTTTTCTGCCGTTCACCCATGTCTTGAGCACAGGAAAAACATGCTCAATCAGTTTATTTTAATTTTAATAAGAAAGAATTGTAAGTGGTTAACTGGTAATATTGTTGTTGAATCGTCAACGTCAAATATGAAAAAGCTTAATATTATAAGATAATAAAGTTATTAATACTATAAATATATAATCGGTCCTTTTTTTAATTTGGCATATTTGAATATTTTAAAGATTTTAATTTTGACAACAAATTTCCGCTGGTCATAAAATTAGTTAAGTGATAAGTCACTTGACCTACGTATGTAGGTGCAGGTGCTTGCTAAAAATTTACCCTAAAAGTCATGGTGAACGGACGTGATCTTGAGAATATAATATTTTTGGAGACTACAACTACACTCGGTCTTACTGTGCTGCCAGTATGCCTAATTGCAAAGGAAGTGATTTCTCTACTCTGACATATATATCTCTATATATAAAACTGTTTGTCCTGACTGACTGATTGGTGATCAACGCACAGCCCAAACCGTAAGAGCAAGAAGGCTAAAATGTTCACTGTAGTTATCTTATGCGATAAAGGTGGACGTTAAGACAGGGTTTAAGGAAATTCCACCCGCATGTGTGAAAAAATCGCGAAAAACGTTTGTATGAAACTTTTTTGTTTAACATCCGATCGCCCTCAAGCTCATTTTCAAATATCTTTGTTCAAATTCATTAGAGGAGTATTTCCCACTTTTTGGGAAGTCCATCCCTCCTTGGTGGAAATGGGGGTCAACGATATGGTGAGTGACGTTTCGCGCTCAAATAAATTTCCAAGGATCTGTATGAAAAATCATTTGAGACGTGCTTCACATTTTTCGCAAAATCAAAGCTTCCTCAGGGAAAAATGCGGGTCAAAGATTTTTTGGGTGCAGCTTTAAGTTTAGTCCCATCGCCCTCAGACTTACATTCGAAGCCCTCCAAAAGAACTTAATCAACATTTGTTTCAGCGATTTTAGAAATTCCATTCCAGATTGTGGCAAATTGCCGGTAAACGATTCTATGAAAGTTCGTGGATAGTAAATGCGGGGAATATATTTAATATTATTTGTATTATTTTTATTTTATAACAAAACTTGCCACGGGCAAGACGGGTAATACCCGCTAGTAAATATCTATTTATATGAAGGGTTCTTGTCGTGTACGGTTCGTCAAACTCCTTTGATCATCGCTTGATGAACCCCAAAATAATTCTGGCCTTATTGACCACGGTCGTAACATGACAGTCGAATTTAAGTTTATGATCAAGAATGACACCTTGATCATTAACTTAAATATAAATAAGTGCTATCTTCGGCACACCGAAGATTTAATACCCTTGCAGACCCAACCTTTTCAAAATGCTTATAGTGCTTTGCCCGTATCTAAGAAGCACAGGGAAAATAGTTAATGCCGAGTATGGTTAAGATACCTGAAAAACCAAACAGGTTTCCGTAAGGGGGGGGGGGATGGTACTGTTAACACGCTCGAGCGGTAAGCTATCAAGGTTGTCAGAAACCATTTGAGGAGAGCTTCGCTAGAAAGTCATTACCTTACATTTCCAACAGTTTCATTTAATAGGGTGATGCGAGTAAAACTAATAAGTACCGAGTTTGGTCAAGATTCTTGACCATAAAAATTTTCATACAACTAATTTTCGAAGGTTGTCAGAAACTATTTGAGTGAGAGCTTCGTCTAGAAAGTCATTGAAACCTTACATTTCCAACAAGTTTCAATTTAACAGGGTGACTTGCCACCAAGACTAAGAAGCACCAACGCTTGTTAAAGATTCCATGATGCCATATCTTTATATGCAAGGCATAATTTCATATCATTTGCATACATTACTACTAAAAGTGAGACAGTAGCGAAGGAAGGACATTGTCGGAGATGTCTCTCGCTCCTTTCACGACTAATACCCTCTGCAAGGGTAATAAAAATAGTAAAGAGTATCGGGTCAAGAAAACTACCAGAAGGAAGTCACCAGAATACGTTTAGAAAACGAATATCGGAAAAAAACCTTTTGGGTTCTGTTAGGCGAATACTCTTAGATCGAGCTCATAATATTGACTGGGAAGCCGAGAAGGCATAACTTCTGAAGCTGGCAGGAGTGATTTACGGAGTCGAAAACCTTACTTAAATCACATGAGCTGACGTCAGTCTGCATTCTTTTCTAAAAAGCCATCAATTACAAGTGAAGAAAACTGACGAGCCCATGCAGATATGGTGAAAAAATAGAGCTAAATGAAGGATGCAGTTGAGATGTCATGATTCAAAAGTTGTACGTATATCGGATTTACCTAGAATTTACTCCATTTCTTATGGAGTTGAAGAATTTACAGGCAATGCAAAAAGTTTTAAGGCAGGTTTACATAGTGCTGCATCACAGTACCTGAGCACACAAGCGGGAACACCAAAAAGGCTCAGTGAGTATCCGGCTTGATTGCGTTAAGGCCGCTGAGAAGCGAACTTTCAGTAATAATAGGATATAAGGTGGGTATAATATGTCCGTTTTTTCTATGCCTTTATATGAGACCCTCTTATAATGTCTGCTTAACTAAAGTTCATCATAACTAACGTTCATTGGTCACATCTTTAACATTCACATCGACCAGAATAGCACTGCTGACTATAATTATTTTTGAAAAGGTGATTAAAAGAATTAGATTTTCCAGATGATAAATGCATTTTTAATTTTCTTTTTTGTTTTCTAATTTGTTTAGTTCAAGTGGTCTGCACCTATATCATTTGATGTTTGGATCGCACTGAGGCTTTTTCTGATTTCATTAAGAATGGTATTGATTTTTGAATTTATTTCTATTTGTCTGTTCTCCAAGCCTATCAACTGGCCCTATTCCCAATAGTCGTAGTCTGGGGCTCGGGAAATTACTTTTAAGGCTTATATATTTAAGCTGCGAGCTTGTCAATTATGTTCCCGCAAAGTGGCTACCAGCGTTTCTATATGTCCGAGGTCTGTTGCGAGGATCTTTTTTATGTGATCTTTTGACGTTGTATTTGCCTTATACTAGAGTAAAAGATAAAAACGTGTGCCCTAAAAATCAACTGATATAGATGCAACGCATTGGTGCGAAACAGTTTTTCAAAAAGTAAATAATAATAAACAGCTGGAAGATTTAATTTTTTCAATCATCTTATCAAAAATAAATATAATTAGCCCTGCTATTTTGGACGATGTCAATATTAAAGAAGTGACCAATGAAAGTCCCATCAACGTAAGTTGAGCAGATATCATATAAGTAGCCTATATTAAGGTATTCCGTAATAGCAAAATTTCATACTTTTTAATTAAATACCTTTACCCAAAATTAGTGTGTATAAAGATTAACGTTTACCCCGTTCTCCGTAGTAGGACGATTTTGGGCTTTTAGCAAGGAGGCCGAATTTAGTACGGGCATCTTCGCCATTGATGAATGTGACAAAGCCGTGGATACCACCTTGTGAAAGAAGCTCTCTACACCCATTTGCGCCCAGCAGCTGGTTCCGTCACGCAATGTAGGAGCCATCCTGGACCCAGTAGCCATTGTCGACGATGGAATCGTTATCATCAACGATGGCATCGTCAAAGGGTCATACTTGATAACCTATGGCAACAAGGTGTCCATAAACGGGACTCAGTACGTGAATCATTAAGGGCTGTTGAAAAAGAAGCCTGTTAATCGCTCCTTATTGCTTCACACATTATGCCTTCTCGGCTTCCCACTCCAAATGTTCTGGTAATATAAAGTTGTGCCTCGCGAAAAAGGATATGGACTACTGTAATTTATTGCAAGCCAACATATATGCCTTTCATTATTGAGTAAAGTGCAAGGTTATGACATTTTATTGGAAATCTCCCTACATGGTTTCTTACACATTTGACAGCTAATCGCGCAAATATGTAATTAAGCTAATGATTTAGGTGGCATGCTTGATGATGAACTTAAATTTGACTATCATGGTACGACCGTGAACAATATGGCCGCAATTGCAAAATATATGCGACATCTTATCAACTTCAGACTACCATGTCATCTTGCTGACATATGAACATCTTGTATGACAAAATGTTCTGTTTTCCAAGATATTTTCAAACGACCTGCACTATTTGCAAACCTGCAAAGCCGTGAGGCAAATGTCTAAATAAAAATTTATTGTGGTCTTGCCAACTTTTTAAAAGTTTTAATTGCATAGAAACGAAAATTAGAAGATTATAGCTGAGAATTCTCTCTTTCAGCTTCACTCCTACTCCCAATCCTATTCAGCATTTTCATCTAATAGCGCAAAATATCATCGGCTGTCTGGTCCCCGTAGCAATCAAAAATCTTGGATAACTCAACTTTAGTTGCTTATAAACATTATTAATACAGGGTTAATATTTTCATTGTTATGCAGACAACGTTACCTATTTGTTATTACAAAATAATAATGAGTTTTTATTTTAAGATATATCCTCCATTTATGGAGGACCATAAAGTCCCAACTGATCTGTAGGTACAGTAAGCGGTTAATACGGAACTCCACGTCAAGAAAAGCTGTAGCCGAGTATTTGGGTATAAGTCACACGCACTGCTATACTCCGCAACAGTCAGAAACGGAATTTTTAAATAAATCAGCAAGCAGGTATGATTGAATAAAGTCACGTTGCAGGACAAAGGAAAGTAAGAGTAAGTCGAGCGTCTCTGACTAGCAGATACTCTAAGCCCTCTTCGCATGGTAGCTTCGCTTGACTTAGCAGTAACAGAAATAAAATAACTAGGAGGCTCTAGTAGGGAGATTCCGACTTAGGGATAACCTGCACCCTCTTCTACCAACACCAAATTCAGGTAGAGCTACGTGCTCGTTTGCTTTAGCAGTTATAAAAATTAATTTACAAAAAAAGACAGTTCAATAAGACTCGAATCCGTAACAGACCATACTACTTACCACAACCTCTACTCAACAGCCATACCACCAATTGACTTCTAGCGAGAAACAAATTAAAATAGCAATACATACACACGCACAGAATACAATACAATGGCAATTGCAATGCTGTTAATAGAATTCAATAAATTCAATGTACAAGTGGGCTGCCAAAACACATTTTCTTAAATAACTTCTGTGTTTCTTAACCGATATTGATGAAATTTTCAACAGAAGGTCTTATTGTACTACAGAATGTTCGAAAATTCTCAAACTGACTCAAAACTCGAAAAACAAACTTTGGTATCGATTATTATCGATTACTTGAAAGCGGGGTAAGTTATCGATTATCGGAAATTAACTCGTACTGCGTGGGCACTAGGAGGACCTACATACCAAATTTCATGGATCTAGCTCTTATAGGCTCTGATATCCTTGCGTTCATAAATACGGACTAAAGGACGGACGAACAGACAGACGGACATGGCTAGATCGACAAGGCTATTGATGCTGATCAAGAATACATATACTTTATGGGATGCTTTCCTCTGTCTGTTACATACATTTGCACAAAGACATAATACCCGTTTTTAAACGAGAAAGAAAAGCTATCTTCGGCACACCTAAGGTCAATATATCTTGAGAACCAAAAAAGTTTTCCATACAACAATAACGACCGATCATTCCTATAGCAGCTATATGTGTCCAATGTTGATAGAATATTGAAACTAATAAATGCCGAGTTTGGTCAAGATATCTTGAATAAGCTTTTGCAATTTGCTCGTGGTCAATATAAGAACACGTTTTTTTTAATACCTTCTGTATTTCTTAACCGATCTTTATCCAATTTTGAGCAGTATATTCTTTTGTGCTATATAGAATATTCGCATATTCTCAAAAAGACAATTGCTTTAAAATGCTTTGATGAGTGGGTATAGCTAATTAATTTATTAATTTGATTTTTAGATATGAGCTGTTGGTGGCAGGGCGGCGATAGATACAAAATTGCAAATCTCAAGGTCTCAAAAGTTTTGAGATCGACGCGTCCAAACATACGGACGAACAGACGGACAGACAGACGGACATGGCTAGATCGACTCGGCTGTTGATGCTGATCAAGAATATATATACTTTATGGGGTCGGAGAAGCATCCTTCTGCTTACATACATTTGCACAAATACATTATACCCTTTTTACCCATTTTCAATGGGCTCGGGGTATAACATTAATTATGATTATTTTGATGTTGATGAATGTTGTTAATTAAATAAAAATATATAAAATAATCGAAAAGTATTTTGTTCAAATTATGTTTTGATGTACACATCCGCCTTATATTAATAGTAGCAGGGACGAAGAATTTATATCCGGCAATAAAGAGTCAGTAACCAAGACAGCAGTCAAAATGGACCCTCATAATATGGTCACAATTAGACAGTGCACTGTCACACCAACCGGCGGCATTCGAGGCGAGATTTAATGCAGTAACAAGTAAAATTTGATTGGTTAACAGTGTCGCCCCAGAATTAAAAAATAATGAGCGCATTGAAATTACAGAGGGGATCGCACACAGTTTTAAATTTTAATACGATACTGGCTATGCTTGTTTTATCTACGCTGAAATATGTCAGTTCGCTTCATTTAGAAAGAGCTCGATATGTTCCACCAGGCAAAATGCTACTTGGTAAATAATAGGATGAAATTGAAAAGAAATATGAACGGGTCGTTTTTAGAACCTATTAGCGCAAGAGACTTTTTAATTTTGAACTCAACTCCGGCTAGTGCCCTGATAGCCGATAACTTGTCCCGTTCACAAGAAATCGATAAAAATCGATATCGAAATGCGGTTTTTGAGCAAATCTCTTAATTTTGACGTATAGCCTTTATAAAAGTATATACATTCAAATATCTTTAATTTATAATACGACATCTTTAAATGTAAAAAACTGTGGGACTATTAAAATTAAAAATTATAATTTTAAGTTACCGCTTGCCTTCGTTGCTATATTTATGGTAATTATACTTACATGTTTTTCATAACATCGATACGAAATTCAATAAATCATCGCGAAATTATTCGGGGCGAATACCAACATTTTATGAAAATGTCACATTTTTGGCAAATGTGAAAAATGTGTTTTCTTATGGGAAAACTTACAGGCCACATTGCTCACAAAGAAAAAAAATGTTACATTCGAATAAAAATGGAAGGAATGTGGACAGCACATTTAGGCTATAAGCACTAACCATACAATGCATAGACATGTCAAAAGCCGCAGCGACGCTGTGCGCTGAACGAGATGTTACGAGTTACAATCAATGTTCAGTGTTAAGATGGCATTACGAAATTGCTCTGTGAGACGGACCAACACTGCAAGATGAGCAGAGCAATTCTCAGAGATAGTGCACACATCGTCTAACTACCCAAATACACAGTGCCGAAGATCGGGAGGAATAATGTCGTCTATGAGGCTACACGTGGTGGAGGGCGTATTGCATAGGCCAAAGGGCATGACCTTGATATGTATAGCGGGCGACAAGGGATGGTGAACGCTGTCAATGGCCTTGCATCTTAAGTTAATTCAATTTGCCAATACGCATCTTTTAGGTCAAATTTTTAAATAATATTGGCCTTGGGCATACTTGAAAAAATTCCATCGATGCTGGGCAACGGATAGGCATCTTTTTTTGCGCGCATCTACAAGAAAGATTGCAACATTTTGTCCAGACCCATGTTGCTACACTGCTGAACATCGCGACAACGTAATTGTCAGGCTAAGCAGTAACTGATAAGCTTTTGGTTTATTTCATGCCACGCACATCCACCAAGCTTTTGCTGGCGCAAGCCGCATCCGAAAGCTTGTGTCGGTTCCGACACTCTCTCTTAAGAGTATTTTTGAGTTGCTCTTCAAGCTTCGGATAATGAGTTGCACCTATATCGCAGCCAACTTCATCCCAACTTCCTCAAAAAAAAAACGCTCTCCCCCGCCTATAAAAGCAGCGCTTGCGCTGCACTCGGCCTCTTTTCCGCTTAATTGGTCAACCGAGTGTTACGGGATCGGCATTATCGCCCAAACAAATTTCCCTACGCGACTTTATCTAGCCCACGAAAAAAAGAAAAGAAGTATCAAAACTAATTAAACGGCCAAATCGCGCAAAGTGCGCGAACGAACTTTCTTGCCCGTTGTGTGTAAAAAAGTGGAGCAATAACTAACTAATAAAATACACACAAAATACACAACGATAAAGATATCCGCCTTCAAAAAAAGTGTCTTTTTCTTGCCCGTTGTGTGTAAAAAAATGGAGCAATAACTAACTAATAAAATACACACAAAATACACAACGATAAAGATATCCGCCTTCAAAAAAAGTGTCTCCGGCAAAAGTGCCCGTCCGCATTTGGTTAATCCGCCGGCATCCAGCGCATTCCGCTTAATCCGAGCCAGACGTCACTGCCTGAGGGTAAGCAACCAGAGCCCCTGATAGACGGGCTCCCGAAAACCACGAGCCGCACCCACTTGAGCTGCCCTCGCCTGAGAAATCTAAGAGCTGATGCGGAACGCCCGTCTCAATTAAATTGAAACTATCGGCTACGACAAAAGCCGAACGAATCCCCGGGATGATCGACGCCACGCCGCTGGATCAAAATATCCAACAAAAGTTCGAGGAACGCAGCCGCCGTTGTCGTCACCACGCTTCGTTTAATTTTTTCCTGCTTAAAACAAAAAAAAACCTAGACTAATGGAATTCACAGTGCAAGTAAGGTAGTTGTTTTATGGTCTTGCAAAGTACATAAGGTGGAAAAAAAAAAGTTGTGTTGGTTGGAGGTGTACGAAAATCTATAATAAAGTTCAGAATTATTGCCTTCCCTATCTTGTCCCCCACAGCGCGAAAGTAATAGAAAAAAAAAAACACAACAGTCCTTCCTGTCCAGCAGCTGTTAAAAATCACAAAAAAAAAAAGAAAAAGTAAAAAAAAGCTAATCAAATAACACCGAAAGTTAAAGCGAAGGCTTTCAATATATAGCCTAAAAATAACCCATCATATTTACACCGTGGGAGGGCCTTTCTACGAGGAGCGGAATATGTATGTAAGTGTTACAATTGTTTTATTGTTCTTTGTGTTTTTTTCATTTCGCAGTGAGTTCCGAAATCGTAGGCAACATTATATGTATGAGCTCATGCCTCTATACATGCGAACATATGTACATATAACTAACTCTGCTCGGGCCCTATCTTTGTACATATGTAAGTGCATGCACTGTGCATATTCCAGCTTGAAGGCATGTATAAATAGCCACTTGTGCCAGCATATGTAAATGTGATAAGTGCTACCGCTACAATTTGGAGCTCGCTCAAAAATGTTTACCCCTTTTACCCACCCCAATTATCCCAAATGCCCCCTGGAAAACTTTTAACGCAAATCCGAAACCCAATAAAGAAAACAAAATTTTAACGTAAATCAGAGACAAAACAAAGATGACAAAATTTTTACCTTTTTTTCCAACTCCAAAAGCCCACAACAACCAACAACACTCCGTTCGTGAGCGTTCGATCAGCTGTCGTGCTGTCGAGGCTTGCGCACTAGAAATTAATCAAGAGCACAGTCGTGGACCATAGAACATGTCCACCTCCCGTTAGAACCATCGATTGCAATAATGCAATGTCAATAAAATTACTTTTGTATAAATAGAAAAAAAAACACCTTAGATATTATTAAATGTAACCTAGGTATAGACAACGAAAAAAACTAACCCTACAACGCTAAGTCAAGTAATCAACATGTTCCAAGTTCCTAGTATTTACTTATACTAAGTAAGAAAGTCCGTCAAATGAAGTTGAGACATATAACTATTGATAAATTGTGCGATGGTAGAATGCATTAACCATGCGTTGCTAATTTAATTGGTTGTTCCTGAAGACTTGGTGACATAAGGAATGTTTTGGGATCTTCGATAATTATTATAATTATGCGCACGAAGATCATGGTTTTGTAGCGTATAGAGCGCGAGCGTCGACCAATATCTAAGACCTCGCCGTTAATCATCAGCAAGAGTGTTTGTTTACATGTCGTCCCCTATTCTAGCTGTTCGCGGTAGTTTCGTTGTTTTCGTGGAGTATAGCTCCCAGTAGCCGCAAGAGGTCTTAATTTTAATGTGTGTGTGTCTGTAGATCTAGGCTGGCAAAAACCTGCCCCCACCTCACCGAATGAGCTCGGAACCAGAAGACCTCGCCCGCCATGTCCCTACATCTACGAGTAGCCGTGAGAAGAAGCCACTGATGAGCCACGAGCCACGATTAGGCTACATAACCTGGCTCCCTTCTTGAACGTTCACACAATTTACTATATTATTTAAGAAAATACAATAGCTGGGAAATAAAAAAAGAAAGAAGTTATTAATAAAGTTAATAAATGTATACTAGATATAAAGACTGTTAAGTGGATAGGATAAAATGAAAGTGATTTCCGGCAGGCTATGCCCCTGCTCATAGCCGGGAGTGGTCAGTGAGTTCCCGAAGGTATCCTGAAAGCAATAATTTGATTATGGGTAGAGGAAGTTCCGTGGAGAAAAGGTGATACAAACTATTGTAATTTATCCATAGCAAGCGAAAAGGATTGTGCATAGCGTAATCTGTTGTGCACGTAGGTAAGAATATGGGGCGATAATTCCTGGTAAGTCTAGACGGAACAGAGAATTGATGACGTCCTAAAAGAAATGAAGAATCTATGTCACTAACAATCAAATAATGTAGGAAGACAAGACCGAGGATTGTCCTACTGTTTGTTAACGATGGAAGATCAAGAAGAAGAAGCCTGCTGATGGCAACCGAAAAATGGGGCTTAATTTAAACCTCGTAAGGCATGAAGCAGAAATTGCTTCAGTACGGGTTCAATACGACCCTGTCTATTGTTATTCTGCGGAGACCAGATGCATGAAGCTTATTCAAGGATAGGGCGGACAAGAGAGATGTATAGGAGTTTGGTTATGAAAAGATCGTTAAACTCTTTAGACCAACATTTGCTGAATCCAAGTACACCTTTGGCCTCATTAACGAAGATTGAAGCAGAGTTTAGAATCAAATCGAACGCCTAGATTCTTAACTGTTAGTATACGTTGCAATGGAGTTTTGTCGATTGTATAACTGACAAAATAAGGTGTGAACGATTGAATGTCATAAACATGCACTTTGAATAATTTAGATGCAAATGACTAGCTGAACACCAAAGTTGCATAGCGTTCAAATCATCTTGTAGACGAGAATGATGTAGGGAATTAGGGTATGATAGAATAAGCTTCACATCGTCCGCATACATAGGTATCTGGGCATGTGATATAACTGAGAGAAATCATTAATAGAAAGAGTAAAGAATAAAGGTACAAGATGGCTACCTTGAAGAACATCAGGAGTAACGCAAACCTGTTTTGAAAAAAAAAAAATAATATTGGGATAGCGGAGAGTTTAGCAATGCCCATGTAATTTTTTTTATCAGACTTTCCACCTTTCTTGTGGAGACGAATGATATAAGATTCAAGGGATAGATTTAAAAGCAATGGACGAAGAAGGAAAAAACTACACTCCTTGAGTAGACGACTAGGAATATTGTCAGGCTCAGGAGAGTAAGAAGATTAAAAAAAATTATAGCTGAAAAGAGAGAGGAATGGGCAATAATAGGAGCAAGTATAGAACTAGAGGAAGTAATATTATTATGGTAAGAATTATTATTAGGACAGACGGTAGACTAAGTTAATTGGAAAAAATTAGCAAAGAGGTTAGCAGGATCAGAATAATTGCTAGCCTTATCCATCCCGAAAAAAAGGGAAGAGTGCAAGCTTGAAGATTAACGCTTTTAGTTTACAAAATTATAAAACTGTCTCGGATTTTGGGCAAATTCCCTTTTGCAATAGAAAGATAATTCTCATAGCACTGAGAATTCAGGAAAAGTTCGACTTGGCTATGGAATATTTAGCCAAGTCAATACTCGAACCAGACTTATAAAGTTTAATAAAATATTTAGACTAAATATTTTATAGGTTTGATTGTCTGGGAGTGAGCCAGGGTGGCTTTGAAGAAGCAATTGAAGAAATTTAGTTTGGAATACAAACATCTAAGATGGAGTTTAGGGTGTTATAAAAAAAATTGTTATCAAAATTCGTATCAACCGAATCACATACAAAAGCATGTTATGTAAATATCGCGTGAAGTTCGAAATCAGATATGGTTGAATTTAACCATGCTTCTGAAAATGCAATTATATTCGTATCGAAGGAAGTGCTAGCCATAAAAAGATCTACATAGAGAGAGAGTGTGTGGTATGTGCATGCATTGGAGAGTACATGTGTACATGGTACTCATGGTAAGCGCTACATAAGCGTAGCGTGGGATTTGCGCCGTCAGCTAAAAGGTCAGCTAGAGTACTAGCGTCCTGCGCTGCGTAATATGAGCCTGAGTCAATAAAATCAAGTGGCTCTGCGCTGCTGGCTTTATGTTTGTTATTGTATGCAATATATATATATATAGTGACATATGTACCACACCCACAACATATACTATAAGCACACACACACATAACATATGTCCACAGCACCTAATGCATACCCCTTATACATAAGCCCTAGCAACTAAGCGCACTAAACATGTAACATGAGCCACCCCAATTTGTAATAATAAACCTAGAGCCCCAAAAATCATAAATTCTTGGTGAAAATAACAATTCTGGCGTGGGACCGATCGTAAAATCGAAAACCATTAGACATAAACATCCGCCACAATCGTTATTCCCACCAAATGCCCAAATTGCCAACGCAGCTCAAATTCTGGCTCTTAGAATATTCCAGAAACTCATTAAAGAGAATGAGAGCATTGTTTAAAGAGAGCGAGCTCATGATCTTGAGCCCTCAGCCGAGGTTTGCTAAGCGTTGACAAAACTTCAATAATTGAGTTCTACTTACGTCTTCGACGAGTCAAGTTGTATCTTGTACATTTGTAAAATTCTAATAAGTCGCGCCTACTTTTAATAAAGATATTTTTTTTCAAGTAACGCGTAGTGACTTATTTAATTGGCGCAGCCGGTAGGATACGCGAGTGATATAAGACCATTAAAGGACAATTGTAGTCCCAGGCCTTAAAGCAAATCGTAGTCGGCGCTGATGATCGACGCGAACGCATAATCATTCGAAATCGTATCCGCAAAAGGACACACGCGAAACTTGCCGCGAGTGCCTATTGACCGTTCACGGATTCCATATATCCTAGGTCAATCAAAAACCCGACATTGCAATTCCATTGCAATTAACTAGTTGTCAATTAAGTATTGATCCTTTGGACAATCAGAGTTACTAGGTAGTGAATTTTATTCACTACACAACAGTGAGTGTGCCCTTGGTTTTGCATATCCTTTGATCCCTGCAAATCGCACTCATTGGTAACGCGCGCGAAATAAAGCCATACCAAAACAAAAAGACTACACCAAGAACAGCAACATCAAAAGTGAAAGTGAAAACAATGGCACAAGCAGCAGAGCCAGTTTTACAGTTGAGTGAACAACACCTTTCACAGGCACTAGGCCAGATAAGGCAAGTGCCAAACTTCCATGGAGCCACAGAGGAACTGAGCGCATTCATAAGACGCATCGACTTCATTATGCAACTGTATCCAACGAGGGACATTCGCCAACACAGCGTCCTGTTTGGAGCCATAGAGATGCAAATAGGAGGAGACGCGCAGAGGGTCACGCAGCTATCCGCTGCCAACACTTGGACCGAATTGAGGTCGGCGCTCATCTCGGAATTCAAAACGCAAACGCCATGTGAAGAACTGCTGAGACGGATCTACAATACACCTTTTACTGGAAGTATTCGTAAGTTCGTAGAGGAATTAGAATATAAATCATATGTTATATCGAATAAGCTTATATTAGAAGAAAACCAAATGAATACTATGTTGTACACTAATGCATTAAATAACACAGTTAAAGGCGTGATTATGAGGAAGTTACCCGATAGGTTGTTCATGACATTAGCTCGTCATGACATAACTACAATTTCAAAGTTGAAACAAGTAGCACAGAGAGAAGGTGTCTATGATTTAGCATGGTCCGATAGAAGTAAAAATCCAAATAACCAAAATAATCCGACTAATTCTAACAAAAATCGGGGTAACAACGACCAACGCGAGTATAAGAAAAACCAAAATTATAGTCATACCACACCAAACTCAAAATCCCAAGTTGATTATAGTCCGCAGATAAATCAAGAGTTTAGTCAAAAGTTAAACCAAGGCAGGGCACAAAACCCCCTTAATTATCAACCTCAATATAAAAATTCGTCCGCCCCAAATCCGCCAACAAAAAGGCAACGCGAAAGCGGCAGTGGTCAAATAAAAATGGACACGTCCGAAAATTTTCTTCAAACTGCCTCGGAATCAGAGACAGAAGAAGAACCAACCCATTCATCAGATTAAACATGAATAATAAAACGTTAAAATGTGTAATAGACACGGGGTCGTCTATTAATTTAATGAAAGAAAACTTTTTAAATTTCCCCATAAAACCTTGTAAATTAGAAGTCCACACGATCAATGGTACCATAGTACTAAATCGAAGCATTTCGCTGAACCCCAGCAAACTGTGCCCCACACATCAAAAATTTTATTTACATAATTTTTCAGAAAATTATGATTTGCTATTAGGTAGAGACTTCTTAGAGAGTACTCAAGCCCTAATAGACTACAGAAATAAAACCGAATATACATTTACAATGCAAAACAATTCGGAAATCGAATTGCCAACGAACGAAACAAAAACTGAATATCTCGTTCCACCCCCATCCGATGACGAACAATTTGTGTTCGCCATCAACAACGAACTCTCAGAGTTCAACGAATTCCGCCTAGATCATCTGAACGATGAAGAGAAAGGCAAACTAACAAAAGTCTTACATGCATTTAGTGACATTCAATACCGAGAAGGTGAAAATTTGACCTTCACAAGTACGGTTAAGCATGTCATCCAAACTAAACATGAAGACCCGGTTTACAAAAAACCGTACAAATATGCCCAAACATTCGACCAAGAAGTCGAAAACCAGATCAAAGATATGATCAAACAAGGGATAATTCGTAAATCGAAATCCCCGTACTGTTCGCCTATTTGGATCATACCCAAAAAGAGGGATGCATCTGGCAAACAAAAATTTAGGATAGTCATTGACTATCGAAGCCTTAATGAAGTCACAGTTGATGACAAATACCCTATACCAGCAATGGACGGTATACTAGACAAACTTGGTAAATGTCAGTATTTTACTACCATTGACCTCGCAAAGGGCTTTCACCAAATCCAAATGGATGAAAGTTCTATTCCTAAGACAGCGTTTTCAACCAAAAATGGACATTACGAGTACACTCGAATGCCGTTTGGTCTGAAAAATGCACCTGCAACGTTTCAACGCTGCATGAACAATCTCCTTGAAGATTTAATCTACACGGATTGTCTTGTCTATATGGACGACATTATTGTATACTCCACTTCATTGGAGGAACATATATTGTCATTGAGGAGGGTATTCAACAAATTAAGGGAGGCCAATCTAAAATTACAATTAGATAAATGTGAATTCATGAAAAAGCAAACTGAATTCTTAGGCCATATAATAACAACCGAAGGTATAAAACCTAACCCAGCTAAAATTGAAGCAATTCAAAAATTCCCAATACCCAAAACAACAAAGGGAATTAAATCATTTTTAGGACTTTGCGGTTTTTACCGAAAGTTCATCCCAAATTTTGCTAAAATAGCAAAACCAATGACAGCAAGATTAAAAAAAGGTGCCGTCATAAATACAAAAGACAAACAATACATGGAAGCATTCGAAAAGTTAAAATTACTTATAATGTCCGATCCGATATTAGTATATCCCAACTTCGAGAAACAATTCTCACTAACCACTGATGCCACTAATATTGCTATTGGAGCAGTATTATCACAGGATCACAAACCAATCTGCTATGCAAGCAGGACATTAAATGAACACGAAATTAATTATTCGGCAATAGAAAAAGAACTTTTAGCTATTGTCTGGGCCACCAAATACTTCAGGTCCTATCTATTTGGAAGAAAATTCGAGATCCTTAGTGATCACAAACCCCTAGTATGGCTTAGCAGCATGAAAGAACCCAACATGAAGCTACAAAGATGGAAAATCAAGCTGAATGAGTTTGATTACCATATCAAATATGTCCCTGGAAAAGAAAATTATGTAGCAGACGCTTTATCGCGAATCAAAATAGAGGAAAATCTATTAGGCGAAACTCCAGATAGCTTAGCCGTAACAATCCACAGTGCTCAGGAAGATAATGAGAATCATATTCCCATTACAGAAAGACCCGTTAACTATTATAACAGGCAACTTGAATTCATAAAAACCAATAGCAACCAAGTAGAAACAATACGCTACTTCCACAAACTAAAAATTAAAATCTCTTATCAAGAAATGACCCTAGAATACGCTAAAGAATTGATCAAAGAATATTTATGCACTAAGAAAAGTGTAATTTACTTCCATAACGAAGCAGACTTCATAATTTTCCAAAAAGCGTACATTGAAATAATTAATCCCAGTAACCTAACAAAGGTAATGAAATCTACCAAACAAGTCATAGACATCCAAACCTATGCACACTGCAAGGAAATCATCCTTAAAAACCATAAAGACTTATTGCATCCAGGCATAGAGAAAGTCACAGCCTTTTTCAAGGAAAAATATTACTACCCTGACCACCAAAAATTGATACAAAATATCATAAACGAATGCGAAATATGCAACGTAGCCAAAACGGAACACCGAAATACTAAACTCTCTTTTCAAACGACTCCAGAAACGTTTAACCCCCGAGAGAAATACGTCATGGATTTTTATATCATTGACAACAGACAGTTTCTATCTTGTATAGACATTTATTCCAAATACGCTGCATTAATAGAGATAAATAGTAGAGATTGGCTTGAAACAAAACGAGCAATCCTCCAAATCTTCAATCTAATGGGTAAACCAATAGAAATCAAAGCCGACAAAGACTCAGCATTCATGTGCGCCGCACTTCAACTATGGTTACAGTCCGAAAACGTCCAAATAAGCATAACCACTAGTAAAAATGGAATTTCTGACATTGAGAGATTTCATAAAACAGTTAACGAAAAACTAAGAATTATAAACAGCGAGTCCGACCCAGAAAATAAATTAACAAAATTCGAAACAATACTTTATACATACAATCATAAAACGAATCATAATACAACTGGTAGAACACCAGCCGATATTTTTATATATGCCGGAACCCCCGCATATAATACCCAAGAAAACAAACTCAACAAAATAACAAATTTAAACGAAAAACGTCAAGATTTCGAAATAGATACTAGATTTAAGGAATCACCTTTAGTAAGATCTAAAACCACAACCCCTTTTAAGAAAACGGGAAACCTAAGACAAGTAGATGATAAGCATTTCGAAGAAACTAATAGAGGTAGAAAAATCACACATTACAAATCTAAATTTAAGAAGAAAAAGAAAATTAATGTAAGTAAATACGATAATTCCAGATCGAATGGCCAAGAAAACCCAACTTAAACTGACAGCATACTTAATGTTATTCATAATAAGCACGTTCGTCCGAGAAGCCCAACTCCAGAGTATAGAAATCAACCCGACCCAAGCTAAAAACGGCTACTTAATTTTTAAAACAGGGGAAATACATCTACCCGTAAACTACGAATACCATTATCTGTCCGTCAACATAACTAAAACAGAACAAACCTATAACAAACTAATCAAACAAACAGAAGAATTCGAAACATTTTCGCAAATAAAATATTTAAAAGAAAAATTAGAAAGAGAAATGAACGGCATAAGGATAGCAAAACGCAGCAAACGCGGTCTTGCTAACTTTATGGGTACAATTTATAAATATCTATTTGGCACATTAGATCAACAGGATAAGGAAGAATTAGAATCCAAAATGAACAACATAGCAGAAAACAGTGTACAAGCAAATGAATTAAATCAAGTAATAGAAGCAGTTAATACAGGTATAGAAACTATAAACTTTTTAAATCAAGCAGACGAGGAAAACCAAAGACTAGCACTTCTCATTTTTAATCTCCAAGAATTTACGGAATACATAGAAGACATAGAGTTAGGTATGCAACTCACTAGACTGGGAATTTTCAACCCAAAACTATTAAAACATGACACTTTACAGCATGTCAACTCAGAGAAAATATTAAATATCAAAACTTCAACTTGGTTAAAAACAGATAGTAACGAAATTTTAATCATTTCACATATCCCAAGAGAAATAATCAAAACACCAATTTTCGAAATATTGCCTTATCCAGATAACGATAACAATATACTAACAGAAATTATCCACGACAAATACTTCATCCAAAACAAACAGGCCTACACGGCAAGCACCAAAGAATTAACCACAAATAAATGCATAACAGGAATTCTAAATCAAGTCACAACAGAATGTAGCTACACCAAAACAAGAAAGAACTTTGAAATTAATTACATCGAGCCGAACATGCTCATTACTTGGAACCTACCTAAAACACTTTTAAGACAAGATTGTAACAATAGAGAAATAATAGTTGAAGGTAACAACCTTATAAAAGCGTCAAACTGTTCAATCCAATTAGACGAAATAATAATCACAAGTACATTATTAGATTATACCCAAACAATCTATGTAAGCAATAACGTAACCAAATTAGAACCATTGTCATATATTCAAGCCAAAGAAATCGTGAAAAACCAAACAAAAATGCACAATACTTTCCAAATTGTAACGTTAACAATACTTTGTATAATCATAATCATTATAATATTGTATATTATCTATAAGTTCAAAGCATTACCCCAAAGAATAATTGTCAAATATAAGAAAGAAAAAGAAGAACCACAAGCAATAGAACCAATTAATATACAACCTCACGAAAATATCATAAATAATAGCAACTTAAATGAAACTATTGTAACTAGTAATAATCCAACGTTATACCCAAAAATGTCCGCCTGAGGACAGGCTAATTTCTTAGGGATGGGGAAGTGACATATGTACCACACCCACAACATATACTATAAGCACACACACACATAACATATGTCCACAGCACCTAATGCATACCCCTTATACATAAGCCCTAGCAACTAAGCGCACTAAACATGTAACATGAGCCACCCCAATTTGTAATAATAAACCTAGAGCCCCAAAAATCATAAATTCTTGGTGAAAATAACAATTCTGGCGTGGGACCGATCGTAAAATCGAAAACCATTAGACATAAACATCCGCCACAATCGTTATTCCCACCAAATGCCCAAATTGCCAACGCAGCTCAAATTCTGGCTCTTAGAATATTCCAGAAACTCATTAAAGAGAATGAGAGCATTGTTTAAAGAGAGCGAGCTCATGATCTTGAGCCCTCAGCCGAGGTTTGCTAAGCGTTGACAAAACTTCAATAATTGAGTTCTACTTACGTCTTCGACGAGTCAAGTTGTATCTTGTACATTTGTAAAATTCCAATAAGTCGCGCCTACTTTTAATAAAGATATTTTTTTTCAAGTAACGCGTAGTGACTTATTTAATTATATATATATATATATATATATGTATATATATACACTACACCTCCCCTTTTAGAAGAATAACGTAATATAATGTAGTTGTTCACTTAATATATAATTTTGTATTGATAAACTTAATGTGGTCTTGATCTTTGTCTTTGTATACCCTGAACCCATTGATAATGGGTAAAAAGGGTATAATGTATTTGTGCAAATGTATGTATGTTAAGAGGCGGCGGCGAGTAGTGAGGTCTGTAGCGAGTTCGAACCCTACCAAGGGAACTAGTTTTTCTTTGGCTGGTGTGGCTGTTGGGTAGAGGTGGCGGCAAGTAGTGCGGTTAGTTCCGAGCTCGAAACCTGCCAAGGGAACTTTTTTTTTAAATTTATTTAAATGCGAGCTGTATTTGTGGTAGGAATAAGAGGGTTCAGGGTATCCCCTAGTCTGTAATGGTCGCAGTTTTCCTATTTAAATTAAACCGCGTAAGCGATCCTAACAGCTTGCGTTTGTGTAACGACGCTATAGCGATCAGCTTTTGTCTGTCACGGTCAGCTGCTAATGATTCTGCTGCTGCTATAAACAGCAGGCGTGCACGTTGGCAGCGCAGCTATCTTCAATCTTATTCGGGAAAGAAAAAAGCTCTGAGACCCTATATAAGCCTGTAGGTCCCGGATATAACCCTTCTTTTCAAAAATTACTTTACCATCGAAGGTCTGGCTACGGCGGTTCGGACATAGCCCCACCAAAAAAATTAAACTAAAAGCAACAAGTTCGGGCATCAGTCGTTTAATTCGTTTAATTTAAATTCCAACTAAATTGAACCAAAAACAAAAATAAAAAAAGGAAAACCCTAAAAGTGGCCGATTGGAGAAATATAAATTTTTTTTGTTCGTTTGATGATAAACCTTTCGCTACGCCACCCGGCCACCAGCACCTCACCGGCATATATTTCTTTGTGCCAAGATCTGGTCACAGTTTTAACCAGTTCTTGCCTGCCTGCCGAAAGTAATTTTTGGAGGAATCAATCTTGCCGCCGCCGTCTCTGACATAAAAACCCACTTATTTTGAGGCAACCGCCACGTGTGCCCATTGGACGGCACTGTAATTTCTTGGGACGGCAATGTCATTTCTGCCCCCATTAAATAGACGTCAGCCTCAACTGCGGATCAGCTGCCATTCCCTTGCTCATGCCAGCAAGAAAGGGCAGGCGCCGTTTCCACAGTCTGGAATCCGGAAGAGGGAGTAGCCTTTTGGGCCCCATTGTCGCGCCGCTGATCAGAAGCCCAGATGACATCGCCCATTAAGTTGGCCGGAGCGTGCAGATGCATGAAAATTGCTGTTAAATGTTTTTAGAAAAAAAAATAGTTAATTAAATCTTGTGAGAGACTTCCAAAAGTTTGCGCAAAGTGCATTTATTAGGGCCCTCTAAAAACCTCGTGCAAGTGCAGTGAAAAAAAAAAAAAAAACAAAATTTACATCTATATATATATATAGAAAGAATTAATAGTATAAATTTATCCCCCTTCTTGTTGGGGTAGAGTCCAAAGTCATTTCTGAATTTTCTTATATTTTTTTTAATTTTTCCCACTTATTTTCGGAGAGTATCTTCTAAGTACTCACAATTTAGAAAAACCCTCCTGTGCCATAACAAATAATCGAAACAATTGAAAGCCCCACAGAAGACAAAAGAAAACAAATGAAAGCAAAAAATAAAATTTGCTGCAAACTCTCCGCTGGAAGGCCTTTCATAGAGGAATACATGTAAGTCTGTACCTTTTGTTTTGATTATATTTTCTTATTTTGGCACAGATAAGCACAGCCAAGCTGACATGCGCACCTGCTGAGCTTTTTACGACTTTCTGTTTCACATTACGCTTTAGCTCCGATCAATATGTTTATGGCCGTGTCAGTCTGGTGAATGCTTATCATCTTTGATTCTACCTACACCCCGCTCAAATATTAGCTGAAACAGAAGCAACATAAAAGAAAAGATTTTTAACGGAATCAAATATATGTACACAAATATGTTTAATTGTATTCACTGATCAGCTGGTTGCGCTGCGCTCCGATTTGCCCATGCGCTTCGAGCTTAACCGGTTGCCCATATTTTTTTCCGACCATATAATTAACCATCAACTACAATGATATTGACTCTATTATAATAAATTTTTTTTTGCTTTTACCGATTACACTTTAATTCAATTTACTTATGTCATTCCTTTTCATTGCCTAGCCTTATTCTATAATTATTAAATGCACTTTTGCGAAATTTGGGATATTTTTTTTATTTTGCGCAATAAGAAAAAATATTAACTGAAAGTTTATGAAATGAATTATTTTTGAAGAATTTTTGAGCCATTGTAAAAATATTAACTGACTAGTTTTAGTTACTGAATTATTATTGAATTATTATTAAAAAAATGAGTCTTTATATTATTGTCCACGCACGCTGACGTCGATGTGACTGGCTTAGTCTATCTTCCGCATGCGCAGATACTGGTAGTATACAAGATAGTAATTAGGACTACGATGCTTACAATTCAGAGCTTGAATTATGCCGAGAACCTGACCTTACTATATTGTTGAGTGACTATATATAAACACGACTATAGTTATTAACACCAGCTATACAATCGGTCCCATACATTTGCTCGTTTTCTTTCTTATAATTTTGGAGAAACAACAGATTAGGTTTGCTTAGGTAGAAATACTTTCAAATGCAATTTTAGAATACTGCATATTTTGCTAAGATATCAGTACTGATTGCTACTTGATAGCTTGTTGATGGTTAAGTAAATCTCAGTCTTCGTGGAGCCAAAAGTTATAAAGTTAGATTGAATGGTTTTGTATTAACGATACTATCAAAGATAGTTAGAATGTTGCCCGGAACTTGGCCATATGCTGCTTTGCATATCCTTGCCGAACATTTCTGACTAGATTAAAATGTTGAATGAATACAAACCGCTTTCTATAGTAGTTTCAATAAACCAGATAAATTACCTACTTTCATTAAGGCGATTATATTTCGTAATTAAAAAAAAAAAAAAAAAAAATAAATAAAAAAAACAAAAATAACTTCTACTTTATTATGTTACCAAACCAATGTCACGAATCAGGAAAATATGATTGAATCATGTTGCCTTTACGCAGCCCACAAAATGTACAGCCGTCGTCAGAGACAGCTGATAACCACTGTGTTCTATGCCAGTTAGTAATGGACAATACACAATCTTGCTATTACACCCCTTGTAGGCATGTTTTCCACAAACTTTGCTTGGAAGGTTGGTTGGTAAACCATGCTAAATGTCCCAGTTGTAGTGCTGTGATTGATCCAGCCTCAATTAAATTAGTTGTTGGGGATTGCTCGCCGAGAGGAAAACAATCTGCTCCACCTCCACCTACGAACATAGGGAGAACGGTAACGCGCAGTCTAGCAAAATCTCTTAATCCTGGTCCGACCCAGAGTGGCGAGAATCCAACAGCAAGGTTATGTTAGATGTTAGGTTAGATGTTAGTGATGTACCACAATCAGGACGCTAGCAATAGCACGAATCCACCTGAAATCGCTCCTGCACGACCAGCTCCTGGTGTAAGAAGAAGAGGAAGACCCACTCAGTCCAATAATACCCGCCAAAATCTGGGAGTGGACTATAGGATAATTCAGGAGATGATCGAACAATCAATCACTCGCGTTATGTCATCATTGCAAATACAAGCACCACCCTTTCCAAGAGTGTTGCCAACCTCGATCCTGGTGTCGCCTAGTAGTTCGTCATTCCGAAATGGAAAAATTGCTGACACCATGCAAAAATGGAATCTTCATTTTGATGGGTCTACCGAAGGATTAGGGGTAGAAGAATTTCTATATAGAGTCAAAACATTGACTGATGAAACTTTAGACAGCGACTTTATGGGTCTCTGTAAGCACTTACATGTGCTATTTTTAGGCAAAGCCCGTGACTGGTACTGGCGGTACCACAAGCAGGTAGACCACATAGTCTGGACTGAATTTTGTACTGCACTTCGCCATCAGTACAAAGATTATCGCTCCGATTTTATGAGCAAAGAACTGGTAAAAGCTAGAAAGCAAAACCCTGGGGAATCATTTGTGTCGTTCCATGACGCTGTAGCGTCACTGATCGATAAATTTGCAATTAAAATTGACGAGGAGGAGTTAATCGAAATTTTAAAAAATAATTTATTACCCGAAACCCGACATAAACTGCTATACCAGCCAATAAGTTCAGTTGGCCATCTACGTAGATTGGTCCAAATGCACGAGAATTTAGTTCATGAGCTCAGTTGTCGCACTGATGGTACGAATAAATCCAGGACTATTGGCCGTCGCCAAGTATATGGACTAGAAGAGTCTTTTAATGAACCGGAGGTAGAAAATTCAGAAGATTCAAACTTTGACATCGCAGCAATTCGTAGATGTCATGCCAACCTTAAATGTTGGAACTGCGAAGAGCAAGGGCATCTGTGGGAAAATTGCCTTGCTGAGCGCCGTATATTTTGTTACGGATGCGGGGCACCCAACATTTATAAGCCCCAGTGCCAAAACTGTATCCGTAAAGCTTCGGAAAACCAACAGAAGGGTGCATCCAGCAGCAGTCGGATGCCCCCAAAAATCTAATTAATTCCCATACGAACTTTGTACCTGTGGACCGAAGAAAAAGCTTGGTCCCTACACCGACTTTAAAGTCACATTCCAACAATTCAGAAATAGCTAAAACTATTAAATTACGATTTTTACCGTATCATGAACGGTTAGCTAATTATTTGCATGTCCGAAATAAGATTTTTTATGAAGAAAAACCCAGTATTTCTCAGCGTACGCAGCGCTTGAAAAATTATTATTCAAAAATCAAGCAACATAGCAAGCTTTTAGTTTCGACAGCTTTTTGCAATCCCACCGATATGCGCAGCTATGCCGAAGTGTCATTTTTAACCTTTACCGAGATTGGTCTATTGGATACAGGCGCGAATATTAGTTGCATAGGTTCTACGCTTGCGCAACAAGATTTTACCGCAATGCCGGAATTTAAGCCTATTAAATCGCATGTCAGAACAGCAGATGGCCATAGTCAGAAAGTCATCGGAGTGCTTGAAGTTAAAATGCAGTATAAATCGGATACCAAGTCCTTGAAACTGTATGTGATTCCTTCTATAAACCAAAATCTAATTTTGGGTCATGATTTTTGGAGAGCCTTTGAGCTTGCGCCAAGCATTATAAATTCTGTAGAGCTAAAATCAACGGAAAAAGAGCAGGAAACAGAGTCGATTGCATACCCCTTAGATAGCCAGCAAACGCAACAGCTGCACGTAGTAAAGCAGTTGTTCCCCAACGCTGCTGATAGATTGGCCGCACAACATTGATCCAACACCATATAGATATAGGAGACGCACGTCCAGTGAAACAAAGATTCTATCCTGTAAGTCCGGCCGTAGAAAAGTTGTTATATGCAGAAATTGATCGCATGTTGCAGCTTGGAGTTATTGAGCCGTCGGTAAGCGCCTGGAGCTCGCCTATGCGACTCGTCCTTAAGCTCAACAAGGTTCGCCTTTGTCTGGATGCTCGAAGACTGAATGATGCCACAAAAAAAGATGCTTATCCTCTGCCGAGCATCGATGGAATTTTTTCGCGGCTACCTAAGGCGAATATAATTTCCAAACTAGATTTGAAAGACGCCTATTGGCAAATAGAACTTTCCGAGGATTCAAAGCCTCTCACTGCTTTTACGGTCCCCGGAAGACCGCTATATCAGTTTAAGGTCACGCCCTTTGGCCTTTGTAACGCGCCTTCTACCATGTGTCGGTTAATGGACGAGGTAATTCCTTATGACCTGCGCTTTTGCGTATTTGGTTATTTAGATGACCTGTGTATTGTGTCAGAGGATTTCAGTTCACATCTGGCGGTATTGGTTCGTATCACTGAGCAGTTTAGAAAAGCCAACTTGACTTTAAATATTTCTAAAAGTCAATTCTGTGTAACAAGTATCAATTATCTTGGTTACGTGATTGGTAGCGGAGGTATTTGCACAGATCCGGAAAAAGTAGCTTGTATTGTAAATTGGCCGCCGCCAAAAAACTTGAAGCAAGTTCGAGGATTTCTAGGAGTTTGCGGTTGGTATCGTCGGTTTTTATGCAACTTTTCCGATCTCACTTGCCCCATAACGGACATATTATCGACAAAGAAAAAGTTTGAGTGGACCCCTGAAGCACAGACCGCAATGGACAACTTAAAAACAGTGCTGACATCCTCGCCGGTTTTAAAAAATGCTGACTTTAAGAAGAAATTTGTCTTACATTGTGACGCTAGTGATTTTGGCATTGGCGCCGTTTTAGTACAGATGTCTGAAGATAATGAAGAACAACCGATAGCTTTCATGTCAAAAAAATTAAGCCGTGCGCAGCGAAACTATAGTGTTACCGAGCGTGAATGTCTAGCAGTCATATTAGCCATCGAAAAGTTCCGATGTTATTTGGAACTCCAGGAATTTGAAGTGGTTACCGACCATTCTAGTTTGCTTTGGCTTATGCGCCAGCAAAATATATCGGGTAGACTGGCACGATGGGTTTTTAGACTGCAACAATTTAAATTTTCCGTCTCCCATCGGAAAGGCAAAGAACACATTGTTCCCGACGCTTTGTCTCGGTTGCCTGAGAATGAAATCGCTCAATTAGACATGGGTCCTGTAATAGATCTTGAGTCCGATACATTTATGGACGCTAGCTATGTACAAATTAAAGACAAATTTTCTCAAAATTTTGCTCAGTTTCCGGACATAAAAATCGTTGATAAGTTTTAGTATGTACGCACCGAACATTCGAGAGGAGACTCGACACAAGAAAGTCCTTCGTGGAAACTATGGGTGCCTGATCGACTTAAAGTCAATGTGCTCAAACAAGCCCATGACAGCATAACGTCGTCTCACGCCGGCATGCAAAAAACTATTGAGAAAATCTGCAGACATTTGTTCTGGCCAGGATTACCCAGCGGACCAACATGCGAGCCTTTAGCGAGAGTCTCGCGAAATGCTCTCAAATGAGCTCGTATGTGAGCAGAAAACGAGTGGGATATATTTTTATCGCAAAACACTCGCACACGAGCGTTGCAGTGAGATCTTTGCGATAAAAATGCGTGCCCAGTAGAGAGAATGGTGTGTTGTTTTTGTTTTAAATATTAATCGTGCTCAGAGAGTGCAACATTGTCAAGAGAGAGAGAGAGAGTAAAAATGACGCGGCATTCGGATGCTGTGTTGTTTTTGTTGTTTCCTACTCAGCCCGTAAAATATGTGTTTTTTGGGGGTTGAAAAATTCCTTTCGTGTTTAAAGTGATTAGTGGAAATTGGATTTCTGTAGAGAGGTAAGTAACTAACAAGTGTTTATTAATAACTAAACTATTCGCTTTCAGAATAGTATTCAATATTTTCACGAGCTATCAATAAATTAAAAAATAATAAATAAATAGGAAAGTAGTGAAAATGCCATATAAAAGAAAAAGCCGGCAATATATTTGCGAAGCTCGGCATGTGAAACGAGTCGCAGAAAAAATAGAGATTGTTGATAAAAATGAAGTAGAAATGAAATGTGAGTCTAATTTATTATTTTCAGATAGCAATGAGTTGCTATCTACAGAACATTCCAGTTCAAACGAGTTTAATACTCGCTTAGCGCAGTGGCTGTCCGCTAATAACATCAGCAAAAGGGCAGGCAATGATTTGCTTTTGCTGTTGGGCGAAAAAATTCCTGGCTTACCACGGGATGTACGTACTTTAAAATGTACTCCACGTGGTATTGTGAAACGAATTGTTGAGCCAGGCGAGTACGTTCACTATGGTTTAAAAGACGCGTTAACGGATTTCCTTTCCAATTTCACTTATCTTTCTCCCAATATAAGTTTAAATATTAATGTGGACGGGCTTCCATTGTGTAAAAGCACAAAAGAGCAAACATGGCCAATTTTGATTAACGTAAACGGTACAAAGCCAGTATTTGTAGCTGGAATATATGCAGGTCATTCCAAACCCCGTGATCCAAATGTTTATTTGGAAGAATTTGTCTGTGAACTATCAAAATTAATCACAGAGGGCATGATATTTCAAGATAAGCTATTCAAAATATCAACTAGAGCATTTATTTGCGATGCGCCGGCCCGCGCCTTTATTTTGGGTGTGAAATATCACTCCGGGTTTTATTCATGTAACCATTGCGTTCAGAAGGGAGAAACTTTTAATAGGCGAGTGCTTTTCAGAGGATCATGTAATCCTCCACGAACCAATGATAGCTTCCGAAACCGTCTTCAACCAGAGCACCACAACATACAAAGCAAACTCATTCTTGAAGATTTGCCGATTGATTTAGTAAATCAGTTTCCCCTAGACTATATGCACGTAGTTTGTCTTGGCGTCACAAAATCCGTTTTAGTGGCATTAGCGAGAGCTAAGGGTCATTCCTTTTCTTTGAGTCGGCAATCCCTAACTTCTCTTAATAATAAACTAACGCACTTCAAAAAATTTTTGCCTAGAGAATTCAATAGAGAAGTTAGGTCTTTAGACAATCGCGATAGATTTAAGGCCACAGAGTTTCGTACTTTTTTATTATATACCGGACCCATTGTCTTGAAAGACATTATAGACTCAAATTTATACAATCATTTCTTATTACTTAGCTTAGGAATTAGACTTCTTCTACACAAGGAGTATTGTGTCACACAAAACTCTCTTGCATCCAGTTTGCTAAATGACTTTGTAAGCCAAGTGCCTACTATGTATATGTTTCCGATGCTCACATTTAATTTTCATTGCTTAACACATTTAAGCAAACAAACTTTACAATATGGTTCTCTTCAGACCATAAGCTCTTTTCCATTCGAAAACTTTCTGGGGCATCTAAAAAAAATGGTGAAAAAGTCGGACTACTCCTTGGAGCAAATATACAACCGAACTGTTGAACGCAGTATTTTAAAAGTCGTTCTTAAAGAAAAAACTTTAAATTTCAATGGGTCCAACGGTAAAATTTCATATAAGCACTGGTATTTTGATCTAAAAGATCGCGATAGTTTTTTCTTCGTAAAGGATGGCAACATATATAAAATATATAAAATTATTGACATTGACAACAAAATTTTGCATAGCCGATTAGTTGTTGACCTAGAGCCATTTTTTACTTTTCCAATAAATTCCATTTTTGTAGGCATATTCTCTTCAAAACAACTCAATTTCCACTCGAAAGTAGTGCTACATAGCGTTGAAAAAATATCAGGCAAAATATTTCATTTTGAAGAAAATGGTATACCCACTTACTTTCCTTTAATTGACTAAATTCAGATAACAATGAGTTCGTCGTATAATTTTGTTTTGGATGGCAGCGAAAATGGAGGAGGATACGACAATAGTCAAAATTACAGTCTAGCAGGTAACTTATTGACATAATTTTACATTTTATATATATTTTATTCATTTTTATTTCATCTATATTCAGGCTTAACTAATAAACTTGCAGAACTGTTAAACCTGGTGCATGAAATTTCGATGAAAATTGATCGTCAAGGGGCGGAATTAATTTCATTAGAAATGAAATTTCTGTTATAAAGGGACGAGTTAGCGGAGAGGCGCACAAGGTGAAATTGACGCTGCCAAGTGCGCCAAAAGGAACTATTGGGCATTCTTCAAATGCCTCAAAGAAGAGAAGTCCCTTAAAAACTTGGTAAGGAAACTTTAAATTAAATACTTTTACTATTCACTTATAAATCCTACATTTTCCTTAAGGTCGTTGAATTAGTCGAAAGCGGTGAAAAGACCTACGACAAGTTCATTCGGAGCTCCTGGCACCAAATAATAACTGACGATGTGGAAAGGCAATGCTCCTGGCGTGGGACGGAGAAAAAAATGTGTGTTAGAGGCCTTCGAACCACATTGGCAATACGAAGTGAGCATTACTTTTAAAACTTGTATATGTGCGATTTAATATTATTTTTGTTATGTTTGTTTAATATATTTCAGATGCATTTAAACAGAAGTTTGCGCTGGAAGACAGCGATTTTGACCGCGTCACACAAAAATATTTTTAGTACGCGCAGGAAAGAGTGGCGCTCATAGAAAAGGCTGATGCCAAAAAAATTAAAATATAATTTTATAATATAATATAATATAATATTAATAATAATAATCATTTATAATATTAATGAAAAATAGTTTTTAATTACTCTAATTTATTTATGTATAAACTTTTATTATAATTAAGAAATTAGTTTAAATCAATCAATTAAAATGTTATTTATTTTTAAAATAAAATTTGAATTTAAAATGAATGTTAAAAAAAAACAACAAGCAACATTTTTATGGGAACAAAATGGGCATTATTAAAAAAAAAGTTTTGTAAAACATATTTCCAGCGAGCCTTTTGCCTTATCATTTAAGAGACTTTTTTAATATTGCTACCGGTTTAAAAAAAATATTTCTTTTAAAGCTATTTTGAATCAAAAACGTATCACAGGAAATATTTTATAGGACTCGTTAGAAATATCAGAAAAGGCTCGCAAAACATATCACAAAAGGCTCGCTAGCAGTGTTTCTGGCGACAATCGTAAATGAAACTTTGACTGCCACAAACTGAACGAACATCTGTATACAGCTCTATATTCACGGCAGAGCAATGCTGCAGAACGAGTTAACCGCTCAATACTCGCCGCCATTCGCTCGTATTTAAAACAGGATCAGACCCATTGGGATGAACATATTACAGGGATTTCATGCTCCTTAAGGTCTGCTCTGCACCAATCGATTGGGTGTTCTCCATACCGTGCCCTATTCGGGGTGGATATGATCACTCATGGTACCGATTACAAATTATTGAAGGAGTTGTCCTTATTGGAAGAACCGCTTGTCCCCCTGTTGCGGTCTGACAATTTGGCATTGCTAAGGACAGATATTCAGAAAAACATCAGGAAAGCCTATGAGCGCAATGCGGCTCAATATAATTTACGCAGCAAGCCTGTTTCTTTTCGTGAAGGACAGGAGGTGTTCTGTCGAAATTTTGCTTAGTAAATTCTCACACAATTTTAATGCTAAACTGGCTCCCCAGTTTATTAAATGCCGTGTCAAAAAGAAACTCGGCAATTGTTTTTATTCCCTTGAAAATCAGCAAGGAAAAGAAATTGGAACTTTTCATGCCAAGGACATTAGAGTCTAATTCCCGCTAATATACCCGTCTAACGGTAGGATATTATTGGGTGGTGTAATGGTCGCAGTTTTCCTATTTAAATTAAACCGCGTAAGCGATCCTAACAGCTTGCGTTTGTGTAACGACGCTATAGCGATCAGCTTTTGTCTGTCACGGTCAGCTGCTAATGATTCTGCCGCTGCTATAAACAGCATGCGGGCACGTTGGCAGCGCAGCTATCTTCAATCTAATCCGGGAAAGAAAAAAGCTCTGAGACCCTATATAAGCCTGTAGGTCCCGGATATAACCCTTCTTTTCAAAAATTACTTTACCATCGAAGGTCTGGCTACGGCGGTTCGGACATAGCCCCACCAAAAAAATTAAACTAAAAGCAACAAGTTCGGGCATCAGTCGTTTAATTCGTTTAATTTAAATTCCAACTAAATTGAACCAAAAACAAAAATAAAAAAAGGAAAACCCTAAAAGTGGCCGATTGGAGAAATATAAATTTTTTTTGTTCGTTTGATGATAAACCTTTCGCTACGCCACCCGGCACCAGCACCTCACCGGCATATATTTCTTTGTGCCAAGATCTAGTCACAGTTTTAACCAGTTCTTGCCTGCCTGCCGAAAGTAATTTTTGGAGGAATCAATCTTGCCGCCGCCGTCTCTGACATAAAAACCCACTTATTTTGAGGCAACCGCCACGTGTGCCCATTGGACGGCACTGTAATTTCTTGGGACGGCAATGTCATTTCTGCCCCCATTAAATAGACGTCAGCCTCAACTGCGGATCAGCTGCCATTCCCTTGCTCATGCCAGCAAGAAAGGGCAGGCGCCGTTTCCACAGTCTGGAATCCGGAAGAGGGAGTAGCCTTTTGGGCCCCATTGTCGCGCCGCTGATCAGAAGCCCAGATGACATCGCCCATTAAGTTGGCCGGAGCGTGCAGATGCATGAAAATTGCTGTTAAATGTTTTTAGAAAAAAAAATAGTTAATTAAATCTTGTGAGAGACTTCCAAAAGTTTGCGCAAAGTGCATTTATTAGGGCCCTCTAAAAACCTCGTGCAAGTGCAGTGAAAAAAAAAAAAAAACAAAATTTACATCTATATATATATCTTTATATATATAGAAAGAATTAATAGTATAAATTTATCCCCCTTCTTGTTGGGGTAGAGTCCAAAGTCATTTCTGAATTTTTTTATATTTTTTTAATTTTTCCCACTTATTTTCGGAGAGTATCTTCTAAGTACTCACAATTTAAAAAAACCCTCCTGTGCCATAACAAATAATCAAAACAATTTAAAGCCCCACAGAAGACAAAAGAAAACAAATGAAAGAAAAAAATAAAATTTGCTGCAAACTCTCCGCTGGAAGGCCTTTCATCGAGGAATACATGTAAGTCTGTACCTTTTGTTTTGATTATATTTTCTTATTTTGGCACAGATAAGCACAGCCAAGCTGACATGCGCACCTGCTGAGCTTTTTACGACTTTCTGTTTCACATTACGCTTTAGCTCCGATCAATATGTTTATGGCCGTGTCAGTCTGGTGAATGCTTATCATCTTTGATTCTACCTACACCCCGCTCAAATATTAGCTGAAACAGAAGCAACATAAAAGAAAAGATTTTTAACGGAATCAAATATATGTACACAAATATGTATAATTGTATTCACTGATCAGCTGGTTGCGCTGCGCTCCGATTTGCCCATGCGCTTCGAGCTTAACCTTCGGTTGCCCATATTTTTTTCCGACCATATAATTAACCATCAACTACAATGATATTGACTCTATTATAATAAATTTTTTTTTGCTTTTACCGATTACACTTTAATTCCATTTACTTATGTCATTCCTTTTCATTGCCTAGCCTTATTCTATAATTATTAAATGAACTTTAGCGAAATTTGGGATATTTTTTTTATTTTGCGCAATAAGAAAAAATATTAACTGAAAGTTTATGAAATGAATTATTTTTGAAGAATTTTTGAGCCATTGTAAAAATATTAACTGACTAGTTTTAGTTACTGAATTATTATTGAATCATTAATGCCACTTGTACTAAGAAGCAGATTATCTAACGGAAGGATTAAATTTCATTGAATAATGCTTTTGTTTATAATAAATATTAATTACGGATTTTGAATATGAATTGCTAAGTTTTCTTTCCTGGTGACATGGTGATATAATGTCGTAGAAGAATGTTTTTTTTTGGGATCTTCAAAACCTTAAACGCTGAAGATCATGGTTGGGAGGGTATAGAACACGAGAGTCAGCTTACATCCAAGACTTCGCCTCTACGGAATATATGTGCCCTAATGAAAGCTATCACCATTGTATTGGCACTTTTAGTGCTCGTTAAGTTATGCCTGTTTGAGATTTTGTTTCTTCGGAGTATCGGTCTTCAATTTAGATTCTGTAGGGATCCTAAAATAAAATTGTGTATGCAGGTCGAGACATGGCAAAAAGAACCCCCCCACCCGAAAGAGCTAGGGAGCAAGAGGATCCCGCCCTGCCATGCTAACTCAACCACGAGGAGCCTCGGTGAATACTTCCCGAATTATTTTGTGAAGATTGGCTGCCAACTGCTGTCACCGTTGCTACCCGATATGTATTGCTAGAGTAGCTTCACCACAGTACATGCTACATCAATTTTTTGGCGCCCAATCATGGGGCCCGAGGTTGAATATATGAAAAAAAAAAAAATGAGTCTTTATATTATTGTCCACGCACGCTGACGTCGATGTGACTGGCTTAGTCTATCTTCTCTAGAGTCATATATTGCTAATATCGGTGCTTCTATTAACTTATTTTTTAGTGCATTGAAAGCATCTAGTTCTACTTCTTTAAACTCAAACTTTTTATCTTTCTTTGTTAGATCATTCAATGGCTTTGCAATTAGTGAAAAATCTTGAATAAACCTCCTAAAGTATGAGCATAGGCCGATAAAACTTTGAACTTCATGGACTTTTGTAGGTATGGGAAAAGATCGAATTGCTTCTAGCCCAGCTTCTGAAGACTGCAAAAATTCACACTTATCGAGTCTAAGTTCTAGTTTGTTGTCTACAACACGTTTAAAAACCTCTCTGAGAATTTCTAAATGCTCATTTAAATCTTTTGTAGCAGTCATAATGTCATCGAGGTAGATCACCACTTTTCCTGTCCTCACCATTTCTGCAAATATTTTGTTAATATATCTTTGAAACGTTGACGGTGCATTCGTTAATCCAAATGGCATTCTAAGGTATTTGAATTGTCCTAGCGGGGTAGTGAATGATGTGTACTTTACCGATTCTTTATCCATAAAAACATGGTGAAACCCATTTTTTAAGTCTAACTTTGAAAACAATTTTTTATTCGCTAGTCTTTCTAGTAAATCATCTATCAGTGGAATTGAATAGTTATCTTTCACTGTTACTTTGTTAAGCCGACGATAGTCTACACACATTCTGAGCTCTCCTGTTTTCTTTTTTACAAGGACAATTGGTGACACATACTCTGACTCACTTGGTCGTATGTATCCTCGAGCTAAGTTTTCGTCTAGTATTTTTGTACTTCTATCTTTTCTGCATATGATAACCTTCTTGGGGAACAGCGAAACGGTTTTTCGTTTTCAATAGTAATTTTCATTGAGTTCTTTATTTTAGGCTCCGCAGGTCTGTCTGGTTCTACATAATATTTTTCGAATATCTTTTCAAACCTTTCCAAACTATTTTGACTTATTTCCTTTCCTACTTTGTACTTTTCTTTGTCTGTGCCTATTACGTTTATTGCCAACATTTGTTTTTGAAAATTTTCTGTCTCGTATCTTTCTCCTCTTTGCTCGTTGTAACCTTGTTCTTTATTATCCATTTCGTTCTTTTTTATGTTTACTGTATTGCATTCTGCTTTTTCCCCTACTTTATTCTCTACTTTTTCCACTTCTTTGATCTCTTCTTTTTCCACTACTTTGCTCTCTACTTTTTCCACTAGTTTGTTTTCTTTCTTTTTCCACTACTTTGTTCTCTTCTTTTTCCACTACTTTGTTCTCTACTTTTTTATTATTCACATTTTCATTTTTTGTATTTTTGTTGTACTTTTCTTTGTGCATCACCGTTGGCTCAACGTTTTTGCTCATAACTTCTTCGATTTCAATTATTTTAAAATTACTTAGAAATAGAAAATCTCTACCTAACACCATTGGGTACCTTGTAGATTCATCGTTCACAACAGGAGATTCAATTTTCACATTTTTATTTAAAGTTTTGATTACACAACATATTTTTCCAACTATGTTTAATATACTTCCATTTATTCCATAATAACATAAATTTAGATTTTCATTATTTGTTTTAACTCCTTTTGGAACAGTTGATTCTCTTAAAAAGGTGATTGGGCTACCAGAATATATTAGGCACTCTATGGAGGATGTAACATTTAAATTATTTTTATCAAGAAAACTTACATCCAAATATCTTACATAATCGTCGGTCGCCTTGTTTTTCTTGTAAAGTTAGCACTCTTTAGCCAGATGTCCAAGTTTGCCACAAGCAAAGCATGCTCCTTCAGCTCGATTTGGCTTGCGACAGTCTGCGGCCAGATGTCCAAAGCTGTGACAATTGAAGCACTTGTTGACCTTCTGTTCCGGGGTTCCACGCGTTGACGTCAGCATGTTTTTTATTTGGGGCTTGCCAAGTTGAGCCCTGGGCTGATCAATGTCTTGGAAAGCATCCAGAACTTCGGACGGCGCAGCAAAGCGTTGTAATTTAGCCTGATTTTTAGCTGCATAGCGGATATTCCATCAATCAAGTATTGTACCATTTCGTCGTTTCCCATTTTCAGCTCGTTTGCCAGGGTCATTTTATCAAAATAATACACTTCAAATTTTTCATCAGGTTTCCACTTTCGGCTTTCAAACCTGCGGCGAATTTCAAGGACGTTCTCTTTGGTGCCAAAGATGATCCTTAACTGCATTAAAATATTATCGATGTTACCTGAGAGAAGTGTTGGACTAGACAGCAGCCAAATGTTTGCTTTGCCCTTGAGGCGAGCACATAATAGTGTACGCATGACGTCATCAGACACTTTGAACACATCTCGAATATTTTTTACTAACACCAACCATTCATTGATGTTGTTTTCACCATTATATTCTGGTACAAACTCTTTCACAGCATTAAGGTTTAGTTCAGACTTGTGGTTACGCAGATCTATGTTTTCGCACCGTAAATTCCACACCGTACGCTCCATGTCTTCGTAATTTTGTTGGAAAACACTGCTGTTAGGTGCATTGTTTACGTTTTCATTCACAGTGCTGCCACTATCAATGTTTGGCTCAGCATTGGCAACTTCGATGTTATGTAGAGCGTTGCCAGCATCAGCGTTTGGATCAGCATTGGCAACTTCAATGTTGTGTTGAGCGTTGCCAGCATCAGCGTTTGGATCAGCATTGGCAACTTCAATATTGTGTTGAGCGTTGCCACCAAGATCGCAGACCGGTACGTCATCGTTTTCCTCATTTGCTATGCCGCTGTTTTCGACATCATTGCCGCCTTTGTCACCAGAGCTGTTGTTGTTGTTGGCTGTCTGAGCGCCGCAAGAACCGTTGTTGTTGTTGCTTGGTGTTAAATCGATCAGCTCTTCGTTGGAGTCTAGCATGTCCAAATGGAGGTTTGGAGCACTTGCTGACGGTAATGCAGCATTGAGTTGAGCTAATAAAGCAGCTTTGGTGCCTCTAGTTGGCAAACCCAGTTTTTCGCACCACATTTTTAGGTCGGACAGGCTTAGATTGCCAATGTTCACACGCGATTCCATAATCAAGTTATTTAATAACAAATATTGATAAGTTTGAATTGATAATATTTGAATAATTTTGTAGGTTTAATTCCGTGACCAGTTCTGAATTTGTAGGAATGGCCTGACGCAAATAAAGTGCAACCGTTCTTGTGCGCGTCACTTTCAGAATCCCTTCGCAGATCATTTTATTTCACCATCGTTCTCGTTTTTCTTATGCTCGTGTCAGAGGGAGAGTAAGAGCATCGAATGTTTCGCTCTCTGAGCGAAGCCTTCGATATGATTACAGTTATATTTACAGTGGGACACTTAATGCTATATCACAGTAGAATCTTACATGCTAATTATTACTACAGTAGTTATAAGTTTGAATAAAAAGACTTTATTTTACGAGAGTGAATTTTTATCAGTTTATTATGTTGAATATCTGGATTAAGACTGAAGTACAAAAATTGGCTTACGCTATTTATTTAAAGCTAAATAATAATTGGAGTACGTGACTTTTTGCAAAGGGACAGCAGCTGCAGCTTGTTTATGCTAGCGCCTTTCTGATGGTCAGTTTTTGTTTATAAATGATTGTTGACAATATGTGAGCTTGGCTGCAGAAGGCATTCTGCTCTTATGATTTTTGCTGCTGTTAGCGTTATTTGAATTCGGCTACAGAATGCATGCTATTGTTATGATTATTCGATTTGTAATTATTGACAATATGTGAGCTTGGCTGCAGAAGGCATTCTGCTCTTATGATTTTTGCTGCTGTTAGCGTTATTTGAATTCGGCTGCAGAAGGCATGCTATTGTTATGATTATTCAATTTGTAAACACACAGTGGGGTATGCCATGCAATGCAGCTTATGAATAACAGTGGTTCAAAGATGCTGTTGTTGTGAATATGTCACTCCTCCCCACTAAAAATAAAGCGTGTCCTCTCGCGTGTAGGGTATATGAAAAAGGTAAGTATAATAAAAAATATTCTTTAAATGCTAGGATACAATTTTGGTAACATATTTAAATTTTCTTGTTCATTTTCAATTTCAAGTTCAACTGGGAGTTGTGCAGGTGGCTGATCAATAACATTTACTTTCTTAATAAATATTTGTTTGGGTATATTTTTAAACTTATATGCTAGATACATTATTATGAAACAAAACCTGTAATTATTATAATTTGGAATATTTTCATTTCTTTAATATTTTCGAAAATTATTTCCTTTGTTTGAATTTTGTTTGTTACGAAAGTGGCTTAAATTTAGTAATATTATTTCTTATGTATATACTCTGTGTGTAGTCTGAGTTCAAATTGCTTATAGATATCTCATTATGTATTGCTGAGCAATTATGAATTTTTATTATGTTATTTCCCTCAATTAAAATATCATTTTTGATACAGTTTTGATTCAATGTGATTTTGAGTAAGTTCCATGTTATAAGTATATTTTGTTCAATATAGTTAGTTTGTGTTATTAGATGTGGTTTTGAAAATCTGCAACTAGTGTTAGTTTGTTTTACTATACCTAATATGCATTGGTTAACAGTTAATTTTTTCTTGTCCTTGTTGTATAAATTATTATTATGTGAGTAGTATTTGTATTGTGTTTCGTCAGGTAAAATATTTTTATCATCGTCCGGGTGGGGTAGAATTTCGTATAATGGGGTTTTATTTATTTCTCTAGGAATGTGTGAAATAATCAAAATTTCGTTCGTATCTGATCTAAGCGTTTTGAGATAGTCGTGTTTTAATAATTTTGGATTAAAAATTCCCAATCTAGTTAGTTGCATTCCCATTTCTAAATCTTCAATATATTCTGTGAATTGTTGTAAGTTGAATGCAAGTAGTTCCAGTATTATTCAATACATTTTATATACAATTATGAAAAATAAATGCTAAAAGCCTAGTTAGGGATCACAAATTTCTAATAGCATCACCGACCGATGGAGGTGTTTTATTCGCCAGTCCGGCCAGCTGTGCCCCTTTTCACAGCTAATTTTGTCAGTGACGCTATAAGGGCCTACATCTAAGAAGAAGGGTGTAAGTAGGAAAAAAATGTTATTAAGTAAAATTAAAAATAATCTTAATTTGATATATTATTTAAGAAAATACCATAAATAGGAGAAAAAAAGTAAGAAGATTGTTAATAAAGTAAAGAACTGTATGCTAGATATATAGATTGTTAAGTAGATAGGATAAAGAGATAGTAATGGGAAGGTAATAGGAAATCACCAACCCGGTGGGGGAAAATTTACAGCCAGTCCGCCAAGCTATGCCCCTGCTCATAGCTGGGAATGGTCAGTGACTTCCCGAAGGTATCCTGAAAGCAACGATTTTATTAGGGGTAGAGAAAGTTCGGTAGAGAAAACGTGATGCAAACTATTGTAATTTTTACATAACACGCAAAAAGGATTGTGCATAGCGTAGACTGTTGTGCACGTCGATAGGAATAAGGGACAGTAATTTCTGATTGGTCTAGCCGGAACAGAGAATTGAAGACGCCCTAGCAGAAAAGGAGAATCTATATCGCCAACAACCAACTTGTGTAGAAAGACAACACCGAGAATTGTCCTACGGTTGGTTAAAGACGGAAGATTAAGAAGAAGCAGCCTGCTAGAATAGGATGGCAACCGAAGATTGGGGTCCCAATTTAAACCTCGTAGGGCAAAAAACAGAAATTGCTTCTGAACAGATTCAATACGATCCTGGCTATTGTTATACTGCGGAGACCAGATACAAGAGCAGTATTCAAGGATAGGACGAACAAGACAGATGTACAGAAGTTTCGTTATAAAAGGATCGTTAAACTCTTTAGACCATCGTTTAATGAATCCAAGTACACCTTTTGCCTCATTAACGATGGTATCTATGTGAAGATTAAAGCAGAGTTTAGAATCAGAAAAAACGCCTAGATCCTTAACTGTTAGTATACGTTGCAATGGAGTATTGTCGATTGTATAACTGACAAGATAAGGTGTAGTACGATTAAATGTCATAAACATACACTTCGAACAATTCAAATGCAATTGATTGGCCGAACACCAAAGTTGCATAGCGTTGAAATCGTCTTGAAGACGAGAATGATGTAGGGGATTAGTGTATGATAGAATAAGTTTCACGTCGTCCGCATACATGAATACACGGGCATGGGATATAACAGAGGGGAGATCATTTATAAAAAGAGTAAAGAGTAAAGGTCCAAGATGACTACCTTGAGGAACACCAGAAGTAACGTGAACCTGTTAAGAGGTAGTCAGCCTCAGCATTACTCTTTGGGTCCTACCTTTTAAATAAGAACTAATTCAAAGCAATAGAGACGGAGGAAAACCTATTCGGTCAAGTTTAAAAAGTAAAATGTCATGGTGCACGGAGTCAAACGCCTTACTGAAGTCAGTGTAAATGACATCAGTTTGCATTTTCGAAAGGAAAGCATCATTTACAAAGGAAGTAAACTCAAGCAGATTGGTTGTAGTAGACCGATTCTTTACGAATCCATGTTGAACAAGGGAAACAACTGATTTGCAGAAATGCTGCAAATAATTTTCAAATAATTTAGGAATAGCGGACAGTTTTGCAATTTTATATATCAGACTTTTCACCTTTCTTGTGGAGAGGAATGATATAAGATTCTTTCCAAAGAGATGGAAAGACAGAAGATTCAAGGGATAGATTAAAAAGCTTTAGCAATGGATAAACAAGGGAAGAACTACACTCCTTGAGTAGACAACTAGGAATATTGCCAGGCCCAGGAGAGAAAGAAGATTTTAAAGAATTTAAAGCTACAAGGAGAGAGGAATGGGAAATAATAGGAGGAGGTTTAGAACTAGAGGAAGTAATAGTATAAGGGTAAGAATTATTATTAGGACAGACTGCAGAGTAAGTTGATTGGAAAAAATTAGCAAAGAGGTTAGCAGAATCAGAGTCATTGCTAGCTTTATCCATCCCAAGAGAAAAAGAAGATGGCAAACTTGGAGATTTACGCTTCAAGTTTACAAAATTGTAAAACTGTCTCGGATTTAGGGCAAATTGCCTTTTGCAACGAGTTAGATAATTCTCATAGCATTGAGAATTCAGAAGAAAGAAGTTCGACTTGGCTATGGAATATTTAGCCAAGTCTGTACACGAACCAGACTTATTAAACTTTTTAAAATTTTTAGATTTTATATTTTTTAGATTCGATAATCTGGGAGTAAACCAAGGTGGCTTTGAAGAAGTAGTCGAAGGAATTGACTTGGGAATACACATATCTAAGAGGGAGTTTAGGGTGTTATAAAAAAAGTTATAGCAGTATTCATGTCAACCGAGTCATATAAGAAAGACCAATCGGTTGCATAAATAAGCTGATTAAGCAATGAATAATTACCTTTGCGAAAGACACGGTGGGGCTTATTGGCTGATGAGCACGAAATGAGAGGATTACAATTGAACATTGCAACCTCTAAAGTAGGATGATATACATCCTCAGGAAGAGATAAAGGAAGGGACCTAGAAACATTAGAAATAAGGTAGTCGTTAACAAATACAAGATCAAGTGTTCTATTCAAATGATTAGAAATTGAATTGATTTGAAACATCGAAAGGTCAAGCATGCAATCTATAAAGTCATGCTGTGCTGAGGGCACTTGATAATTTTCGGCAGTGAAAAGTGACCAAGAGATGTTCGGCAAATTAAAATTACCCAACACAATAAATAGGTCATTATCACGCACGTGTGAAGAAACTTCTTTAATACAAGAAATATGTTTCATATAAACTTGAATATCAGAAGAAGGAGGAAAATAAGAGCATGTAATATAAATATTCCGTGTAGGAAAAGACAAGACAAAGTAGGCGTACTAAAACAGAAAAGTTCTGACTGGAGAGTGGCTTTAACGGCAATTAATACCCCACCACCTCGAGTCGGCCGATCATTTCTATGCAAAATAAAATTATTCGAAAAAACCTCAAAATCAGATATGGTTTAATTTAACCATGTTTCTGAAAACGCGATTATATCCGAATCGAAGGTAGTGCTGGCCATGAAAAGATTTTTAAGTTTGGAAATGAGACCTCTGACATTCGGATAATGAATAGAGACTTGGTCAGAAGAAGAAGTTAGTTTTTTGGGGCAGAAATGGTACCCTGTATTGAAGGGAGTGGAAGGGTGACAGGCTGGTTACGCTTTTTTGGCTTGAACTCGTGAACAATCATGTGTGGAGGCCAAAATTTAGGATCATATCATGTGAAACATTTATTTTGAATGATGATATTTCACGAGGAGTGGAGAAATTAAATTTGGTAATTGACACGCTAGCAGAAGATTTGCTAGCAATATAGGCTGCTAATGACTCAGAGGTGGTGTCAGACGAAAGTCGAGACACAAAAACTTGCCTACGAGGGGCAACAACAGTTAACGTAGGAGCTGATGGGGCTGTAGGGAGAACAGGATTTGGTGGGGCCAAAGAGGCACCATGATTGTTTTTAACAATCTGGGCAAGATTGCGCGCAGGTCATATGTGTCTTCTGTTTTTGATAAATTTATTGTGAGACAATGGTGCTCGTAATTATCGGGTATGTCTATCAGGCCTATTTTAAAGAGTAAGTATCCATTATTTGATTTAATAGGGTTAATATCTATAAACTGGTTATTACTTCCTGGTAATAGTATTAACATCATTAGTGCCAGAAAAATTAATGTAATATGTCCTGTTTTGGAATTTCGTCCTCCTGTAAATATTTGCTCTTATTTAATTTCTTTTGTTTTTGAAAATTTGTTTTATAATGCTTAATTTTTCGACTTCTGTTAGTCTCCTCAAAATGATCTTCGTCAATTTGTTCTATTTTCCCAGTGAGTTTTGTAAGGGTTATGTAATTTACCGTGAATTATGGGTGCTTTCCTAAACTTTGTATTTACTTCGAAATCATTTCGGTTTTTATTAAGATTATTTATTCTGGTCTCTTTTATAATTTGGGTATTATAATTAGGTGTACCTGCGTAAATAAAAATGTCACCTGGAGTTCTGCCAGTAGAGTTTTGTTTTAGCTTATGATTATAGGTGTATAAAATTACCTCAATTTTCATGAGTCTATTTTCTTCGTCATCGTCAGTATTTATAATGCGTATTTTTTCATTAATTGTCTTATGTAGTCTCTATATCCGCTACACCACTTTTACTTGTTGTTATTTGAATTTCAACTTTTTCCTTATTTAACCATTCTTTCAGGGCAAGACTCATAAAAGCAGTGTCCCTATCTGTCTTCAGAGTTATAGGTTTTCCCATGTTGTTAAATATTTGGATGAGTCCTCTTTTAACTTCCATCCAATCCTTGCCGTTAAGTTCAATTACATTTGCAAATTGTGAATATAAATCAAATCATGTTAAATAGCTGTGGTTTTTTATTGAATAAATGTCTACTACGTAAGTTTCTCTACAGTTTTCTACTTCTGGTGTAATTTTAAATTTACAAGATGTGTTCCTGTGATCAATCTTAGCTAGATTACAAACTTCACATTCATTAATTATATTTTGGATTAAATTTTGATAGTCTGGGTAATAATATGTTTCTTTAAAAAGACTGACCATCTTTTCGATGCCTGGATGTAAAAGTTTCTTGTGGTCGCTAACTATTATTTCTTTAAATTCTGCATAGCTTCTAATGTCTTTCAGTTTAATATTTGTTCGTAATATTCGAGTTGTTTTGGGGTTCATTATTTCTTTAAAGGCTTGTTGTATTATTTCAAAATCGGAATCGTATTCAATGTATAATACGCTTGAATTGTTGCAAAAATGTTTTATCAATATCTGTTTAGCTTTTTCAATGTTTAAGTTTAAATATTCGATTTTTATTCTTAATTTTTTAAAATATGGTTCAACTTTTATTTGCGCGGTATCACTTCTAATCATTTCTATTTGTTTTCTAAAATAGTTTAATGGTTTTTCTGTTAAATGTATTAAATTTTCATTATCTTCTTCAGCGCTATGTGCTGTAGCTTGTGTGTTAATATCTTGTTCGCCTAGCATATTTTCTTCAATTTTGATGCGTGATAAAGAATCTGCTACGTGGTTTAATTTTTTTTTAAAGTATTTGATTGAGAAATTATATTCATTAAGTTTAATACGTTAACGTTGTAATTTCATGTTGGGATCTTTAATGTTGTTTAGCCAAACGAGTGGCTTATGATCGCTTAAAATGTCAAATGGTCTGCCATATAAATATGGGCGAAAATATTTTACTGCCCACACTATTGCTAAAAGCTCTTTTTCTATTGTACTGTAATTTTGTTTATGATCGTTTAACGTTCTACTTGAGAAACTAATTGGCTTGTTATCTTGTGACAACACAGCTCCTATTGCAAAATTACTTGCGTCGGTTGTTACCTGAAACTTTTTATTAAAGTCTGGACATACTAATATTGGGTCGTTTATAATTAATATTTTTAATTTTTCAAAGGCTTTATTGTATTCAACATTTTTAATATACATTTTTGCCGCTTTCTTTAGGTAAAGAGTCATGGGTTTTGCAATTTTTGCAAAATCTGGAATGAACTTTCGATAATAACCACATAAACCTAGAAATGATTTAATTTCCTTTGATGTTTTTGGCAAAGGAAATTCTTGAATTGCTTTTATTTTCAATTTGTTTGGCCGTATGCCTTCTGGACTTATAATATGGCCTAAGCATTCTGTTTCGTTTTTTTAAAACTCGCACTTATCTAATTGAAGTTTCAAATTTGCCTGTCTTAATTTTTCAAAAACTTTATTTATTGAATTTAAATGTTCTTCAAGTGATGTGGAGAAGACAATAATGTCGTCCAAATAAACAAGACAATGCTTGTTAACTAAATCACGAAGAACGTGATTCATGCACCTTTGGAATGTTGCTGGTGCATTTTTAAGTCCAAATGGCATTCGAGTATACTCAACATCTTCCCAATTTTCCCAAAATCTCGTTCATGTTTGGAATGGGAAAATTATCATTGATTGTAATGTCGTTCAATCCTCTGTAATCGACCACTAATCTAAATTTTGCCTTTCCGGAGGCGTCTGCCTTTTTTGGTACGATCCATAAGGGACTACAATAAGGCGACTGGCTATGCCGAATAATACCTTGGGTTAACATATCCTTAATTTGCTTTTCGACTTCTTGTTCGTAAGCGAAAGGGTAACCGTATGGTTTCCTGTAAATTGGATTTTCATGATGTGTATACATTTCGTGCTTAACAATGCTCGTGAAGGTCAAATTGTCACCTTCTCGATATTGGAGAATTTTAATAGTTTTTATTTTTCTTCAACGTTTAGATGATCAACTCGGTAATCTTGTCCCGATGTTGTTTCATTAGTTATTGCGTAATTAATTGCTTGTGTATAACTTTCTGGTTTTAAATATGCTTCGAAGTTTTTTTTCTGAATTTAGATCCCAAACTAATTTCTTCTGATTGAACGATCTCTCGCTAATTATTATTCTGCCATGAGCGTAGTCTATTATGGCGTTGTTTGCCTTTAATAAATTTCTGCCTAAAAGTATATCATAATGAGGTGAATAATCATGTATGTAAAATATCTGATCTTGCCTAAAGAGTTTATTAGGTGCAGTGGATACATAATGGTTTAGTTTTGATATCCCTGTCATGGTTCTAATCGAAGAAGGTCTTGTATAAACTGGTATATTAAGGAAGTTTTCCCTCATCATATTTATGGACGACCCAGTGTCAATGAGACATCTGTAGCGTCTGTTATTAATTTGAATTTCTATGTACTGGCTTGTCCCGAGGCTTCAATTGGAAAATTTTCGTCTTTTATTTCATTATTCTGAAACTCCTTTTATTGGTTGTTTTGACAACCATACTCTTCTTGTACATAGTTACCCTGATAGTTTTCTGATTGTTGATCATTTTCATCAACCTGCAATTTTTGGGAACCACTAGTATTTTCTCGTATACGCTTGTACGATTGATTTGGTATATATCTACCTATATATCTAAGTTTGGTTGTTCGGAGGGTGAAGTGAAAAATTGTGGCTTTGATTATTGTTAGTTATGTAACTTGGGGTAAATTAAGGTTTAGTATTTCCTGTATAATTTATAGCATTGTTAGTATTTTGTTTTTTATTATTGTAATAATAATTTTCCTCATAGTAGCCCTCCATTTGAGCTACTTGTTTTAATTTTGAAATAGTGGATATATAATGTCTTGCGACTGACATAAAGAGTCTTTCTGGTAATTTTTTATTTATTAAGTTTTTTACAGTGTTATGAATAGCGTTTGTATACAATCTGGAATTATCTAAATTCCCTTCTAATTCTAACTTGTCAGTTATAATTATTATCTTAGCCTCTACCTCACTACAAAATTTACGTAAATTACCTTGATAATTGGATTATATAGTCTTCGCAGTAGTTCTTCCACGGGTGTTTGCGTCTTGTATTCGAAGATTTAGGCTTCCCTCAGTTTGGACCAGTTGTCGATTTGCAGCATTCTAGGAACCTTCTGGCCATCTCCGGATATCTGGAGCTCAATCGGCCTGAATATGATGCATTGTTGTCGTTCATTGTGAGTAGAGTACAGTTGAAACAGGTAATCCATCCTTCTGATAAATGGACCCAGGGTTATAGGGTCTCCCTCAAAGGCTGGCACGTTCCGTATTTGTTGAAGCAATTGGTTTAAATTTTGGTCGTTTAATTTATTCATTGCTGCAAGTGCAGCAACATGAGAGCCTTCTGGTTGTTCCATCTTTAATAATTTAAGTGTTTAGTTTATGTGTCACGAAATTCACTTTGTGTTGCAACGACCGACGATTGATATTTTGGCGAGATATGTTTCCGTTATGTTCGTCGACAAAGGCTTTCTAGCGTTTTATCTTAGTATAGTTTTATCTGTATAGATGTTCAGATTTTTAACTCCATACAAGTAATTTCTGAGATTTTTCAATGCTCACACAATGGCGAGAAGTTCTCGCTCATTGTTATAGGGCGACCGCCCTGGGACAGCACTGCTCCGAGCCCTTGACCTGACGCGTCTGTCGTTAGGACAAATGGCCTTTTGAAATCGGGATGCGAAAACATCACATCCTCGGAGGCTAGCAACTCTTTTTCCTGTTGAAGGCATCTAACTGGTCTGAGGTTAATTCGAGTTTTACCTTTCTCGAGTGGTTGGCGCTAATTTTTCCATTTTCGCCTTTCAAAATCTTCGTTAGGGGTCTTGCGATGCTGGCGAGTCCCGCTATAAAGCATCTGTAATAACTTGCTAACCCTAGAAATGATGTAAGGCCAAACAGTGTTTTTGGTGTTTGGAAATCCTTTATGGTCTGAATTTTGTCGGCCGATTGGTGGATTCCGCCTCTGCATACGGTAAATCTCAAATTTTCCACATTCTTTTTGAAGAATTTGGACTTTTCTTTGGAAACCCCCAAAGTCTTTTCAAGACCTACTCGATGTGCTTGATGTGGTCTTTCTTGTTAGGGGAGAACATTTTTACGTCATCTACATAGACGTAACAAGTTTTCCCTATTTGGTCCCTGAGGACGTCACCTATTGCCTTCTGGAAATGCTAGGTGCGTTTTTCAGCCCAAATGGAAGCCTGCAAAATTCATACTTCCCATTGTTTACAGAGAATGCACTCAATTCTCGGTCCCTTTCCGCCAACTCTATTTGGTGAAAACCCGATTAAGGGTCCAGTGTTGGGCCTCACCCATGTTTGACAATATGGTCGAAATTGCTGGGATAGGGTATTTGTCGTCGATTGCTCGACGTTCGCCAGTAGTTGTTTAACTTTTGCGTTGATAAATTCAGACACACCCATTGGGTATGGGTATAATTTGGAATATACCGGTTCGCCATCCGTTCGGATTGTGGCGATAGTATTTATGTTGTATGGTAGGGACTCATTAAAGGCAAAGGCTTTAGCCATTCGGTCAATCATTTGATTGAAGGTGGGTCTGACTGCGGCGGAAACATCCGCGTCACTAATTTGGAAATGGTTCACTTGTTTGCATGTTGTGAACTCAATTTTTTCTGTCCCCCGGTCATACTTTATAATGTTGTTAGTTAAAAAAATCTATTTGAGCGTTAATCTGTTTTAGCAGATCAAGGCCAATTATGCCATCGAAATCTTTTTATGATTCCAGCATGAAAAAGTATGATTTTACCTTAAAGAGGTCAATGAGACATTCCTGCTCAATTGTTGTGTGCCCGTGGCTAGATTTGACTTGAAATGGGCTGTTGACTGGCTTCCAATGTGCCAGCTCGGGAAGGGGTTTAATATAGTTTTTAGATGCTCCTGTGTCTACCAGGTGTCTTATTGTCCGCCCTGCAACCGTTCGTCTTATAAACGGGAGCAGGGAACTTCCGCTAAAAAATTACAGCTTTCCGCTCCTGACAGGTCATCTTCGACTGCCTCTGCTTCATGCTGTGTTTGCGACTCGTAACCCTGGTTACCCTCTGTTTGGAACAAATGGTTAAGATTTTGTTGGGTCCTCATAGACTGATCCCCATAGTTTTGGTTGCCTCTATAGCCCTGTTTGGGTTGTCTAAAGCGTGTGGAAGTATCTACTTCCATTGGTTCGGGGCCATGCCCTTGTTGCTTTTAGGACTGAAAGCGCTGTTTTGAACTGCTTGCTTTCTGCTGACCTTGATTATTGTCTTTCTGACTCTTCTGGAAGTGGGGGTTCTTTTTGCAGATTTACCATCATTCTCCTGCTGACCGTTCTGACGCCAGTTTTGACTCTTTTGGCCACTTGGCTTTTGGGGTTTTTCTTCAAGGTGCTTTGCGAAGTTGGCTGCAAAGATGCCTCTTTCGTTGCTTGACTCAGCTTCTTGAGCTAGGGCCAAAGCAGTTGGGAGGTCTTGAAGTTGTGCTGGGAAAACTGCCCATCTCAAGGACTTTCTTAATCCCGAGACAAAAGTATGGAGAGCATCATTCCTGAATTTTTCGTTTAGGACAGCCGCTGCGGCGGGGTCATGTGTCATTAAGGTCTTGTTCGTCAGTAATGTGAGTTTTTTTTTCGAATTCGTCTTAGTATTGTAACAATGGTAGGTCACCTTGCCTAAGTGTGCTTAGTTATTGTTGGATCACATGCACTGGCGTTTTATCGGCAAACGTAAAATCTAATCTGGCAATGATCGCTTTAAAGCTTAATACTGTATTTAATGAAGCAAGCACTGCATCCGCTGAATTCGCGGATTACTTTATTGCGGATTATGCCGACAGCCTGATAGTGTCTCGAGCTGCCATTATATGGCTGAAACACTTTGTAGGCGGCGCATGTCTCCATGAGACATAGTTTTCGTATTTTCCGTCAAACTCTGGAATTGACTTTATGATATCTAAGGGTTCGTCGCATCTGATAACTGGCACTATTTTTATTTCTTGGTTAACTTCTATTTGTGGGGTTGCTCCCTTCAGTTTGTTAAATTGCTCTGTGATACTGGCTATCTTTTGTTCAAACTTTTGCGCTTGTTATTCGCGGGCTAGGCGCATTTGCGCTTCTAGCTGTGCTACCTGTTCACTGTTCATTTTGTTCACTGATCTGTGTTCTAAGTAAGAAGGAATAAGCTCGTTTTCGCTTGCTAATGCCTGACCTACGTATGCTCCGCATTCGCTTAGACTGGGAAATCGAGATCACTTTGAAGCACGAATTTTGTTGCTTATTTTATGAAAATTCTATATTTACTCAAAAACCTAGTGATGAAGCAGAATGTTTCAATTTCGAGTAAAAAATAAGTATTTATTTTATTTGCATTTTTAATTTTGGTATCTTAGACAGCTTGTAATAAAATTTGTTGAAAAAATTTTTTTTTCAAATCTAAAGAAAAATGAGCATTTCACTTTCATTTTTGTTGAAAGTAGCTGAGCGCTCGAAATCTGGTAGCCGATGCCGTTGCGGTTGCGGTTGTTTTGTTGCTGTTTTTTGTTGATTAACTCGGCGTTGGTGATTGTTTTTTCACTCGCTGGGGTTTTTATTTGTATTTATATTTTTTGTTAATGATTTTTATCACTAATTTCCTGATTAAAACTCGCGGCAAAATATGTTTCGCGATGTTCTTTTCTTTGAAAAAGGTATTAAGAACAACTTTGGGTGTGGGTTAGTTTATTTAATGCTGTTGGGCGCCAATTAAACAAGACCGATTTGTATTCAAGATTATGATGTATTTATTTTTGATAGCAGTTCGTTTGAACCGTTTGAGAATAAATTTAAAACTAAACTTAAAGTAACTTACATGAATGATCGAAGCCGCCGCTGCAGGCAGGCGAGCCGGCAGAATGCTGAGTCGGCTATTTTGGCGAGCGATCGGGCCATTTGGTCGTGCGATTGTCGAATTTCGTCTGCAACTCTGTTGTAACGCCTTCCGGCCCAACTGCGTTATCAGCTATTATTGTCTCGGGCGTGTTTACTTATATATTGTTCACACATGAACACATGACACCGAGTCTCCCTTAGACCCTATGTATAAATATATCTCACACCATATTGTACAACATGTACAATATGCTTAATATTGTAAAGTGCCCTACGCTAAGAAATATCATGTTAGAAACATAAGTAGCAAGGGTAAAAAAAATACCCCAATTAAACACAATAGTTTATGACCGCTGCTGCCGATAATGCATCGACAGTAGACCTAAAATAAGACACTCTGTTAGTATATAGGACATAGAATTCGTTAGAATAAAACAGTACAAGTACTCACAGTGAACAGACTCGTTCTCATATAAATATATAAATATATAGTTAATGTTATATATGGTATTTTTCTTAAAAAACAGACACGTTGGCATTTGCTATGCAGGGTTGTTTAAACGATATACAGAGTTTAGTTTTTAAACAAATATTCTAGTGTACTACTATCGAGCTTTTCAGTAAAAAACAAAAAGTCAGTATAGTATATGAACATACTTGTTGATGTTGGATTAAATAATGTGCAATTGCAAGTTTTCATCTCCATTTCGCTCCTGATTTGTGACATGCAAGTGGAAAAGCTAGAATTAAGAAAAGCACTGTGGTTATATTTATATAAAACTTTTGTTTGGTATCAAATATTTCAATTTGCGGTTTTGTCTACAACCGATAAGCTGACATTAATATTAATGAACTATAATAAAATCCTTTCATTATAAAAACCCATAAAAAGGCCACATTTTCAAAAATTAAACTCAAATTCATTCGACTTAAAATCATAACTTTTACAATCCTCGACTGAACCCTACAAAAATAACAGTCCACACTCCAGTCTGGGTTCTCTGAATATGCGGACACCACCAAAGGCATCTGTTAGCCAGCAAGGCACTAATACGATTGTGCCCTCATCACAAGGAACCAAATAGCCAACGAAAATGCGGCAAGAAAGCTTATATACATGGATACATAATACGCTACTGTGCCAAAATAAGTTCGTTTGGTTTAAAATTTCTTGCTCTCTGCATCTGAAAGTATGACATGCGAATAACAGCTGAATATCTCTCCTTCAGGAAAACACTTCAATCTTTCTGCAATTATGTATATATCTTAAGGTCAAAAAGAGCTGATTGCTTATCTTGATTACGCTTATATATGTATATGTTTTAAAATTTGATATTACTGATTTCTTCTGTGATGGTTGAGTATTTATCACAGCAATCAGTCATGGATATGTCTAAGCTTTGTCTATCAATGGAGAACCGGAGAACAGTACAACCTCAGTTATTTACCTAAGATGGTGATGCATCTTTCGCGTTTGATGACTACCCTTTATCTACTATTTTAGTACTGAAACTCATTTGTCGATGCAGCACACTACTCACGCTGCTTTCCCTGAACATGGTCGACCTAAGTATGCGGCCGTGGCATCGCGTCAAATGTTTGTTACAATGTTCTAATTAAATCAAATAGATACGAAGCATCAGATCGGCAAATATTATATTTGATATGTGAGATCTCAGCATATAAAAAAATATCAAAATATCAAAAATGAACAAATGATAAAAATAAAAAAGTAAAGGTTTTCTTTGGCAAACCGAGGTATAACTTACGGGATTGTAGATATTTGAGCAGAGCTGTAAAATTCGCAATTGCTGAGTTTTGTGACGATATCTTGAAAAACTGAAAATTTTGGCATACTAAAGATTATTTTTTGACCCATTTGCCCTAAAAAAGAATTCCGATGTTCATTATAATTGGCTCATCTGTAAGGAGGACAGTAAAACCAATAATTGCCGAATTTTGGCCAACATATTTTGATGAGCCAAATGCTTTTCAGACAAAAACGTACTTTTCGACCAATCATTCATATGAGAAATATACGATTTTCTGGTCCAATCCGGGAGGACTTATGTAGTACTATCAACTGAAAGATGGACCTATGCAAAGTCTTTCGCAAATGAACATTGACGTTGATCAAGAGTATATACATATACTTTATGGAGTGGAAATGTCTTTCCTTATGCGTTCCATTATTTATGACATGATTGAAAGCGTATTAAATAAACGAAACTTCTGTTTATATAATGGATGTAGACAGGGGCGACGACGAATCCTTCAGAAAAAATAATTTTTAATTATTCTACTAACTGCTAAGAACGAGGTTAATATGGTTATTGTCGAAATTGTTCTATCCTCTAAAGTTATGTTATTTTACAGAATCTTCACATACCAGAAACTGAATGTGTAAAGTTAAATTCTTTAAAGATATTTCAAAATGCGTTTAAAAACCATTTATATAAATTGCCAAAAGCTTGAATCAACGGTCCCCACTCATGTCATTTGACCAGTATCTTGAAGCCGACAAATAAACACATGTTCATCAAATCTTTAACCCACTTTTTCCATCCAAGAGTGGTGGATTTTGCATATAACGTACCTAATAAATTTGCACAAAGATGATCAAAAATAAAAAATTAACAGAAAAGATTCGCGCCAATATCACTGAAAAACGTGTTCATTAAGTTATTATTTACGATTTTGAAAAATGTTCCCCCGAGGAAGCTACAATTCTTCGAAAAATGTGAAGCACGTGCCAAGGGATATGTGTTTCGTACTTATCACAAAAACACGAATGAAAAGTAGAGCAAATATTTTTACAGATGAAAGTTACAAAAATATTTACAAGGTAACTTAAATGTGCTCTGATTCCTTATTTCTATGGATTTGGCGTAAGTAACCCGGCCGCCTTGCAACATATTTTGCAACATGAGGGAAATTTGCATTTGGTATCTTGAGCAACTGGCAGACCTCCAACGCTTGGTACAAATCTAGGTTGAAGAATAATTGCCGAACCGAGAATCATGGGGACTGGAGGAAAGGTAAAAGAAAGAAAGGTCTGCCAGTACGATGTCCGCTTAGTCTCCGTACAAGGATCCGTCAATAAGGGTCTTTCTTCTCTTAGAGTTACGAGCCAGTCCGATACATGCCACCATAAGCTGTTAGCTAACAGATCCGGGGACGCAACACCGCGTCTAGCGAGATCAGCTGGGTTCGCTTCTGAGCGGACGTGGTACCAGTTACGAACGGAGGGGGCCTGAGTGATCTTGGGTACCTTGTTGTCTATGAAAGTTGTTCATTTGCATGTTTGCTGTTGGATACATGCCAAATCAGTAGTTGAAAAGGTCCAGTAGAATGACTCTGGTTTTGGATGTTAGAAAGTGGCAAGACACTGATTGGCCACGTTCCAGCAGCGCTATATGCGCGGTGAGAGGAATCAAAAAATCCGTGCACTTTGACCTTATTTTATGGAGAAAATTGGATTGACTGTGGGATATCTTGCACCAGTTGTTAAGAAGGTCATTGAACATCCCAGCCTAACCTTCCAAGCCAGAGTTCCTGCAAAAAAAGCTACGATTAAATGACAATCGGAGATAGCCAAAGGAATTCCCAATTGGTAAATACTTCTTTATTTTCTACTTATGTTACCGCAAAGTAGAATTCGTCCCAATCTTTTTCCAGGGGATACCCAAAGTTCTCGCAATTTCGATGTCCGCTGGGTATGCCTGTAATACTTTTTGTAAGACGTCCACTTTCGCAATGGAAAACCAGCGAAGATAAGCCATAGCAAATCTCACGACTATTAGAGATCACGATTCTGCCGTCAGAATCCCGCTGCGTGGTTCGTAAAAAATTCTGTACAGTGTAGATGTTGGTGTAATTTTCTACTTTTCCTCCATCTGACAGAACTCAGTTGACTAAGCGCCAATTTGGCAGGGACTGCAACTTGAGTGGAAAACGATGCACTTGGCTTGCTTGCCGATGTTGGCACTGGACCTGAAGTATCGATCCGAAAACTGTTTCTTGTCCGACCAGTGTATGGCAGATATTGGACTTGATCGCTTTGAGCAATATATATATGGGTCGACATCTGCACCAACCCGTACATCGATTTGTGCACATTTGGAGAAGGACAGATCGGCTAACTGAGTGGATGGCAAGTCCCTTAAAATAGACTCAGGGATCGTGCAGGATGGCAGATCGTTAGCTTAGTGGGTCTGGGCTTGGCTTGGTTTAACATTAACTTTATAATTTTAACTCTGTTGCTTTAAGCAACCGCTCGTATATGAATGTACCTTCTGATCGGGAGTCGCACGGGCTGTGTTATTGGTATTTTAATGATGGCAGTGCCTAAAAGCACTTTCTGGTTACTGGATGCAAAATAGTTATGCACATTAGCTTGGAGTTCATCGAGAGAGGACTGTAGACCTTGTTGAGCCCTTTGACACAACTTTTTCAGTTTTATGTGGTTAGATCGTTTGGCGACAAACTTCTGTAGAATGTGGGGACAAAGCCGAATAGAAAAATTTTCTATGAAAAAAAAATCGCACGCTCTGTCCTTTTTGGTTATCTTTGCCTCAAAGGCGTTTATGTTTCTGGAAGCCGTATTGTTCGAGTGGTCTTGGGGATGGCATGTTTGCTTGATCCCGGATTGACATCTTCGATAGGATTGACATCTAATGAGCGATTGCGTTCGCTGAGACTGCTACAACAGAGAATACTAACGAAGAATCCCAGTTTTTAATCAAAATTTGTGAATGTTGGAGCGCTATCAAAATTCCTTGGACTGTAGCTTGGAGCTTTTAGGAACTTATAGCGGACAACTTGAAATTATAATTTTAAGTTGGCTATTGACGAAACCTTCCATGAGTGCGTCCCACGCGGATACGAAGCCGTAGTGGGTGAGTGGAGATTTCGCGATATTTGAGATGAGTATCTTTCCCTCGGGTTTCAGAATTGGGTTATTTACATAAATGGCGGAAGACTGCAGCCCCTGGATATGGCGGCAGCTATCGGAACTGATGCTGTTTCTCTACCTAGTACAGATGCAGTCTCGATATGCTCGCTCAATTAAGCCGCACATCTCTCGTAGACTGAGACTTAGCCTGCATAACTGGAATGTTGTTACTGCCAGCCCCTTGGCTGAGTGCTTCATATACCGCTTGGACTTGGTCACGACGGACTTGGAGTGTGACTGAATTCGGATTTGATCGGAAAAGACTTGGGGGTGACTCTTCCTATTGGTGTCGGAGATTGACTTTGAGGGAGCCCTGAGGAGGCGTTGAGAATCACGATCGGATGGCCCTATAAGTTTTTTTTCCGATATGACCGCTCGTTATTCGAGTACTCGACGCTCGACAGAGCCTATGTTATTGGATTACACAATTGGAGCCGGAATTTCAATCAATGCAAATTTCGCCCATGAAGGGTATAAATAAGTGCATGAAACAGATAGACAGTTAATCTATTATTTTTATTTTTTATTACGCAAAAGTTAATGCACGGAACAATTGGAAACGGACCGTAAACTCGATGTAGATATTATCTTAGTCATATATGTATATCTATTCACGGACGGAATTATCAGAAGCGGACCCGAAAGAACATTTTCCCGAATTTATGTGTATATACTACTTACAGTTTCCTATAAAATTTTTTTTTTTGTACTTTGGCATGTAAAAGCTGTTATATAATCAAAATATATATTACTCTAAGTTTATATATTGATTAGTTCTTTATTTAAAGGGCTTATCACTCCTCAATCTTTTTATGTCTAGAGATCCAAATCAACAACATAAATAGCTGGAACGACAAATAAATGAAAACAATAAATGGGAGACTCCGATATTGTTGTAGTAGGGCGTCCGCAGGGCTTCCAGGTGAACTTTTACAAAATGAATTATCGTTGGGGGAGCGTTTCTGCTCTGCACAAATGTACTTAAGGTTTGAAAGAAAAACACTTTTTGTTCGCTTGAAGGTTATTTTCATCTGTTCTATTTTTTCAGAGTACATTACAATAGTACATACAAGTGTATTAGTATAAGTGTGGTGAAATTTCAGTACATGTTCCATGTACTGGTTCCGGAGTTACATGGCGGTTGGATGGCGACTGTCGGATACACTTCTTGTGTGAACATGCCGCCCGCTTTGCAGTATTGCAAAAAGAAAAAGGAAGAGGGACGTGGCTCTGTTCCTACTATTGAGCACAGGAGCCGGACAATATCCACCCGAAGACCGTGTTTTGGGCCAGTGGTGCGCCGCCAAGACTCGGCAGGACGCCTTTGAGAATTAAATCCGGATATATATCCGAGCCCAAAACCAGATTGGAGATTTCCGGCTGGAACCAGCGATCGTCTGCCAATCGAATGTTGGTGAAGGGCTCGTTCAGTTTCTCGCTGACGGGCTTCGTTGGAGTTTGATACCGGAGATTTGGCATCACTTGCAGGATGACCTCTCGCTGGAAGCTAAAGGTCCTAGAACTTATTATAGCCGAGCAAGCGTTGTCTTTACCGACGCGGGTGACGGATAGCCCGGAGGCCTTTGCCAAGGATGCGTCGATAAGACTTACCGGACAGCACGGGTCTAAAAGTGCCCGAGTGTCGCGGGTCGCCTTGCCGTTTCCGAGTCGGATGAGTGCTCTCGGGAGCACGGTTGTCCTTTTGTGTTCCATTAATGTCGATAAGGAGAAGGCGGCGCGGAGCGTCGCGCTTGGGCCTTGGTGCTGCGCCTTGTTTGGGATCGCTCTGGAGATGGCATGCGACGCGCTTCTTGCAAATGAAGCAAGGTGTCATGGTCGCCCTGGCACTTGTCCTTGCGGCGACATGACTCCCCGGAATGTTGGTGAGCCAGGCAGTTTGGGCAGTATTTATTGACCAAAACTGCTCGGAGTCTCTTCTCTGGAGACAGCCGCATGAACCGCTGGCACTTTCGCAGCGCGTGGACTCCTCGGCATACTCGGCATCGGAACGATTCCGTTGCCGGTCGGCTCTTGGATCGGCCTTGTTGTTGGCGTGGAGACATCGTGCTGTTACGTGAAGAAGGTGAAAAAACATAGTAGACATTACTGATGCGGCTTTATACGGATGGTCCGCAGACCTATGGATCTAGGATTCTAGTCTTTACTGGAAATTTTACTGGATGGAAAATGGAGACTAGATTCTATCGGGAGCAGGATCAGCTTAGAGATAGGTCTCTTGGAGACACCTCGGGCTGTTAAGACGTCGACCACTCGGACTCTTTGGTCGTCGCCAGGATAGGTCGTTTGGATTCGACCTAGACGCCAGTCATTAACTGGAAGATTATCTTCTTTAATAATGACTAGATCGTCCCGTTGTAAGTCTCGCGTTGGAGTTTGCCATTTGTTTCTTTTGTGTAACTCTAAAAGATACTCATGTTTCCAACGGAGGCAGAACTGTTGTTGCAAAGCCTTCAAGCGCTGCCAGCGGTTGATGATGGACGCGGCGTTTTCCTTGATCTCTGGCTCTGTGGCAGAAAGTAGAGGACCCCCGACTAGAAAATGACCGGGAGTCAGAGCTAGGAGATCAGTAGGATCTTCCGACATTGGAGATATCGGTCTTGAATTCAGGCATACTTCAACTTTGGATAGGAGCGTGGAAAGCTCTTCGAAGGTGTATTTGGAGGTCGATGTAGACTTATAAAATAGATTTTTGACACTCTTTACACCTGCCTCCCACAGGCCACCCATATGCGGTGCACTAGGAGGGTTGAAGTGCCAGGACAGTTTCTGGAGACTGTAAGTGGCCTGGAGTTGAGTCTTAAGCGCTTCTACAAAATCGCGCGAGAGGACTTTGGCCGCTCCGACGAAGGTTTTGCCGTTGTCGGAATGCATTTGACTTGGGCACCCTCGTCGTGCCACAAATCTCGCAAATGCCGCTAGGAATTTTTCTGTGGTCAGGTCAGATGTAGCTTCTAGGTGGATGGCTTTGGTGCTGAAGCACACAAAGACGCACACGTAGCCTTTCGTAATAAGACAGGCTCGACCTGTGTAATTTTTTACATCGAAGGGGCCTGCAAAATCGACTCCTGTGTGAGTGAACGGTCGAGAGAATGTGACTCTCTCCACAGGCAAGTCGCCCATGAGCTGCGTTTGCAATTTCTTTTTTCGGATGACGCAGATTTTGCATGAATGAATTGTGGATTTGACCAACACCTTCAGCTTTGGAATCCAGTACTGTGATCGTATTAAACGCATCATGAGCTGGTTGCCTCCATGCAAGGATATAAGATGGGTGAAAGCGGTCAAGAGACGCGAATATGCACATGTGTATGGCAGGATGATGGGATGCCGCTCATCGTAGCCGAGTGCTTCCGCCGCTCTTACACGACGAATAATTCCCTTACCATCTAAAAAGGGGCTCAAATTGAGGAGTTTGCTGGAAGTGAGCTGCTTTTTCGTGCTCAAGCAAGTGTACTCTGACGAGTATGCTTGTGTCTGGGTCAGGAGAATGAGTTTTTCTTGTGCATAAGAAATCTCGTTGCTGTCAATTTCAATAGTTGACGGGAGCGACAATCGTTTGCAACGCTTGAAGAAGCGATAGATGTAGGCTAACACTCGCAGGGCTCGATCGAACTTGGAGAAGCGCTCGAGGAAAGAAAATGAGGGAGCCGTGTTTACGAGGTTTACCTTAATCGTACGTTGCTCTATTGTCGTATCTGGGAGGGGATCTGAAGGAATGGGCCATTGGTTCTGAGGTAGGCGTAACCATTCTGGCCCGTGCCACCACAGCTCATTGTTGACTAACGCTTGTGGTGGGGCACCTCTGCTCGCTAGGTCCGCTGGATTGTACTCGGATCGTACATGGGACCATTTATTGGAGTCGGTGGCCTGAGTAATTTTTGCGACTCTGTTTGCTACAAAGGTAGTCCAGGCGCATGGTGGCTTATGAAGCCAAGCTAGCACAATTGTGGAATCTGTTCAATAGAACCAGTCGCCGCCAGCGGAAGGTAGCTGGGGACTGAGTGCAGCGGATAACTCGGACAGAAGTGCTGCTCCGCACAGCTCTAGTCGTGGCAAGGATATCGTCTTGACCGGAGCGACCCTCGTTTTCGCTGTTAGGAGATGTACTGAGATGCGATCTTGTATCTCAGTGCGCACGTAAATGGCGGCCCCATATGCACGCTGCGAAGCGTCACAAAACCCATGGTATTGGATAGTCCCCTGTGGGCGGAATTCGACCCATCTAGGGATGCGAATCGCACTGAGGCCCGGATACTCTTGCAGAAATAAATTCCACTTAATGAGAAGACTCTCAGGTAGCGGATCGTCCCAGCCCAGTTCTTGGAGCCAGATCTCCTGCATGAATATTTTTGCCTGGATAATGACTGGACCCAGCCAACCTGCTGGGTCGAACAGTTTGGCAATCTGTGAAAGGACTTCACGTTTGGAGACGGACTGTTTGGTTGTTAGCTCGGATGGAGCGAAAAAGAACTCATCGGTGTCAGCTTTCCATCTGATCCCGAGAGTCTTTGCCGAACAGGCTTCCTCGATCTCTAAAAAGTCGGCGTGAAGCAAGTGGTCCTTGGGAATCGCTCTTAGCAAGTCCTTTTCATTGGATGTCCATTTTCGCAAGGGGAACCCGGCAGATTCAAGGGCCTTGCGGAGTTCTGCAATTGCTTGACCTGCTGTTGATTTGGAATGGGCTCCCGCTAGTACATCGTCGACATACATATTGTTTGCGATAATGTGACTTGCTAAGGGATAGAGCGAACGAACGTCATCAGATAACTGATGTAGTACCCGGATTGCCAAAAAGGGGGCACAGTTAACTCCAAACGTGACTGTACTGAGTTCGAAGTCACGAAGCTCGTTGTCCTTTGTTCGGAACAGAATTCTCTGATAGGGCGTGTGGTTGGGATGCACAAGTATTTGCCGATACATTTTTGTGATATCGGCATTGAATACATATCGGAAGAAGCGCCATCTTAGAATTTGAATGGTTAAGTCGGATTGCAGAACGGGCCCTGCATGTAGCACATCGTTCAGACTTTTACCATTCGATGACGGGTGGGAGGCGTTAAATACTACGCGGAGCTTGGTCGTGATGCTGTCAGGCTTGTGAACAGCATGGTGTGGTAGATAAAAGTTATCCGAACCATTGATATTCCTGGATCACCGCATCGTACTGCTCCTTAACGGGGGCATTTTTTGCCAGACGATTCTCATTTCGTAAAAATTGAGCTAGTGCGATGGACCTTGAATGGCCTAACTGGATGTGATCGGAATTCTTGAATGGCAGTGTGACCAAGTATCTGCCGTTTTTATCCCTTTTAGTGGTTTTTTGGAAATTGCGCTCACAAAACAGGTCGGATTCCTTTTCCAGCTTAACTGGAATATCCTCCACCTCCCAAAATTTTGTGAGCAGTTTATCCAAGCTCGCATTTGGATTCAGCGAGACTTGAGTCGAAAAGGATGCGACAGATTTGGCACTGGTCTTAGAAACGGGGCCTGTAAGGATCCAGCCGAAAATCGTTTCTTGACCAAGGAGAGTGCCACATATGTTTGGATAGGAGCCACCTAACAATATGGATGGGAGGATATCGGCGCCGAGAATCACGTCTATCTGTGAGCTCCTATAGAAAGAGGGATCGGCCAAGTGTAATTTTGGAAGTTCTTCCAAAGCAGTTTGGGGGATTGTGTAGGAGGGCAAATTGCCTGCCAGCTTTGGAAGAACATAAGCCGAGGTTTCAATATGAACCCTGGGCTTTATAGGAGAGCCAATATTAAAATGGCAAAGTTTTTGAGGTTGAGCCGAAATGGCTTGATTCAAACCGGAGACCTGTGCGTCGACGGGTTGATAAGGAAGTTTAACCCTTTTGAACAATCGCTCTGAAATAAAGGTCGCTTCAGACCCAGAGTCGATTAATGCCCGGGCTGTATACTTTGTGCCCAAATGACACACTTGGATGACAGCCGTGCCGAGGAGAACACCATGTGAGTTTGCGGAAAAATAGTTTTGAACGGTAGCTTGGGTTGAAGTAGAAGTGGACTGTATTGGTGAAGGAGGGTTCAAAACTATTGATGTTGTGGAAGCTGAGGGCACCTGGGGTCTGTCACGGTGGAGTAGCGTGTTGTGACGTCCCTTGCACGTGAAACAACTATGTGCGCTGGTGCAGTCTTTCAACTGGTGCTGTCTGGCGAAGCAGTTTAAGCACAGCTTTTGTTGCTTAATGACGGAAACTCTCTCGGGTACGGACATTTGTAGAAAACGTGGGCATAGACGCACGGGATGGTTTTCCTTCTGACACAATTTGCAGTGCTGTGGCTTTGCAGTCACTGTTGCTTCGAAGGTTCTCAGGTGGTTGGACTCTTTTCTTGTGGGTTTGGACTGGAGTGGCGTATGTGCGGTAGGTCGTACATCCTCTATCGCCTCCAAGGTGCGATATCGGTCGATCAGAAATAAATTCATCTTGCACAATTGAGGGATCTCTGCCTTATCGTGGAGCGATTGTTCCCATAACGACAGCGTGAGCTTAGGCAATTTAGAGGAGCACAAGAAAATTAGCAGACAATCCCAATTTTCGGTGCTCACCCTGGACAAGTCGAGAGCCGTTAAACATCCCTGGATTGTGCCCTGAAGCTCTTTAAGGGCGGCTCCAGACTCTTGTGTTGCTGAGGGGAGATTGAAAAGAATTTTCAATTGACTATTGACTAATAGTCGCTTATTCTCAAACGGAGTACGAGTAATCATATTTAGCTTGCATAGCCACCAGGTCACTGCTGCTGCAAGCGCCTTGGTTGAGAGCTTTGGAACATAACTCGTACTCGCGTTCTACCTTTTCCCATAAAGTCTTAATCTGATCTCGTCGGACTTGGAGAGTGAACAGTGACACGTCACTGTCCGCTGCGTCATTGATCTTCACTTCAAACTGGCCTAGTCGGTCAGTTATAGAAACGAAGTCGTTCAGTGCCATTTCGCTTGACTTCTGCATTTTTTGCGTAGTCGAACGGGTAATTTTTGGGGTAATATCTCTTGTTGGAATCGGACTCACAGTCTTGCGGACGGTTGTGCTGGTACTCTCGACCTTGAGTTTCCCGAAAACTGCTCTAGGTGAGGTTAAAGGTCGCTTTGACTCCTTGACGGACGGTGCTGTGAGTCGTTTTTGGCTGTTTTGATCACCACCGATTGGCATACTAGGCTCTTCACAGAGCCAAAAATTGTACTAACCAGGTGAAATGTGATCAAATACAAATAATTTGAATCAGCAGAGAGAAAACGGAATAAGAAATGGCACAGGAACGATGGAATCGAGATATCAGAATAAAATGGAATGACCGAAATGGTGTGCACTATTGAGTCCAACGAAATCGGAAAATTTTGTTAAATTAATTATTTTACTGATAATTTACTAAATTGATTCTTATTTAGTTTCCTTTAATTGAGAAAAAATCTAATTATTTCTTTATTGAAACACCAGAGAAAAGGATTTATTCTCTTTTGACAAAGCGGCCGTGTAGTGGAAACGGATCGCGCAAAAAAATTGATGCTTATCGCTTATTGCTTATTGATAGTTGAGCTCAAGAAGAAGCACGTTTATTCTAAACGCAGCTCAATGAAAAGGTTTTTTGTCATAGAATTATTTGTATAAATTGTTATTTTAAGAAAAATCGCACGGATATTCGATTTATTACGCAACTTGGAAACGTCTTAACTTATAATTAAGTTTTATAAATTTTTATAAGAATAAGAAAAAGTAATGCATATGTTTGTATTTTATTAAGTAAACGCAGCTCAATGGCAAAGTGGAAACATACAAAATATAAAGTTTCTCAGAATCAGTTTATCGAAAACCGATCTTGATACTTGCTGTTTGTTTACGTTTTGCACTTGCCAATTAATTGGTAAAAATAAATATATAAATTAATATTGAAGCTGCTGTGGAGGAAAAATAACAAACGATACACATATAATAGGATGTGCGTGTGTGTGTATACATGCAGGTGAATTTGCACAGTGCGGTTTTAATTAATTAAATACCACTTAGAATTGTGTGTTTTTATATATGTATTTAGGTATGTGATTCTTTGGTGAAGGTTGGAATGGAGAAGCGCATACACTTGTTGTTCAACGGAGCGAAAGCCTATGTGTGCAGATATGTCTTGATGTACTTGCGTACATCAATATGGCGATCGGTTAAATTTTTGGGTATGCACTTGTACATATATGTATATACATATGTACAGACACCAATATGGCGACCTTATCGGAGTCACTTTCTGTTTTATTTCTTTTAATATTTATCACTTTTTAGATGCCTTAATGGCCACGAACAATATTTTATCTGCGTTTTTTTTTTGTTGAATTTTGTTTTTAAATACAATTGCCCCTCGCTTTAACCACGGACAATGTGAAGCGAAAAAATATGTTCAGACACACAAAAGAATTCATTAACTGGAGTTGCCGGAAATTTGGCAATGGACAAGTTGAGGTAGGTGCACTGCTACTTATCTTGTTTGAATTTGTAGCTGTTCCTGGAACCTTTTCTTGCAGATCCACCAATGCTTGCTGGGGCGAACTGGATGTGCCAAAATGTTGTAGAATATCCGGCTCGAAGGACCAAATGTTGTAGTAGGGCGTCCGCAGGGCTTCCAGGTGAACTTTTACAAAATAAATTATCGTTGGGGGAGCGTTTCTGCTCTGCACAAATTTACTTAAGGTTTGAAAGAAAAACACTTTTTGTTCGCTTGAAGGTTATTTTCATCTGTTCTATTTTTTCAGAGTACATTACAATAGTACATACAAGTGTATTAGTATAAGTGTGGTGAAATTTCAGTACATGTTCCATGTACTGGTTCCGGAGTTACATGGCGGTTGGATGGCGACTGTCGGATACACTTCTTGTGTGAACATTAACAAAAAAAAAAACTATTGCTCCACTTGACATTCCCATGTCGGGTCCCCGTTCAGGACTCAGGCGCACCCGCCCTACCTGAGACGATCACCTGATCTCGTCTTCCTTATTTTGGCCACTTTTTTGCCTACATCAGTCGGCGTCGGCAGTCATGCCCTCCCTCCGCATCAGTAAACAATTAGCCGGATATTTCTCTCACTCCAATAGGTGTGTATAATTAGTTGCATTACCTAATAATTATAACAATTTATCTTAATTCCCTTATTTCAATTTTTTACAGAATACATTTCAACTTTTCTTTTTATAATTACTGGCCGCCGCTAAAACACCACATGGAAAAATAATATAAGGTAATTCATCGGGCGATTGACGTAAGCACGACTCACGCAGAAATATATATATCATAAAAAAACAGATTTGTTTAAAATTATAAAGGTTATCTTATTCGCTTAAAATTACCTTACTCTACTTATGGTAGAGTATGTATGTATATTCTTGATCAGCATCAACAGCCTAGTCCGTCTGTCCGTCCGTCCTTCCGTCCGTTTATATGAACGCAAGGATCTCTGAACCTATAAGAGCTAGGGACTTGAAATTAACTGTAGGTCCTCCTAGTTTGTTAATAATAAAAGCTAGAGTCACCAAACTTGACATGAAGCATCTAGAATAGTAAATGTATATCAAGTATCTTTCATTTTATAGCTATGAATTTTGAGATTGTGTCAACGATGAGCTGGAAATTCAATTCTCCTTAAATTATTTAAATAAGCGTTCAACCGTTCCTATTGCGCGAAGTGCGCAATAAAGACTTGCATAGACATACAAATAAAATAGAAGAAAATAACAGCGTTGTGATTGATACTGGGCAGCTGGGTAATGCTCACACGTAGTACTTCTAGTACTGGAAGCGAGCCTGGTGTGATAAAGAGAAAGCTATCACGCAAACAAATCCCATTTAAGCACCTCCAAGATGGCCCCAGTACCAGCAAGGCTGCACGTCACAAACTGGCCAACAATTCGTTCACCTTTCTTTCCAGTGATAGCAGCGATGAAGACGATGCTGATGACTGGACCTGACCTGAACTTAAGCCCAGAACAATTAGACCCCCCCGCTGTTCATCCCAAACCTAACTAACATAAAGGCTCGTCTCAAATCGATTACCCTGCTCGTCGGCAAAGATAAAGTTTACTCATTCAAGGCAGGCAGAGACAGGTGCGGGTCATGATGCCTGACATAATAAGTTATACGGCCCTAAAAGCACATCTCGACCAGCACAACATGAGATATCACACATTCCAACCCCGTGATGAACGAGCATATCGTATAGTGATTAAAGACCTTTTCAATCGACTGATAAAGAGGAGATTAAGGAAGCAATGGCTGAACAAGGTCACAACGTAAGAGACATCCACAACGCCATTAGCCGCAATACGAAAATGCTAACTTCTGTCTTTTTCGTTATCCTGGAGACATCCAGCAACAACAATGAGGTATTCAAAATAAAACGTTCATGCTGTTCGGTGCTAACAATCGAGCCTCCTTTAAAATTCCAAGATTTGATCCAATGCTACCGCTGTCAAGGGTTTGGGCACATCCAAAGATATTGCCGTCTCGAACATAGATGCGTCAAGTGCGTCAAGAGGAACCACCGTATTGCGTACACTGTGGAGGCGACCATGCTGCTTCATATAACGACTGCGCAGTTTATAAAATGGCCAAAGTGCATGGCTTCCCATGGAAGCCATGGTTACCCGATTGGAGCTGATGATGGAGAAAATGATGGAGACAATATTTAGCCAGATGACGGAAATGCTAGCCACTGTTGTTGGTAAGCTATGCAAGTAATGCTGAACCTCACCATCTGGAATGCGAACGGCCTGTGCAATAGCAGGCCAGAGGTAGAATACCTTATGAAGACTACCAACACAGATATACTCCTAATATCAAAAACTTACTTCCCCCAGAGATCGTACTTCTCCATCAATGGCTTTGATATTATTTACACCAACCACACAAACGGTAGAGCCCAAAGCGGAGCTGCAGTGATCATCAAAAAAGTAATAAAATATATTGAATTGCCAGCGTACCAACAGGATTGGGTGCAGTGTGCCCAGGTCAGGCTGCCCAGCCCGCTCGGCGACCTTACACACCCAGGTCCGTCACGTTAGTAAGGGACAACGAGCTTAGTCATCTTTTGGAAAGCCTTGGCCCCAGATTTATAATTGGTGGCGATTTCAATGCCAAACACTCCTGGTGGGGCTCACGAACCAACAACCCCAAAGGCCAAGCTCTTTTCCGATGCACAGAAAAAAGGACCCAGCTGCCACTAACCTGGCGAACCCACATACTGGACTAACTGGACATTGTCATCTCTAAAGGTATAGCTTAAAATAAAATAGAATGTAGCGTCAACGAGAACCTATTCTCTGACCACACCGCCGTAACGCTACATATCAGCACCCCGTTCGAGAAAAAAGCAGCGCGCAAAACGCTGATTAAAAACAACATGGACATAGACAGATACAAAACACGGCTGCTAACCAGCAAGAGATCTTTATCTTTAGACTCCCTAGGTAGCCGCTCTCGTTGTGGAAAAGAGGCGACTCAGGCGTTGTTGGTTTTCTACCCGCAGCCGATGGGATAAAACCTCCTCAGCAGAGCCACAAAACACCTAAAGGAGCCACTGCAAAACTTGAGGAAGAGCCCATTTGATAGGTTCCTCGAGGATCTCGGGCCAGGAGACCCATCAAATAGATTATGGCAGGTCACACGCCATATTAAACGGCCTATTAGAAGGGTAGCTGTGGTCCGAAAACCAATCGGGGACTGGTGCCGATCAAACCAAAAATGAGCAAACGCCTTCGCAGAGCACCTTCATGACTTATCACGCCGTTTAATCGCTGCTCATTGGCGGACAAAGCGGACACTATCCAGCATCCCTGGACGAGATTGAGAACGAGGTTGCTCTACTCAACCCAAAAAAGGCGCCTGGACACGATGGCATTGACGCAAGGGCGATAAAAATGCTTCCTGAAAATTGTATCCAGTTGCTGGCCAACGTAATTAACCGATGCTTTGAGTTTGGATCTTTCCCTTCCCAGGGGAAACGAGCTGAGGTAATTTACCGAAGCCTGGTAAGCCTGACGCAGATCTCTCCTCATATCGTCCCATAAGTTTACTGGCGACACTCTCTAAAATGCTCGAAAGAGTTGCCCTTACTAATACAATGCTTATACTATACAATACTTATATCCTATAACTATAATTATGAACTGTGGGATGTTTACCTTAGTGGCCGCCTCACAAAATCAAGTAAATAAAGCAAATTAGGCAGCCCATCAATATAAGTCCCAATTTATATGCAATTGACCTTTTGAGAATACACAAATAGGCTATGGCACACTTATTGTGCCATCTTAATGTACTGTAGAAAAATTCATCAAGATCGGTTAAGAAACTCAGAAATTATTAAAGAAAACGTGTTTTGGTTTTCCTCGTATCAGCGGTAGCAAGCGCAAATAGGAAGAAATTCTGTGTACATGTACACAAACACATGCATGCGCGTCTTCTTTGAATTTTATTTACAGCATAGTATTTGCGATTGTATGGTTTTCTGTGCTGCTTTTTTATTAAGACTCAATTTTTGGTGTGGCTGTTAAACAGAAGCTGCGGCAAGTAGTGCGATCTGTTGCGAGTTCGAATCCTACCGAGGAAACCATTTTATTTTATTTTTTTGCTGGTGTGGCTGTTGAGTAGAGGCGGCAGCAAGTAATGCGGTCAGTTGCGAGTTCGAACTCTGCCAAGGGAACTTTTTTTTTTTATATATCTTTATTACTACTAAAGCAAACGAGGGCGTAGCGCGCTTCATTTGGTGTTGAAATAAGAGGGTTAAGGGTATCCCCTAGTAGGGAGCTCCCGACTAGAACCTCTTACTTGTTTTATATTATTTCAATAATTAATTTAGCACAATAACTCCTCGCTTGTCATTTGGGCAGCAACATGATCGGTGCTGAATTTCGGCAGACGCATACATAGGAATGGTGGTCACCGTTTTTGGCCAAATGCACGGTTGCATCTTAAGGTCAACGGCCCAGTTGAAATCCAAGGGTATTACCAAGGGCAAGCAATCTGCTCTCCTCTTAATCTCTCTGTGACCGAATCGGGTGGCCAATGGCAGTCGCCCAATGTGGCGTTGCCAACCCCCATTTTCGTCCCTGTGCGCTCGAATTCACCCCTGATCCTCTGACTACGCAACAAAAGATATATATGTATATAAACATAAATAAAAAATAGGATCCCTGTTTCTATTGTTTTGGCATAACCACTTGCTAACATGGCCCTTAACTGTTCGGAGGTGGCGGAAATGGTTTTGCAAGCCGTTGATATATTCGGGTATCTTTTCCCACAAAGTGGAATCAATGCACATTGGTCATGCATCCTTAGGAATACCAAGATGCTGACCTTGACTTTAAGTATAAGGAACCAGACAATCATTTGAAATTTAGCCAAACTATTTAGTGTGGATTTGGGTTTTCGCTCTTCAAACGCTTTGAAAGCCGATTGCCTTTCCGCTTTCCCAAGGCCACGCGAACGAATACCGATACTTTTGCTCAATCCTTTTTTTTTTTTTTGTGTTAAAATTCATTTATTAACAGATGATCTTCTGTTACTCTTGCTTAGCAACTTTTATCAGCGTGCATCATTAAAGGCGGCGTTTGCCCAGGTCTATATGATATGCCTTTTTAAGCCTCCTTCTTCTTCGCCTCCTAAGCAGGTTCCTTGCCAGGACGTTAGGGTGGTTGCAGAGCTTAAATAGGTAGCTTGTTGCTTGATTGTTCATAACTTCTCCTATAATAGGAACCTTAAGGTCCTTTGCGATGTCTCGTGTGCGAATATACCATTCGGTTTCAAAGATTTTTCGCAAGGTCTTAGCCTGGATGATGCGAAGTTTGTCTAGGTGCGTCTTCGCGGCAATTCCGTAAACCTGGAGCCCATAGCGCCACGCAGGGGCAAGGATTACCTTATAGATAAGTACTTTGTTTCGGAGAGAGAGTTTGTTATATGGGTTTAGCAGCCAGCTCAGACGCCTGATTTTGCTTTTCAAGTTGTTGGTAACCTCGGTGAAATGTTTTTTGAACGTAAGTCGGGTGTCGAGGGTGTGATCCGCAGGGTGTGAGTGACCGTGGCACATTTTTGAGGGTTCACTCGAGATATTCCACCTACAAGCCCAGTCGAAGCGCTTCAGATACTCCTGCAGGATGTCCGTTGCTTCGTACACACAATTATTCTTGGTAAGGATTGCCGTGTCATCAGCAAACGTAGCCACCATGTGATCCTGCTGACTGACAAGGGCCATTTCACTTGCCGTGGGCATATCGTGCGTGAAGAGGCTGTATAGTGTGGGACCCAAAACGCTACCTTGTGGAACGCCCGCTCTTATGCGTTTGGTATGAGAGCCTATGCCATCCTGCACCACTCGAAATGTCCTCTCGGTCAGGAAGCTCGCAATGATGTTAAAGAGCTGCGGATTTAATTTGTCCTTTATCTTGGAGAGGAGTCCTGCGTGTCACACCCGGTCGAAGGCTTGTTGGATGTCGAGGTATGCTGCCACCACATACTCTTTCCTCTGAAAACCGTCCAAAATAAAGTTTGTGACCCGATGGAGTTGCTCAGGGGTACCGTGTTTGATCCGAAACCCAAGCTGGAACTTCGCGATTAAGCGCTTTATTTCCGGGGTATCCAGGACCCTTCTAAGGATGCACCTTTCCAGAATCTTGCCAAAGGCAGGCAGGAGGCTGATGGATCGATAGGATTCCTGTTGATTAGGGGGCGTTTCGCTCTTGTGCAACATGATGATATGTGCCTTCTTCCAAGCCACTGGAAAGTAACCTAGCCGAAGAGCTGCATTAAAAATGGCGACGAGAAAAAGTACCGCCTTGTATGGCAGAAGCTTAATTGTCTGGTTGTCCAACCGATCATCCCCAGGGGCTTTGTTGCTTTTTAAGCTGTTTATCTCCTGCTTCACTTCTTGGAAGGTGATTGGTGATACAGGGCGTGACATTTGGAGTGGCGCTTCCAGGATTTGCGCGACTCGCTGTATCCTTCCATGCGATGCGGTCTCAAACGGCTTGAAGCGCTCCTCTAGGTTGCAGGCGAAGGCTTCGGCGCTGTCCATTGGCGATCTGGCCCAGGTGCCATCGGGATGTCGAACGGGGAACTTTGGCGCAGCTTGCCGCTTGTATCGACTGGTAAGTTTCCACAGCTCGAATTTGGAGCTCTCATCTGTTGTTGCTTCCTCTAGCATGGTGTCTATGGCTTTTCTTCTCAGTAAAGTTAAGCAAAGTTAAGTAAAGTTTGATCCTGTCGATTCTGGTGTCCTGGGTACGGACGTAATCCCTCCTCAGTCGCTTTTTCAGGGAAAGAAGGCCTTCAACGATGGGGGGAAGCGTCCTTGTAAATTGGCTTGTAGGCGTAGAGTACATTTGTGCTGGCGCAGCGTTGGCAGCCGCAGTATGTACTTGATCCAGTAGGGTTTGAACTGCAGCGTCGGCATTCGCGGCTGTCAAGATCGGCATGTTTAGATCTATCATGCCATTCAGTTCAGTTTTGAAGCGTTGTATGCCCGATTGAAGGGTGACAAGCCTTCGCTTTTTTGGGGTCCTCTGAACAGACGTAGAGACCGTTGCAATGAGTGGTAGATGGTCGGATGACAGCTCATACTCTTCAAAAACTGATATTACGCTGTTGGGGATGCCCTTGTATATAAAGAAGTCAATGCAAGAAGGGGTACTTTGCCTGTTGTACGGGAAGTGGGTAGGTCTCCCAGTGGCCAAGACCTGGGCTGAGCAGCTGGTGAGCGCTTCATGCAGCGCAATGCCTCTGTTGTCAGCTCTGTAGCTTCCCCACAGCATGTGTTTGGCATTGAAGTCGCCTCCAACAATGAATTTATGACCAAGCTGATCAAGGAGAGAATCGAATCCAGCTCGGATCCAGGATGATTTGGTGGTAGATACACTGCAGCTACGGGTATTTCACCCAAAGGAGTCCCCACCATAATAGCAGCCATCTGTGTGGTGCTGGACAACATCTGTTGTAGTTGGTAGTGCACCAAGTCCTGCTTGACAAGCACAGCAGCCCCTCCTCTGGCTCGACCTGCTGGGACATCCGCACGGTAGCAAGCATATCCTTCCATGGCGAGACAAGCGTTTTCTGAGACAAGCATGATATCTATTTCATGTTTTCTCAGAAATAGTTTAGGCTCGTTTGCGTTTGGTAAGATGCAGCGAGCGTTCCACGATCCGAGGCGCATCTGGGCAGCCATTATTTGCGGTGAGTGGGAGGACCGAGTTGTGGAGGACCTTGTACGTCCTTCAGTTCCTTTATGCTGACTAGGATAGTTGCGACCGCGGCATTAAGTGCTGCGATCGACTGCTGGAGTCCTCGGAGGATGCTTCCGAGGGACGTGTCTTGTCTCTGAGATCCATGCTGTGGGTATTGGGGCAGCATTGTTGTACCGGTGGGCTGGTTGGTGCACACGGGGGATTGGCACGCTTGTGCATTTTGCTGGTAAGTGTTGCGTGCTGGCCGCAACGCATCAGCATACGACAGGCGTTGCTCAATCCAAGCAATACATGCTTAATGTAGAAGATGTATTGCCTATCATGTAATTGTAATTCATATAATATGTTTCTGTTTCTTAAGTGGCATTAATATCGGCCTGTCGTGCTAATAAATATCTAAATCGAGCCCGTTGAATGTTGGCTCCGTCGGCCAAAACCGACACCAAAGAATAAAAGCGAGTTTTAATCTTTTCGTCTGCTTACTGTTGCACTCGTCGGCCAACACCTGCACTAAGGGGTAGAAACTTAGTTGGCGCCCAACCAAAAAGAATCCACGTCGATCTCTTTGAGGGTAAATCAAAAGAAACAAGTAAGACGTTTTTGTCGGGAGCTCCCGACTAGGGGATACCCTGAACCCTCTTATTCCAACACCAAATGCAGATCGCGCTACAAGCTCGTTTGCTTTAGTAGGAATAAAGATAAATAAAAAAAAAAAAATCCATTAGCATGGTTCGAACTCGCAACTAACCGCACTACTTGCCGCCGCCGCTACCCAACAGCCACACCAGCCAAAAAATAAAAAAAGTATCCTCGGTAGGATTCGAGCTTGCAACAGACCGCATTACCTTTCGCCGCCTCTACCCAACAGCCATACCAACAATAAAGTCTTAATGAGAAAAAAACGAATTAAAATAGCAGTACAGAAAACAATACAATCGCAATTGCAATGCTGTTGATCGAATTCTGAATTAATTCAAAACAGACGCGCATGAATGTGTGTGTACATGTATACAGATATTTTTGGAATGTGAGCTTGCAGCCGCAAACACGTTTGCAGCAGAAACACATTTTCTTTTGTGTTTCTTATAGCCTTTGTCAACTATGCTTCAGAAATGTCACATTTTTAAATTTCACATATTGGTGTTCCATCAGTCAGTGGACAGAGACTATCTTGATCCGATCTTGAAGAAATTTTCAACAGTGGAAATTATTGTACTATAAAATATTCGTGTATTCTCAAAAAAAATGACAAGTTCATTTTAATTCTGGCTTATATTTGTGCAGCATAAATTGGTTTATTTACTTGATTTTGTGCAGCAAAAATTGGTTTATTTACTTGATTTATAGCTATGAGGTAGTAGCGGGGAAGTTGTGATAGCTATAAAACGAAAGGTACTGCTTATATAAGTAACAAATCCCGTGTTTCGATATAAAATGTAAATATTTATTGAGCTCAACTGAGCACTTGAGTTTCCAATTTAGAACTAACTTAAACATAGTTCAGCTCCTGACAACATAACCCATGGCTCGCGGCAGCGCCGGAGCATAGCCCATGGCTCGTGGCAGAGCCGGCAGCAGAACGCTGACTTGGCGCCTCGTGACCGTTCTTGCGGCGATCACTCGACGCAGGCATGCGGGTGTCAGGTTCCGTTGGCAACTTAGTTGCACAAGCGTCCGGTCCAATGACCTGGTCAGCACAATTTGTCTTGCGCGTGTTAACTCCTCCCGGGGCTAAGTGGGAGCCGTCCTCGGATTTCCCCAAATGTGCTGTTTGTTCTATTCGGCGTTCAAGGGCCAAGTGTCGACGAACTATCCAAATGCCGAGATAACACAACAAGACAAGGGCAAGAGTAAGACAACAGCTCAACAGCGGCTTTGACATCGGCTTTGACATCAGCTCAGATTGGAGATCGCCGATTCGTTGAAGATTTCTCAGACTAAGGTCATGGAGGAAAGGCAAACTCAGGTGTTCTCGATAGCTGGTCACATTGATTTGTGACGTGACGGACACCGCAGGTTTTTTCCTAAGGACGCCTCGACGGTTTACGTATCGTGTGCCATTCAGGGTAATGTAGTCGTCGTAGGTTGCCAGGTGTGTGCCAGAAACCAGCTGACTGATGCCATTATTATCTTCGACCTGTAATTGAGTACTTGTTCAGATTTTTGTACTCATGCTTTGAAGTTTCTATTAAACGTTTAACCGATCCACTACGTGTGTTTTCTTTATGTGCATCTTAGGCACACCAGAAATATCCCAACACTTAATAATCAAACTTCTTAAAAACATCTTGAGACCAAACAAAACTTGTACTATTTTCGCCAATGACGACATTTTCAAAATTATCCAGGAAGTATATAAAAACTTCTTCGCGCATAGTAAAATATTTAAAGCAGTCAGATGCACAATTTTTCTTACGGATATCCAAAATATCACAGACCAAGAGAATCTAATAAGAAAATACCACACGGACACCAATCACAGAGGCATAGATGAAACAACAGCACATTTAAAAAGACAATATTACTTCCCTTATTTGAGAAATAAAATAGCCCAAACTATTAATAACTGCGACATTTGCCAAATTCTAATATACGACAGAAACCCACAAAAAATTGAATTCAAATAAACTGAAACAGCAAAACAACCTTTAGACATTATACATACTGACCTCTATACAATAAACGGAAAATATGTAGTAACTATCATTGACAAGTTTTCAAGATTCAAATACGGTTACACCATCAATTATAGAAACGCGCTTAGTATTCTCAATTCCATTAAAACTTTTATAAATACATATGGCATTCTTAAGAAAATCATTTGCGACCAGGGCGCAGAATACGCGTCTAACATCTTTAAAGACTTTTGTAAACAATACCAAATAGAATTACACACGACTTCATTTCAATAATCTTCTAGTAACGCCCCAAGATTTTCCAAGCAAATAGTTCACTCGGACGGTACCATTACATTTAAAACTACACGCGGACAGAAAATACATAAAACAAAAATTAAAAGACTTATTAGAAGAAAACAATAGTAAAGAACCACTTACTGTAACTTCATTAAAATAGAGACCTTACTCGAACAACAACCAGTATCAACGATGAACTTAGGCGAAACAAGATCAACATATGCATACAAAACAATATTACATGTAATACACCTCGCCGAATACGAAACTTCCATTAAAAAAATCAAAGACTCACTTTTGTCCCTACAAAACGAAAACGACTTAGCAGAATTAACAAAAACATTGTTGAAAAAATGGGAACAATTAGTAGATAGGTTTAATAGCCTGATGCCCACCAAACGACAAAAACGGGGAGTTGTCAAAGGTTTAGGGTCAGTTGTTAAAGCTATTACAGGAAATATGGACGCAACTGACGCAAACGAAATTGAACGAACGCTGAGACATTTACAAACTAATACCAACGATCTTACTAACAATTTAAAAACACAAATAACCTTTAATTACGAGGTACTGGTGAGATTTAATAATGTGACACAACACATTAACAACGAACACGATACCATTAACAATTTTATCTCATCAAACCAAAATAGAATTTACAACGATATAAACGAAGAAAACAAGAAAATTCAAGAAAATTACTAGATTACGCCACCAGAATAGGCATAAATATCGAAATCATTTTTAATCATAATAATAATATTGCAGAGAGTTTGCTTCTTTCTAAATTAAACGTAATACCTAAATTCATTCTAAATAGAGAAGAATTGAATAGAACAAAAATAATCATGTACCATCAAAATATCGTTTACTATCACTAGACTCCATAATAAATAATACCGACATTATATTTGCTATTTACCTTTGTTAACACACGATAACTTACAATTAGTACACCTTATTCCCCTCCCGATCAAGAATTCACAATTTGTTATAGCCCCACACTTTATAGCATTTAACAAAAACCAATTGTTATATTTTAATAAACCTTGCGCTAAAATTCACAATATAAACATTTGTAACTACCATGAATCAAGCTTAGTTAACGTAGATTGTTTTAGAAATTTATTAAATAACAAGACGAGTAAATGTGAGACTAAAGATATAGGCCTTAAGAAACAAATTTTCGAACCTGACAAAGGGCATATTTTAACATTCAACGCACCTGGACTAAAGATCAATTCAAATTGTGGGAAGGAAAGCATCATCAAACAATCAGCAATAATCCACGACAACAACTGTTCAGTCAGCATCGAGATCCAAACCTGCCACGACACTATAAATCAGATCGAAGACCAATTCCACTTCACAGTCCCAGAAATCCCGAACCTGGAAATTAATATCACAATAGATGAATATCACAAATGATGATGATAAAAGCCAAACGCAAATCTGGCACCTTAACAAAAAACATTCAACTCATCTTTGGACTATCTACTCTGCAATAATACTGATGATGGTCGCTACGAACTATGATAATCAAACTCAACCAACCAAAAGACTCCGACGCTCAGCCTATAGCCTCCCTATGGCCTTCACTTCAATCTAGGGGGGGAGGAGTTGCCGTATCGACCACCCAGGGTATGTCACAGTCGGTACTGCCACCGAAGCCGCCTAGAAGCAGCTAACTATACAGATTCCCAAACACAACCGTCGCCCACTCAAACGTTTTTTAAACACATGCCTCTCACACGTCTCTCGTTACCCACTTTAAAAGGGCAACAGTTTATTGTAACATATTCCAAATTTCATGTTAAATTGCACACTATGCGTTCTAAGAGGATGTGCCGTTGCGACATTTCAAGTGCTAGCCACATGAAACCGCTACAACAGCATATTCTCGGATTCATGTAGCTAAACATGTTGACAGAACTTTTGTATACAGCAGGTTATATATAAGATATAGAAATAAAGACAAATGTACTCTTTGTACGAACTTCAACCAGTCCACTTCAGTGTTTTTAATTTCAACAAACATTAAACACAATCAGTTTAAAAAATCACGACAACAACTTCGTGGGTGTTTGCATACTAACGCACTCCTCCGATTACTTCCACCTCCTTTGTTACCGAGGGCCACACTAATAACTCGTGCGAGCGTAAGAGAGCAAGCTTTAGCTAAGCTCAACTGCGCTCAGCGGATCGCCCATATTCAGCCCATAGAGTAATAAATATAAAAAGGAGGCTCTTGGATCAAAAGCTCTTTTTCAAAAAATGTGAAGCAAGATTGTGAGGTTGTAAACACAAATTGCAAACACAACACACGGCTGTCTGCAGCTACTTCTGCCTGTGCCCAAAATTCAATGACAACTTCTGAACATTTTCCATAAGAAACAACAACAAAAAGAATAAAAACAAACGACTCGACAATGAAAATATCACACCACAAATTCTGTCCTAGCTATCCCTTTTTGGTTTGAGGCTACAGCCTATGATCTTAGCTTCTGCACTATTCTAACTCATTGTTGTGGTTTTTAAGCACTGCTATGCCTATTATCATAAAGTAATAAACAGATAAAGAGCTGAAAACTCACTCCGAGCTTTTATTACAAACTCAAGAAATAAAGCTTATTTACCGTAGGAAGCAACAACAAATCAGCTGCAAAACAACAACAGTGCGCATGAAACCCCATTTTTTTTCTTCGTCCGTTTTTATCGCTGAAATTCTGACGCAAGATTTTGAGGACATAGGAAACTCAGGGCAAAGAAAAGGGAGAAATACCAACAATTACCAATAATTCACACTTGTGATAATAATGCCACAATACATCCGGCTCGTTCTAAAGTAGTCCGTCAGATTAAAATTTTTCACCAGAAAACAATATCATCCCAAATCAAGAAATTGATAGAGGAATCTTCATCGGAAATACAATTTCCAATAATCAACAAACTTTTCACCGAATACTAAACACCACAAGTTCAGTACAAATAATAAACCTTAATGACATTAAAATAGAAAAGCTAAGTGACTATAAAACAGTCCATGAAAGTAGCAGAGATCACCAAGAAACGGAGATGGAAAAACTAGAAAAGAACTTTCCCCCATTATTTAAAATACAATTAAAATATCTCTGCACCATGTACACAGACATATTCGGACTCGAAACCTAATCCATAACGACCCATAATTTTTAAAAACAGGAACTAAGACTAAAAGATTGTGAGGCGTCTAATGAGATCAGCCACCCCACAGTTTTTCACGGCAAGGAGCCAACATCCCTTTGGCCAAATCACGGCAAGGAGCCGCTGGCGGGACAACTCATTAATTTTTCTTTAGTTTATAAGTTTTAATTGTATTAGTTTAAGATCTTAGCGAAGTAAGAGGCAAGGAGCCATCAATACTATAAGCGATTCAGTATTAGGAGTAAAGAGGCAAGGAGCCGTGAATATTATAATTAATTTAACTGAACAAGAGTGAGTTTGAATTTAACCGCCGGCCGCCGCTGCAACCGTGCGTTGTCGATCGGTTGCTAAACACCGTCTTTGAGAGCGCAACTTCAATTCGGCGGCGAAGAGCGAAAGCTCCGAGGCGAAGTTGCGAAAGCTCGCGGCGAATTTGAGCAGCCGAGGCAAGCGCATGGCTCGCCGGCGAGCGTGCCGGCACTTTGGAACGAACGCTAAGGGTGAGTAGACGTGCATCGAGAGACAAAAAAAGGATCATAAATGGTATAGCGGAGCGCTAGGGCTCCAGAAAACAGGGCGGCAGGGTTTAGCTCAGAAGTTACTATAAAGTAGTAATAAATAAAAAGTGAATAAAGTACATATGTTATAATTATCAAGAAGGAACTGGATAATTCTTTGGATAACCCGGCTTACCTTAACATCGAACCTCGAGCAGGAGCATGTGGTACGAGATTGTGGCCCCGGGGTGGGCATTACCGGTTGGTGTTTCGATAGAGTAGTGGTACGAGGCCACGGCCCGATAGAGCGTCTGGATAGTGTAGTTGGTACGAGGCCACGGCCCGATAGAGCGTCTGGATAGTGTAGTTGGTACGAGGCCACGGCCCGATAGAGCGTCTGGATAGTGAAGTTGGTACGAGGCCACGGCCCGATAGAGTAGTGGTACGAGGCCACGGCCCGATAGAGTGTTTGGGTAGTGTAGTTGGTGCGAGGCCACGGCCCGCTAGTGTAGTTGGTGCGAGGCCACAGCCCGATGGTGTAGGCGTGTAGAGATAGAGCTAGGCTTGGTTTGGTCAGGATACCCACCCTCCCCCCTTAAGCCCTCTCTCCCAGCGAAATTATAAATATCTTGTAATTCGCTAGACCTGGTAAGACTGAGAATTATACCCCGGCCAGTAGCTTCTTTACAAGTGGCGCCCGAGCAGGGACCTGAGGCGTTTAGGGGGCGTGGCATGTCGGCGGATTAAAGCCCCGCAAACATACCTACATAGGTATTTTTTTGGTTAAAGAAAAAAAAAATTGTATACAGGGTATTTTTAGTCGGGCATACCCTGGAGTCAGGGTACCCTAGCGGAGGATAAGGGAATGAAATAAAGCATTGTTACTATATAGGCGAAGTATCAAACTAGGGTATTAGGTAGTCCATCATACCCTAGCGGAAATTTTTGTACCCTGTGTTAGGCAGAGGCAGAAAAATGAACCCGTGAAGCATTTTAGCGACTAAAATGCTTGCAGAAATTTAGCACGCAAAGCAAAGAGACGAAAACATAACGGTCGGTCGTAAAAGTACAGCGCGCGCGCGCCGGACGGGCGAAGTCGAGATCACGCTCGCACACGGGTGCAAAAACGCGCGGCGCAGTCGACGTCGGCGTCGAAGGGCCGTTAAGGCGTCGCGGCAGCGGCTGTACAGTGGGAAGAATTCAACTCACGCGCGGTGAAAAGTTGAATTCGTGAGTACAGTTGTCGAGGGCAGTGAAGATGGTCGCATTTTAGGATCGAATGCGGACGAAGTGAACAATAAGAACAAAACAAGAACCAAACGAATCAAATGAACGCGGGTTAAAGTGCAAAGAACGTCAAGCGAATTCTTTTTTATTTTGTGAAGTGGCCAAAGATAAATAAAAATAAGTGGATAAAAATAAAATTTTTATAAATAAAATTAATTTAACAAAAATAAATAAAAGAAATAAAACAAACAATTAAATACACAAGAATAAACCAAGGGAAACAATAAAGACGAAGGCAGCGACCAAGTGAGGAACGGCCTAAAAGTGAAAAAGTGAAAAGGAAAATTTAAGTACCATTTGTTGAGTTTTTTTTTATAAACAAAAGAAAAGAAAAAAAAGTTTTTTTTTGAATTTTTTTTCGCATTTTTGTTTGGTGGAAGATATAAAGGCAAAATAAAGAGATAACTAAAAGGAACAAAAGTGGCTGAGTAAGATCGGCGTAAAAGTGACAAAGACACCAACTGAACAAAAAAGGAGAGAAATAATAAAGGGACCGACGGAACCCCTAAAACAGGAAGAGAGGGAAACAGCGACGTCGGTTACCAAGAAGGTATATGATAAAGGATGGAAGCAGGTGAGTGCCAAAACCCGGGGGTAGGCGTCCGTTGGATTCTCCAGCGACGCAAAGAGGAGTTAGTGGCGATCGCCCAGGAGTTTGGGCTGGAAAAGGAGGGGCGCGTGGAGGAGCTACGTAAGCGGCTGTCCACCTACGTGCAGGATGGCGGTCATTCGACTGAGATTTGGGCTCGGCTTGCCGAGTTGGAATCCCAGTATGCTAAAACTCTTAAGCCGCCATCTTGGGGCGTCCCACCCGACTTTGGTGGACGGCCACGTCGAAAGTCGGAACCTGACCTTAGAAGCTCCCAGTTGTATGGGCGTTTGCAGGCGCCCACCCCGAGTTTGACCGTCTCGGGCGTGGAGGCGCTTCCAGCTCTCGGTGGGGATGAAGAACGCCGAGCAACTGCGGTCAACGCAGAGGTAGGGCGGTCCCCTGCTGAACCAGGTGGTGGTCCCTACCACACTAGACCATACCGTCAATCGGAGACGAGGCCACCTCCCAATGTCCCGGAGCAAGTTCGGAAGTGGGGTATGAGGTACGATAGCCGCTCCGACCCCCTTGGGTTCTTAGAGGACCTCGAGGAGCGCGCTATCACCTATGGCATTGCCCTCGACCGATTGCCCAGGGCAATGAGCGAAGTGTTCTGCGATAGGGCTGCTCGTTGGTTTCTGAGCAGTGGGCTAAGGGATGTGCCGTGGGCCGTGTTTAGGAGGGGTTTCCTAGAGTTTTTCTACCCCCTCGTTACTTCGAGAGGCTTGAGGACGAGATCCGGTCTCGGAGGCAGCGCGTGGGCGAAGAGTTCAAAGAATATTTGATAGAGCTGAGGGCTCTTATGCATCACGCTAGATACGAGCCGGCACAAGAGCTGCACCGGATCTACGAGAACGCCGCTCCGGAATACAGGCTTTATGTGCGACGGCAAGACTTCTCTACCCTATCCCAGCTAACTCAACTGGCCGTAGAATACGAGACCGTCGTGAGGCAGAGGGCGGAGTACTCAGGCAGCCAACCCGTGGGCCCGGGTGTCTCGAGTTCGAATAGTGCAGAGTGGGCGAGGACGGCACAGTGCCCGGGACATCTCAATCCGTCCGGTCTGCTCCCAGCGGATCCGGAACGACCGTTGTGGACGACAGGGTCTCCGTCCCACCCGCTGCAACTCACGCAGAGGTGGCCCATCGGATGATGAGCCAAGAGGCCGGGAACGGATATGATCCGCGACGGGCGTGTCGTAGGTGCGCACCGGAGGGGCACCTTGCCAGGGAATGTCCCAACGCCCCGTCTTAGTTTGTTGGGTATGTGGAAGCCGGGGCCGAAGTAGTCAGGAGTGTTGCCGCCGCGCGGAGACTTGAAACGGGCAACGGCGTCGCCCGGGCCAGAATCGGGTCGGCGCCGATACACACGGTACGCAGTAGTAGGACACCCACTGAAGGTGGACGGTGGCCGGATCGTCGCTACGGTAGAACGATGCCCGCCACAATCGATACTGGAGCCACTCGTAGCTTCATGAGCGAAGACTGCGTACGCAAGTTGAAGATTCGGGGAAGAGCGGAGGAAATACAGGCACGCATCCGCCTGGCAGATGGGTCCACCCTAGAGGTGGAAAAAGCTTTGAGAGTAGACGTCAGCTTAGGGGGAAAAACGATCAGCATGACGATGCTCATCATGCCCTCAATGTTGGACCACGTAATACTGGGTATGGATTTCTTGGGTGCGATGGGCACTACAATACGCTGCGGCGAGGCGGAACTGGTCCTAGAAGCAGTGACGACACCGGGCGTGGGGCCAGGAACGAGCGAGGAGCCGGAGGAAGGCCACCCAAGTTGTGAAAGGGGAGCACCTGCTCGGCTACGGAGAGAGTCGGAGAAAGGCCTCCCAGGTCATGAAAAGGGAGCACCTGCTCGGCGACAGAGGGAGTCAGAGGAAGGCCTCCCAGGTCATGGAAGGGGAGCACCTGCTCGGCACCCGATGGAAAAGGTCAGGAAAAGGGAAGTAAAATCCGGCCCAAATCGAAAGCCCGAAGAACCCAAGGGGCGGCGCGTAGAGCTGCAAAGGCAGACTTATGCTGGTTACGGAAGCGGAACGGCGGGAACGTGCCAAGGAAAGGATGAAGTAGGAGCAATGGCCAGAATCCACACGGACACAGGGGGCCAGGAGCGACTGCCAGAATCGAGCGGTCATGGAGCTCTGTCTGGGGTCGAAGTGGTGCCAGCCGGGGGCGAGAGCGGCATCGAAGAGGCGGAGTGGCCAGCGGATCTGGATACAGAACTGAGGGAGTTCCTGGAGTCAGAGCTGGCTCTCTTCGAGGGGCTGCAGGGAATCTCGCACATCGCGAAGCACCGAATCCGGCTGAAGGATGACAAGCCGTTGAAACAGAGATACTATCCCAAGAATCCAGCCATGCAGAGGGTGATCGACGAGCAAGTGGACGAGCTGATCCGGGTAAATGCCATCGAGCCGTCGCGTAGTCCGCACAGCGCCCCGATCGTCTTAGTCAAGAAGAAGACTGGCGAGTGGCGTATGTGTATTGACTACCGACAACTCAACGCGCATTCCATTCCGGACGCTTATCCGGTGCCTCGTATTAACCACATCCTGGAGCGGTTGCGTCACGCCCAGTTCATCTCCACTCTGGACTTGAAGCACGGGTACTGGCAGATACCGATGGCAGCCGATAGTCGGGAGTGTACGGCGTTCACAGTCCCTGGAAGAGGTCTACACTCGGCATGTGCGACCTTTCAGCGAGCATTGGATACAGTAATAGGACCGGAAATGGAGCCCCATGCGTTCGCCTACCTAGACAGCATGTAGAGAATTTGAGGGAGGTATTTCGCCGGCTAAGGGCAGCCAATCTCAGGTTGAATAGAAAAAAATGCAGCTTCTTCCGGGAGAGGTTAGTCTACCTAGGACATGTGATTTGCGGGGAAGGAATACGTACCGATCCGGAGAAAGTGGAGGCGATACGTAACCTGAGGGCCCCGACAAATTGCAAAGAACTGCGGCAGTGTCTCGGGATGGCGTCATAGTACAGGCGCTTCGTCCCTAACTTCGCGACTCGAGTACAGCCACTCACAGCGCTCTTAAGGAAAGGGCGGAAATGGGCATGGGAGCAAGAACAGGAGGAGGCATTGCGTCAATTGAAGGATAGCTTGACGACTGCCCCTGTGTTGGCTTGCCCCGACTTTTCCGCCAAGTTCGTCTTGCAGACTGACGCGAGTGAGTATGGCCTCGGTGCAGTGCTGACGCAGACGATTGATGGCCAAGAGCGAGTGGTAGCGTATGCGAGCCGGAAGTTGCTGAAGGCCAAGGTGAACTATTCCGCCACTGAGAAAGAGTGCCTGGCAATAGTGTGGTCGATCCGGAAGTTGCGCTGCTACTTAGAAGGGTACCGGTTCGACGTGATAACTGACCATCTAGCACTCAAGTGGCTCAACTCGATCGAGAGTCCGTCAGGAAGAATCGCGCGATGGGCGTTAGAATTGCAACAGTTCCAATTTGACGTCCATTATCGTCGAGGGAAGCTCAACTTCGTGGCCGATGCGCTATCGAGGCATCCTCTAGAGACCTGTCAGCAAGCAGTGGTGGCCGAGGCCCCCTGCAAATGGGTCGCGAGTATGCGTGCCAGAATCGCCGAAGAGCCAGCCAAGTTCCCGGATTACATCGAGGAAAACGGACAGCTATATAGGCATTTGGGTCACCGGATAGACGATGAGGACTACATCCCCTGGAAACTATGCGTAGGCAGTGGTCAACGCCAGAGAGTACTGCGGGAATATCATGATGCTCCCACGGCCGGACATCAAGGTGTCAGAAAAACGGTGTCGAGGTTAGCCCAGCGGTACTACTGGACGGGTATGTTCCGCGATGCCGCCAGATACGTGAGATGTTGCGAAGACTGTCAAAAATTCAAGAGTGAGCAACTCAAACCGGCTGGTGGCATTCTGACAAGGCAGGTGGCAGAGCGGATGGCGGTACTTTGCGCGGACTTCGTCGGACCCCTTCCACGGTCGAGACATGGAAACACGATGCTACTGGTGTTCCATGACGCTTTCTCGAAGTGGGTGGAACTGGTCCCTCTCAGGAGAGCCACAGCAGCACACCTGCAGACTGCGTTTCGAGAGAGGATTCTAAGTATGTTCGGGGTACCTAGGAAGTTTGTGTGCGACAACGGGGTACAGTTTACGAGCCGGAGCTTCAAGTCATTTTTGGGGTCCCTGGGTGTAGAGATCCAGTATACCGCCCCGTACTGTCCGCAAGAGAATCCCACCGAGAGGACCAACAGGACTGTAAAGACCATGATAGCGCAATTTATTGAGGGTCACCAGAGTTCATGGGAGGAACTCTTGCCCGAGATCTCGCTGGCGGTCAACACGAGCGTGGCAGATTCAACGGGCTTTAGTCCCGCTTTCCTCATGCAGGGCAGGGAACCTCGGTTACCCGCAGCTCTGTACGATCAGGTGACTCCGGGGTCCGCAACTAGTGCGCTCGACCCTAGGACAAAGGCGGATAGGCTAAAAGAAATTTTTGATATCGTCCACAGCAATCTCCAGCGCGCATCAAGGGACCAGGGCAGGCATTACAACTTGCGGAGACGAGAGTGGCGGCCTTCGTTAGACTCGATGGTACTGCTGAGGCAGCACCAGTTATCCAACGCCGCTGAAGGTTTCGCCGCGAAGTTGGCACCCAAGTTTGACGGCCCCTATAGGGTCGTCAAATTCATATCCCCCAATATTGTGCGGCTGGTGAAAGCGGGCGAACGCAAGAAGAGGGTGGCCAACATCTCACAGTTGAAACCATTCCACCAAAAGACGACGGGCGACGAAGGGGAAGACCCGGGGCACATAGATGCCCACGAGTAGGATGAGACACCCGTCGCCCAACGAAACCATTATAATAAAGTTTAGATAAGATTAACACTAATAACATAATTGAGAATAGGCCTAGTAAAATGTGAGCCGCACTGAGAGGATAGGGCATTAACAAATAACTAACGAGTAAGTTAACCAATAAGCTGAATTTACAGATGGAACCCGAAATTATCAGCATCTCGTCAGACGAAGACGTCAGCAGCGGAGACACCGAGCCTTTCCCCGGGCCGGGAGCCGGAGGCCGCCCGCGCGACCCCCGTCGGGGGCTTGAGTACTACCAAAGAGAACGACAAGAAGGGCCGCCTCACCAGTTCCGCCATACCCTATACTCCCGGCGGACCAACATCATGGAGAGGCTAGACGGGATGGTCATGCTAATGGCCGTCGAGGTCACGACAATGTTCGTAGAGGCGCCATTCGCCCGAAACTCGCCACCGTACACGGAAGAGCCCCCATCTCCGCCCCTCGCATCCCACTCGGCACAGTCATCAGGGCCGGCAACCCCAACCGCGACCGGCGATATGGACGAGGAAGAGTCCGTACCGCTCGAAACAGAGAGGCACGCACCACCAGTGCCGGAGGTCGGGGCAGTAGAGGCGGTAGGAGAAGATATCTCCCCGTCGGCCGGAGACACGGAGTCGCCACCGACGGAAGCGCCGAGCGGAGTCCGAGCAGACGGCTGGGAAGCAGACCCGCCGAGCCGCGGTCCAGAACCCTTAGCGGGAAGGGACCCGTCAACAGAGGACGAGGAGGACGAGCCGGCATTCCGTTGCCGCTTCGCCACCCACCGTCTGGAGGTAGATCCGGGCAGCCAGTTTCCCCGGATAACGCTGCGCTACCTACCGAAAGTTCCCGTGGAAACCGACAAACCCCGTCGTAACCTTGCAAAGCGCGAATGGGGGGGTGCCGAAGAAGGCCCAGGCAGAAAGCGCCGACGCAGCCGCCATCGCCGACGGAGAGCCGCCCGGGGCAAGCGTCGCCGGCCCAGTCCCGAGGGAGCATCCTCGTCGGCCACGAAGAGGCTTCGTACGGAGACCGAGAAGCAAGGAGGATCGCAGCGGAGCGTGCCGCGTTCGCCCCGCGAGCGCCAGAAGGGTCCTTCCCAGCTCGGGAAGGATAACCGCCACTGCGAGATCGCGAGATCTCGAGGAGGGCATCCCGAGCCCTGGCCGATACCGATTGCGGTCTGCCAGATGGTCGTGGAGGAGCGCCGTCTCGGCAGCAAGGACACGACAAACTCGCCCGTATCCACAGCCCGCGCCGAGGCGTCTGACGCAATCTTTCGAAAGGGGTCGGAGGATGAGTGGTTCGACCACGAGGACGAGATGCCCGCGCTCGTGCCCATTGCCCGCGCCGAGACACCCGACACCATCGCCCGGCGGGAGTTGGAGGACGCCAGGTTCGGCCAAGAAGGCAAGGCGCCGCCCCTAGAAGGCTCCTTCACTATTCGCCAGGAGGGCCGGGGTGAAGTGTGGTCCGAGGAAGAGGACGCGGTGGTGACGGCTTCGTCGCCCAAACCTTCTAGTTCAACCATGGATTCCTCCCCAATGGTTCTAAAGACTCCCACGGAGAGCGAATTGTGGGATGATATCGTGGACCTTTTCGACGGTATCGACGGGTGGGATACCAGCCTGGATTCGGTGCTGGAGGAGGAACCCGACACCGAGGTCGACACGATCGCCCGCAGTGCCGACGTGAGGGTCACGCCGGAGAACCCCACCAAGGAACCCGACACCGAGGTCGAGACGGTCGCCCGCAGTGCCGACGTTGAGGTAACACCGGAGAGCCCCGTCAAGGAACCTGTGCCCGATTCCACCCCCTCGGGCTGGGAGGTGTTTCCCCGCGGAACACCGTTGTCGTCGGGCGTGGTGGAACTGATCGCGAGAGAGGCGCGAATCCGCCGTTTCCGATGCCGACGCACTCGTTTCCACGTATCCGCCGGGGAGCGCGACTACAGCGTTACGTTGAACGCGAGAGGCGACGTGACCGTCACCTGTTCGAAGTGAGGGGGGGGTGTGAGGCGTCTAACGAGATCAGCCACCCCACAGTTTTTCACGGCAAGGAGCCAACATCCCTTTGGCCAAATCACGGCAAGGAGCCGCTGGCGGGACAACTCATTAATTTTTCTTTAGCTTATAAGTATTAATTGTATTAGTTTAAGATCTTAGCGAAGTAAGAGGCAAGGAGCCATCAATACTATAAGCGATTCAGTATTAGGAGTAAAGAGGCAAGGAACCGTGAATATTATAATTAATTTAACTGAACAAGAGTGAGTTTGAATTTGACCGACGGCCGCCGCTGCAACCGTGCGTTGTCGATCGGTTGCTCAACACCGTCTTTGAGAGCGCAACTTCAATTCGGCGGCGAAGAGCGAAAGCTCCGAGGCGAAGTTGCGAAAGCTCGCGGCGAAGTTGAGCAGCCGAGGCAAGCGCATGGCTCGCCGGCGAGCGTGCCGGCACTTTGCAACGAACGCTAAGGGTGAGTAGACGTGCATCGAGAGACAAAAAAAGGAAACAGAAAACAGTACGGCAGGGTTTAGCTCAGGAGTTACTATAAAGTAGTAATAAATAAAAAGTGAATAAAGTACATATGTTATAATTATCAACAAGGAACTGGATAATTCTTTGTTTTCTGGTAACCCGGCTTACCTTAACATCGGAACTAACCGGTGTTCGACCTAACCTCGAGCAGGAGCATGTGGTACGAGATTGTGGCCCCGGGGTGGGCATTACCGGTTGGTGTTTCGATAGAGTAGTGGTACGAGGCCACGGCCCGATAGAGCGTCTGGATAGTGTAGTTGGTACGAGGCCACGGCCCGATAGAGTAGTGGTACGAGGCCACGGCCCGATAGAGTGTTTGGGTAGTGGAGATGTTGCGAGGCCACGGCCCGCTAGTGTAGTTGGTGCGAGGCCACGGCCCGCTAGTGTAGTTGGTGCGAGGCCACGGCCCCCTAGTGTAGTTGGTACGAGGCCACGGCCCGATGGTGTAGGCGTGTAGAGATAGAGCTAGGCTTGGTTTGGTCAGGATACCCAACCTCCCCCCTTAAGCCCTCTCTCCCAGCGAAATTATAAATATCTTGTAATTCGCTAGACCTGGTAAGACTGAGAATTATACCCCGGCCAGTAGCTTCTTTACAAGATTCTAAGCCAGTGTACATTAAAAATTACAGAATTCCTCATACTCATAAAGAAGAAGTTAATAAGCAAGTCGCAAAACTCATCTCGGATAAAATTGTAGAGCCGTCTGTATCGGAATATAACAACCCTATACTTCTTGTTACAAAAAAAGAGATTACAGGGTTCCGATACCAAGAGATAGCGATTAGCTATAGACTATCGTCAATTTAATAAAAAATTACTCCCCGATAAATATTCGTTACCAAGAATAGATGATATTCTTGATCAATTAGGTAGAGCCAAATATTTTACATGATTGGACTAAATGTCCGGCTTTCACCAAATATAACTGAAAGAACAATCTAGAAATATTACGTCTTTTTCAACGAGCAATGGCTCATATCGCTTCACACGATTACCATATGGCTTAAAAATAGCGCAAAATTCTTTTCAAAGAATGATGACAATAGCTTTTCCGTATTTGATCCTTCACAAGCTTTCTTGTACATGGATGACCTAATAAACACAACCTTAAACTACATCCAGAAAATTCACATTCTTCATTTTTTTGAAGTGACTTTTCTATGATACAAATGTACTGATCAAGGTATTTTGCCAGACGACAAAAAATATAATGTCATTGAAAAATATCCAGTCCTTACGGACGCTGATAGCGCTAGAAGATTCGTTGCATTTTGCAATTATTACAGACGTTTTATAAAAAACTTTGCAGATTATTCACGTCACATAACAAGATTATGTAATAAGACTGTAAAGTTTGAGTGGTCCGATGAATGCAAAAAAGCTTTCGATTATTAAAAAAGCTGTTATGAAGCTTACTTTACTAAAATTCCCAGATTTTAGCAAATAATTTTGCATCATTACAGATACCAGTAAACTAAAACTTATGGAGATAAACAATTGCCCGTAGCATATGCTTCTCGTTCATTTACAAAAGGAGAAAGCAATAAAAGCATTTCAAAATAAAAACAGGCCATAGATCATTGACATATCTGTTTTCAATGGTAAATCCAAGTTCAAAATGAACGAGAATGAGACTAGATTTAGAAGAGTATGACTTCACTGTAGAATATCTCAAGGGCAAAGACAACTTCGTTGCTGATGCATTATCCCGCATAAAAATAAAATAATTGAAAAATATCTCAGCTAATATACCAAAAGTCACTACAAAAAGTAAAAGAAGACAGAATAAATCCTGCGCAGGAACTGAATTTGAATTCCAAAAGCAACTGGACACTTCGATGCCCAAAATATATAACGTTTTTTGAAATGAAGATGTTAAAAAAGTAGTGACCTTGCATATAAACTTGGCCAAATGTTTTTCAAAACATGGGAAAAAGATTATTGAAAGAATTAATGTTGTTGATGGAGTCTTTGATCTTGATCAATTTTTCCAAAGGCTTGAAAAACAAGCCGGTATATATAGTACTAGCGGGTATAACCCGGCCTTGCCCGTGGAACGTATGTTAAAAATCAACGTTCTCAAAAAGCTTTGAAAATGATTTTGAAACTTATCGGACGGTAAACAAACAACTTTTATGCAAATCGGACAAAACTTAAAATTCACCAAAAAAGTCTTTGAAATGAAGGAGTTTAGATATTGCGAAAAATGTGAAACACGTCTCAAATGATTTTTCTTATAGATCTTTGGAAATAAATTTGAGCACAAAACGTCATCCATCAAATCTTCAACCCCCATTTGCACCAAGGAGGGATGGATTTTTCAAAAAGTGTGAAACACCCCTCAAATGAATTTGAATATAGATCTTTGAAAATAAGTTTGGGGCCGATCGGATGGTAAACAAAAAACTTGCATACATCCGTTTTCCGCCAATTTACCACTGTTGCGGGTGGAATTTCCCAAATCGCTGAAATACGTGTTCATTAAGTTCTTATGGAGAGCTTTGAAAATAAGTTTGAAGCAAATCGGACACAACTTAAAACTTCGCCCAAAAAACTTTGAATCGCATTCCCCCCGAAGAAGTTTAAATTCTGCGAAAAGTGAAAAACACGTCGCAAATGAATTTTCATATGGATACTTGTAAATGAATTTGAGGGCGAAACGTCACCCACCAAATTTTTGACCCCCATTTCCACCAAGGAGGCATGCATTTTCCAAGAAGTGGGAAACACCCCTTAAATGAATTTGAACCAAGACCTTTGAAAATAAATTTGAGGCCGATCGGATGGTAAACAAAAAAGTTACATACAAACGTTTTTCGCGATTTTTCCACACTTGCGGGTAGAATTTCCCGAAACCCCGTCTTAACGTGCACCTTCATCACATAAGGTAGCTACAGTGAAAATTTCAGCTTCCTAGCTTTTACGGTTTGGGCTGTGCGTTGATCACCAATCAGTCAGTCAGTCAGTCAGTCAGGACAAACAGTTTTATATATAGAGATTAAACAACTTAAAATGGCTCCGTGCGAAGAAATATTTGAATAGGTTTCACTAGAAATGGGCAATAAAACATTGAAAAATTTAGGAGTAGCGCTACTCCAACCGGGGACCACATAAAAAAATAATAAAGAAATCGAAGAAAGACTGTCTACGTACCATGATAATCCAATTCAAAACGCTATTATTACTTGAAAAATATGATGCGTAATATCATAAATTATGTGAAAAAATGCACGGAATGCCAAATATCAAAAGTGTCAGCGCACACTCGAACTCGTCTAACACTGACAGAGACACCACTAATGGCCTCTGATAGAGTAATAGTAGACACGATCGGTCCACTACCAAAATCAGAGCAAGGTAATGAATACGCAGTTACACTGATATGTGACTGGTAGCCATACCTGTGTCAAACAAAAGTGGAAAAACTGTAGCTAATGCTATATTTGAAGATTTTATTCTGAAATAAGGTGCAATGAAGACGTTCATTACGGACATGGGAACAGAATATAATGTAAATACCTTGGTACCAAAAACATAACTTCAACATCACACCACCACCAGACTTTAGGGACAGTAGAGCGATGCCATAGAACATTCAACAAATTTATTCGTTTTATATATCAGTTGATAAAACTGATTGGGATATTTGGCTACAATACTTCGTATATTTATTTAATACAACCCTATCCACAACGCATAACTACTGTCCATACGTTCTAATTTATAGTAACCCAAACATTAATAAGTCATTTAATAGTGTAAATGAAGACATTGAGCCCTTATATAATGCAGATTATTACGCTAAGGAGTCAAAATATAGATTATAAGTAGCATTACAAGTCGCCTTGAACTTCCGCGGAGATCGGTCGTGTATTTGTGCATTCCCGTGTGTGTGTATGTTTAGTGCATCACAAGCAAAAAGCGAACAATTATAGTGACAGTGACACTAGCAAAGCCCGACCAGGGCTTATCAAACAAATAGCTCCTGTAGAGCCGACAAATAAATAGTGCTGCACAAAATTCTTGTTTATTTTGTAAAAGTGCAACCGCGTGCGAGCGTAAGAGAGCAAGCTTTAGCTAAGCTCAACTGCGCTCAGCGGATCGCCCATAGTCAGCCCATAGAGTAATAAATATACAGAGGAGGCTTTTGGATCAAATGATCTTTTTTTTTTTTAAAAATGTGTACAAGACTGTGAGGTTGCAAACACAAATTGCAAACACAATACTCGGCTGTCTGCAGCTACTTCTGCCTGTGCCCAAAATTTAATGACAACTTCTGAACATTTTCCATAAGAACCAACAACAAAAAGAAAAAAACAAACGACACGACAATGAAAATAGCACACCACAAATTCTGTCCTAGCTATCCCTTTTTGGTTTGAGGCTACAGCCTATGATCTTAGCTTCTGCACTATTCTAACTCATTGTTGTGGTTTCTAAGCACTGCTATGTCTATAATTCGCAAAGTCATGTCTTCTTCTTCTCCACTCTCTTTCAACTTGCAGCAGCCAGGCAGATTTTTATAATTTTGAATTTTTCGAGCAGCAGAGCACTCTTTCTAAAATTAGGGTATTTTAACTATTGATCAGTGCTGTAACAAAATACCACCAACCTTCTTATATAAAATGTTTGACCCAATGTCTGAGAAAAATATGATTTCGTATTTACTTTGCAATTATTGGTACAATCAATAATAATTGTTTTCTTTAGACATTATCTACCATTTCTATAAATAAGGGTATCAATGCCTCGACGCGCCAAGTAGTTGTTGGTATGTGTGTCTCAACTCACACACACAAAAAATCTGCATGTACATATGTGTCTGCCAATTCAAGGGAAGCATATTAATATAAGAAGATTGCAATATTCTGTTGCACATTTGACGTCACAACCCAAGGCTTTTTGTGTGCGCTCGTTGCGTACAGTAAATTAATACACTTTTAATTAAATGCATGATTATAAAAGACCCTATGCTTAAATTACTTTAATGTACGTAATAAAGATAGAAATACATATATTCTAACCAACACAAGAAATGAAATTCCCTTCGATTTGAATGCCATGGCATTTAAATTTTCTACCTACTTGCTCCGGGACTCGGTTCTGCAACAACAACATTAGAACCCAAATCGTGTTGTTATTTCTATGCGTTGTCTTGTAGGAACGACAGAGAAACACACAACAAACACAGTGTCATTATTTGTCCTTTTTCTTTGCACTGAGTTTCCTATGTCCTCATCATCGCGCAGAAACTTTTGAAGATCAAGACGGACGACGAAAAAACAAATGGGGTATCGTGCGCACTGTTGTTGTTTTGCAAGAGATTTGTTGTTGCTTCCTATAGTAAATGAGCTCTACTTTTGAGTTTGATTTTGCGTTTGCAGATTATAGAGATTGCTTCAGAATTAAAACGGTAATAAAAGCTCGGAGTGGGGTTTCAGCTCTGTATCTGTTGGTAATGCTTCGGTGAACCCTCCACACATAAGGAATGCCCAAATAAGTCGGGGATGGTATCTATTCCACGTAGTTTTTTCACAATAGTCCATTAACGGCGGCCGAACTTAACTTTATAGCGTATTTTATTAAATATAAGCAATTAAAAGTTGCTATAGCGCGGTGGTAGCACGATTGTAAAGTGTCGTGCAGCAAAGATACTACTTCACGATGAATTTCCGATAATTTTAGAACTATCGTCAAAGCTTTTAGATGAGCGAATGAGAGCTGCTAACTATCGATGATGAATCATTAAAAATATCGATTTGGCGGAGGCTATTGTGCATTTAAAGTGTATGAAACTAAAATACCAAAAATACTATTGACATTTGCAATATTTTGTTTTCAATAATTAAATATACATTTAATTGTAAATTTAACTGGAATATTTTGTAATTAATGTAAGCTATTAAATGTGGTTATATAATAAATTTAAAAAATAATAATATACATATATAAAAATTGATTTATTAATTATATTTTTATACCCTTGCAGAGGGTATTATAATTTTGTCGTGAAATGTGTAACGCATAGAAGGAGACATCTCCGACCCCATAAAGTATATATATTCTTGATCAGTATCAACAGCCAAGTTGATATAGCCATGTCCGTTTGTCCGTCTGTCCGTCTGTCCGTCTGTCTGTTTCTATGCGAACTAGTCTCTCAGTTTTAAAGCTATCTTTATGAAACTTTGCAGAAGTCCCTCTTTCTGCTGCACGCAGTTCATATGTCAAAACCAGCTGGATCGGACCACTATATCATATAGTTGCCATAGGAACGATCGGTCGAAAAGTAGGTTCTTGTATGAAAAACATTTTTGTTTATAAAGTTATCTTTACTAAACTTGGTATTTATTAGTTTTATTGCCATATATATGCAAAATCCTATTAAGATCGGACAACTATATCATATAGCTGCCATAGGAACGATCGGTCGAAAATTAAGTTTTTGTATGGAAAATTTTTATGTTATTCAAGATATCTTGACCAAACTTAATATTTATTAGTATTACTACGCTCCCCATATATATGCAAAATCCTATTAAGATCGGACAATTATATCATATAGCTGCCATAGGAACGATCGGTCGAAAATTATGCTGTTGTATGGAATTTTTTTTGTTTTTCAAGATATCTTGACCAAACTCGGCATTTATTAGTTTTACTATGCTCCCTCCACTTATCCAAAATCTTATTCACATCGGGCTACTATATCATATAGCTGCCATAGAAACGATCGGTCGAAAATTAAGTTGTTGTACGGAAACCTGTTTTGTTTTTCATGATATCTTAACCATACTCGGCATTTTCCCTGTGCTTCTTAGATACGGGCAAAGCACTATAAGCATTTTGAAAAGGTTGGGTCTGCAAGGGTAATAAATCTTCGGTGTGCCGAAGATAGCACTTCTTTCTCGTTATGTTTAATATTATTAATAGAATTTTAAGACTTATTTTTAAAATATGTATAAATGACTAGCGTTTACAATTCGGCTTTAACCATTTCTAGTTATTTCATTAAATTTGTAGAATCAAATTTTAAATAATTAATTTCCCCCCCATTCTTGCGCTTGGCATATTAGTATCTTTCTGCACTACAATGAACCTGACATTTTATAATATATTTTAAATATATATTTAAAAATTCGTTTGAAGTGAACCGGACGACGGTAAGCGACTAAATATCACTCATCCGCAATATCCCAATGCTTAGTCGATTGAATCAGATCAACATATAATTTTTAGTAGGTTTCTGCATCTGCACGTCTAAGTCAACTAGCTTTCGCGTTATTAAGGCTCACATTGCACTCATACGGACGTTCCTTGGTATGTATACTGTGGATAAAAATAATAAGTTTGTATTAGAATATATGCGGCTTTTTTAACATGGAGTGAAAAATTCAGTTATTAAAAGATGCATTAATAAAAAGATTTACACCAGTCAACATTATCAAGATATTTATATTTACGAAAATATTTGTTTAAAAAATTAAGCAAAAGAATATTATTTGTAGATTTTGAAGCCAATGTGGAATTTCTGTTGCTGGGTCAGACGCATCTGTTAAATTTTACCACAATTATCTCAAACATTTATTATCGTCGCCTTGGGTCGCTGATACACTTTGCGTGTTAACCTGCGTGACATCTGCAAAAATTCAAAATGCAATTGAGATAACTATCTGTTTTCGTAGATTAGCTGATTGATACTTACGGGTATCCCAGCGCAGAAGTGCATTATCTGATCGTGGCGTAACCAAGATTTTTGGCCATATATATTCTCCCTCGTTGGGATTGCTTGGGGATATCCAACAGACACTTTATCTAATTGTTCAAAAAATAATATAAGAAACAAGCTAAATTTGTATTCTTGTAAAATTATAATAATAATTACGTGCGCGTGCCCAAACAATGCGCACGCATATATGTATGTATGCGTGCACATATGATCACACTTTACACTTTTTATCACACATACAGAGTTTGTACGCATACACTTGTACTTTATTTTGCAAATAAGGTTTGAATGTATGCATACATGGGATACACCAATTGGAAATGATGATGCTTACGGACTAACTTACCTTTGTATGTGTTAGAGTATATAAGTTAACAACAAATAAATTCATACAGTCCCAATAAGAAGCATTGCAACACCTCATAAGAAGTGCAGCAAAATGCTGACTTGGTGTCTGTGCCATTTCCTCCACGCGCCGACTGGCAACCGCCGAAAATTCCAAGAAGAATTGCCCAACGGGCCAACAACATCAGCAGCGACGCCGCTGCCAACGCCGCTGCCGCTAAGCCACAGGTTACTAGGGCTAGAATTGATTTAAGTTTATTCAGTTGCAAATTACCATCAAATAAAGGAAGTCTTGCTTCCCTAAAAATTATATTTTTTTCATCGTTTAATAAACTTTGGAATTAACTGGCGCCCGAGCAGGGACCGGCTCGTGTTTCAAAAGAACAAAACGCTTCTATGTGCGCGTTAGTCGGTTATACGCGAAAATAAAACCAGTGCAACTCGCGTTGATTAAATTCAACGATTGGTGAAATTCGCGAAAGGCAATTGGAACTTAATTGTTCAATTTTGCCCATCGGTGGACAACGCATCTTGTAAGGCCCGCCCGCAGGATACTCTCAACGAAGACTGGTCGCAGGATCCCCAGTAGATACCCAAAGGCTTCAAAAAGGATGAAATCCGGACCGGCAGGGGAGGTTGCCACATCAGGAATAGTACTGTAAGTTAGAAATTAAGTGAAACAGAAAAAAAACAAACGAACAACTAACACAAAAGTGAAATAGAATTATAAGAATAATAAATACCAAATATTGTAGAACAATAAGCAAGATAAAGAAGTGTAAAACGATAAACCAATATAAAGACTACGAACGTAGTATAAATTATTTCCAACTTTGCGACTCCCAAGGGACCCTCCAAAGTAGAAGGAAGAAACCAGCCACTGGTTTTAAGAAGAAAACAAAAACGATCAAAAATTCAATCAAATTATAGAGTAAAAAACTAACACTAGATTTAAATATACTTCGAAAATATCTTAAAATATATTAAATAAGTTATATATCTCGTTTATGGCTAATGAAAGCAATTTAGTTAGGCCCCCAATAGTATCAGATCAACCACAGGTAGGCGGACATAACTTGAACAGACAGCAACAACGACATATCGACAGACAAAACGAACATTTACAAAATAGAGTCATGGCGAATAACGCAGAGCAGATGATAGCAGCCACGGTTAGCCAGATTTTGGCACAACAACTGCCGACATTAGTAATGCAGTTAGTCAACCCCTCTAGGGAGTTTAGTGACGTAGACGACCAAACAATAACTGCCCACCACAATTTGAATGACTTAGACAGAGTTCCGGACATAGTTAAAAGCCTCAGAGAATTCTCCGGTAATCCAGCGGAATTTAGCTCATGGAAGAAGAGTGTAGATCGTATACTCTCAGCCTATGCAGCTGAGGCAGGTTCGCCAAAATACTTTGGTATATTGCATACAGTGAGAAACAAAATCACTGGCAATGCCGACACGGCCCTCGAGTCGTATAATGTTTCCCTAAATTGGAGCGCTATCTCCAAATGTCTCACGCTGCACTACGCAGACAAAAGAGATCTGGGAACATTAGAATATCAGATGACAATGTTAGTGCAAGGTAACAACCAAACAGTAGAAGAATTCTACCAGGTTGTTTACAACCACTTGTCGCTGATATTAAATAAAGTAGGCAGCATGGATTTAAATAGGGAATCCGAAACCCTTATGACAAAAATATACCGAGATAAAGCATTAGATACCTTCATTAGAGGTTTGAAGGGAGATTTACCCCGGATCCTTTGAATAAAGGAGCCAGCAGATCTACCTTCAGCCCTTCACTATTGTTTAAAACTAGAGAATCAAAGCTATCGCACTAACATGGCTTTGAATAGACATCAACAGACACATGCCAGAAACCCAAATAGAAATATACCACCACCTACACTGCCACCCCGAACAGCTCAGCCTTCTTTCGCCCAAACTTTTAGGCCACCACCCATTAGCTTCAGGCCCCAACTCCCGATTCATACACCTTGGCCAACCAATACAAACCATGGACCACCGACTTACAACAATAATGGATCGATTCCACAATACCCCAACCAACGAACCTACCAGACACAACCACAACAGGTATACGTACCCAATAGGCCTTCTGCACCAAAACCCCAACCACGTCCTGAGCCAATGGACGTGGACCAAAGCATCCCCACGAGGATTATAAATTACATGAACAGACCCAATTTTAAAGTAGGGAAAAGACCTCCACCACCAACAAACGCCACGGACAAAAAACAAAGAAATTTCAACATACAAACAGGAGAAGAACAGACCGAGACAGAAAACACTGACAACTATGTGACTATGGAAGAATACGTACAATCAATGTTAAACTACGAACAGCAGACTGAATACGAGCAGCCATTAAACGAATACGCCCAACAAATTGAAGAAACAGATGACGGACACAATACCCAATACGAACACTCAGACATTAATTTTTTAGGATAAAGAGCTCCTCTCTTCCTTACATAGAATGTAAGATGGGGAGCGGAAAATTAATCAAAATACTAATAGATACAGGATCAAACCGAAATTTGTGTCTGAACCTATTGCAAACGAAAAACCCTTCGAAGCCGTCACAGTCGGCGGAAGCATTAAAATTACACACCACAAGTTCGCTAATCTTTTCAATAGAAACGATATAAAAATAAAATTCTTTCTCTTACCCACCCTAAAATCATTCGACGCCATATTAGGTAACGATAGTCTAAAGGAACTAGATGCTGTGATACAAAGCAGCAAGAATCTACTAATAATCAAGAACAATATTTGCATACCAATTAAACAGAAAAAAATAGAGGCGGTCAACACGGTAATACCACGGACAGAACATATGACAAACGAACAAAAAAATAGCCTTAATCAACTAGTTAAAATGCACCCACACCTATTCGCCAATCCGGACGAAAAACTGACATACACAACCAACGTCAGAGCAGAGATTCGAATAAAAACCGACTCCCCCATATATTCAAAATTTTACCAATTTCCAATTTCTTTAAAAGACGAAAAGAAGACAACCAAATCAAAGAACTTTTAGAGGACGGAATCATCCGACCCTCCCGATCCCCATACAATTCACCTGTGTGAATTGTTCCGAAAAAATTAGATGCCTCCGGGCAAAAGAAATATCGCATGGTTATAGACTACAGGAAACTAAATAAAGAAACTACCGCTGACAAATACCCTATACCCGAAATCAACGAAGTACTAGCACAGCTAGACAATAACAAAGTTTTCTCTGTCTTAGATTTGAAAAGTGGCTTTCATCAAATACCCCTTAAGGAGTCAGACATAGAAAAAACTGCCTTCTCCGTTAACAACGGAAAATACGAGTTTACACGACTCCCATTCGGTCTCAAGAATGCGCCCTCAATTTTCCAGAGAGCTCTTGACGACATCCTTCGTGAGCATATTGGAAAAATATGCTTCCTTTATATTGACGATATCATTATCTTTAGCAAAGATGATGAATCGCATGCGCAGCACCTTGCCGCCATATTCAGAACTCTACAAGAAGCCAACATGAAATGTCAGTTGGACAAATGCGAGTTCTTTAAAAGCAGAGTAGAATTCCTGGGATTTGTCATCTCAGACAAGGGTATAGAAACTAATCCAAGCAAAATTGAGACAATAAGAAAGTACCCACTTCCAAAAACACTCAAACATTTAAGATCGTTTATCGGCCTCGCCAGCTATTATAGGAGGTTTATAAAAGACTTCGCTAAGCTGGCAAAGCCCCTTGCCACTCTTTTAAGAGGGGAAGATGGACGGGTGTCCAAAAATCAATCAGCTAAAAAGCTCATTAATCTCAACGAAGAAGCGATCGAAGCATTCAATAAAATAACAAATTCCCTAGTTTCGAATGAGGTAATAATTCATTACCCGGACTTCAGCAAAGAATTTCATCTGACAACAGATGCATCCAACTTTGCTATTGGGGCTGTCCTATCCCAGAACAAGCGACCCATTTGTTTCCTCTCGAGAACTCTCTCTAAAACAGAAGAGAACTACGCCACCAATGAAAGGGAAATGTTGGCAATAATTTGGGCCTTAAAAGCCCTCAAGAATTACCTCTACGGTAAAGCGAGTGTAAAAGTATACACCGACCATCAACCCTTAACCCACTCTCTTAGCAGTTGGAACGGCAACGCTAGGATAAAGAGGTGGAAAGCTTACCTAGAAGAGTTCGATTACGAACTCCTCTATAAGCCAGGTAGGGATAACATTGTAGCCGATGCGCTATCACGTATCCCTGTGATCAATAATATTGGATCAGTAGCCTCCACCCAGCACAGTGCAGACAGTTCAAGCCACAACTTAATTCCGACCATAGAAGCTCCAATTAACGTATTTAAAAACCAGATATTTCTCAGAAGAGCCAACGAAACAAATTACGAATTCCATATCCCATTCCCAACATTCCACAGGCATACGATTACTCGACTAAATTTCTCAGAACACGACCTTACGCAAATACTGAAAGTTCATCTAAACCCATCCGTAATCAACGGAATAATAACCTCAGAAGAAATAATGAACCAAATTCAGCAGATATATTCCCAACATTTTAGTAACTTCAAGATTAGATTTACACAGTCTCAAGTAAAAGATTTAACAAATGAAACAGAACAAGATGAGAAGATATTGGTTACACACAACAGAGCCCACCACAACGCACTAGAAAACAAAATGCGATTGTCCGAAAGATTCTATTTCCCAAAAATGAAGCAACGAATAACAGAATTAGTCAAACAGTGTCAGGTTTGTAAAGAAGAAAAATACGATAGGCATCCCACTAACCCAAAACTTAAAGAAACACCAATCCCCGAATACCCAGGAAATACAACCCATACAACAGAAAAAAACTTAGTACTAACGGCAGTAGACAAATTTTCGAAATAAGCTCAGGGACGAATAATAAAATCTAGGGCAATAGAAGACATTAAAAAACCACTTCATGAAATCCTTTTTTATTTTGGCGTACCTAAAGCCGTTGTAATAGATAACAAAAAATCCCTTAATTCAGCCTCAATCACTTTTATGATGCTGGACCAATTAAATATAGAAGTTTATAAAACACCACCCTACAAAAGCGCAGTGAATGGTCAGGTAGAGGAACACAGAACATTCGAAAAACTACTTAACAAATCAATATACGACTACAACTACACTATACACTCGACAACTAACAAGAGACCATTAGACATATTCTTCGGCAGAAACGTGACTACAGACCCAGACCAATACGAAAAAGCTAGGAAGGAGAACATTGACAGTCTCAAACAGAAACAATCGACCGACATGCAGAATCATAACAAAAAACGTAACGACATACGAACTTATATACCAGGTCAAGAAATATTCGTCAAAGTCAATACCAGATTAGGTACCAAACTGTCACCCAGATACAAAAAGGAAATAGTTAAAGAAAATAGAAACACAACCGTACTAACAACAACTGACAAAATAATACATAAAAGCAATATAAAAAATACATAAAAATTACAGATTCCTACTTGGCGAAAAAGAAATAGAGATAGTAAACGATAATTTTAATAAAAAGTAACATGCCACCTTTAAATATTGAAGAAATGCTAGAATTCGCAGATGTATCCATTTTGCATAATGGAACCACTCTGTTTTATATTGTAAAAATTCCAAATTTAGAAGAAATAGAATGCAAAAATACTATAATAAAGCCAGTAGTGAAAAACAACAATATAATAAATTTAGAATTTAACGAACTGTTTCATTGTAATAAAACAATCTATGGCATAAACAACAATTGTAAAAGATACAATAATATTAAAATTTGTAACAAATCAAAAATTGTAACCTTGAACACTAATAATTGTATACCTAAGTTAGTTAGTGGAGAGCAAGCGCTCTGTGGCTTTAGCAATGCAGATCATATCCCGGAGATCGAGGAAATCGACGATGGACTTATATTAGTGAACGACTTCAACGGCACTATTAGATGGCAAGAAGAGAAGAAACGCGTGAGAGGCACCTACATGATTAACTTCTGGAACGAAACCTTATTCATCAACAAACAAGAGTTCAGCAACCTAGAGGTCACCGTCATGACCCCAGGAAATCCCACAACACAAATAACCCCAATAGAAAACGAAAGAATTAAGATTCTTTCTCTGGAAGCATTAAAAGAATTGCACATCAACAACATAAAAAACATGCAAAAACTTCAGACGCACTCTATAGCAAATAGAGTCGGTTTCATAACTCTGTTCACAGTTGCCATTCTTCTTACCTGTGTATTACACGTAATGAAGAAAAACAAGAAAAATATAATACTGCAACTGAACAAAGAACAAGAGAGACCCAAAAAAGAACCAGCACATATCCAAATACAAAATACAGATGCCAATAACCTCAGGTTCAACAACATACCTTTCTTCTGATGATCGCTTGAGGGCAAGCTTAAATCAAAGGGGGAAGAGTTAACAACAAATAAATTCATACAGTCCCAATAAGAAGCATTGCAACACCTCATAAGAAGTGCAGCAAAATGCTGACTTGGTGTCTGTGCCATTTCCTCCACGCGCCGACTGGCAACCGTCGAAAATTCCAAGAAGAATTGCCCAACGGGCCAACAACATCAGCAGCGACGCCGCTGCCAACGCCGCTGCCGCTAAGCCACAGGTTACTAGGGCTAGAATTGATTTAAGTTTATTCAGTTGCAAATTACCATCAAATAAAGGAAGTCTTGCTTCCCTAAAAATTATATTTTTTTCATCGTTTAATAAACTTTGGAATTAACTTATACACTAACACAGTATGATTGTGCTTTGTATCTCCTACGAGTTCTTAGAAACGTATGTATGCTTGTGTGCATGTGCACATTTGTAGTTTCTTTAATCGAAATCTATTCGCGAGTGCATGTTACTACTTAGCTGGAAAATACATTTTGGTAATAAAAAATGGACAAATGCGACGAATGTAAAATTGCTGCACATGCATTTTTAGAAATAATAAATGATCAGGAAAACTTAATGTCCTGGTTGACTTATTTTATAATACAAGAACTGTCCTGAGTGTGGCGAGCCCTGCAAGTGTGTTAAATTAAAGGGCGACTTTTTTTTCGGTACTGGTTGACGCACACTATTGAAAAAAATAAAAAAAAAATTACAAAAGAATGTAATTTTTTAGAAAGTGTGCGGGCGAACACGTTCTTCGCGGGATCGCGTCTAACTATCAGGAAAATTTGCCTTATTGTATATTACGAGTTCACGGGAGTTGAATCCATAACTGCATTTTTAAAAAGTGAATTCTTAATGTTATATGAAACAATAGTCAATTGGCGTAATTATTTGCGTGAAGTATTTCAGGATTGGGCTGCAGAGTTAAGCCTTGAAAAGCTTTGAGGAGAGGGCAAGGTCGTAGAAATCGACGAAAGCCTTATTTCAAAAAGAAAAAATAACTTTGGGCGGATTATCCAAAGCCAATGGGTATTTGGTATTTATGAAAGGGATACCGCACCAAAACCACGCTGCTTCGCGTTATAAAAGAAAAGATCGCGGATGCCACAACCATCATTTCGGATTGTTGGTCTTCATACCGCTGTCTAAGCGATGAATGTTTTGAGCACCTGACAGGGAATCATTCAATGAACTTTGTTGACCCAACTACAAAAGCGCATACGCAAAATATTGAAAGAAAATGGAGGGAGATGAAGGATAAAATTCCGAAATATGGGCGTTCAAAAAAACATTTGACAGGATATTGAGCAACCTACATTTTCAAAGCGCACTATCCAAACCACATGGATAGATTCCACCATGCTTTTACAGCCATTGCAATAACCTACAATCCCCGGCAGAGCAAACATTGATCTAGACTGCACATATGAAGATGTAAGTATTTTATTTTTAAGAATATTCTTCTTAATATAATTAAAATTCATTTTTCACAGTATGAAGACGAGCTGGAAGACCTCTGTGAAATGCAAATAGCAGAGAAGAAAAATTAGGCCATCATTTCGGTTAGTTCCCTAGAAAGCTCGCATAGCATCTCAATTAAATTTTGTTTAATTTCAGTATTAACACGAAAAAATACGAAGCGTGGTTCTTAATGGCTCAACTACATTTTTTAAGTTTTCAAAGAAAAATTTTGAAAAAATAAATATTTATTTTAATATAATATCAAAATAGTCGTAACATCTGGTTTTTTTTCCGATTATCAGTTAAATTAATTCATGCAAATTGAGGCAATTTCATCCGATTTTGTTTAAATAAACAAAAATATGAACATGCATCTGCAAATGATGAAATGCGCGTTTATATGTATTCATACATTCAAACCTTATTTGCAAAATAAAGTACAAGTGTATGCGTACAAACTCTGTATGTGTGATAATCAGTGTAAAGTGTGATCATATGTGCACGCATACATACATATATACGTGCGCATTGTTTGGGCACGCGCACGTAATTATTATTATAATTTTACAAGAATACAAATTTAGCTTGTTTCTTATATTATTTTTTGAACAATTAGATAAAGTGTCTGTTGGATATCCCCAAGCAATCCCAACGAGGGGGAATATATATGGCCAAAAATCTTGGTTAAAATGTTAGCACACGCCACGATCAGATGATGCACTTCTGCGCTGGGATACCCGTAAGTATCAATCAGCTAATCTACGAAAACAGATAGTTATCTCAATTGCATTTTGAATTTTTGCAGATGTCACGCAGGTTAACACGCAAAGTGTAACAGCGACCCAAGGCGACGATAATAAATGTTTGAGATAATTGTGGTAAAATTTAACAGATGCGTCTGACCCAGCAACAGAAATTCCACATTGGCCTCAAGCTTAGGTCATTATGCCCCTTAATGCCTACGTTGTTTAAACTGCTTCAAAATCTATAAATAATATTCTTTTGTTTGATTTTTTAAACAAATATTTTAGTAAATATAAATATCTTAATAAGGGTGACTGGTGTAAATCTTTTTATGAGTGTATCTTTTAATTTGGTATTATTAGTTTAGAGACAGCACGACTTTGCGTGTGTGACTCATTGCATCATTCTTTGACATTATTGGTAACTGAATTTTTCACTCCATGTTAGAAATGCCGCATATATTCTAATACAAACTTATTGTTATCCACAGTATACATACCAAGGAACGTCCGTATGAGTGCAATGTGAGCCTTAATAACGCGAAAGCTAGTTGACTTAGACGTGCAGATGCAGAAACCTACTAAAAATTATATGTTGATCTGTTTCAATCGACTAAGCATTGGGATATTTCGGATGAGTGATATTTTGTTGCTTACCGTCGTCCAGTTCACTTCAAACGAATTCTTAAATATATATTTAAAATATATTATAAAATGTCAGGTTCATTGTAGTGCAGAAAGATACTAATATGCCAAGCGCAAGAATGGGGGGGAAATTAATTATTTAAAATTTGATTCTACAAATTTAATGAAATAACTAGAAATGGTTAAAGCCGAATTGTAAACGCTAGTCATTTATACATATTTTGAAAATTAATCTTAAAATTCTATTAATAATATTAAACATAAATTTAACTAATAAATCAATTTTTATATATATTATTATTTGTATTATATAACCACATTTAATAGCTTACATTAATTACAAAATATTCAAGTTAAATTTACAATTGAATGTATATTTAATTATTGAAAACAAAATATTGCAAATGTCAATAGTATTTTTGGTATTTTAGTTTCATACACTTTAAACACACAATAGCCTCCGCCAAATCGATATTTTTAATGATTCATCATCGATAGTTAGCAGCTCTCATTCGCTCATCTCAAAGCGTAGACGATAGTTCAAAAATTATCGGAAATTCATCGTGAAGTAGTATCGTTGCTGCACGACACTTTATAATCGTGCTACCACCGCGCTATCGCAACTTTTAATTGCTTATATTTAATAAAATACGCTATAAAGTTAAGTTCGGCCGCCGTAAATGGACTATTGAGAAAAAACTACGTGGAATAGATACCATCCCCGACTTATTTGGGCATTCCTTATGAGTGGAAGGTTCACCGAAGCATTACCGCTAAGATCATAGGCTGTAGCCTCAAACCAAAAAGGGATAGCAAGGTCAGAATTTGTGGTGTGCTAGGTTTTGTGTTGTGCTTGCAATTTCTATTTGCAGCCTCACAATCTTGCTTCACATTTTTTGAAAAAGAGCTTTTGATCTTAAAGCCTTCTCTGTATATATTAATACTCTATGGCCCAGTGGACCAACACGCGAGCCTTTATCGAGAGTCTCGTAAAATGCTCACAAATGAGTTCGTATGCGATCAGAAAACGAGTGGGATACATTATTATCGCAAAACGCTCGCACACGACCGTTGCAGCGAGATCTTTGGGATAAAAATGCGTGTACAGTAGAGGGAATAGTGTGTTGGTTTTGTTTCAAATATTAATCCTGCTCGGAAAGTGCAACATCGTCAAGAGAGAGAGAGAGAGAGAGAGAGAGAGAGAGAGAGAGTAAAAAGACTCGGCATTCGGATGCTGTGTTGTTTTGTTGTTGTTTCCTACTCAGCCCGAAAAATATGTGTTTTTTGGGGGTTGAAAAATTCCTTTTGTTCTCTTTTCTATTCTACGCCGACGCGAGCAGACACGTGGTTAAGTGAACAGTGAAAATTAGATTTCTGTAGAGAGGTTAGTAATTAACAAGTGTTTATTAATAACTAAACTATTCCTTATTGGCCCGAAAGTGCTGAAAAGACGAACGGCAAATTCATTACGAGCTCCTGTCGCCAGATAATAACGGATGATGTTGCAAGACAATGCTCTGGGCGTGAGACGGAGAAAAAAAGTGTTTTAGAGGGCTTCGAACAACATTGGCAATACGAAGTAAGCATTACTTTTATAACCTGTATATGTGCAAATTAATATTATTTTGTGATTGTCTACAGATGCATTTACACAGAAGTTTGCGCTGGAAAATGCCGATTTCGACCGCGTATCACAAAAATGTTTCCAATACGCGAAAGAAAGAGTGGCGTGATTAGAAAAGTCTGATGACAAATAAATTACAAAATATAAAATATAAATATATTTTTTTTTTAATATATTTTTAATGATTTTAAATTTTATTTATGTATTAACTTTTTATAACTATAGGATTGCCAATGAAATGAATTCAAATTTTTAAGTTAAATAAAATGTTATTTATTTTTAAAATAAGAGTTTTCATGAAAATGAATATTAAGAAATTACACCAAACATTTTTATGGGAACTAAATGGGCATGAAACAAAAAAAAGTTTCGCAAACCATATTTCAAGCGAGCCGTTTGCATATCTTTTAATATTGCTACTGGCTTAAAAAAAATATTTTTTTAAAGATATTTTGAATCAAAAACGTATCACAGAAAATATTTTAGTAGACGCGTTAGAAATATATGAAAAGGGCTCACAAAACATATCACCAAAGGCTCGCTAGCCGTATTTCTTGCGACAATCCTAAATGAAACTTTGACTGCCACAAACTGAACGATGATGCGATTGCGAGAGTTTTGTCGGGTAAAGTCTCGCCTTTCACCAGTTTTCGATATCATTTGCGACAGTTTGGTCCGCTGGGGGACTTTATATATTCAGCCGTAGTGTATGCGTTTGTGTGAGTGAGCAGAGCTTGCGTGAGAGAGCTTTTGCCAAGTCTCACTATCACAAGCATAGCACTAGCTAAAAGGAGCACAGCCAGTGCTGACAAATCAGTCATTGCCCGTGACAGTGGTGACACAACCCAGGCATCGTTTTCCTTCCTGTTCACCAAAGTCACTTCTTACAAAAATACTGCTGATTTTTTTAATTAAGTGCAGGTCCCAATTATGATTATATTAATAAAGAATTAATTCTAATGGCGTCAAACAATTCAAACCACCTTTATCCTACGTCTCCAATTTATAACCCACCTGTAAATGATCTACCGCCATACGTTACGCTGTGCGGGGACACTACGCAGCACCACGACTGCCTGTTCCCTAGGAACGATAACGGTAACGTCGTCCCTTGCACGTGGCATCAGCTCCCTGGGCCCTCTACTCCCGCTCTCCCCAGCCAGGTATCAAACGGAACCGTTCAAGCCCAAAAAGGGCGCCGCTTAAAAAAGAGAAGGTGGTGTTCTCTCGCCCAGTATATCTCGCAATAAGGCGAGCACCACCGAAACCAAAAAAGGTACCAAAACCGGTTCTCGGCCCTCTGTGACGAAGAAGAAAGCCACATCATTAGCTTCGCCACGTTCTGCAAGGAACTGGACAGCATCGTAGGCGAGAACACCTACACCGTGATAGCACTCAACTTTGGCGACTGTATCACCAAATGCCGCAACTCGGACGATTACCGAGAGGTGGCAAGGCTGTAATAGTAAAGCATAAGTAACACACGTCTTGTTTCGTTTGAGGTTTCGTTGAGAGTGATTGCTCTCCTTTATTCAGTTTATATCTTAGCTTATTACATGGAATATTCTGAGGGAGCTCTGCCGCTAAGAACGTCGGCAGAGAGTGAGAGAGTTGCAGTACATATGTGCCTATGTAGTTATGTATATATACATATATATGTACAGATGGTACATACTCAAGAAGTGCTTACGCTAGCGATCTCACGCTGCGGCCAGTCCGCATAAGTGACGGATCCTATTACTGCACTTATGTATGTATATTTATGTTTGTATAAACATAGCAACAAAGTGTCGTTATGTTATGAGTTGTTACTCTTACTTTTAAATTGGGCATATGACCACTTGTTATATTGTATACTCTACAATACTGTGGGCATATGCTCATTTGGCATGCAACATACTACACCTCCCTTTTTAAAAAAATAACGTAATATATTGTAGTTATTTAATATAAAAATTATTATTAGTATTATTTTTATTTTTATATTTTTGTATACTATGTTGTATTAAAAAAATTTTTTTTTGAAATATATTATTTTCATATAAAAATGTTTGTTAATATGTATGTGTAAATGTATATGTTTAAAACTATGTGTATTTAAAAAAAAATATATGTATGTGTTAGTATTTTATTTTAAATGTTGTCTCTTTTTATAAAAGAAAAGAATTTTTCTTTCTTTTTGAGTTTCTTTTTCTTAAATTCCATTTTCCTTTTTATTGTTTTGTATTATTTTGTTTATATTAGAGTTTTCAATTCAATTATTATAAAATTTTAATCTATCCTTATGGACTGTTTGCGTTTTATTCTTATATCCGGAAATAACTATATTATCCCTATCTTCTATTTTTTCTACTCTATAAGGCCCTGTGTATTTAAAATCTAGTTTATGTCCTACTTCATTTTTTAATAAAACCTTATCTCCTATAGATAAATTTAATTCCTTACTATTTAAGTCATATAGCTCCTTATTTTTCATCTTATTTTTTTCGAGCATATTTCTTGCTCTTTTGTATGCTACTTCTAATCTGTACTTACTCTCCTTAGTATAATTATCTATGTTATATATTGGTTCTATGTTTGCTATGCTATTGAAGTACTTTGGTAGATTACTAGTCTTACCAAATACTAATTCATACGGACAATAATTATGTGCCGTAGAAGGGGTCGTATTAAAACAATAGACAAAGTATTGGAGCCATACGTCCCAATCAGTTTTATCAACTGATATATAGGATCATATGTATTCGTTAAAAGTTCTGTGACTTCTTTCGACTGTTCCAACTGTCTGGTGATGATGTGCAGTTGATGTAATGTTGTCTATTTTCATAAACTTGCACAAATCATTTATAATTGAATTCTTGTATTCTGTTCCCATGTCCGTAATGAACGTCTTCATTGGACCGTACTTTAGAATATAAGATTGGAATATACCTTTGGCTACTGTACTAGCGTTTTTGTTTGGTATTGGTATCGCGACTAGGTATTTAGTCAAGTCACAAATTAATGTGATTGCGTACTCATTACCATTATCAGATTTGGGTAGCGGACCTATTGTGTCCACTATAACCCTATCGAACGCATGTACAGGTGTATCAGTTATAATTAATGGGGTCTTATTATGCTTAGTTATTTTAGCTTTCTGACATTTGTGACATTTACGTATGTACTCAGTAATATCTCGAGTCATACCTTTCCAAAAGTAATGTCGTTTGACCTTGGCCAAGGTTTTTGTAATGCCAGTATGACCTCCTTGTATTGGGTCGTCATGTAGTGTAGACAATATAGCTTCTTTTTCTTTATTATTTGTTATTGGGGTCACCGGGTTGAGTAGCGCTACCCTTAATTTAGTCAATATTTTATTGCCCATATTTTTGAAATTATCTATTGAAATTGTATCAAAGATATTTTCCCACGGTGCCATTTTCAATTGGTTTATTTTCAATATACCGGCTTCATTTTCGAGCCTTGGGAATAGTTGACCTAAGTCAATATTTCCATTTGTATATAGATCACCAATGTAAATTCTTGCAATAATTTTCTTGCCATGTTTAAAGAAACATAGCGTATCTTTTATATGCAAGGTCACTACTTTGCGTACCTCGTCATTGTTAATGACTTCGTATACGTTGGGCTGTGAAGCTTTTTCTGTAGATTGCCTTGGCAATTCTACCTGATATTTTCCTGCGCAGGAATTTTGTCTACTTTGATATCTTGTAGTGACTTTGTGGATTGTCCCTGTTATTTCTTGTAGCTGTTTGATGGTTATTCTTGATAACGCATCGGCTACGAAATTATCTTTACCCTTCAGATATTCTACCGTAAAATTATATTCCTCTAATTCAATCCTCATACGTGTTAATTTTGAACTGGGATTTACCATTGAAAATAAGTAGGTTAGCGGTCTATGGTCAGTTTTAACCGTGAAATGGTTACCATAAATATATGGTCGGAAATGCGTTATTGCCCAATGAATAGCCGCTAATTCTTGCTCAGTAGTACTCTTGTTACTTTCTCCTTTAGTAAAGGATCTTGATGCGTATGCAATTGGAAGTTGGAGTCCATTATGGTTTTGAGTTAAAACCGCTCCACACGCTTGCTTACTTGCATCAGTTATTATGCAGAATTCTTTAGCGAAATCTGGATATTGTAACAAGGTTGGGTTTATAAGAGCCGTTTTGAGGTGATCGAAGGCATTCTGGCATTCAGATGTCCATTCGAACTTAACGTCTTTTTTACATAATCTTGTTATGTGACGTGAATAGTCGGCAAAATTTTTAATAAAGCGCCTATAGTAATTGCAAAATGCAACGAATCGTCTAGCGCTGTCCGCATCATGTGGGACTGGGTGGTTTTTTATGACGTCGTATTTTTTGTCGTCTGGCAAGATTCCTTTATCAGTGCATTTATGTCCTAAAAATGTGACTTCATGCATGAAAAATGAACATTTTTCTGGATGTAGTTTCAGGTTGAATTTCCTACATTTGTCAAAAACTTCAGTTAAGTTTTTGACCATATGTTTTTCGGAACAACCGATTACTATCAGATCATCCATATAAAGGAAAGCCTGAGATGGTTCGAGACCAGTAAATGCTATTGTCATCATTCTTTGAAAGGAGTTTGGGGCTATTTTCAAGCCAAATGGTAATCGCGTAAAGCGATACGAGCCATTGCTCGTTGAAAATGACGTTATATCTCTAGAACTTTTTTCGAGTTCGATTTGGTGAAAGCCAGACATTAAGTCTAGGCATGAAAAATATTTTGCTCTACCTAGCTGATCTAGAATATCATCAATTCTTGGTAGCGGAAATTTATCGGCCAATAGCTTTTTATTAATTTGACGATAGTCAATTACTAATCGCCATTTCTTCTTGTCAGAGTCCGGAAGGGACTTCTTCGGAACTAATAAAAGTGGGCTATTATACTCTGAGGCTGATGGTTCGACTATTTTGTCGTCTATTAATTTTTGCACTTGGGCTTGAATTTCTTGTGCTTGGCTGTGAGGACTTCTATAATTTTTTATGTATACGGGCTCATCATCCTTCAATCTAAGCTTTTGCTTGTAAAAATTATTAGTTGTTATCGATTCGGTTTCTAGTCCGAATATGTCGGTATATCTGGTGCATAAATCTTTTAATTGATTTTTAAATAAAGGTGGAAAGTTTTTGATTAATTTTTCCATAACGAAGTTGTCTCTTCCTTCGTTGGTTTCTTTACTATATCATAATTGTTCAAAGTTTCATATTTTATTTTATTTAAGTTTACTATCTTATTGGCATTTGTTGTATTTATAATACGGACATATGTATTTTTGTGATTGGATATCGTGTTTGCGATGTAAATTCCTTCATCAATTTCTTGATTTAATATAAGAATTTGATTTTGTATTGAGGGAATTTGTATTTCACGGACAACTTCGGAACGAGCTGGGAGTACTGTGGCATTATTGTCACAAGTATGAAGTATTTGTAATCGAATTGGATAATTTAAGTTGTTTGGGCGAAGAATAAGTGAGTCGCCACTTTGAGAGAAATCTAGTTGGCAATTATATTGTTTTATAAAATCTATGCCTAGTATGCCATCACTCGGTATTGGGAAATTTTGTTCGACTAAATGAAAGTTATGTGGAATTATATATTTGCCTGTAGTGAGTTCTATAAAGGCTAAGCCTTTTGAAGGAATTATGCCTTCGCCAATACCCGATATTTGGGTAGTAATTGTTTCGTTTACATTGTCGAATATATCTATATTTTCTTTTAATATGGATATATCTGTACCAGTATCTACTAACAGTGTAATTGATTTACCTGTTCTTTCATTTTTAATTTTTACAAATATGCTAAGATTAAGGTTGATGGTTTTTATTGAGCCATTTATTGGCTCTAAACATCTGAGGGGGTCTGTTGGTTTTCCGAGTTACCTTGAGTTACTCGGACATTACCTCTATTGTTACTGTTCTGGTTTTGGTAGCCACCTCGGTTTGAATTGTTTCTACCTCGGTTGCCACCTCGGTAATTTCCTCTGAAATTACCCCTATTGCTGTTATTGCCATTATGGTGGAGATTACCATTGCCGCGGCTATTGCCTCTACCTCTTTGGTTGTTACGGCTGTAATTTCCACGATCGTTTCTGCCTTTGTAGTACAATATTGTACTTTGGCTTCCAGTCATTTCAGTGCTGCATTGGATATATTTACCCATAGCATCATTGAAATTGCTGAAATTGCCTGCTTCTAATATTATGCGAAGCTTTTCGTATTCGCAATTCTTTGTCATGGCAGATATTGTTTCTTTAGTAGAAAATTTCTCTGCGTTATCAAAGTCTAGTCCATCGTCAATATAGGCTGCTTCCAGTTGCTTACGCAAACTGTCAATTTCAGCTGTATATTGCGAGGCTGACTTGCCTTTCTGCTTTATGTTAAGCAACTTAGCTTTGATAACGTCAGTTGACTCGCCTTTGATATTGGTATTTAATTTATTTATAATACCAATAATGGATGTTTCATTTTGTACTTTGTACAAAATTGGGCCAATTATTTTAGACTTTATGACTTCTACGGCTAAGTCTTCTTGTGTACTTTTAGTACGATCGACTAGTCTTAAAGCCGTTAGAAATCTGGCCAGTGATAGCTTTTTGCCATCAAATTCCGGAATTGTAGACGATACCTGTCTTACATATTCGCGGTCTAAGGCCACTTGATTTACTGCCATGTTTGGTTCTGTTAATTCAAGTGGCTCAATGTCGCTATCAGCTTCAATATCAGGGTCACTATTTAGTGTTGGCTTAGACTCATTCAGTTCTTCTAGTTGATCTGGTTCAAAGGTTGCCATTAATTTTAAATCTGTTGGGATATCTATTACTATGTTGTGCCTAGTGCTGATATTCAATATTCTAGTCCCAAGTGATTTGATTATTTTCTTACATTGATTTATGTGCTGCTCTGTAAGCCTATTTTCTTTACTTAAATAGAGTTGAACTATGTTATTATAGTTTAGCACTAATATGTTTATGTGGTGAATTAGCGTTTCAACCCTTATAGGTGCGTTCTTATTAACACACTTATAAGATTTTTCGAATTTATCTTTGAAATTATTTATTTTTTTCGCTAATTCACTCCATTCCATAGTTCTCTATTTATGATGTTTTACCATTATAATTGGGCACTCGCCGACCACTGTATGGTCTTCAACTATTTCTTTAATGCCAACATATGGCAGTGTATTTAAAATTATGCCTTTTATCTTATTGTTATTATGATATTGTCAATTATGATTAATCATTGTTGTTTGTGCTGTGCAAATTTAAATTTTGTCCAAGTCATTTGCTCGGCTCATGAATCTTTTCTTTAGGCATTTGTTATGCAGTTTATATATTTTATAAAAACAATTTGCACACATTATAACAACTATGATTACCAGTAATATATTTGTTAATTCTAAATCTGTGTTGTTTGATTCAACTTTATTTATAACGTTAGCAGTGGAATCCACTGACTTAACGTCTAATAATCCCATTTTGGAGTTCTGTTCAGAATTATGATTTGATTCAATTAGAAAATCTTCGGAAAACTTACTTATTGCATTACTATTCATAAATAGAACATTTTTCCTGCCTGGCTTTTTTTTTTCTTTCTCCTGGCTTTAATTTGATTCAATTTGTTTTTTTTTTGATTAAACTGACTGAACTGAAAACTTATTATTTTTTTTCGTTTTGTATTTACGCCCGTGGGCGGAGAGAAATTTAATATTAATTCAGTTTTTACTGAATGTACATTTTGTCCTGCCTAGTATTTCGAATGGCTTTACGGGCCAAACGTCTTGCCGGTCGACTCAATTGTCGTCGGGCATTACAATAGGTTTACAAATTTTTTTTTTTTAATGATAATTATAATTATAATTTTTTTTGTTTTGCTGTGCGCCCTCTGTGGCGCTGTCGGTCAGTTCACCCTTGGTGTTTTCCAGCGTTGGTACAAGGGGCGGTCTGCCTCTCGTACTTCTTCTTAGTTCCAGCGTTGGTACAAGGGGCGGTCTGCCTCTCGTACTTCTTCTTAGTTGCTTAGTATTCCCTCGTAGGCATAAGCGGCGGTTTGCCTCTCATGCAGCTCGTCTTAGTAGGTTTGTATTCCCTCGTAGTCTTCTGGGCACCTTTTAGGTTGCCTGGGCAGCAGATTCTTCTCTGTATTTTGAATATAAGTTTTATTAGACAAGTTCTTTATATGTATGTTGGGAGGAAGGCGTTTTCGATTGTGTTTTGTAAATCTTAGATTGCTCTTCAAGAAAGTCTAGCTCATCGGCTAGCCTCTTGGCATCTTTCCAACTTGGTGGCTTGCTGCTATTATTTAAAATTTTGCATATTTCCGCTTTGCGTTTCTTTATGCGCAGCTGAATGCTACCACGATTTCTTTTTGGTTTTATGTCTGAATTTTTTTTTCATTAGTTGCAGCCTGTTCACTGGCTGTTGTTCGTCTTGCCCTATACTCATCAAGCGTGATGCGTATAGACATTGGAACTTTTGACACAACCGAAATACACCTTACTCACTCAGAACTTTGTCTTTAATCTCTCGCTGTTGGTCATTGCAGACATTGTCCCGGGCCGTTGAAAATTATTTTTCGTTTAATTGCTGCACTCCGCTGTCCCGCGCCGTTGTAGAATTTAGTGTGGGTGACATCGGTTTCACGCCAGAGCAGGGTAACGGTCTTGGTCTGTGTGAAGAATTAGGCTGTTGCTGCTGCCGCTGCTGCACCTCGGGTTTCCAATTTTATATTTTATATTTATTTGCACTATTACTTTTTAACATGTTCGTGACACTTGTCACGGTCGCCATGTAATAGTAAAGCATAAGTAACACACGTCTTGTTTCGTTTGAGGTTTCGTTGAGAGTGATTGCTCTCCTTTATTCAGTTTATATCTTAGCTTATTACATGGAATATTCTGAGGGAGCTCTGCCGCTAAGAACGTCGGCAGAGAGTGAGAGAGTTGCAGTACATATGTGCCTATGTAGTTATGTATATATACATATATATGTACAGATGGTACATACTCAAGAAGTGCTTACGCTAACGATCTCACGCTGCGGCCAGTCCGCATAAGTGACGGATCCTATTACTGCACTTATGTATATTTATGTTTGTATAAACATAGCAACAAAGTGTCGTTATGTTATGAGTTGTTACTCTTACTTTTAAATTGGGCATATGACCACTTGTTATATTGTATACTCTACAATACTGTGGGCATATGCTCATTTGGCATGCAACATACTACAAGGCACCTTCGCGAGACCGGTTGCGTGTTTCACCACCACCAACCGACAGAGGACCGGCCATGCCGCATAGTTCTAAGAAACATTCACCACGAGATCCCATCTGAAGATATTTCAGCGAAATTGGCAGACAAGGGGCACCACGTTGTCCGCAGATACACCCCGCGTAGCAGAGTTAATAACGAGCCACTCAATATAAGGTTTGTTGACCTGAGGAAGGCGGACAACAACAACCTCATCAAATCCATAACTGTTTTATGCAGATATAAAGTATCGTGGGAGAAGCCTCGCAAGACGTCGGGCCCAGTCCAATGCAACAGATGGCAAGAGTACGGGCACCAAGTCCTATTGCAAGGACTGTGGGGACAACCATCCAACAAGCGAGTGCACACTTGGTAAATATGAGAATCGGTGCTGCTAGCATTATGGCGAATCACACGCAGCAAACTTCAGGGGCTGCAATACGCCTTACAGCAGAAAAATCAACGCAAGGCAAATGTCAGAGATGCAAGCCGCTCCTGGGACCGTCGCCCCCAAACAGTGCCTCCTGCCCGCAGCTTCGTTCCCGGCCAACAATCCTTTGGCAGCGTCCTGCGCGGTAGTCGGCCCGCCGAGCACAGAGCTCGCTCCTCGTCTCGCAAAAGGAATACAGTCGGCATCCCCTATCGTGCCCACCCAGTCGCTGACAACAGTCCCAACTCAGCCCTCGAGATCAGGATGGATCAACTGTTCGCCAGAATAGATAAAATGCTGTCTCTCGTAGAGACCCTAACGCAAGCGCTAATAAAGACTAGCACAAAAAAAAATATTGCCTAAAATGACGGAGTCTTTTCGAAGGCGAATGAGATCTCTGCCTTCATTGAGCTCCACCAAATCGATGTGTTTCTTCTCACGGAGACTCACTTCTGCTCCCGTATCACCCTCAGAGTGCTACGCTCCACTCTTCACATAGCCAACCACCCAGACAACAGCCAACGTGGAGGAGCAGCAATACTGGTCAGATACCACTCCTCTCCTCCGCAAAATGCTCCCGCCGTGCTCTAACTTGGACGTCTACCGGACCTGCCTCGAGGACACCTTAGAGCTCAAGGAGTCTCCTCGCCAACAAAAGGAGTCTGAGAAGGTTGTACATCTGAAACGGTGATCCCTCTGCCAAGGCGGAAATGGTCAGTGCGCCCAACCGGCTCCGACGACTGCTGGCTTGGGCCCGAAGGGAAAACCTTGATAGCCTTCTAGAAAAAGCCGGGCATGACGGCAACAGCACTTTTTCAGTGTGGAAGCTCACCAGAAGCTTTAAAAAGCAAACAGTTTTTACCTCCCCGATCACGGACCGCTCTGGCCTTTGGCTCCGATCGGACGAGGAGAAGGCTAATGCGTTTGCAGATGTTGCACAGCGCCGTAAAGTGGCGGAGTCACTCTCCCAATAAGGAGCATTTCCCCCGAGGAAATCGGGAGCTGAAGAAGACCCCTGGAAGCGACGAAATGGACAACAGAGCAGCCAAGGCTCTCCCACGCAAAGGAGTCATGGCGCTCGCGACAATTTTCAACTCCATGCTCAGGCTTGGTCACTCCTTGAAGCAATGGAAACATGCGATAACACAGCTGGAATCTTACCGCCCTATAAGCCTGCTGCTGACGCTCTCGAAAGTCTTTGAGCGACTCCTGCTAAGTCGTCTTCTGGAGCTCGACGAGGGCACGCGCCTGGTCCCCGACCATCAGTTTGGCTTCAGAAAGTCTCACGGCTGCCCCGAGCAGGTCCACCGGGTAGTCAAACACGCACTAGAGGCAGAAGCAATACTGTGTCAGGGTGTTCCTCTACGACAAACAGGCGTTTGACAAAGTCTGGCACGATGGCCTTCTCTCCAAGATCAAAGCCCTACTCCCTGCGCCATATTTTAGCATCCTGAGCTCTATTCTGGCAGGATGCACCTTTAACATAGCCGTTTAAGACCAAAGGTCGGCTAGCAAAAGCATCAAAGCAGGCGTCTTACAAGGCGTATTCCATGAAAGAATGGTTGGCCACCATCAACATAAACAAAAATAAAATAATTTTTTTAATCTACGATTCAATTATTAAAATTAAATATTCTTTAATCAACTATTCAATTATTATACATAATTTCAATTTTGAAATTATACTTAAAACAAAAATTTTAAATTCATTTTTTCAAATTTTATAACTTTAACTATATTTAAATAACTACATATATAACGTTGTTTCTTTAACAAGGAAGGTGTAGCGTTAAATAAACACCCTGTATTCAAATATATAGTATGCCGCATTTTGTTGAATACAATAACAATTATACACTAAACAGCCCAGAGCCACTTGAATGTATTGGCCCTGGCTCATATTACACAGTGCGGTTCACTATCCCTCTAGCTGACCGTTTATGCTTACGCTGCATATCCCACGCTCCGTCTGGAGCGCATTCCATGAGCAACATATACATACATATATGCTCACTAACACAGGCATATGCAAGCTACACACTCTCTCTCTCTTTGTAGCTGTTAACCGATAACAGCATAAGTTTATACGTGTATCCATAGGCTAAGCATGAACCTTTAACTTGGAATAAAGACACTCTGACACACCAAACAGCCCTGACGTGCTCCAGCTTTTTATTTAATACAAAATATAAATATAATATCAACACTTATTACAAATCGAAGAGTGAATGGAGCAGCAATTTCGTGTTAGTACATACATTCTTTCAAATAAGTACTCGGAAATTTGAAATAAAACACAAACAAATTATCAATCATCTAAATTTATTATATCCCCTTCAAAATAGGCCCCTTCTGAGGCAATACACTTCTTCCAACGAACAATCCAATCATCGAGACACTTTTTAAAGCTATTTTCCGGGATGGCCTTCAGTTCTCGTTGCGAATTTCTAAAAACGGGTTCCACGAAGTGGTAATTTGAGTTTTGGAAACAGGAAAAAGTCACACGGGGCCATATCTGGAGAGTACGGAGGTTGTTCGATGATATTTGTGGAATTTTTGATCAAAAACTCGTTCACAATGATCGCTTTGTGCTCAGATCTTTTGGCACCAATCGCGCTGCGACTTTCCGCATACTCAAAACATCAGCTAAAATATGACGAGCGGTCTCATGAGACATGTTCATTTCTTGGGCTATCTCTCGCAAACTATAATGACGATTTTCGAGCTCCATTTCCTTTATTTTGTCGACGTTTTCTGCAGTTGAAGAGGTCGAAGGCCGTCCTGAACGTAGCAAATCGTTCACTTCTTCTCGCCCCTCTTTGAACGATTTATACCAATCGTAAACTTGAGTTTTCGACATGGTTGAATCACGAAATGTTTTTTTTCGACATTTCCAACGGTTTGGCACAAGAAATTTCATTTGAAACTCAAAATTTCACACAAACTCTTTGTTCGATATTTTTATCCATAGTAAAAATCGCAACGCACACAAAAGGTTGACTTGTTCCTAATGACGCCGTAACCAAACTAAATGACACATAGCAATAAAAATTCACAGAATAGTGGCTGACAGTTGTGCCAACCTAGGAAAAAAAATTTTTTGAAATATTCTCAGAAGGAAAATTTAAAACGGGAATTTCCGGGTACTTATTTGACAAAATGTAATGTAGAGAAAGTTCGTTTGTGCTTAGATTCCAGAGAACTGAACAAGCTGACGCTGAAAGACGCATACCCGTTACCACATATAGATGGCATCCTTAGTCGATTTCCCCCCGCTCATTTTATCACTGGCCACGATATGAAGCATGCATTTTGGCATGATTAAAAGTCTAGACGGTCAATATAATGTGATGCCTTTCGCACAATGTTATACCGCACAGACTCATTGCAGACTGATGGATCCAGTAATCCCAGCAAGCCTGCGAACAAGAGTATTTGTATATTTGGACGATCTCTTGGTTCTGTCGACTTTGATTCAAGGCGAGCTTGATTATTAATATAGCCAACTCAAAATGTTGTATGACTGAGATAAAATATTCAGGATTCATTATCGGCCAACGATAGCTCAAAGTTGATCCAGACAAGGTTAATGCGATTAATAAATTCCCAGTCCCAATCACGGTGAAGCAATTAAGACGGTTCTTAGTTTTCGCCGGATGGTACCGACGGCTTGCGATAACCTTTCCCTTAACTGAACTTCTGTAAAGAATAAATCACTGAGTTGGAATTTGGAAGCGGGAGAAGCTTTTGATCTACTGAAAAACAATTTGGCATCTTCACCTGCTTTGAGGATGCGATGCAAGTCTGTATGGCCTTGGCTGCGTATTGGCCCAACAAATGATGACGGTGTCGAATTACCAATGCATATATATCCGATAAATATCAAAAAACATCAGTATCGATACCCTGTCCCAGAGGTGCGAAGCTGACATTTGCAAACATTCGGTCCATACCCACGGTCAAAAAATGAAAAAGTTCTCGTCTATCAGAATCTGTGATTTCTTGGAAAATCATGTATTTAACACATTCGGAGTACCCGAATCCATCTTAACAGATAATGGATCCCAATTCAAATTTGGATGCTTCAAAGCTTTTTAGATTGCTTCGGCACGTCACACATCTGCACCGGAAATTGTTCTCTAGAGGCAAATGCAAGCGAGCGATTGAACCGTTCCATATTGACAGCTATACGCACATATGTAGGAAAGGATCACACGAGCTGATACAAGGATCTGAATGAAATTAGCGGATCACTGGGGTCTAGTCTGCATCGTAGTACGGGATTTTCAGGATATTTTTTGTACTTTGGCCAGAACATGATTATGAAAGATACGAACTTCTCAGAAAATAAAACTTATTTACGGATGACACATCATTAGAAACACCTGGTATATTGCAATTAGAGCGCACAAAAGCAGCTATCGGGAAAAACTATAATTTGCGCAGCTGCACGAAAAAAAAATTTGATGGTGATGGTAATGCAAACAATAAATTTAGCAGCAAACAAGCCCCAGCATTCAATAAAACTGAGGTTGCCAAGAAATTAGGTCAGACAATACGAACTTTCAAATGAAAATAACATATCTAAAGGACTATATCAATGAAAGGACATAAAACTATAGCCCCAAAATGAAAACGTAATTTACTGACCCTTATTCAGTTAACATCCTCTCGAGTTGAGACTCTCGTAGGCCAGTAAGTTTGAATAATTAAACTCTTATTATTAAATTGTCGTTTGCGCACATATCGAGAGTATAATGTAATTAGTGTATTTCAAATATATAAACTCATAACTCACAAACTTATTCCAAACAATGACACATTGTTGTAAAGTAAACAAGCTCCAGTACCCAGCACATTTCAAGTGCGATGCAATATGATCGCACATGAGTGTAACAAGCACAGTCAATGCCGCGTCAGCATATCCATTGGATACTGACCACAAACATAACACTTGCGCATTCCACACTCTTTCCAAACACATATATATATACAATTACATATTATGTACATTTATATATACGGCTCTGACGCTGGCTTCTCTGCCGAAGCAGCGCACAGCCTTTTAGCTAAGCTAGCCCCTAAGAACATTCGACAAGATCATTAATAAAATGGAACCGAACTGATTCAGACATAAAACTCAAAACGTTTAATAATTATTCTAAATGCAAAGACATTACAAAGTGCAACATTACAAAGTCTTATATACGCAGCAGCTGAAGTAGAGTATTATCTCTCGAGTATTAGGGTATAGTATTATCTCAGCCCAATATCGTCTCGCTCGCACGCATCGGCTATTGTGTTATTTGCATCTTCTCGCACCAGTTTCCATATGCACTGATGCACAAAGTAACAAGAAAAGACATCAAAGAATAAATGAAGCAATCACGCTATAGTTCCGTTAAATATTACAAGCGATAAATGCAGCTGGAGTTGCGAAGTAGTTGCTTAGTCAAAGTGAGCTATCCACGCGGTCGCGCTCGTTCACTTTGCCTTAGCTGCGAAAACGAACAAAGGCAACGGGAGCATATCGTCTACTCATTTTTTATTAACATTGTGCAAGATTACTCTTGTTCAACTTTTTCTGTAGTAATTAATATTGAAGACAAACGTTTATGGCTTAGCAATACTCTGATTGAGACGCGAACGCGATATAGTGATTGAAATGGTGATACTTCTGCAATGAGAGGCAGGTGGTACGGTTTAACGCTAGCAGCTGCCACTTACCTCAGCTATCGGCCGGTCTGCATAAAGCAATCCCGCGCTTTAAACATTTTACACAATTCGGCGACCGGTCGAAACAGCTCAATATCAACCACCGCTCCCGTTCACACCGGCTGAAGCGAAGTTGGCTTAACCAGAAGTTTGCACCGGCCCCTTTCCATCGCTTCATGTTAAATCTTCTGCTTAAACCGACCGAGTAGTTGTGTCATGCATACCTTATCTTACTTGGTAGAGTATAGTCGCGCTTGGTAAAACATGCGCTCTAATTGAAATTGATTTTCGTCAAGCTACATAGGATTATCAGCTGCTAGATGTGTTCTGTGGTACAGCCAATCTGACTTTGGATTCTTAGATTTCAATTATTTTTTTTTGCTTTTTTTATTGTTACTTATGCACAGCAACAGATAACTTTAAAACACCTCATCAACTGTAACTTCGATTTGCCCAACGAACCTGCACCGATGGTTATATGTGTGGGTGACAAGTCCGTCGCCGGTACGATCCAATGCTGAAGTCATATTGTTAATGTTGAATTGAATAAAACATTATATAGGGGAGTGATCATCATCTATGGCACCCTAGCTACTGGATTTCTCACAAAACAGTCCGCCGTTTTCATTTACTTTTATTCTGTACGTGGGCACAGCTCGAGTACACACTATTGGTCCCTCCGAATATCTTCACCTGTGCGGAAAATATCAACCGCATAAAGCTAGTAACCCCTTAAATAGGGCATAAGATCACTTATATACCCTTCTGCATGTTACAAACTACATGAGTTGCAAACCATTACGTGCGGCGACAGGATCTCTCGGTAGGCTTCGGTAACCCACAATGTTATCACAGACACCAACAAGCGGCTGAATACAGAAATAAGAATAAAACCGCGAATAAGAATAAGCCCACATACATTCTTATTTGTAAATGTATGATTATATATTTGCAATGTTGGGTTATTCAGCCGGCCCATGTACTTTTTATAATAGTTTATTACGTGCACAATATCACAGCACGTAAGATTTGAAGGCTGGCCACGCACAACTTGGCTGGAAATCTCATGAGATCAGCTGACTTTACAAATACAGTATTGCTTATATTTTATACTCAGTTCCGCTGTTTCAACATAGCACCAGGAAAACAGAATTAAATGTGTAGTTTTAAAAAATACGTCAGTTTGCAGTCTTACCTGTAAACGAAAATTGAACTGTTGTTTTCCATCGGAAATTTGCACATTCGCTGGGTTATACTCTCATGGATTACATCATCATTGTTATGTATCTCTTCAACATTGAAATTGTGTACAGTCGGCCTTGTAGAAATAAGGTATCCGACAGCATTAAAATAAGGAACATCCTCGGGACTGTGAATGTACAACTTTTTTTGGTTTTTTTTAATAGAAATTTAGAAATAATTTTTATAATATTATACATAGCAAAATTAAAAGTGCTCTAGTCAAGAGTGGCAGAGAAGGGGAAATCCCAAATGCAAAACACGCACTCAGCGTGATGCACAGTCTAAACTACCGCTGGAACTTTTCATAGCATCGGTACTTAAAGTCCGATTCAAGGGCATAAATGTTGCACCAAGTGTTAAATAGCAAAATTACAAAAGACTCAAGAGCAGGATGGGCGAGGGAAGGCTTCGATAAGTCTTCAAAGCGTGCACCCTATATTGCTAGCGAATCTACTAATAGCGTATCGATATTGCAACTTAACATCGCCACTCCTCGTGAAATATCATCATTAAAATTAATATGTTCCCAATTATTTGTGATCTAAAATTTTGGCTTCCTCGCTGGTTGCTCACGAGCTTAGCCTAAAAAGCGAAATCAGCCTTTCCCTGTCACCCTTCACGTCCCCTCGACACAAGGTCCTACCAATGAAAATTAAATTTATCGTCCGACATAGTTGTAGTGTGTATATGCATTAAAAAACACCCTGTATTTAAATTCATAAGTATACGACACTTTGTTGCATACAAAAACAAACATAAGGCCAAAAGCGCAGAGCTAATTTAGTTGATTGACTCAGGCTCATATTATGCAACGCCGAACGCTAGTAGTCTAGCTGGCCGTTTATGCGGCGCATATCCCACGCTATGCTTATGTAGCGCTTACCAAGAGTACCATATACATGTACTCTCCAATGCATGCACATACCACACACTCTCTCTCTTTGTAGAGATATAGAGAACATTCGAAATAACTGCCTGGAGGCAGTAGTAAAACGAAAAATAAATCCCTGCCTGGAGGCAGACGACGTACTCTGACTGCGCCTTCATGGTCGACAAAGAGGCCAGCTACGATATCTGCCGTCCTAGGACATTGAGCGTCCCAAATTCTGTGTGAGTAGAGAACGAGTGTAATGGTAAAAAAACGCAGTGGCTTAAGAACTAAAGTGAAAAAGGAATAGCACACTTAAGATGGCTGCTATAAACAAAAACGCCAACAGCCGCATGGTTGACAGTTCAGAAGCTGCAAACTGAGCTCGACTACTTGCAAAATTTTATTAAGCAGAATAAACCACACACCGCTAATCACTCAGCAAATATTTAAGTTATAACCAACCAAATAACTAATAAAGTTGAACCAATTACCCCAGTCAGCATGCCGAAACCCTTTAGATCTTGTCCACAGGATTGCGAAGGTCCGCTTGTAAGCCCCTTCTGTGAATATAAGTGCAGTCATTGCACAGCCAGTGCCAGCACCAGCAACCAGTGAATGCCTGTGCGATAACCGGCACCGGCCCGCCTGAGCCCATAGGCCCAGGACATCAGCAGCAGCGAATCAACAAGCGCGAGGGGCACACCGCTACTTGCGTCATCGAGGGAGCATCAGCGTGCCACATCCGGCGACGCCCAGCTGATGAGCAGCAGACGCAGTAAATCTTTAAATACATATAATTTATATAAATAAACTATTGCAAAATTGAGCTTTTCCCCAATTAGCAGTATAGCCTGTAAAGCTATACGAAAAAGTAGGTAAGAAATTGTAAATTTATATAAGTAAACGCATTGTCATCCATAACGCAGACATTACAAACTTTAACACTTAGATTCCCTTGGGCCAAAATGGGGCTCATAGACACAACGACGGTAGATTCCACAGCCAATGTCATTTCTACTTATAATTATTGTAGTGCTAATGTGTATTAGCCTTTTTATACCCTGAACCCCGTGATGGGGTGACAAGCCTAATTTTTGAAAATTTAAATATTAACTGCCATCGACGTGATCAGCTGATGGGCGATGGGAAGCATTGCACCATAACATTGATGTAAATACATTTTATCAGCTTAGGTTAATAAGATAACCAGTGTGACCATGACCTATGTTAATAATAACGCCGTTGCGAATGAAAATATCGCGACTTAGATGTATGCTTATTTGCAGCGTGGCGTTATTCTTTCCAATTTTAATCGCCAACGAGTGCAGTAGCATTATATTTGGTAAAAAAAAATCAAAAAGTTCAGTTTTACACGTGGACATATAATAAATTCACGTGCATCGGCATCCCAGCTCATAGTCAAAGTCCCTGAAATAAAAAGTAAATATAGACATCAAGCGCTCCCGAGCGCTCGACTAGAAGTTTTCACCAAATTAAAGTAAAAATTTTCAGAATTCTTACATTGCCAAATCGTCAAAACTTAAGTAAGGGATCAATCTTGGAGTCGAGGTACGCCTTTCCTGAAGTCGCAGGAAGGTGCAGGCTACATTGCAGAGCAGCGTGAAAAAAATTACGCATTAGTTGTACCCCTTCTTGGAGCCAAAACAACAAAAACAAAAACGACAATCGAGGATAGAGTGGTAGCAGGGAGTGCATTCCCAAAGGCCGGACCAATCTTTCTGCATCTTCTAATTATCGGCAAATAAGCAAAGAACCTTTCTACACTACACATGTCGCATGATAAGACAGACCTGCGTGACCACGTGCTCGACCCATTGATTTTCGGACCTTCTTTTGCGCAGATTGGATTTTTAACATTAAATATAGCTGTTAAACGGCATACTGGCCGTAGGTGTATTTGAAGGGCATAAGTATACGTGAAATCTGAATTGCACTTTTTTTTGTTTTCTATCACTTACATTGTCTTTTGATTCTGATTTAGCGTATACATGTCGCTGATTATTCTACGTAAATATATTTAACGTCTACGTTCACACAAATACTAATAAGATTCTACAGCACATCATCGTCGTCAACAGGCCTGCTGACATCGTTGGATCCTAATAAATAAAAAGGTAATAAGTCAACATAACAAATATTATCAAGTGCGTACCCTATGTAAATTATATATTATTTGAATCGCGGTTAATCAGCGGGTGTACAGGAGCAATCAGCATTCGTTATTATATATGTTTTTGTGGTTCATTCAGACCAGCGGTAATTTGAATTAATTTCTAGTTTCGTAGTGTAATCTCGCTCATGTATGCTTTTGCCCAGATTGAGTTTAAGTTTATCTCAAAACGTTATTCTTTTAACGTCATGTATAATGAAGGACGATCATGAATTTAAATCTTGTTTGAATACAATTATATGATAAAATGAAATCTTAAAATTTGCTTTTGGGCACCTTAGGTAAGGGTAGGGTAGTTAGGGTAGTTGCAATGACAATCACCGATGCAGCTACAGGTCGGGTGGGTGAAGACCGATGAGAGCAAACATCGACCCTATAGGATATATTTTTCTTGCAGATCGAAAGCGCTCGTTATATATCTTGGTATTCCCTCACCCCTTAACTCTGTCTACCTTTTTTTTAATCATTATATTCAACGCATCGAGTGTATTAGGGAGCAAAAGAACACACGCCGTAGACGGAGTACGCTCCCAATGCACAACACGAGTGTTAGGTGGAATGCGCCTAGCGTAGCCGTCGTGTTCGTTACAGGGTATGATGTATTTGTGCAAATGTTTGTAACAGGCAGAAGGAAGTATCTCCGACCCTATAAAGTTTATATATTCTTTATCAGCATCAATAACCGAGTCGATAGAGCCATGTCCGTCTGCCTGTCCGTCCGTCCGTCTGTCTGTATGTATGAACGCAAGGATCTCAGAACCAGAAACGAATTAAAATAGCAGCAGAGAAAACAATACAATCGCAATTGCAATATTCGTGTATTCTCGAAAAGTCAATTGCATTTAACTGTGGCTTATAATGGTGGGAAGCATAAATTGTTGTTTTTACTTGATTTATAGCTATAAGGTAGTAGCGGGGAGGTTGTGATAGCTATAAAATGAAAGATACTTGATATATACATACATACTATTCTAGAAGCTACATGTCAAGTTTGGTGACCTTAGCTTTTATTATTTACCAAAATTGCTTAAAAAACAAAATTTTGATATCGATTTCTATCGATTATTTGGAAACGGGACAATCGGAAACAAACTCGATCCGCGCGGGCACTAGGAGGACATACAGGTAAAATTTTAAGTATCTAGCCCTTATAGGTTCTGAGATCCTTGTTTTCATACGGACGGACAGACGGACAGACAGACGAACATGGCTAGATCGACTCGGCTATTGATGCTGATCAAGAATATATATACTTTATGGAGTCGGAGATGCTTTCTTTTGCCTGTTACATACATTTTCACAAGTACATTATCCCCCTTTTAACCATTTTTAATGGGTTCAGGGTATACAAAAAAATAACGATAACTGCTTTTTTAATCTCTCCTAAATAATCCCAATGGCTACGAACAAAGCGATAGCAGAAGTTTATTTATGAGACCCAAATTTTAGGGAAAGAGTTCAGCAATTACTAACTGCAAATCCAATAAGTATATACGAACTTATGTACTTATATATAGATACTTTTAATTTTGATCACTCACGTCCGACACATTGCTCAAAAACCCAAAAAGAAATAGTTTTAAGTATTATTCCTGGTATACAACTAAGATCAGTAATTAAAGAACACCCAATATCAACAGAACGTTGTTTTTTTAGTATTCAAAAAGCCACATATCAATCAGAACCCCGTTTTAGGCCCAACCGACATTATTATTGTGCGTTTGCACAGATAAATTACAAATGTCAATAAATGTTTAAGTTTGATAAATCTTTCAAGTGCCTTAACAAAAGTGCACCGATTTCAAACGATACGAAGTTAAAATACGTTAAAATTCATGTAGATTCCTAAAATACCAGCCGTCAACCTATATGTGGCAATGCAACAAAATTAAAAGATTCGCATTTAACACAGACAGTTTTTCTATTAAGCACGTTAAGAGAAATCATTAAAAGGAATTTCGGATAGGCACAAAATAACAATATTCCTTCCAAATTCACTTAACACTTCAACGTCATTCGACGAGAAATTACTTTCAATGCCAGCTGATATTAAACCATCAGAAATTGAAGTAAGTACTCCAGGAACTTACAACACAATGGCCTAAACAGCTATACATTTTCTCAAATTAGCCCAATCGCTCTTACCAGAGTTTGGTGGAAAGGCAGAAAGCTTACAAAACTGCTTTGAGACTTATAGACTCACTAAAAGAAGATCATGAAGCAACAGCTGTCAGTCTAACCAAGACAAAACTAAAAGGCCATGCGAGAAACTTAATAAGCAATGAGAAAACTATCGCTCAAATCATTGCATTGTTATCAATCACAGTAAAAGGCGAGTCCGTCGAAGTATTGTTAGCCAAATACAATAAAAACTGCCAACCAGTACACTCAAGTGGTTAAGCAGTTAACAAAAGCGTTAGAAGGAGCTTTTATAAACGATGGTTTAACGCCAGAATCTGCCAATAAATACAGTACAGCCAAAGACAATATAAACACTAAGATGAGTAACGCCATACAACAAAATGCTAGTATGCAGCTTGCTTTTTTGAAATTTGAGAACGGAAACGAAATCAGAATCATTGCGCTCTCACAGCCGAAAGAGCGAAAAGCTCATTCACCATGAGTTTTTGCGCTACGCTATATCATGGCGGAGCCGCATTTACTTGGCGGCTATAACGCTTTCCGAAAAGAAGATAGGGAATGTATGTTCTCCCTCAGAAAGAAACGTCATGTTTGTTTACATTTATTGTCAACGTCAAGTGTGTGGATGCGCAAGACGGGAAAGGGTGAGGAAGGGGAATTAGGTGGACATAAGGCTGGGGCGGGGGTGTTATATTTCCATTTGTGTGTGGGAGGCAAGATCACATAAGATGGGTGGAGTGTAGAGAAGGGGTAAGGAACGGGACGGGTGTGTTATGTTTTCATTTGTGTGTGGGGAGCCAGATCTCATTTGCTTACGCTGGATGTGATTAGATGGGATTGTGAGAAGGGGAGGGGGAGAGCGTTGGCAACGCATGCGCAAGATCATTGATATTTTTGTTAATGTTGCCATTTGTGTTTGTGTGTGCGTGTGTTTTTTTTTTTTTTGCTTAAATGAAATCTTCGTAAGAAACTGATGGCCCGGGCCAACCGTATGCACGAATCGCTGACTTCGTCAACACCTACGTGCTGAACTCACCCCACACTCACACACCACATTCCCCGCGGGATCAACGTAAAGTATTACTTCGCTGGGATGGGTTGCCTATTTTAACCTATCTCTATTCTTCGCCGCTCTTTTTCGCACCTTCTCAGATCCCTCTGATCCCTCCTATAATGAGCTGGCTCAGATCTCTCCAGTTATGTACTCCTTCAGCATGAACGTCAGTAGTCCCTCAGGTGATGGCACAAATCCTACTGTATCTCTGTACCTCGGACAGTGGTACAGCACGTGTTCCGGGTCTTCGGTTAAATTTGGGCAGAAGATATTTCCCCGCAAGTATATCCACTGGCGGCATACCCGCCAGTACAGTGGCTGCCTCATCCGACACCTTTCTGAATCCAGAGATAACGCGCAGTGCGCTAAGCCTGTAAGGGATTGCCAGCTTCCTTCGGAGGCGTTTCTGGCTTGCTACCGCTGATGCCTATATCGGTGCTGCATATAGTAGAACGGAGGCTACAGCTCTCGCGAGAAGCCGAAGTCTACCTGCCCTGGACCCCCTATGTTAGGTAGCATCCTCGACAGGGCCGCCTGCATTTTGTTTGCTTTCCGACTAACGTAATCTACATGTGGTCGAAAGCTTAGCCTGTTGTCTAGCGTGACCCCCAGATACTTGATGGAAGCCGTTGACTCAATATTAACGTTGTCTTCCTGGAATCTATCAAACTCAACTATCTTGCGGCTTGTGATAAGCACAGCCTTTGTTTTGTGGCCTGCCAACTCCAGGCACCACGCATCCATCTTGCCACGTTTCTGATGGCTGCATTCGCTGCCGCTTCTATCTCTTAATTTCATTGCCCACCACTACTAGCGCGAGATCATCTGCGAATCCTATAATCCTGCATCCCTGAGGCAATTGGACTCTAAGCACCTCGTCGTACATTATCTTCCACTGGTCCCAGGACCGACCCCTGTGGGACCCCGGCTGAGACCATGTATTGGATGGAAAAGCATTAAAATCCGAAAAGTGTGGGACTTGCACCCACTAAAAACCCACCTACTCTCCGTATCCCCTTCAGATGGAGATGGCATGAATGCCTCAGCAAGAGTATCATATATGATTGACGATTGCGCTGTCTTTTAGTGCGACGCAAGGATTTGATTATCTCTGCCGCTGTGATGCTTGTAGCAATCCAATTGTTTTGCGTGCTTAGTAGGATATCAAGTAAGTCGTTGACTTTAAAAGGTCTCCCAATAATTTGACTAAGCTCTTCCCGTTCAGCAGAGAATCTTGGACAGACGAAAAAAAATGTTCAGCGTCTTCTATGGCCCGCGCACAGTGTGTGCCGTCTCGTGTTTAAACCTACATAGATAGGATTTAAGGCACCCGAGTTAGAAATCACTCTGACCGTGCTTCCTACTCACTCAAGGCCGTATGTCCGGGATCAGCGATCGTGTCCAGTTGCCATGGGAAGTAGCTGTCCACCTCGCCATGCATCCATGTTTCCAGCCCGCTTTGTAGTTTGGGGGCTGTTGCTCCTTGTCTCCATTGCCAGGAGATCTAGCGGGATCATTCCGGCCAGCACCAGGGCTGCATTTTTGGAGACAGTACGGTAGGAGCTGGGGCATCGTAACGCGCACCTGCGGTATGCAGCCTTGCTGCTTCGGCCGTAAGCTGATATCCTCAGTGCCGGCGCCCAGACTGTTGCGGCATACAGGATGATCGACCTGACCACACTTGTGATCAGCCACCTGTTCTTCTGATGGCTGGCTTCGAATGTATGGAACAACTGTCGACGAATATTGTAGCTGTCTCCACTACCTTACGGCTGCTACCCTCAACCACCGCTATGTCGTCCGCAATGCCAATAATGAGAGTGCCTGCAGGGATGTCTAAGCGGAGAACTGCGTCATACATAACATTCCACAATGTAGGTCCCAGGACTGATCCTTGTGGAACGCCGCCAGTTATAGTGTGCTGCCGCTGTCCTGCCGAGGTGTCATACACGTACACAGTTGGAGAAATAGTCCGTAATCAAGCTTATCAGGTACTCGGAAATCTCGGATTGTGTGGCGATTCCCACCACATGGCTGATGGTTTAGGTAGTTCTGCGTTTTTCCGGAATCCAAACTGATGTTCTGAAAGCCCAGTTCGTCGTGAAGTATGCAAATACAAATACAAATTATTCACTCGAACAGTTTGCCAACCAAACCGAGCATGCACAGCACAGCATGCACCTATATGCAGACGGGTCCTCTGGTGGTTTGTCGCCTTTTGGGAGCAACACCAGTCTCTGGAGTTTCCACCTTCACGGCGATCCTCCATTCACCTATTGAATAGCGCTGCATAAACTGCTGAATGCTTGGCTACTATTTGTTTCAGCGCTTTTGTTGATACCCCATCAGGTCCTGGGGCTTTGTTTGGGACAGGGCCTGTAGCACCTTCTCAGCGTCCGTCCATTTTACCGTTGACGTTACGGCATACGTGGTGGCTATGTGCAGCGTTGGTTGCGAGGGCAAGAGCTTAGTGACAATTGCTCTTAGCTGGTATTCGCTTGAGGGTATTGGCTTCCTGCACATTCTCCCCATGACCAATATGTGAGCTGCTCCAAAGGGTTGTGCGTCAGCTTCAGCGCAAAAGGTCTTCTGCGGTCCTTGCTGCGATTATTGGTTTTTTTAAGCGCGCTCCTTTTCGCTCTGTAGCCCTCCTGCAGCTCCTGGCCGTCTCTATATCCTGAATCCACCAGTGAATAGGTCTGCACCCGTTTATCCGCCTTCTCTTTTTAAGCATGCCAGCATTGCATGCCAACTCTATCATTCTTGCTAAGTAGTTTGCACAGTGGTCGGCATCTCCACTGGCCGGAAGTTTCATGCTCTCGATCATTAGCGACAACGCTTCTGGGCTGAGCGTGTCTTGCCTTCATGCGCCCTGCGGGTGGTACTGGTCCTTGCGCTGGTCGGCGAAGTGGCTTATTATTGCTTGGTGGTCGCTGTGTGTGTATGTATTTGTCACCATCCAAGTCGCGCGTCTCGCTAGGCATTGGCTAGCAAAGGTGAGGTCGATGACTGATCATCTGCCTGCTTTGTTGAATGTTTGCCGATGTTGAGTAGCGACACTTTGATGGCTGCAAACGCATCCAGCAAGAGGCGCCCACTAGTTTGGCTGCTTCCCCCATTCGACTGCCCAAGCATTGAAATCGCCCGCTATGATAACTGGCGAGCGGGTTTGTGCATCACTCGTTTATTTATATGCTGGGTGCAATATAGCAGCTATATATATACATATATTCCGTTACACTTGGCTCTAGTGTATCCGGTGGCTGCAAATTGCTGCGCCATCTGCATTGCTCTACATCCAAATGCAATAATGTTTTGGCCGATGGCCGATACCCGATGTTTGACGATGGCAGGGTCAGCGTTCTCTTCCCGTATAGTTTGGGCAAAGACAATATAAACACTAAGATGAGTTACGCCATACAACAAAATGCTACTATGTAGCTTGCTTTTTTGAAATTTGAGAACGAAAACGAAATCAGAATCATGGCGCTCTTACAGCCGAAAGAGCGAAAAGCTAAAAATAGAATGTACTCTGCGCTTCGGCTCTATGAGAGCCGTGCAAGCAATTATGTTTGCACGTGTGTTAGTATATGTACATACATATCAGCATATTTGAATGTGTTGTTATTCACAGCTCTGGCTTTGGCTGGCAAAGAAATCAATTTTGTTAGTTTTCTAGCGCTGATCATGCACCTAATCCAAATTTGTATTCACATACGAATGCATGCTGTGTACTGAGGTTGGCTCCGTAAAAAACCTTTTTTTTAAAGTCGTCGCAGATATTTATATAATTTCTTTAAATTAAATGATGAATTATTTATTATTATATTTATTTTATTAAAAAATAAAAGAGTGCCAATAAATACAAATAGGGTAAATTAAATACGTCAGTAGCTAGTTCTACCGGCGGAGTAAAAAATAATTTAAACAAAAAAAAATTGATAAAATGAATCTTGGGAAACACAATATTTGCGCTCTTATTTCATTGCTTTTATTTCTCGAAAATAATTATAATTTAATTGACAGAATTTATATAAATATTCGCATCGACTTTAAAACCACCCAAAGCCAAGGCAGTGCATAATAACACATATACATATACATATTTTGATATAGTTATGCATGCATAATTCACACATACAAACATAGGTGCTTGCACGCCATTGGCTGAACAAGAACTTCTATCGAGCATACACTATCCAAAAACAAAAGTGAAATAAATCTATGTGTGATATTTTCTTAACATAGTTATTGCACAAGTTGTGCCTAGTAAAAAAATAATTTTATTCTTAAATTTCAGTGAAAAATTTATAGTTAGTATCTAGGGTAATGTATCATTTAAATAAAGCATGCATTTCATGGATAAAGCAGAAGTACTTTGCGTCGATCGTAAGTTAAAAACTTTTCGGTCAATGTACTTCGAAAACGAAGCGACGCAAACCACCATCGACCAGCTTTGCTGAAGGCAGGCTGGTGTCTAACTTCGTTGCTCGGATCAGCATCAGCAAGCCGCGACTTCGGCATTCGTTCGTCTGGCTTTTGGAGAACGAATAGCCAGTCGGCAGGCATGTCGTGCGAAAACTCAAACGCCAGATGAAACGCCAGGCATGAAATTTTTCGAGCAAATGTATGCGCATTACTCATCTTAGTGTTTATATTGTGTTTGGTATAGCCCAAGCAGTAAAGGCAATGACCAAAGACTGTGCTATTAATGAGGTAAAACTTATCGTGTTAGCATGAATCAATAGCATGAATGATTCCATATCCAAATTGGTCAACAGTTGCACCGAAGCAACTGGACAATCTAATACTGTATTGTTTTACCAGAATTTCTCTCAATGTGGTGGAAACCGCGACAGAGGTAATTATAGAGGCCGACCATACAACAGAGGCGGCTACAAAAATAACAACAATAATGGTAATAGATACAACAATAACAGAGGCAATCCTCAAGGCGGCTCATATAGAGGCGGCTCAAACAGAGGTCACAGACAGCAAACCCAGATCCGAGTTAAACAAGGCAACTCGGAAAACCAACAAACCCCTTTGAGCAACCAACAATAAAAATACTTCATATAAATCTAAATCTCAGTAGTCTCCTTAAAATACAAAAAAAAAAAAAGCATACCATTGACTTTGCTAGTAGATACAGGAACAAATGTCTCAATTTTAAAGAATAACAGAACCGATTCAAATATAAATCAAGACCATTAAACAAATATATAAATTGGACTGGGAACAATACAGTCAATGGGACAAGCTACAATTTATCTAATTTTCGATTACTTCGTAATCAGTCACGATTTCCAAATATTCAATAATGAATTCCCCATTCCATGCGATGGAATTCTTGGACTCGACATCATCAGAAAATTTAATTGTATGTGTAATAGTCTTTTGTAGTGTGTATATGCATTGTGAAAATTGTCCAAATGCCCATACGCATCACGCTTGATGAGTATAGTGCAAGATAAAAAACAGCCAGTGAACAGGCTGAAAATAAAGAGAAATCGAGGTGGTATACAGCTGCGTATAAAGAAACGCATAGCTGAAATATGCAAGTTATTATATAACAGCAGCAAGCCCCCGATTTGGAACGATGCCAAGAGGCTAGCCGATGAGCTAGACTTTCTTGAAGAAGAATCAAAAAGATACAAAACACAAACGAAAACACCTTCCACTCAATATATAACGAATCAGAAAAGAAGCAATATTTTACTCCGCCCACTGCGAGTATGAAGCCACTGACGGGGCCTAGGAACACATCCACTTGCTTGAGAGCTGGACACGCAGATGGAACATCAAGCTCAATGCCTCGAAGTGCCAGGCGGTCAACTACACACTGAGGCGTGGCAAGGCTCCAGCAGTCTGGATAGACGGTAGCCCCCTTCACCCTGGCAGAAGCGCCAAGTATCTTGGAATTGTACTGGATAAGAGGCTTAGTTTTCGGGCGCACATCGACGGCCTTCTTAAGCAGTGCCGCTATAAGATGGCCAAGGCCAACTTGCTACTAAACCCCAACAGCCCATTGACACTTCGCTGCAAACGGGCAGTTTACAACGTCGTGGTGACACCAACTTGGAGATACGGTATTCAGGTTTGGGGCATTGCATCTCGGACAAATCGAAAACGGACTCAGACACTCCAAAACTTGGCCTTGCGCCGAATTACGGGTGCTGACTGGTACAGAAATTCTACCTTGCACAGAGACCTCAAAATGGAGACCATAGACAGCCAACCGGTACAACGAACGATTGCAGCGACACTGCAGCCGGGTAGCAAGAGACCTCGCTGGGAGGTGTGTAGTCAGGAGGCTCAAGAGAAGATCGTTCAAGGACCTCCTCCAACCACGACATAGGAGACGCCCCAGAATCCCCCGACAACCTACGTGACGATGCAGCCTTACTCAAAAAGCCGCCTTTGATGTTTGTCCACGATAAAACCTGAGGACTCAACCAGGCTTGGAGTAATATCACCTAAGCCAACTGTGTTGTAATAAAAATGTATGCTATTTTTGATTCAATACAATAAACAAACAAAAAAAAAAAAAAAAAAGAAAAGAAGCCGCTGCCAAAATTGACTAAGAGATGCCCTGCTGACTGCGCTGGACCATTTTTCACCCCGGCCTGTGCGATGACCTGCACCGGCACCGCTAACCGCACCAAGGTAGCTAAAGATAGAGAAGAGGCAGACAACAACAACATTTAATTAAGTTATTATAAAACTTTTATATAAATGTAATGACAGCACACTATGGGCTGTCAAGGCAGAGTGCAACCTAATAAGTTGTACGAAACATTAGAGAGGAGATCACTGCGTTGATCTAAGTAGTAAAATCGAGAAACTAACAAAAAGGCCGTCTGCCCACAACAAAAAATAAAAATTTAATTAAAATAATTATAAAAATAAAAAAAAAGACGGGAAGGAAGGGCTATCTTCGGCACGCCGAAGATTTAATACTCTTGCAGACCCAACCTTTTCATAATGCTCATAGTGCTTTGCCCGGATCTAAGAAGCACAGGGAAAATAGTTAATGACACAAACCTTTTCTTCAAATAATACAAAATGCCCAATAGGTGTTTATAGAAAAAATATATGAGTCGTGCAAACGATTTAGATAAAATATATAAAAAAAAAAATAAACGATATTTTCTTGTAACTTTTGATCTCTCCTAAATAAACTCAATGGCCATGGATACTTTTAATCTCGATCACTCACCTCTGATACATTGCTCAAAAACGCAAAAAGAAATAGTATTAAGTAGTATTCCTGGTATACAAGTGAAATCAGTAATCAAAAAAACACACAACAATTAGAACACCCATTTTAGGACCTACCGACATTATTATTGTGCGTTTGCACAGATAAATTAAAAATGTCAAATGAAGTGGACGCAAATCGTTACCATTCTTAGGAAAAAACGTGAGGTGTTCAATAAATCGTTCAAGTGCCTTAACAAAAGCTCGCCTGTCTCAAACAAGACAAAGTTAAAACACGTTAAGATTCTTCTAGATTCCTACAATATCAGCCGTCAACTTATATGTGACAATGCAACAAACCTAAATGATTTGCATTTAACACAGATAGTTGATGCTTTAAGCAGTTTAAGAGAAAAAAACATTAGACGAATTTCGGAAAGGCATAATATAACAATATTCCTTCCAAATTCTCTTAACACTTCAGCGTCATTCGACGAGAAACTACTTTCATTGCTAACTGATACTAAGCCATCAGATTCTGAAGTAAATACCCAATCAATTGTCAACACAATGGCCCAAACAGCTATAAGTTTTCTCAAACTAGCCTCATCGCTCTTACCAGAGTTTGATGAAAAGACAGAAAACTTACAAAGCTTCAAAGATGCTTTGAGTCTTATAGACTCACTAAAAGATCATGAAGCAACAGCTGTCAGTCTTATAAAGACAAAACTAAAAGGCCATGCAAGAAACTTGATAAGCAATGAGCAAACAATCTTTAAAATCATTGCAAATTTATCAAGCACAGTAAAAGGCGAATCAGTCGAAGTATTGTCAGCCAAACTACTCAACTTGCAACAAAAAAGCAAAACAGCCAACCAGTACACTCAAGAGATTGAGCAGTTAACACAAGCTCTGGAAGGAGCTTTTATAAACGATGGCTTAACGCCAGAATTGGCCAATAAATACAGTACAGTCCAAGTAGTAAACGCCATGACCAAGAACTGCGCTATAGATAAGGTAAAACTTATCATGCAGGCAGGTACATTCAATAACATGAGTGATGTCATATCCAAATTTGTCGATAGTTGCGCAGAGGCAACCGGACAAACTAATACTGTCCTCTATTACCGAAATTACTCTCCTCGTGGTGGAAACCGCGGCAGAGGTAATTATAGAGGCCGACCATACAACAGATGCGGCTACAGAAATAATAATAATGGTAATAGAAACAATGATAACAGAGGCAATCCTCGAGGCGGCTCATATAGATTCGGCTCAAACAGAGGACCCAGACAGCAAAACCAGATCCGAGTTACACAAGGTAACTCGGAAAACCAACAAACCCCCTTAAGCAACGAATAATAAAAATTTTGCATATAATTCTAAGTCTCAGTAGTCTCATCAAAATACACAATGGGAAAAATAATATACTATTAACTCTGCTAGTAGATACAGGAGCAAATGTCTCAATTTTAAAGAATAATAAAACAGATTCACAATTGATCTACTTTTCGATTCAATAGATTACCAACATGATGAATTCATCATGAAACCAGAATCACTTAAGTATCAAATACATGTACTGCTATTACATAATGATATTGATAACTAAATATTATAACCAGCTACATCAGAAGTAATGAGAAAAATTACGCTTCTGACAAATGAAGATACAGTTCTTATACCAAACCAGGAAATACACCCTGGGGTAATAATAGCAATTAGTATCGTAAAAAGTAATAACGCAATAGTCCGTATTTTAAATACAACTAGTAAACATATACAAATTTTAAATCCAAAAATTAAATTTGAATCACTACAAGAATATGAAATCAAAATAAATAACATTAATACCAATAACATTAATACAAATAGAACAAATGAAGTCATAAATAAATTAAAATTCCCTGACCAATTTAAAAACAAGCTTACTGAATTATGTGCCAAATACAGTGACACATTTGGTCTAGAAACAGAAGCAATTTCGAGTAATAATTTTTATAAACAAAAATTAAGATTAGCAGACAAAACACCCGTATATATTAAAAACTACAGAAATGCAGAAACAGAAAACCCAGAAATTAACAGGCAGGTCAAAAAAAATAATAAAAGATGGTATAGTAGAACCATCTATCTCAGAATACAATAGCCCACTTCTCTTGCTACCCAAGAAATCTCTCCCAAATTCAAAGGAGAAAAAATGTCGTTTAGTAGTTGATTATCGCCAAATTAACAAAAAAGTCTTAGCAGATAAATATCCAATGCCAAGAATTGAGGAAATACTTGACCAATTAGGACGAGCTAAATATTTTTCATGTCTCGATCTTATGTCAGGTTTTCACCAAATTGAACTAGATGAAAAATCTAGAAATATAACATCATTTTCAACGAGCACTGGCTCTTGGTCTTAAGGTACCACCAAATTCATTTATGCGAATGATGACACTCGCATTTTCAGGCCTAGAGCCATCCAAAGCATTTCTCTATATGGATGACCTAGTAGTTATCGGCTGCTCAGAGCAGCACATGTTCAAGAACTTGACAAGCATATTTGATCTTTGTCGAAAACATAATTTAAAATTAAACCCAGAGAAATGTGCATTTTTCATGCACGAGGTAACATTCCTTGGACATAAGTGCACAGACCATGGCATCCTCCCAGATGATAAAAAGTATGATGTTTTAAAAAAATATCCAAGCCCTACTGATGCGGATAGTGCACGACGATTCGTCACGTTCTGTAATTTTTACTGACGATTTATTCACAATTTCGCAAAATATTCACGTCATTTGACTAGACCGTGCAAAAAGAATGTCCAATTCGAATGGACAAAAGAATGCGAAGATGCATTTAAATATTTAAAAAAGGCATTAATGAAACCAACATTATTGCAATACCCTGACTTCAGCAAAGAATTTTGCATAACCACAGATGCAAGTAAACATGCATGTGGTGCTGTCCTATCCCAAGAGTACAACGGTGTGCAATTGCCAATTGCATACGCATCCCGAGCTTTCCCACAGCGAGAAAGCAATAAATCAACTACAGAGCAGGAATTAGCTGCTATACATTGGGCAATAGAGCACTTCAGACCATATGTTTATATAAGGCATTTCTTAGTTAAAACAGACCATAGACCCTTAACATATTTGTTTTCGATGAAAAATCCCACATCAAAATTAACCAGGATGAGACTAGACTTAGAAGAATACCAATTCACGGTAGAATACCTCAAGGGGAAAGATAACCACGTAGCGGATGCATTATCCCGCATAAGCATAGAGACACTAATTGACATGAATAGGCAAATATTAATGGTTCAAACAAGATCATCAAAAAGACAGGAAAGCATCTGCGCAGATGAGAAAATAAAATTGCAAAAAGATCTAAAAGAGCCCAATGTCTATGAAGTCGTTAGTAATAACGACGTAAAGAAATTTGTGAAACTAAAATTCGGTAAAGTAAATTGTTTACTTGAAAGAGGAAAACGAATCATTTCACAATTTTCAGTTAATGATTTGTATTCCAATGAAAAATTCGATTCAATCAATTTTTTCAAAGGCTTAATTCAGAAGCCGGAATACATAAAACTGCTAACTTACAGTTGTCACCAAATGATCAAATTTTCGAATTTGTATCATTAAATGAATTTAAAAATATGGGCAATAAATATTTAAACACATTAAAAGTAGCGCTACTTACAAAAGTGACACAAATAGACAAAAATGACGAAAGTCAAATAAAAGCAACACTGCCATACAGGGATTACGCGTACCATGTTAAAAATTAAGAAATACTATTACTGGCCCCAAATGACTAAGACTATTACAAAGTATGTGAAAACTTGAGCGAAATGCCAATTAGCAAAAACCACAACACATACTAAAGCCCCAATGATATTAACGAATACTCCAAATACTGCATTTGACACTGTTTTAATAGACACAATCGGTCCATTACCTCGTACAGAGAATGGCAACGAGTACGCAATTACTATAATATGCGACCTCACTAAATATCTAGTTACAATACCAGTAACAGACAAAAGTGCAAAAACATTAGGTAAAGCAATATTTGAATCTTTTGTACTAAAGTACGGTCCTATGAAGACGTTCATAACGGACATGGGTACTGAATACAAAAATTCGGTAATAAATGACCTGTGCAAGTATATGAATATAAGTAATATACAATCGACAGCACATCATCACCAGACATTAGGAACAGTAGAAAGAAGTCATCGAAAATTTTTTTTTTTTTTTTATTTTTATTTTAATTTTTTATTTTTTAAATTTTTATTTTTCTACATCATCTCACTCATCATTCATCAAGACCCCATTAAATTTGTCGATACAAAAATATATATATAAGTTAATTGAACAACTACATTATATTGCGTTATTCTCCTAAAAGGGGAGGTGTAGTGTGTATATGCATTAAATAACACCCTGTATTTAAATACATAAGTATGCGACATAAACATAAACATAACATAAAACCAAAAGCGCAGAGCCGCTAGTACTCTAGCTGGCCGTTTAGCTGACGGCGCATATCCCACTCTTGGCTTATATACCAAGAGTACCATATATGTACTCACTAATGCATGCACATACCACACACTCTCTCTCTCTCCTTCAATTATGCTCTGCTGCGACAGAGCTTTACATATAATAATACCTACAGTTTGTCAAGTAATTGTTTGCAAAGCGAAAAACATCACACAAATTCATTTTTAAGCTTATATTTTACCGACTTAAACTATTTTTTCTAAACTTTTTTTTGCATATAGTTATTATTCTAAGTATTCTTCTTAGATATAAGGCACAAAAATAACAAAATTCAAAACACAAAAGGTAAAAAAACAGTCAAAACTAAAAAAAGTCAAATATTGCGCTGTCAATTAATTCTTTGCAAAATTAAAAGTATTACTGTATATATAACTAAATCTAGGAAACTATAGCTATGGTGGTTCTAATATTTGGTATATTGGCCATTAGCATCCATTACAGCCCGCAGACGACGAGACATAGACTAAATAAGGTTATGCAGGTCATATATTTGGGGTATTTTTATCCATTCTTCTTGAATGGCCTTAATGAGATCGTTTTTGTTTGTTGGGCTCCGTTTCCCCACGCGCTTCTTTCAGAAAGCCCACAAATTTTCAATTGGGCTTAAGTCAGGACTCTGGGCAGGGGTATCAATGACTTTGCTGCAATTGTACAGCATCCAAGTCCGGCACAGAAACGATTTGTGTTTGGGGTCGTTCTCCTGATAAATCTTGTACCTCTGTTTGTTGGGGTTTTGGGGATCTACAAAACCAAACTTTATTGCGCTCCTTGACAATTCATTCTTTAGAATGTTCAAGTAAAACTCCTTCGTCATAACATCATTGAAAATGCGCAGCTCACCAACACCTTTCGACGATACGCAGCCCCACACCATTACAGAGAGTTTGCCAAACTTTACTGTTGGTATTATATTTTTCTTTTCTAGAGCTGTATTGGGCTTTTCTCAAACTTTACTGGGTCCGTCATGATAATATAACATTACTTTTATCTCATTACAAAAAATTACGTCATTTCAGTACTCCGCGGGCTTGTTAACATTGGCAATAGAAAAATTAAGCAGCCTCTGAATATTTAGTGCATATAGTAATGGTTTCTTTCTAGCTATTTGCGACGAGTATTTATGAATTTTTAAAACTTTACCCAACTGTCTCGTGGCTCACTGTCTTCTTGCAGTCATTTTTTAGGTCAGATGCCAACTGTCTGAGGCTAATTTGAGGATTATTGTTGGTCTGTTTTAAAATTTTTGAATGATCGCGTCTAGTGAGCTTTGCTGGTCAGCCTCCGGAGTGCTTTAATTCCAACCTGTTTTCTTTTTCGGCTCGGTTAATGATATTATAAATAGTTCTTAACTTAATTGAGAACATTTCTGCCAATTCCTTAGCTGATTTCCCCTTGTGGTAGTGGAAATAAACTAATTGAATTAGGTTTTCATTAACTCGTTGACCAGGCATTGCAAAAAGCTCTAAATTAGGTAATATTTGAACTGTTCAATACGCAGAATCGTTTAGAAGGAACTCGCACAATCATAGCAAAGACTCACTCATTCAATTTTCTTCGAATTGGAAGTACCGTTAGGTAGCTTGGGCTCTAAATCGAATTGTGTTTGCATTTTGCAAAGAATTAATTGACAGCGCAATATTTGACTTTTTTTAGTTTTGACTGTTTTTTTACCTTTTGTGTTTTGAATTTTGTTATTTTTGTGCCTTATATCTAAGAAGAATACTTAGAATAATAACTATATGCAAAAAAAAGTTTAGAAAAAATAGTTTAAGTCGGTAAAATATAAGCTTAAAAATGAATTTGTGTGATGTTTTTCGCTTTGCAAACAATTACTTGACAAACTGTATATCTTAGGTTTTGAAGCGGACAGAGTTCCGAATAAAGAACATTCAAAATATGACTATAAACCAGCACTGACGTGCAGCGTGATCTTTTATTTCTACAGCAGGTCAAGTGACTGATCACTTAACTAATTTTAGGAGAATTGTGTAAAAAATAAAATCTTTAAAATATTCAAATATACCAAATACAAAAAAGAAGCGATTATATATTTATAGTGTTAATAGTTTTATTGTCTTAAAATATTTAGCTTTTTCATAAATGGTTTTGATCTGATATTCATTCATTAATTCAAACCCTAAATCATAAAAAGAAGGGTGCGCAACAGACGCGGGCCAAAAATGATATTTTGAACACATTTGTGTCTGTGTGCGCAGAGCTCGAAATTCAGAAATTACAAAATATTGTCAAATTTGCATCGGACAGGCAGGCAGGGACCAACACGCACACATGCGTATAAATGCTTCTATTCATATACAAAATACGCAAGTATGCGTGAATAGCAAGTCCAAAAACTTTAAAATGCACACATGCCAACGCTTAGGTACCCTTTCCAACAATAACGAGCTAAAATGAAAGAGTTTCGCATCGACTTGGCAAACCCTTTCATTATTTCATATTACTCGTCCCCTCAAAAGGAAAGAAATGCCACCGACTTCTGACAAAAATTGAATTTGTGGTCATTTTTGCTTGTTCGGACACATATGTACACACACAAACATTTAAACGGTACCTAGACATAAAGAGAGCATTGAGAGCACTGAGAGTTAGTGCGAGCGAGATAAAAATAAACAGCGATGCCGTTCTATCGCACAAATCATATGGAAGAGAGTAAGCCAAAGCAGTTTCCTGTAGTGGGAGCGAGATAAAAAACAGCGATGCCGTTCTATCGCACATATCATATGGAAGAGAGTAAGCCAAAGGAGTTTTCTGTAGTGTGAGCGATCAAAAGATATCATACATGTATGTATATCTTACTCGCTCGTTGGACCAGATGCAAATTTTTTTTGGTGACCAAAGTTCTGCCACGGGATTTCCCATCTATATGTTTTTTGGTTAGTGATGATATGCAACTTCAAGTGTTGTGTGTTACCAAACTAAACGGTAATGCATTACAGTGGTTGCATACGGATCCCTTACGCATTGTGAAGCCAGTAAACGAGCTGTTGGATCAATTAATGGTGGCGTTTGGCGGAAAACTGGCAAGGTCTGAGCTGAGACACAAGTTTGTCGCGCGCCGTTGGTAACCTACCGAAAAATTTATTTTGTACTTCATGAGTAAAACTATGTTGGCTCGAGACCTCAATATGGATGATGAGGAGTTAATAGATGGTCTTATGGAGGGAATTCCGGAGAAAAATTTGACCCAGAGAAGATGCAACGAGCATTCGCAAATGTGATTCTGCAGCAGCATGGCGGTTCTGGAGGAAAATGAGGCGCAAAGTCGGCGGCAACTAACATCAGTGCAGTACTTAAGGATTCACGGTGTTTCAATTGCACTTACAAGGGGCACTGGGCAAAGGACTGTTTGAAGCCCAAAAGAGAGCATGGTTCGTGCTATGGATGTGGTGCCACAAGTCATCTGGTAGCTCATTGCCCTCATTTCGTTCATAAAAAAAGTTTCGTTCCTAAAGGAGTAGTGCTGCAGCCACATGATAATGAATTGTTAGAAAATAAATTGTTGGATAACGAATTGTTAGAAAACAGATTGTTAGGCAGAAAATTTTTAGAAAAAGAACGAATGAAAACGGAAGCAGTCAGTACAATTTTAGAAAATGATTTTGAAAAAAGCATGTTGCTCATAAATATTTTAGAAAAAAGAGCAAGTTAAACATGGTGATAGAGAAAAGTTCATACAGTTGCTTGAAGCTACATATGTAAAGGCGAGTAGACCAGAGGAGACTAAGGTTAAATGGGAAATGAAAATCACAGTGGAATAAGCGAAAGTATTTAGTTGTTCGCCAAGGCGATTGTCAGATGCGGAAAAAGGAAAATTGCAAGAAATGTTAGATGAATACTTGAGGGATGGTATCATTCAGCACAGCAGTTCTGAATATGCATCACCGATTGTGTTAGTTATGAAAAAACTGGGGATTTAAGAATGTGCATAGATTTTAGAAGACTAAACAAAGTAATGATTAAAGATAACTATCCACTGACGTTAATAGATGATTTGTTGGACAGTCTAGTGGAGAATGGAGAATGGATAATTTCATGTTTTTGTTGACAAGGAGTCCATAAAGTATACATGTTTTGTAACTACTTTGGGACAATTTGAGTTTTTAAGGATGCCGATGGGATTGAAAACGGCTCCTCAAGTATTTCAAAGATTTATCAACAGTATATTTTTATACCCTTGCAGAGGGTATTATAATATTGTCGTGAAATGTGTAACGCATAGAAGGAGACATCTCCGACCCCATAAAGTATATATATTCATGATCAGTATCATCAGACGAGTCGATATAGCCATGTCCGTCTATCCGGCTGTCCGTCTGTCTGTTTCTATGCGAACTAGGCTTTCAGTTTTAAAGCTATCTTTATGAAACTTTGCCTCTTTCTGTTGCACGCAGTACATATATCAAAACCAGCTGGATCGGACCAGCTGGATAACGGATCATTGCCCAATTGCAAAGTCTCTGGTTGAAATAGCTGTGACATTGTTTATGGTTGAATTCTTAGTTTTTAGATATTATAAAATAGTTAAAAAAAATTGCAAAAAATTATCGTAATCATAGTTGATAACTTTAAGCATCAGGCTAACAATATGCATTCCTAAAACTTTGATATATCTTTAAGTTTAGTTTTTATAGCTTTGCAAAGTATTTTCAATGTACCGGTTGAAATAAGCTGTGATCCACTGTGTGTTTTTTGGTTAGTGATATCATTCAGTTGATAACATTCAGAAACTCTTTTTAATTGCGCAATCCAATTGCGCACAGACGCCTCGCCATTAAAATCCAATAGGATGTCCATAGCCAATTGGAATGTGGCCGTAGTTCATTCGCTATTCCGTTTTGTCGCTGAAAGCAATTGAATTTCATCACATGCGTCTTTGGTGACGTCATCATTGCCATCGACGACTTGATCATTCATGTTGCTGTTTTCGACAGCGTCGGCTCGTTGGCGCCGTTCTCGTCTGCCTCACTACACGCGATACTGTCGTCGTCTCCTTCTAACTGCAGTTGTTGATTGGCATTGACGGCTTGCAAGCGTAATTGTTGTAGAATTTTTTCTGCGGAACTTATTTCATGACGCAAATTTTTTAAGAATTCCGCGCCTTTTGAATTTCTTCCTGTTGTATCCGCCCAATACTTCTTTGCAATATCTGACTGTCGATCGGCTCCTCCTCAGTGACAGTTTCATCCATCCTGGGAGCACCGCCCCTGTCGCTTGCTGGTACCGAATTTAGCCGCGCCACTAGCTCAGCCTTGGATCCTGTCGTAGAGAGCCCCAAAATTGCCAGCTATTTATTTAATGTGGCCACTGTCACATCCTTAATGTTAATTTCTTCCATTGCCAGGTTAATATCCCACTTCTGAAATTGTAACAGTCTTTTGCTTTTATCTTTCTCTTTATTAATTTCACAACTTATTCCTAGAGCACATTCAAACACATCCGTCTCTCTTCACTCTGCTCCGAAAAGTGACTGTTCCCCTCTTTCTCAACACTGTTAAGCTAGTGATGAGTAAATAGCAAATCATTAACAGCTGACTGGCTCCTTACACAGTACTGAATGTACCAGCCTTACATATAATAGATTACTAACATGATGAATTAATCATGAAACCACAATCTCTAAATTATCAAATACATGCATTATCAATATTATTACCAGCTAGATCAGAAATAATGAGACAAATTAAGCTTCTGACCAATGAAAATACTGTATTGAACCATACCACGAAATTCACCCTGGGGTATTAATAGCTAACAGAATAGTAGCAGGTAATAGAGCAATAGTTCGTATTTTAAATACAACAAAAAGCAATATAACAAGTAAGAGGTTCTAGTCGGGAACTCCCGATTAGGTGATACACTGAACCCTCTTATTCTTATATACACCAAATGCAGCTCGCGCTATGCGGTCGTTTGCTTTAGTAGTAATAAAGATAAATTAAAAGAAAAGTTCCCTTGGCTGGGTTTGAACTCGCAACTGACCGCGCTAATTTCCGCCGCCTCAACTTATTAGCCACACCAAAGAAACCAACAAAATCGCAATTGCAAAGATGTTGATAGATGTTGATACATGTTGTGTGTACATGTATACAGAAACTTGCGCTTGCTTCTTTTCAAGTCTCTCGCTCTTATAGGTTCTGAGATCCTTGCGTTCATACATACGGACGGACGGACAGACAGACGGACTAGGCAACAGGCAGAAGGAAGCCTCTCCGACCCCATAAAGTCTATCTAGCCATGTCCGTGTGTCAGGGTATTAAAATAATTACTTCGATTTTGCAGTATGTCTGCAAAGCAGTTGTCTCCTCTACACAATAAGGGTTCGTAAAGATTCACTCAAATACGACCAACCTTCATGAATTTACTTTATTGGTAAATTATGCTTACACCGACTTCAGTAAGGCATTTGAATCCGTGCACCATGACCTTTTACTATTGAAGCTTGAACGCATAAAAGTCATGCTGATGGTTGAATGCCTCGACAGGTTAACTTTACTTCTGGTATACCTGAAGACAGTCATCGTAGACTTTTACTCTTTACTCTTTTTATAAACAATTCAGATGCAATTGATTGGCCGAACACCAAAGTTGAATGATGGAGGGGATTAATGTATGATAGAATAAGTTTCACATTGTCCGCATAAATAAGTACCCGGGCATGTGATATAGCCGAGGGAAGATCATTTATAAAAAGAGTAAAGAGTAAAGCACCAACATGAGTACCTTGAGGAACACTAGAAGTAACGTGAACCTGTTTTGTGGTAGTCAGCCTCAGCATTACTCCTTGGGTCCTACCTTTTAAATAAGAACTAATCCAAAACAAAAGAGGCGGAGGGAAACCTAATCGGTCAAGTTTAAAGAGTAATATATCATGGTGCACACATGGTGGTCAAACGCCATACTGAAGTCAGTGTAAATTACATCAGTTTGCATTTTAGAAAGGAAAGCATCATTTACCAAGGAAGTAATTTCTAGCAGATTGGTCGTAGTTGACCGATTCTTTACGAATCCATGTTGCACAGGGCAGACAACTGATTTGCAGAAATGCTGCAAATTCGAAATGATAATTTTTTATATCCTGAACCCATTAAAAATGGGTAAAAAGCGTATTATGTACTTGTGCAAATGTATGTAATAGGCATAAGGAAGCATCCTCCAACCCCATAAAGTATATATATTCTTGATCAGCATCAAAAGCCGAGTCGATCAGCCATGTCCGTCCGACAGTCCGTCCGTCCGTATGTTTATAACGCAAGGATCTCAGAACCTTAAAGAGCTAGAGACTTGAAATTTTAGCTGTAGGTTCTCTTAGTGCCCACCCAGATCGAGTTTATTTTTGATATTCGATAATTTGCCCCGTTTCCAAGTTATCCTGTTTTTTTTTGTTTTAGCACTTTTGGTAAATAATAAGAGCTAGAGTCCCCAAACTTGACATGTAGATTCTAGAATAGTATATATATATACTATATATATATATATACTTTCATTTTATACCTATCGCCACCTCCCCGCTACCACCTAAAAGCTATAAATCAAGTTAATAATCCAACTTGTATTGCCCACCAATTTCATCCATAATTTAAATGCAATTGCCTTTTTGAGAATACACAAATATTCTATGGCCCAATAAGATGTACTGTCGAAATTTCATAACAGTTAACAGTAGCTAGCGCAAATTGCAAGAATTTCTGTATACATGTACACACACACATTCCTGCGCGTCTTCTTTGAATTCCATAAACAGCATTGCAATTGGGATTGTATTGTTTTCTGCGCTGCTATTTTTATCCTTTTTTTTCTCATTAAGTCTGAATTCTTATTGTGGCTGTTAAGTAAAGGCGGCTGCAAGTATTGCGGTCTGTCACGAGTTCGAAAACCTATCGAGGAAACAGTTTTTGTTTTAAATGTATTTTTATTACTGCTGAAGTAAATGAGCGCGTAGCTCGAGTTGAATTTGTTGTTGATAGAAGAGGGTTCAGGGTATTCCCTAGTCGGGAGCTCCCGACTAGAGTCTTTTACTTGTTTAGATTACATACCGTGTGATTTGGTCAATGTTTGTTGCTGAATATACACATTTACAGATTAATTTTTTAGGTAAAATATTTTTCTTAATATTGTAAAACTCCTTAATTTTTGATTTGGCTAATACTTCTTTATTCATGTCTTTAAGACGTCTAAATAAAGCTGTGGACCGCACATTCGGCCCACCTGATTTCGTTTACTCTACCTATCGAAGGTTTGATTCGTGCTACCTGCTATACACTTTAAAACAGTAATTGCGTCATTTGACAGTTGTCTACATCACCTATTTCGTAGTGATTATTATCGATACCTTGACCTGGATTGACCTTGTATGCGCCCTTATATTTAGGCTAAAGCTTTATATAGAACCCTAGGCATAGTATCCGCATTACGGATTGCTACGAAATCACGTGATGTGTACTTAATTAATTTTGGTAACCAGCTGGATTCTCTGGTTCGAGAACTTCTTGGACAGCCTGAAGTCTTCAGCGTGGATATTTACGTTGTCGGAACCGTTTGTCGTTTTCTTTTATATAAATTGATAGTTCAATACGTTTCTGGCGTTGTATTCGTTTCGTGTCTCTTGTATGTTTAAAGTTTTGAATTTTTATACCTCGGCACATCTGCGTTTACCCAGGCTATTTATTTTCATATGTCAATATTTTATATATGTATACAGGCGAGTTTAATTTTTTGTTGGATATATAATTAATAAATGTTATAAAATTGTCTGGCCAAAGGTTTTTTTGGTTTATTTAAGTGGCCACTGGTGCGTTTGCGCAGAGCCCGATCGTTTTGTACCGCCACTCATAAATAACTTTTTTCTACTATGGGCAGCAACCAAACTTATCCCCAAAATTGCCTACCCATACACTCATATCCTCGGTGCATTGCTACCCATAGGCACCATGGGCATGGGTAAGTCAACGACCGTGTAGGCTAAGGGCATCATAAAGGGCATTTCCACCTCTCCCACCTTTTTTCGGTAAATGCAGTGGATTCTGAACTAGGCGTTGCCACCCCTGCGAAATTTGGGGCACTTTAAGGTGCCTAGGGCCCTCACCGATACATACCTTCTAGAGACTCCCCATGCAACATCACTAAGGGATTCTCAAAGACGCAAAGTCGCTGACGGGAACATTGGGAGCAATGGATTCGACGTCTGATCTCCTGCCTCTGCCAGCGCCCAATCTGGCCGGCCTACCCCTTTCCTTAAACTGACAGTAAAACTGCCGACGCAAGGACTCGAGTGTGACCAGCCGTCTCATCTACATGAGCCTTCGCTGTTAAGCCGGCTGTCAAAGAGTTTGGCACCCACAGCTTCCACACGGTGCCTTCCAACTCGTCTTCTAAGATGACGAATCCCATGCGTTTGGAAAGCAAACCTCTATCAACCTCCAGGTCTTGTAGTTTGTCCTGATTCGAATGTACCTGTTCGAGCAACGTCTGATATAGCGCTGACTCGAACTCGGGGGTCTCAAGTTCTAGAAGATATTCTGGAGCCTTGCTCACTGCTTCGGCACTGCGTAATAGTGTATCGGCGATGTTTCCACTGCCTTTACGGTGTTCGATGGTAAAGTCGTTGCCTTGCAGATGCAATGATTCTGGTCTCCATAGTCATCAGCCATTTTAAGCTGGCGTGGTCAATGATGCATATAAAAGGCATCCCTTCTTTGTGCGGTCTGAACTTCGTTATTGCCAGGATCGACGCTAAGGACTCCCTTTAGTGACGGAATAGTTCAGTTTGTGTTTATTCAATTTAGCTGAAACAAAGGCAATGTGTCGTTCCTGATCATCTGTGTCAACAACACCGCTCCACCGCCGAACTAAGACTGCAAAGAAAGACTTGGACAAGTCCACGTATACGAGCACCGGGGCCGTGGTCAGTGCGGTTTTCAACTGCTCAACGGCTTGTGTTGCCTCGTCACTTAACACAAACTTGCCGCTATCTTTTTTTTTAATTTTTCAGTCAGTGGTATGGAAATGGTCGCGAAATCTCGCAAAAAGCGCCGGTACCAACCTGCTGTATCTTAAAATGAGCGAACTTCTTTGCGCGAACGAGGCACGGGGCTTCGTTTGATAGCTATAACCCGTTCGGGGTCCATGCGAAGCGTTCCAGCACCAATAATAAATCCGAAATATTTTAATGCCTTGAAGCAAAATTTGGATTTGTGCAGTCCGATTGGAGGGTTCGCTTCCCTTAAGCATTGACCCACTCGTCGCAGATATCTTAAATGCGTTTGAAAATCTGGGGAAATAACTGGTACATCGTCCAAATACTCGGTGGGAATCACCTTGTCCATCAGACGAACTAGACTCTGTGCTGCATTGCATAGCCAAAATGGCATAACTCGAAACTGGTATAGGGGCCTACCTGTTACGGTAAAAGCGGTATAGGGCTTGCTTTTGTCGTCTAGTTCGAGTTGCCAATACGCGAACTTCAGATCTACACTGGAGATGTAGTAGGTCTGGTCTATCCTAGATAAAAGCCTTCTATACAGGGTAGTGGGTACGCGTCTTTCACTGTCAAATTGCTTAGTTTGCTTGCATCGAGGCAAAAACGGCTTTTACCCGATCTTCGCATTACTGTTGTGCGGTTACTCCATGGAGTTTTGCATTCTTCTTTAACTCCCAAACTCAACATTATATCCACTTCATCATCCACTACTTTCTGCAGCGCTGGTGATAACGGGTAGGGCCTATCTTTGAATGGCTGGGCAAAAGTCAAAAACTCCTGCTTGACCGCCTCCAACTCTATAATTTTTTTCCCTAGACAACCCCTTGAATCCGGCTCACTTTCGAGTTCTTCCTCTTCTTCCGCATAGTGCGTAATCGGCACGGCCAAGAACTCTTCGACTTGGCGTAAAGATTAGCATCTCGGGGCCCAAAATGTCTTGGGTTAGGTTAAATGGTCTCCAGAAATCAATTTCAAAATTGGCTCGATTTTCCAGGTAGGGGCAGATAAAAATCTTTATATTTTTTGCTGTTCTTCTTATGAGATTGGGAGTTCTAGCCGACCTATAATCGATTTATCCTCTCCTCCAGCGGTTTTGACTATCGAAACATAAGGTTGCACCGTAACCCCTAATTCTTCGACCAACTGTCGACTTCCTCTTCCCAGCAGACTAACCGCTCGCTCCTTTGTCAAAAAGATCTCTTATGTAATGCGTACCCATGATTACCTCGGTAAATAAACGCCAATCGTTTTTTCGCATCTTCTGACCGCGTCTATCACTTGCTTCTTGACAAGGCGACGTCTAAGGAAGCGTTCTCGTGCTTTCCTAATTCGGGGTGTCACAACTCGCATCCCATCCAATTGCCTAGCCTGAAAAATCGTATTTCTTATTTCTAAGTTTTTTTCTATCTTTCTTCAGGAACTAAATGCCTAATTAAGCTCATACCCTTATTCCTACAAATTTCTTCTTCTGGGCGGACTGCATCCCCGAACGTGAATCGCCCTGCCTCTTCACGCTTTCCCAACCGTTTCCCAAGCATACTGGACATTTGGGCGAAATGGTGACTGGACAGCCCCATTTAAAACATAACAGTTTGCGTTTGGTGAATGTACAATCTCTGGAATCGTGGCCACACTACCCACGGTTCCAGCATCCGGGTCTGTTCGTGCACCACTGATCTGAGCGCACTTCTTCCACGATTTCTTCGATCTCCGCCTCTAGCTCATTCACCATGAGTTTTTGCGCTACGCTATATCATGGCGGAGCCGCATTTACTTGGCGGCTATAACGCTTTCCGAAAAGAAGATAGGGAATGTATGTTCTCCCTCAGAAAGAGACGTCATGTTTGTTTACATTTATTGTCAACGTCAAGTGTGTGGATGCGCAAGACGGGAAAGGGTGAGGAAGGGGAATTAGGTGGACATAAGGCTGGGGCGGGGGTGTTATATTTCCATTTGTGTGTGGGAGGCAAGATCACATAAGATGGGTGGAGTGGAGAGAAGGGGTAAGGAAAGGGACGGGTGTGTTATGTTTTCATTTGTGTGTGGGGAGCCAGATCTCATTTGCTTACGCTGGATGTGATTAGATGGGATTGTGAGAAGGGGAGGGGGAGAGCGTTGGCAACGCATGCGCAAGATCATTGATATTTTTGTTAATGTTGACATTTGTGTTTGTGTGTGCGTGTGTTTTTTTTTTTTTGCTTAAATGAAATCTTCGTAAGAAACTGATGGCCCGGGCCAACCGTATGCACGAATCGTTGACTTCGTCAACACCTACGTGCTGAACTCACCCCACACTCACACACCACATTCCCCGCGGGATCAACGTAAAGTATTACTTCGCTGGGATGGGTTGCCTATTTTAACCTATCTCTATTCTTCGCCGCTCTTTTTCGCACCTTCTCAGATCCCTCTGATCCCTCCTATAATGAGCTGGCTCAGATCTCTCCAGGTATGTACTCCTTCCAGCATGAACGTCAGTAGTCCCTCAGGTGATGGCACAAATCCTACTGTATCTCTGTACCTCGGACAGTGGTACAGCACGTGTTCCGGGTCTTCGGTTAAATTTGGGCAGAAGATATTTCCCCGCAAGTATATCCACTGGCGGCATACCCGCCAGTACAGTGGCTGCCTCATCCGACACCTTTCTGAATCCAGAGATAACGCGCAGTGCGCTAAGGCTGTAAGGGATTGCCAGCTTCCTTCGGAGGCGTTTCTGGCTTGCTACCGCTGATGCCTATATCGGTGCTGCATATAGTAGAACGGAGGCTACAGCTCTCGCGAGAAGCCGAAGTCTACCTGCCCTGGACCCCCTATGTTAGGTAGCATCCTCGACAGGGCCGCCTGCATTTTGTTTGCTTTCCGACTAACGTAATCTACATGTGGTCGAAAGCTTAGCCTGTTGTCTAGCGTGACCCCCAGATACTTGATGGAAGCCGTTGACTCAATATTAACGTTGTCTTCCTGGAATCTATCAAACTCAACTATCTTGCGGCTTGTGATAAGCACAGCCTTTGTTTTGTGGCCTGCCAACTCCAGGCACCACGCATCCATCTTGCCACGTTTCTGATGGCTGCATTCGCTGCCGCTTCTATCTCTTAATTTCATTGCCCACCACTACTAGCGCGAGATCATCTGCGAATCCTATAATCCTGCATCCCTGAGGCAATTGGACTCTAAGCACCTCGTCGTACATTATCTTCCACTGGTCCCAGGACCGACCCCTGTGGGACCCCGGCTGAGACCATGTACTGAGACCACTAAAAACCCACCTACTCTCCGTATCCCCTTCAGATGGAGATGGCATGAATGCCTCAGCAAGAGTATCATATATGATTGACGATTGCGCTGTCTTTTAGTGCGACGCAAGGATTTGATTATCTCTGCCGCTGTGATGCTTGTAGCAATCCAATTGTTTTGCGTGCTTAGTAGGATATCAAGTAAGTCGTTGACTTTAAAAGGTCTCCCAATAATTTGACTAAGCTCTTCCCGTTCAGCAGAGAATCTTGGACAGACGAAAAAAAATGTTCAGCGTCTTCTATGGCCCGCGCACAGTGTGTGCCGTCTCGTGTTTAAACCTACATAGATAGGATTTAAGGCACCCGAGTTAGAAATCACTCTGACCGTGCTTCCTACTCACTCAAGGCCGTATGTCCGGGATCAGCGATCGTGTCCAGTTGCCATTGGAAGTAGCTGTCCACCTCGCCATGCATTCATGTTTCCAGCCCGCGTTGTAGTTTGGGGGCTGTTGCTCCTTGTCTCCATTGCCAGGAGATCTAGCGGGATCATTCCGGCCAGCACCAGGGCTGCATTTTTGGAGACAGTACGGTAGGAGCTGGGGCATCGTAACGCGCACCTGCGGTATGCAGCCTTGCTGCTTCGGCCGTAAGCTGGTATCCTCAGTGCCGGCGCCCAGACTGTTGCGGCATACAGGATGATCAACCTGACCACACTTGTGATCAGCCACCTGTTCTTCTGATGGCTGGCTTCGAATGTATGGAACAACTGTCGACGAATATTGTAGCTGTCTCCACTACCTTACGGCTGCTACCCTCAACCACCGCTATGTCGTCCGCAATGCCAATAATGAGAGTGCCTGCAGGGATGTCTAAGCGGAGAACTGCGTCATACATAACATTCCACAATGTAGGTCCCAGGACTGATCCTTGTGGAACGCCGCCAGTTATAGTGTGCTGCCGCTGTCCTGCCGAGGTGTCATACACGTACACAGTTGGAGAAATAGTCCGTAATCAAGCTTATCAGGTACTCGAAAATCTCGGATTGTGTGGCGATTCCCACCACATGGCTGATGGCTTAGGTAGTTCTGCGTTTTTCCGGAATCCAAACTGATGTTCTGAAAGCCCAGTTCGTCGTGCAGTATGCAAATACAAATACAAATTATTCACTCGAACAGTTTGCCAACCAAACCGAGCATGCACAGCACAGCATGCACCTATATGCAGACGGGTCCTCTGGTGGTTTGTCGCCTTTTGGGAGCAACACCAGTCTCTGGAGTTTCCACCTTCACGGCGATCCTCCATTCACTTATTGAATAGCGCTGCATAAACTGCTGAATGCTTGGCTACTATTTGTTTCAGCGCTTTTGTTGATACCCCATCAGGTCCTGGGGCTTTGTTTGGGACAGGGCCTGTAGCACCTTCTCAGCGTCCGTCCATTTTACCGTCGACGTTACGGCATACGTGGTGGCTATGTGCAGCGTTGGTTGCGAGGGCAAGAGCTTAGTGACAATTGCTCTTAGCTGGTATTCGCTTGAGGGTATTGGCTTCCTGCACATTCTCCCCATGACCAATATGTGAGCTGCTCCAAAGGGTTGTGCGTCAGCTTCAGCGCAAAAGGTCTTCTACGGTCCTTGCTGCGATTGATGGCTTTTTTAAGCGCGGTCCTTTTCGCTCTGTAGCCCTCCTGCAGCTCCTGGCCGTCTCTATATCCTGAATCCACCAGTGAATAGGTCTGCACCCGTTTATCCGCCTTCTCTTTTTAAGCATGCCAGCATTGCATGCCAACTCTATCATTCTTGCTAAGTAGTTTGCACAGTGGTCGGCATCTCCACTGGCCGGAAGTTTCATGCTCTCGATCATTAGCGACAACGCTTCTGGGCTGAGCGTGTCTTGCCTTCATGCGCCCTGCGGGTGGTACTGGTCCTTGCGCTGGTCGGCGAAGTGGCTTATTATTGCTTGGTGGTCGCTGTGTGTGTATGTATTTGTCACCATCCAAGTCGCGCGTCTCGCTAGGCATTGGCTAGCAAAGGTGAGGTCGATGACTGATCATCTGCCTGCTTTGTTGAATGTTTGCCGATGTTGAGTAGCGACACTTTGATGGCTGCAAACGCATCCAGCAAGAGGCGCCCACTAGTTTGGCTGCTTCCCCATTCGACTGCCCAAGCATTGAAATCGCCCGCTATGATAACTGGCGAGCGGGTTTGTGCATCACTCGTTTATTTCTATGCTGGGTGCAATATAGCAGCTATATATATACATATATTCCGTTACACTTGGCTCTAGTGTATCCGGTGGCTGCAAATTGCTGCGCCATCTGCATTGCTCTACATCCAAATGCAATAATGTTTTGGCCGATGGCCGATACCCGATGTTTGACGATGGCAGGGTCAGCGTTCTCTTCCCGTATAGTTTGGGCAAAGACAATATAAACACTAAGATGAGTTACGCCATACAACAAAATGCTACTATGTAGCTTGCTTTTTTGAAATTTGAGAACGAAAACGAAATCAGAATCATTGCGCTCTCACAGCCGAAAGAGCGAAAAGCTAAAAATAGAATGTACTCTGCGCTTCGGCTCTATGAGAGCCGTGCAAGCAATTATGTTTGTATGTGTATTCGTATACATACATAACAGTATCTTTGAATGTGTTGATGTTCACAGATCTGGCTTTGGCTGGCAAAGAAATCAATTTTGTTAGTTTTCTAGCGCTGATCATGCACCTACCCCAAATTTGTATTCACATACGAATGCATGCTGTGTACTGAGGGTAATGTATCATTTAAATAAAGCATGCATTTCATGGATAAAGCAGAAGTACTTTGCGTCGATCGTAAGTTTAAAACTTTTCGCACCATCGACCAGCTTTGCTGAAGGCAGGCTGGCGACTAACTTCGTTGCTCGGGTCAGCATCAGCAAACCGCGACTTCGGCATTCGTTCGTCTGGCTTTTGGAAAACGAATAGCCAGTCGGCAGCCATGTGCCCATAATCCAGGCACTTAAAACATCGGCTCGGTTCAATTTATACGTATACGACATACTGCCTATCCAATGCGTATCTTCGCTACTTCCAGGCGTTTGTTTGCGGACTTCTTGGGCAGGAGCATAATAGCCGTCTGTGTGCCGCGGTGTGCTTTCCTCAGCTTCGGTGAGGCTCCAGCAGGCAGGTCCTCTTCGATTTTCGCAAATACGGCTCCTAGCACGTCGTCCCTGGTAGACCATTCCGGAAAGTCTCGTATTTCTATGAAGACTTTGTCAGAGATCGTTCTGACGTCAGCAGTAATCCCCACGGCTTCCTGAACAGCTTTCTCCAACTTAGATGTGGATTCGTCCTCAGATTTGCTCATGCATAGCATGAGTTCTCCGGCTGCAGGACGCATGATGTCGCTAACACTCTCTCTGTACTGCTGTAGTTCTTGATTGGTCTGTACAGTTTTGAGCACGTAGGCATATTCTTCTGGACTAAGGCATTTGACCAATATGGCATCTGGTCGACTTCTTTTTGTCGGCTGGGTGTTGCTCATCTTGTTCTTCTTGGCTCCCACTTTTTGCCGTTTGTTTTTGCCTGGCTCTTTGTTGTTATCTGGGGCCTCATTTTTTTTTTCTGAAAATGCCTTTATTTGCATATCAGTAAATATAAAGTGTTGTGCCTTGTGGGTATGCAATGTTTCCCGCTTTACAGATGGTGTGGGTTCCGGCTTTTGATTGGCAGCGCTCTCTATCGTAGGTTAACACTGCTTAGTAGAGCGGCCAAGATATACAGCGCCACTACCGCCGTGTTAGGTACCGTGGCTTGGATCGCCTTGCACCTTGCAGCACTGCCATCAGCTGTTTGGATGAACATCTGTTTGATTATTGCATTCTCTCATGAGAAAGCAATTTTTTCTATGGCCGGCGACATTTTGCTCTTTGTTGGATTAGTGTGGTAGAGCGAATGCACCCCGGAGGACCGTCGGACACATTGCGGAGCAGCCTGACAGGTACGCATTGGCGTTTTGTTTACACCAATACTTACGCGTTTTGTTTTTCTTGTAGGCATCGCAGCCCAAGATGGGAAATAATGGGAGGAACGAGAAAACGCGACCGCAAACTTTCACTTCTCCACTGTGTGTGTGCATGTGTGTGCATATGTGTGCGTGTGTGTGAGTTTCATTTTATTTTTTTTTGCTTACAGCATGGATGTGAAAATCTTCGTAAGATACTGATGGCCCGGGCCAACCGTATGCACGATGCGCTGACTCCGTCAACACCTACATACTTAACTCACCCAACCACTCAAACACTACATTCCCCACGGGATCATCGCAAAGTATTACTTCGCGGGGATGGGTTGCCTATTTTAGGCTATTTCTGTTCTTCGCCGCTCTTTTTCGCATCGTCTCAGATCTCTCTGGATGCCTTTTTCCATCTGTTGGTCCAGTGCTCCAGGTTGGGAATTAGCTGGTGGGTCCATCTCCCTTTGTTGGCCGCATTCCATCTTTCCTGCCAGGTCGCCATTGATGCTGCTCTCTCCGATCTCCTGATGACGTCCATTGAGACATCATCAATTATCGCTTTCCTGCCTGCATATATTTTCGCCATTTCCCTCGCAAGTATATCCACTGGCGGCATGCCCGCCAATACAGTGGCTGCCTCATCCGACACCGTTCGGAATCCAGAGATAATGTGGAGTGCACTAAGCCTGTAAGAATTGCCAGCTTCCTTCGGAGGCATTTCTGGCTTGCTACCGCTGATGCCCATATCGGTGCTCCATATAGTAGAACGGAGACTACAAGTCTCGCAAGGAGAAGACGTCTACCTGCCCTGGGCCCCCTATGTTTGGTAGCATCCTTGACAGGGCCGCCTGCATTTTGTTTGCTTTCTGGACAACGTTATCTATATGTGGTCGAAAGCTAAGCCTGCTGTCCAGCATGACCCCCAGATACTTGATGGAAGCCTTTGACTCAATATTAACGTTATCTACCTGGAATCTAGCAAACTCAACTATCGTGTGGCTTGTGATAAGCACAGCCTCTGTTTTGTTGCCTGCCAACTCCAGGCTAGCACCACGCATCTAGCTGGCCACGTTTCTTATAGCTATATTCGCTGCCGCTTCTACTTCTTTAATCTCTTTGCCCACCACTACTAGCGCGAGATCATCTGCGAATCCTATAATCCTGCATCCCTGAGGCAGTTGCACTCTAAGCACCTCGTTGTACATTATGTTCCAGAGGAGTGGTTCCAGGACCGACCCCTGTGGGACCCCGGCTGAGACCATGTAACTCCTTACGGAAAAGGGAGGATCCCTATTCGGGCTGAGTCTCCCAGTATGCGAGACCTGCTAGCTGAGTTAAAGGCATTACGGATGTTTAACGTAACAACCGCGCAATATTGCTTTAGCTGCAGTATCGACCACCGCCTTAATTGCGTCGACCGTAGACCTTCCTCTCTGAAATCCGTACTGGTGTTTGGACATCGCCTCGTTCTCCTCAACGAACCTAGTTGTTAATCGACTGGCTTGTCCCCCTTCGGTAGAAGGATTGGTCCCTGTCTCTTGTATCGCTTGAAGAATACTCCGTCCTGTAAGCATCTGGTATATGTCTCGGCAAAGACTTCCGGTTTCGTTGCCATGGCTAGCTTCAGCGCTTTGTTTGGCACACAAACTGGGCCTGGGGCCTTTCTGTCACCTATTTTTTTGCTTGCCACTACAACTCCTTCTGCCGACACCTGCTGCACTAGCTCCGTGTTACGTGAGCAGTTGACCGTCGCTAGTTGTGGGTGTCTAGGGAACAGTGCCTCGACTATAGCGGCGAGTGCAGTCGGGCAGGTGACGCGGACTGTTCCTTGGCTTCAGATCTTTTTTGTAACGACCTTGAAAGCCGTGCCCCATGGGTAAACACCGTTCTCCTCACATATTTGTTGGAAGCAGGCGGATTTGCTCTATTTTATGTTTCGCTTGAGGGCTCGTTTGGCTGCCCGCAGGTCTTCTAACCTGCGACGCCTTAATGAACCACCCTGTTTAGGGTATTGTGTGCCGTGTTCGAAGTCTCGTGTCTTGTGCAAATAATGCATTTTGGCTTGCACTTGCACACCTTCGATGAGTGGTTGGCTTCTCCACAGTTGAAGCACAGTTTCGAAGCGTCGTGTTTACTTCGACATCGTGCAGCCGTGTGCCCGAAATCCAGGCACTTGAAACATCGCCTCGGTTCCACTTTTTGGCGTATACGACATACCGCCCATCCAATGCGTATCTTCACTACTTCGAGGAGTTCGTTTGCGCCCTTCTTGGGCAGGAGCATAATAGCCGTCTGTGTGCCGCGGTGTGCTTTCCTCAGCTTCGGTGAGGCTTCAGCAAGCAGGTCCTCTTCGATTTTAGCAAATACGGCTCCTAGCACGTCGTCGCTGGTAGACCATTCCGGAAAGTCTCGTATTTCTATGAAGACTGTCAGAGATCGTTCTGACGTCAGCTGTAATCACCACGGCTTCCTGCACAGCTTTCTCCAACTTAGATGTGGATTCGTCCTCAGATTTGCTCATGCATAGCATGAGTTCTCCGGATGCAGGACGCATGATGCCGCTAACACTCTCTCTGTGCTGTAGTTCTTGATTGGTCTGTACAGTTTTGAGCACGTTGGCATATTCTTCTGGACTGTGGCATTTGACCAATGTGGCATCTGGTTGATTTCTCTTTGGCGGCTGGGTGTTGCTCCTCTTGTTCTTCTTGGCTCCCACTTTTTGCCAGTTGTTCTTGCCTGACTCTTTGTTGTTATCTGGGGCCTCATTTTTTTCGGTGGTCCCGCGCTTGTCCGCATTTCGCCGCTGGGATGTTCGCGCTGCCCGATGGGCGTTGGGGTTGCACTCCGCACCGGTTTATCTGCCGGGGTTTTTCTCCGTGATTGCAGCAGTGCTGGGGAAGTTTTTACTGCTCTCTTGCTGCTAGTGCTATGTGATTTAGTTGGCGCGTATGGCTGTACATGCATGCCATCCTGGCAGGACGCCTGCGCCGATTGCTCACTTGTTAATAGCGCTGAGGCTGCCATTTGGATCTGCTTCATCATGGCAAGGTCATCTTGCATACCCTGGTTGATATGACACACAGCTGTTTTTTTGGCTCCAACAGTCGCGAGGAGCATGTCCAGAATCGCTCCCAGCTCAAGTGTGCTGGTGCACACGCCATTCCCTCATGGTTTTTTCCCTGGGCGGTCGCTTATTGCGTTTGGGGAACAACATATATCCCTGCTTCGCTGGATGATCGGCGTGCCACTGGCCGCGTCTCCAGCACTGCGCTCCTCTGCCTGTGCTGCCTACTGTGCAGGCAGTGTTGTTTGCGTGGGTGCCCTTGCCATCTACGCATTTTTGCGGAAGGGATCCATTTCCACTATTGCTGCTGCAATGCTGCTTGTCGCGTTGTCCGCTACGATAGCCAAGTATGCCACCATCGTAGTAGTTTGGTTGGTAACGGTTGCTGGGGCCTCCAGAATCTGTGCCTCGGCCGTGGACTGTGCCACGGGTGGATTTTCACATGTGTGACTGCCACCTGGAGAAGTTTCGTTAAAACAATCCATCCTTTCCATATGTTCGATTTTATGTCTACTGCCAGGCTTTTGCAGTTTATACTAGCTGCCTGGCTTAGATATACTGCCGGCCGATGCGGTACAGACGCAGACCACCAAGCCGTTCAATGTGAAGCAGACGATTGGTGGATTTGTGGTTTTGTGCGAGGTGCTGTCAAGTCTTCGCAGGGTTCCCGCGGTGGCTCAGGGTTTCCCCCGTTAGGAGTTATACCGCTCCGACTCGGTCACCTCTTTATGTACACCACATGTGTGCGGGGTTGGCCATTGGTCGGTTCCCTGACCTGATGTACCTTTTCCCCTGGGAGAATCGTGATTGTTATTTCTGAAAACGCCCTTATTTGCATATAAGTAAATATTAAGTGTTGCGCCTTGTGGGGATGCAATGTTTCCCGCTTTACAGATGGTGTGTGTCCCGGCTTTTGATTGGCAGCGCCCTCTATCGTTGGTTAACAACGCTAAGTAGAGCGGCCAAGATATGCAGCGCCACTACCGCCGTGTTAGGTACCGTGGCTTGAATCGCCTTGCTCTTTTCAGCACTGCCATCAGCTGTTTGGTTGACCATCTGTTTGATTATTGCATTCTCTCATGAGAAAGCAATTTTTTTTATGGCCGGCGACATTTTGTTCTTTGTTGGATTAGTGTGATAGAGCGAATGCACCCCGGAGGACCGTCGGACACATAGCGGAGCAGCCTGACAGGTACGCATTGGCGTTTTGTTTACACCAATATTTACGAGTTGTGTTTTTCTTGTACGCATCGCAGCCCAAGATGGGAAATAATGGGAGCAACGATAAAACGCGACCGCAAACTTTTACTTCTCAACTGTGTGTGTTTGTTTTTTTTTTTAATTATATTTATTATATCGCTTAAATTGAGAATTATAGTGTATAAATGTAACGTACGCTTAGGTTGTAGTTGGGGGATGCGAGTTGAATAGGTAGCGTAGATTGCCTGCCGAACGGCAGCAAAGCATTGCTTCACAGGCATGTTCTGTTGTTCATGTTCTGTCTGGTGCGCTCAACTCTCCTAAGTTCCAGCATGACTTCTGCTGCAAAGGTGCTGGTTGCGTCCCAATTTACTGCTGTCTCTAGCATGTTCGTGACCAGGTTGTCCACCGTGATGGGTCTGCTCATGCTGTCCACCAGCTCCTGCCTGTTCAATGACAAACGTCCACACTCGAAGATGATGTGGTTGGCGTCCTCTAAGATTCCTCTGCCGCACCAAGAACACTCGTCTGTGTTGTCGTGGCCGAATCGCTTCAAGTAGCTCCTGAAGCATCCGTGGCCGAATAGGAGCTGCGTTAAATAAAAGTTAGTATTGCCATACTTGCGGTTTATGCAGGATTCCAAGTTTGGGATAACCCTATGCGTCCAGCGTCCTTTAGTTGAGCGATCCCAGCGTGATTGCCATCGTGCTATGCTCTATCTCCTTGCCGCAGTGCGAACCGAGTTTGCCGTGCTGTTTCCATGAGCTCTATAGCAAACTAGCACTTCAGTGGCCAGTTCGTTAAGCGGGAGCATCCCTGCGATAACCAGAGCCGCATCGTCTGATACCGTCCGGAAGGCGCAGCTGACCCGTAGGGCGCTCAGGCGATATGTTGAGTTTAGTCTCCGGCTGTAGCTAGGAACAGCTAATGATCTGCTCCAGATGGGGGACGCGTAAATTATTACCGCTCTATTTGCGGTCGTAAGGAGACGGCTTCTATGCTGTTTCGGTCCCCGTGTGTTTAGCATAATCCTGGATAGCGCTCGACAGTATTCTGCAGCTTGTTTGTGCACATACTCCAAGTGCTCTCTGAACGACTTCCTCGTTGGTAGCATGACGCTCAGGTACTTTAGCCACCTGGCTGTTTTAAATGCGTCTTTAACATCCAGCGTGACGATGAGGCAGTACTTCTTTGTGCCGCTTTTCCATCTCGATGCTTGAATTGCGTTTGTTGCTATGCCGACCACTTTTTCCAGAGCGTCTATTGTCGACTTTGCCTTAGTGAAGCCAAATTGGCTTTGGGACAAACCACCACTGTTGTCGACAGCTGCTTCAAGCCTGGTGCAGATTAGTTTCTGCAGCACGTTGCTACTACTACCACTACTACTTGTTCTTCAGCATAGTTGGGTCTACCTCGGGATCGCTGGTATCTTCTTCTGGCTTGGGTGCAGTTCCGCTGTGCTTCCATGCTCTCCATGCTTTCATCACAGGCACGAGTTAATTGATTTGCCATTTGGGAGGCTCTACTCTCTGCGTTGCCAGCAATGACAAGCGATTGAACTGCGTTCGAAAAGGCCACGGGGTCGAAAGTTAAACCTGTGCAGGTCGCCTTAAAGCAGCCATGCACAGTCAATATTTGGGCGAGATAGTAGTCTACATTGCCGTGTCGCCGCTGTATCCAAAGCTTCAGGTTTGGGATTAGTCTGTGGGTCCATTTGCCCATTTGCTTTGCCATTGTTCGATGGGGTTGTCCCTCAGTTGCCTATTGATGGTTGCCCAACTCTGCTTTTCGGCCGCCATCAGAACGAGTGGGATCGTGTCTGCTAGTACTAAGCCACGGTCACAACAGCAATGTTATCGGCGAACCCTATGATTGTGTTCCCCTCTGGACGCAGTACCCCGTCGTACATGACGTTCCATAGTAGCGGCCCGAGAACAGAGCCCGCGGGAACGCCTCCAGTTACACAGTAGTGTAGCTGGCCGTCTTCAGTGTCATACAGTAGCACTCTGTCCTGGAAGTAACTGGTCACTTATGGATAGGTCGGGATGTGCCTGGCCGTTAGAGCTTCTAGAATTTTCGTCCATTTGGCTGAGTTGAACGCGTTCCTGACATCCAATGCAGTACTGTTTGGTGCCACCTGCCCATCTTGTGCCTTGGTCTGCTCCTTCTGCTAGTTCAACCACGGCCCTGATGGCATCCGTGGTGCTCCTGTGTTTCCTGAAGCCAAATTGGCGTTCAGACAGCCCATGCACTTCCGCAAGCTTGCATTCTAGACGATTGCAAATTATCCGCTCAAATATTTTCCCCATCGTGTCCAACATACACAGGGGCGGTATGAGGAAGGATCATCCAGTTCCTTGCCGGGCTTCGGGATGAGCACAAGTCGCTGGAGCTTCCATCTACGTGGTACTGTGCATTCCGCTATACATTGATTGTACAGCTCCACGAAACTTCTGGGGTGTGCAGCGATGACAGCTTTGATTACCCCGTTCGGGGTAATCCCCTGGACCGTCTGGTCCAGGGGATTTGTCGGCCTTTAGCTTCGCAGCAATGCTCAGTACCTCATCGTCGTCGGTGGGTACACAGTCGTTTATTCCATTTGCTGGGAGTTGCGGTGCATTTCCAGATGGCTGCCGGGGAAAGAACGTTTGGACTATTTGTTTCAGCTGATCCGGGTTTGTTGGCATTGGTTGCCTGCATAGCCTAGCTTGTAAGCCATTCCAAAAGGCTCCGTGTCCGCAGCGTCGCAGAGTTCTTAGAAGTATCGGGTTTTGCTGCGTCTGGTAGCTTCCTTGAGTATTTTCCGCTTGGCTCTGAAGTTCTGCAGATGGTGCTCCAAATTGGGTGACGATCTCGACCGTTGGCTCTTTCGCCTAGCTGCGAAGCACTCTTTGCGCGCTTTGGCTATGTCCTCGTTCCACCAAGCTACCGGTCTATGTGAGTTTCTTCCTTTACGAACTTTGGTTAGTATGGTATCACATGCGTTGGTGATAGTCTCTGCTATCGCGTCAGCGGCGCAGTTGGCATCGCCTCTTATGCCAAGACCTTCTACCATAGGGAGGAGTCTTTCCACGTCCATAGTGTCCATTTTGTTTCCAGTGTGTTGGAGCCTTCTACTGATGCCTCTGTTTCCAGATGGAGAGGTGTCCGTTATTACCGCAAAGTGGTCGCTGTGGGTGTGTACATCCGATACATGCCATTAGGCGTCTCGGGCAATGTCTGAGCAGTTCCTGCTCAGAGTTGAGTGCGCGGCTTGGCTAGTGCCTAAGCCCATTCTTGTGAAGAGTATGCACTTTGCCTCATGCGTGCACTGTCCAGACTTGTGCCCAGTACCTGCGCATTTAAAACACGTCTCTTTTCCAACCGAATGCTGGCTCTTGCACCTGATGGATGTATGGCCGACGTATTCGGCATATCACCTATCCTTTTCGGGCCTTGCCGGGTTCGAGCAGTTTCGTGGCTAGACTCGGTTGCAGGGCCAGCGTTGCGATCTGTGTTCCTTCGTAGGCCGTCCTCATTGTGGGCGTCGCTTCGACTGGTATGACTCCTTCCACAGAGACAAAAAGAGCTGTGAGGACCTTATCTACTGTCGTGGACTCATCGATATCTAAAACCTCCATTTGCACTATTTCGTGCATATTTCTAACTGCAGCTTTTCCGGACAGTACGCTGCTGATTGCAACATGCAGCTGGTCGGTAGCTGGGTCCGATGGCTTCTGGAGCCTGATGATCAGTTCTCCTGCTGCTGACTTTTGGACGCCCACATTGTTTTTCAGCGCCTGCAGTGAGGGAGCTGTTTTCACAATTTTGAGCACATCCGCGTATGGCATACTCGCTGTGCACTTGACCAGGATTGCATCCGGACGGTTGGGCTGTTTCCGGCTGGTGTGCTTGCCTTTCACCTCAGTCCATTTCTTTTTATCCGGTGCTTTTTCCTCTCGCGGCGAGGTTGGTGCTTTGCCCTCTGCCGGCTGTAGGCGTTACTGCTTGCGAGCTGTTGCCGGCTTGACATTGCTTGGGGCCAAATCCCGATTTTTTCCTGTATCTTCATTCCTCGATTTTTGCGCCGCTGTCGGTGGCTTAGTGCCTGCACCGCTTTCTTCCGCCTGCGTTTCTTAGATCGTTAGTAGTCCCTCAGGTATGGCACAATTCCTACCGTTGTAATAAAAAAATTCCACTTTGATTGTATTGTCATAAATGTTCCACTAGTGTTACAAATATTTCACTTTGATTGACAAGAGCACGTCAGTGCTGGGTTGCATTGTGCTTTAGAATGAACTTATTCAAAGTCAATATAATGCACTTAGCTTATCGATACATGTATATACTTATGCTGTTATCGGTTAACAGCTACAGAGAGAGAGAGAGCGGGTGTACGTACTTAAGGGCGCTCACTCTCGAAGCGGCTAAAGTGCAAGATCAGCGGTTATCCGTCGATCAACGGTCTCTATTTGCGCAGCACTGCATGTATGTATGTGCATGTGTATCTGCATACATATGTATATACGATCATATTTATGCTAAGCGCTTGACTGTATATATTTATATTTGTTTAGACTTGCAACAGAGAGTTACAAGATGAGTTATGTATTTATATATATGAGTGTATGAATACACTACACCTCCCTTTTTAAAGAAATAACGTAATATTATAAATGTGTAGTTATTAAATGAATTTAATTATAATAAAATGCATTTTTTTATTATTTTTTTCTATATATGTATATAAAAATTGAAAAATGTATAAAAATATATACGAATTCGAAAATTGATTAAAATAAGTTGATATAAAAATTCATTAAATAATATGTTTTTTATTTTATTATAAGTTTTATATATGTATGTATTATGCAAATAATTTTTAATTTTTTTTTTAATGTGCGAATGTATATATTTGTATTGTAAAAGTAATTTTTTTTGTGTTTATGTTTGTTTGGTTTTTTTTTTTGAATAACATAAAAATAGTAAAATGATTAAAATGATAATATTTTTAATTTCTTAAGAATGGTGCATTTTTAGAGAGAGATAATTTTTTAAATAAAATCTAGTCCAATTATTCCATCACCGGGGAACGGAAAATTGATTGGTACTATGTAAAAGTTATGTGGTATAATACAATTTCCAGTTCTCAATTCGAGAAATGCTGGGCTGATCGAGTTTGTTGATCCTTTGCCTATTCCTGTTATCTGTGTTATGTTACTATGGTCTATTTCTTTGAAATCATCTGAGTTTTCTTTAATGACTGAAATGTCAGCTCCTGTATCTATTAACAATGTGAATATTCTACCTGTGTGTTCGTTTTTTATACTGACGAATATGTTTTAATTGAGATTAATTGTGTGAACTTTTGTTTTTACTGTGCTTGAGCACTCAAGGGGGCTTTCTGGTTTTCCGTATTACTTTTGGCATGACTGACATTACCGTTGTGTCTGTTGTTGTTGTTATAATTATTATTTGAGGCGTTGTTTCTATTATTGTAACCTCCGTTTTGGCGGTTGTTACCTCTATAGTTTCCACGTCGTCTATTATTGTAATTGTTGTTGTTATTATTGTTATAATTGTTATTATAAAAACGAGAGTTGCCTCTGCCTCGGTAATTACCACGATAGTTATTATCTAGGTTGCCGTGTCCTCTCTGAGAATACAATACAGAGCTTGCATTGCCAGTAATTTCTGTACTGCAATGGATATATTTTGTGAAGGCTTCATTCATCGTTTTCAATATGCCTGCTTCAAGTATTGTTTTTAGTTTGCCATGCTCACAATGATTTTGATCATGTCTGAAATGGCTACTTTGGTACTGAACGTGTCAGCATGTTCTGCATTTAGTCTATATACGAAGATTCTAATAGTTTTCGTAAATTATCGATTTCGTTTGCGTATTGTGTGGCTGTTTTACCTTTTTGGTAGACATTAGCCATTTTTGCCTTTACTACATCGGATGTTTCACCAACAATCGTAGTCTGCAATTTAGATATAATCCCTCTTCGACGACCTACCAACGAGGCGTGTTATTTAAACATCTCCTTCTCCATTATTGAAAATTGTAAATTACTGTAAATATCATATAAGTAACATAATAGTAACTAAATACCCTTTCCTTAGTCATTCGCTTGATCATAATAAAACATATATACTTCTTAAAAAAAAAAAAAAGAAAGATATAATCGCATCTATTGTAGTTTCATCTTGTATTTTATAAGGGGTAGAACCAATTTATTATTATTATTATTATTACTTCGATTGCAATTTCTTCATACGGACCATTTGTTAGGTTACCGGAGAATCGTTCCAGAATGTTGTAAGAGGGTAGCTGTGAGACATTGCACTTAACTGCACGTTGTTCTATCTCTGTCTCAAGTGCCGTAACAAGAACTGGCTATTGGTCTTGTGGTAGTTGTAACCATTCCGGTCCATGCCACCTCAAAGTGTTGCCCAATGGGTCCCGAGGAGAAACTTCCCGAGTAGCTAAGTCAGCTGGGTTATGTTCGGATCGAACGTCGGAACATTTGTCATTGATGGACGTTATCTTGGCTACCCGGTTAGCCACGAAGGTAGAACATTTGCATGGAGGTTCATCCAACCAGGCAAGAGCCATGGTGGAGTCCGTCCAATTGTAGTTTTCTCTACTATGTATAGGGAGCTGAGGAATAAGAGCCTTGGTGAGCTCGGAAAGAAGAACGGCGCCAAACAGCTCTAAGCGTGGAAGTGATACCGTCTTATCTGGCGCAACTCTAGTTTTTGTTGCGAGAAGACGAGTGGAGATGCATCCATTCATCTCGACGCGCAAATAAAGTGCAGCACCATATGCGCGCTGGGACGGGTCGCAGAAGCCATGGAACTGCACCTTTGTATTTGGCTGAAAATCCACCCATCTTGGGATACGGATTTCTTCGCGAGAGGGATAATCGGTTAGGAATTCATGCCAACGTTGAACGAGATCTTCCGGCAGGGAATCATCCCACCCCAGTTCTTGGAGCCAGATCTCTTGCATGAAAATCTTTGCTCGAACTACCAAAGGTAGGTAGGTAGCCATCCAGCAAGATCGAACAGTTTCGCAATCTGAGATAGTAATTCACGTTTAGTGAGCGAAGGCTGAGATATAATTTTTGACGGAGCAAAGAAAAGCTGATCTGTTGTGGCTTGCCATCGAATGCCTATCGTTTTGGCGATGTTAGCCTCTTCGATTTCTAAGAAATCCGCACATAATAAGTGATCCCTTGGTATTTCTTTTAACACTTCCTTTGCGTTTGATGTCTACTTTCTCAGTTCTGCGATGGGACATACTTATTTTATATCACGAGCAAGTTGATGGAGGACCCGAATTGAGAGGTATGGAGCACAGTTTACCCCAAAGGTAACTGTGTTGATTTCGAAGTCGCAAAGTTTTTCGTTCTTATTGCGAAAAAGTATTCGCTGGTAGGGCGTATGTCTTGGATCGACCAGGATTTGCCGATACATCTTAGTTATATCGGCATTGAAAACGTAGCGGTAGAACCGACACTTTAATATCTGAATCGTCAGATCGAATTGGAGTACAGGTCCTGTGTGTTGGATGTCATTTAGGCTTTTGCCATTGGAAGACATGCTGAAGGCGTTAAACATAACGCGAACCTTTTTGTGGTGCTGTCGGGCTTAAAAACAGCATGACGCGGCAAATAAAAATTATTGGAGTTGCTGTTTGGAGAGACTTGCGTCAACACGGAGTCGTACTGCTCTTTCAAAGGGGGGTTTCTTTTTAAACGATTCTCGTTCCTTTGAAACTAAGCTACTGCAAAAGATCTTGAATGTCCCAAGTCTATGAGACACAGAAAGAATCGGTGCTCTTTACCAGTTTGACTGGAATGTCCTCCACCTCCCAAAATTTTGAGAGAATAATGTCTAATTTTTCTTCTTGAGATACAGATATGCGAGTTGAGAATGACGAGATTGCATTAGATGCGGTCTTTGAAACTGGGCCGGTTAGAATCCAGCCGAAAATGGTTTCCTGACCCAGCAACGTGCCACATATATTAGGAAGGGAGCCGCCTGTTAGTATGGACGGTAGGATATCAGCGCCAATCAGCACATCTATCTGTGAACTCCTGTGGAAATTAGGGTCAGCCAACTGGAGGTCAATTTGGATGAGGGGCTTGGCAGGGGAGCCAATATTAAAATGGCAGAGCTTGCGAGGCTGGGCTGCAACAGCTTGATTTAATCCCTAAACTTGTGCCTGTACGGATTTGTACGGCAGCTTAATCAGGTGGAAGAGTCGCTCGGATATAAATGTTACCTCTGATCCCGAGTCGATCAGTGCACGAGCTGTATAATTTACACCCAAATGGCGTACATATATAACAGCCGTGCTTAGGAGAACACCATGGATGTTTATTGCAACATAATTGTGAGCATTCGTTTGTTGGGATGGAGTGGACTGTATGGATTGATTGGAGGGAGCTGTTTGTGGCATGGAGACTACCGCAGGAGCCAATTGTGGAGTGTCACTACGGTGCAAGAGTGTATTGTGACGACCCTTGCACGTAAGACAATTGTGAGAACTTGTGCAATCCGTTAAGTGACAAACCCTAGCGAGACAGTTCAAACATAGTTTTTGCTGTTTGATGTAAGTTGCCCGTTCGCTGACAGGCATTTGGAGAAATCGTGGGCACAGACGGATAGGGTGGTTCTCCCTGAAGCAAGCACGCTTGTGGCTTGTTAGCGACCTTATTCTCAAATGAATTAAGCCTTTTTGTGGTAGGCTTTAGCTCTTCTATCGCTTCTAGACTGCGATAGCGTTCTAAGAGAAAGGTGTTCATCTCAAGCCAAGATGAGACGTCGTTCTTTCTCGGGATGGACTGTTCCCATAAGGGGAGTGTTAATTTGGGTAACTTGGAGGAGCATAGGAACACGAGGATACAGTCCCAGTTTTCTATATTAATCTCGGATAACCTCAGAGCTGTTAAACAACCTTAAATGGTGCTCTGAAGTTCCTTTATTGCTGTTCCAGACTCTTGGGAGATTGGCTGCAGGTTGAAAAGAACCTTGAGCTGGCTGTTGACTAACAGTCTTCGGTTCTCAAAACGGTCAGTCAGATTGGCCCAGGCTGATCGGAAGCCATCGTTTGTCAAAGGTGACTTCGACACAATCGCCTAAGCCTCTCCTCTGGTTTTCGCATTGAGATGGAATAATTTCTCAACCTCTGATAACCTAGGATTATTTATGTTAATTGCGGTAAAGAGGTCTCGAAATGTGGGCCAACGTATATAATCTCCGCTAAAGACTTCTGTGTCGCAAGGAGGTAAGCGACAGCCGGTGGGAACATATGGCGGAATGGCGGATTGGACGGACGGTCTACCTTGTCCCACAAGGCTCGCACTTGGTCCCGGCGGACCTGGCACGTATAAAGAGACTGCTCAGCGCCTCCAGGAGTGTTTATTTTTGCCTCGAACTGACTAAGCCTATCAGTGACAGCAATAAACTTGATCAAGGCTCCGTCTGTCATGTTTTGGGCCGTTTTGGTGTTAGCTCGCGTGGAAATCGGACTAGTTCTTGTGCTGACAGTTGCCTTAGCACGTCCGACTGCAGTGGTCAGGGATGCTTCGCTTTTGGCTTTGGACGGCGAGAGACTGATTTTTATCAGTGGACTTGGCCTCGAACTAAGAGGTGCCTTGGCAATTCCCCTTGGCGTGGACGCGGATAATTCGCTTTTAGTCCGGGACGATATTCCCCTTTGGACTTTAAGGGCTGTTGTTGGATACGGAGAAGCTCTAGAGGTGCTTGCCGACGGAACTTCTAATTAGTGTTTTGTTTGCTCCCCTTTGCCAGTTGGCATACTAGGCGGAAGCGATTCGGTAAAAAAAAACATGGCTGCTTGCTCCTAGTAGTAGACGTTGCGATGCTTGAATCAAAAAAAAAAGAAAAACTGGAATGCCGATACAAATAAGTAATCGATTTTAATGCGATATTATAAATTTAAAATAACATAATTATTTATAAAAACAAAGGAAATAATAATAAAAAATTTCGGTGATCGTTTTCGATCATTTTATTATTATATTACCACTATCCATCCGTAGCAGAAATTTGGTCTCCAAAAAAAATATGCATCTGGTCCAACGAGCGAGTAAGATATACATATGATATCTTTTGATAGCTCACACTTCAGGAAACTCCTTTGGCTTACTCTCTTCCATATGATTTGTGCGATTAAACGGCGTCGCTGTTTTTATCTCGCTCCCACTACAGGAAACTGCTTTGGCTTACTCTCTTCCAAATGATTTGTGCGATAGAACGGCATCGCTGTTTATTTTTATCTCGCTCGCACTTACTCTCAGTGCTCTCAATGCTCTCTTTATGTCTAGGTACCGTTTAAATGTTTGTGTGTGCATGTGTCCGCACAAGCAAAAATGCCTTCAAATTCAATTTTTCTCAAAAGTCGGTGGCATTTCTTCCCTTTTGAGGGGACGAGTAATATGAAATAATGAAAGGGTTTGCCAAGTCGATGCGAAATTCTTTCATTTTAGCTCGTTATTGTTGGAAAGGGTACCTAAGCGTTGGCATGTGTGCATTTAAAAGTTTTTGGACTTGCTATTCACGCATACTTGCGTATTTTGTATATGAATAGAAGTATTTATGCGCATGTGTGCGTGTTGGTCCCTGCCTGCCTGTCCGATGCAAATTTGACAATATTTTGTAATTTCTGAATTTCGAGCTCTGCGCACACACACACACAGACACAAATGTGTTCAAAATATCATTTTTGGCACGCGTCTGTCGCGCACCCTTCTTTTATGATTTTGGGTTTGAATTGATGAATGAATGTTGACCCCTTATTACCTGGAGATCAAATTCATATATGAAAAAGCTAAATATTTTAAGACAATAAAATAATTGGAATACGGATCGGCAGCTGTTTATTTTTTCATGTGCGTCTGTGTGTATATACGCACATACGCCGGTTGTAATTGCAATGTGTTATAATTGTAATTTGTACTGTGACATTTCTTTTATTGTATATTGTGTACTTAAAAATATTATATGTGGACACACATAGTACATATGATTTTGTGGATTTATTTATCGGATGTTTGTACTATGTGGTTGCACAAATATATTCGGTTGCACTATGCAATAAATCACCAAGTTGAGAAATTGAGCTGGAGTTTGTATTTATTTTTCTTAAATATTACAATGTGTTAAATATAGTGTGTGTATTTAAAATGTATCTATATGGATAATTATATTCGGATTTGATTTATTATGTCGTGTGGTTTAATATACAGTACGACCTCGCTCAACGCAACATATTAAAATTTGGCCAATTGCGAAAACTGAGGTGGTTGCAAAAACCGAGGGAAAATTTTCTGTTGGCCACGAGACCTATTTCCAAAAATAGATACTTGCTTACCATTAAAATTAAAGTAAATCGAATAGTTCTGTGTTCAAAGCAAGGATTTCATTTTATTTTATTTATTTTTTGAAAAATTGAGAAATTGGGGGCTGTACTTTTTTACAATTTATACATTTCTGAACAGCTGTTTCTACAATGTTATGAAATCGGGTGTTGCAATTATCGAGGAGTTGCGTGTAACGAGGGTTGCGTTGAGCGAGGTCGTACTGTATATGTATGTACGTACATACAATACGTGCCGTATGAACTTTCTAGTATGTTTGTGTGTCGGACTAAGAACATGAATTAAAAATATTAATTGGGAAACAATATTGTGAAGCACCTTGTCGGATTAATTGTGGAAACGTAAATTGTTTGATAGGTAGGAAAGTGTACGAGTGCGTACGTATTTACAAACAAAAATATTAAACTGGTTTTATTTTGGAGTTGGAAGTAATTCCCACAAAATTTAACTAAACTGCTTTTAGTTTGGATCTGATAATTTAAACTTTTAAAAATATTAAATGTACTTTGGCAAGAGATATAGGCAATAGTAAAACGACCTTGATATAATAAAAAACGAGAAAGAAGTGCTATCTTCGGCACACCGAAGATTTAATACCCTTGCAGACCCAACCTTTTCAAAATGCTCATAGTGCTTTGCCTTTTATCTAAGAAGCACAGGGAAAATAGTTAATGCCGAGTATGCCGAGCTTAGTCAAGATATCTTGAAAAACATAAAAATTTTTCATATAAAAAAAAAAAACATACAACAGCATAATGGCAGCTATACGATATAGTTGCCCGATCTTAATAGGATTTTGCATATATATGGGGAGCGTAGTAAAACTAATTAACACCGAGTTTGGTCAAGATATCTTGAAAAACATAAAAATTTTCCATACAAAAACTTAATTTTCGACCGATCGTTCCTATGGCAGCTATATGATATAGTTGCCCGATCTGAATAGAATTTTGCATATATATGGGGAGCTTAGTAAAACTAATAAGTAGCGAGTTTGGTCAAGATATCTTGAAAAACATAAAAATTTTCCATACAAAAACTTAATTTTCGACCGATCGTTCCTACGGACAGACGGACAGACGGACATGGCTATATCAACTCGGCTGTTGATACTGATCAAGAATATATATACTTTATGGGGTCGGAGATGTCTCCTTCTATGCGTTACACATTTCACGACAAAATTATAATACCCTCTGCAAGGGTATAAAAATACTAGGCAGAATCATAGATTTTGTAATATTCATAGACTAAAAAATTAAAATCTAAAAAAATAATATAATGAATAAAATTATTTACTTGTGAAAAACTAGAGTCGACAGACGAAGAAGAAGAATTAGATCTTACGGAGGAATACGAGTCAGAAAGCAACTTTGATACTGACATAAAAGAAAAAGATTTACACGATCTAACCATTCCACAGAATCCGACGCAAATTCCAATCCCGTAGAAAACAAAACTATCAGAATGGCACAAACTTATATTGATTTTATCAATACCGCATCCAAGCTTATACAAGCTTTCGATGGTAAAGCTGAAAACTTAGCAAGTTTTGTAGATGCTCTACACATAATAGACTCAATTAAAGGCGAACACGAACAACTAGCTGTTTCAACTATAAAAACAAAGCTAAAAGGTGTTGCAAAAAATTTAATCGGAAATGAAACTACAGTAACTGAAGTCATATCACGATTAAAAATTAGTTTCAAGGGTGAAACTGTTGAAGTATTGTCAGCAAAGCTGATGAACCCACAACAACGAAATAAAACCGCCAACCAATATACATTAGAGGTTGAGCAGATGACAAAGGCCCTAGAAAGTGCATATATAGCAGATGGCCTAACTCGGAAGTTACCCCTAAGTTATTCTACCCAGCAAGCAGTCAAAGCAATGACCATTGATTGCGCCATTGATAAGGTAAAACTTATCATGCAAGCAGGCACTTTCCATACCATGAACGAAGTGGTATCAAAATTTGTCAATAGTTTCACAGAGGCAACAGGACAATCGAACACTGTCCTGTTCTTTCAGCAACAACATAACAGGGGTAGCCGTGGAAATTACCGTAGAAGAGGTAATAACCACAATAACAATAATAGAGGACGAGGCCAACAAAGAGGAAACTCTAGAGGCCGTGGTAACTCGAATCGAGGGCACAACAATTACAGACAAAATGGTAATGTACGACAAGCCCAAAGCACGTCGGAAAACCAACAGGCCCCCTTAAAAAAAAACAACCGTTCACAGCATCAATCTTAATTTAAATATATTTATCAGCTTACAAAATGAACATACTGGTAGTAAATTAACATTTTTAATAGATACAGGAGCTGACATCTCAGTCATAAAAGAAAATTCTGATCAATTTTTAGATATTGATTATGATAATATAACCCAAATTACAGGAATTGGTAAAGGATCATGAAGCTCATTAGGTTTAGCATTCCTCGAAATGCGAACTTCTAACTTCATTATACCACATAATTTTCATATAGTAGAATACGATTTTCAGATCCCTAGACACGGAATAATTGGAATAGACTTCATAAAAAAAATCAATTGTCAATTAGATTTCACTAAAGAAAGTGACTGTTTCATTTTAAGACCCAATAATATTGCACATTCTATACAAATCCAATTATCCATACTTTCAACAACAACGAGATTATTATACCATTACGTTGTGAAGTAATCAGAAAAATTAACGTAGATACTAAATATAACCAAATCCTAATACCTAATCAGGAGATAGGAGATGGTATATTTGTTGGTAATTCAATTGCAGATTCAAAAAATGTATACGTGCGAATATTAAACACAACTAACAGCAATAAAATTCTAAACATAAAAGAAATAAATTTTGAACCATTATCCAATTATCAAAAAGTAGACTTACACGACTCTCAAAGAACAGATTCAATTTTCACTAAGTTAAAAAAGAACTTTCCACCAGCAAATAAGAAAATAATGACATAATTATGTTTAAAATATACAGATATCTTTGGATTGGAAACAGAACCAATCACAACTAATAACTTTTACAAGCAAAATTTAAGATTGACTAATAACTTTTACAAGCAAAATTTAAGATTGATGAAGATGATGAACCAAGTTATATTAAAAACTATAGAGCTCCTCCTCACAACGAGCGGAAATAACTAAACAAGTAGCTAAACTTGTTAAAGATAAAATAGTTAAACTCTCTGTGTCTGAATATAATAGCCCGTTACTATTAGTACCAAAGAAATCCTTTCCGGATTTAACGGAGAAAAGATGGCGTTTAGTAATCGACTATCGCCAAATTAATAAAAAATTATTAGCCGATAAATTTCCACTTCCAAGAATAGATGATATTCTTGATCAATTATGCCGAGGAAAATATTTCTCGTGTCTAGATCTAATGTCTGGATTCCATCAAATAGAACTTGAAGAAAATTCAAGAAATATAACGTTTTTTTCTACGAGCAATCGCATTTATCGTTTCACGCGATTACCTTACGGTTTAAAAGTAGCTCCTAATTCTTTTCAAAGAATGATGACAATCGCGTTCACTGGTCTTGAAACAACTCAAGCATTCCTATACATGGATGACTTAGTTGTCATTTTTTGTTCTCAAGAGCATATGACCAAAAATCTCACAAATTTTTTCGATCTATGCAGAAAAGACAACAGCAAATTGCATCATTCTTCATGAAGGAGGTCACTTTTTTCGGACACAGATGCACCGATAAAGGTATATTGCCTGACGAAACAAAATATGATGTTATTAGGAATTACCCAGTCCCCACGGACGCAGACAGCGCTAGAAGATTTGTTGCATTTTGTAACTATTATGTAACTATATTATTATTGAACATCTTAAAACGGCATTAATGAATCCAACTTTACTGCAATACCCCGATTTTAGCAAAGAATTTTGCATATTCACAGATGCTATCAAAGAGGCATGTGGAGCAGTTTTAACTCAACACTATAATGGTCTTCAATTACTTGTAGCATATGCATCTCGCAGTTTCACTAAAGGTGAAAGTAATAAGTCAACCACAGAACCTCAAACCATATGTATATGGTAGACATTTCACAGTCACAGACCGTTAACTTACCTATTTTCAATGGTTAAACCCACATCAAAATTAATGAGGTTTGATTTAGAAGAGTACGAGCATACAGAAGAGTATCTTAAGTGTAAGGATTATCATGTAGCGGATGCGTTATCAAGAATAAGAATATTCAATAACTCAAAGACATACAAATAAAAGTCCTGAAAGTGACTACCAGGCACCAAAGTAAACAGAAAAACTCCTGCACAGGAAAAGATCAAGTATATTTGCCTATGCAAAATCTTAACAACGCTTCTAAGCCCAACGTATATGAAGTCATTTGTAATGATGAAGTACGAAAAGTAGTGGCCTTGCTGATGTTAAATAATATATGTTTTTTTAAACATTGAAAAAAGAATTATAGCATGAATTGATGTTAGCGACCTGTACACCAATGGAACTTTTGACTTAGAAGAAGCCGGTATACATGAGATCATCCAACTCAAACTGGCACCGAGCGAAAAGATATTTTAATTAATTTCAATTGAATCTTTAAAAAATATGGGCAACAAAATATTAAAATGATTACGAGCAGCGCAACTCAAGCCGGTGACCATAATAGGAAATGAAAAAGATCAAGAAGCGATACTGTTTACATATCTTAACGATCCCATACTAGGAGCTCATACTGGCATTTCAAAAACGCTGGCTGACACTATTACTCGAAAAATATGACGCGTCATATAACCAAATACATAAGTAGTTGTCCGAAATGTCAAAAGTCAAAATCGACAAAAAATACTAAGACACCCTTAACCATTACAGGCACCCGAATATTTGCATTTTATAGAGTGATTGTGGATCCTATGGGTCCGCTACCCAAATCAGAAAGTGGTAACGAATACGCAATCACATTCATATGTGACCTAGCAACATACTTTATTGCGATTCCAATAGCAAATAAAAATGCAAAAATAATTGTTCGGTCCAATGAAGACGTTCATTTCGGACATAGGACCTGAATATAAAAATTCCATTAGCAATGACTTGTGTGTAAATATTTGAAAGTGGAAAATATAACGTCCACTTCAAATCACCACCAGACAATTGGAACAATAGAAAGAAGTCACAGAACTTTCAACGAATAAATTCGTTCACATATATCTGTTGATAAGACAGATTGGGATGTATGGCTGCAATATTTCGTTTATTGAGTATGAGTTATGAGTTAGTTTTCGTCAACAAAGTAATTTGTCATCGTATTTTAATTCAGTAAATAATATAAGTCCATTATATAATATAAAAGACTATGCTAAGGAAAGTAAATATAGAATAGAAGTAGCATATAAACGAGCAAGAGTAATGCTTGAAGAAAATAAAAAAAGGAATAAGCAGTCATACGACCTGAAGATAAACGACATATAAATATCAATAGGAGATAAGGTCCTACTAGGAAACGAAACAGGTAATAAGCTAGATTTTAATTATACTGGACCATGTAAGGTCACTGGTAAAGAAGTTACAAATAATATAGTAATATCAGATTCTAAAAATAAAAACAGAAAGTTCATAAGGATACGTTAAAAATTTGTACTTCATAATTATTTTAGTGTGGGCATGCATAAGAATATTCTCAGTATTATTATTACTATTATTTTATTATATTGAATACTATTTTTACATTTTACATTTTTACAGTACAAAAAATATAAATATAAAAAAAATAACTTCATTATATTACAATATTTATTTGTTGGCTGGCTCGAGGTCCGTGTTTGTTAAAACAAACAATGAAAACAATTTTATTTAATTTGCTTCCGATATATTTCGGTTGCACATCGGCAAACCGTCTTCAGGGCACTAACACCAAGATACAAAAAACAATTAACAATTATAATACAATAAATTAAACATTATTTCGAACATTTTACATACATTATTTTACACGTCTGCGCTTTTTGACGTGGAGATTGTTACTGAGGTTGTTTGGGTGTTTAAGAGGTGTCTGTACAAGTGAGCGCAATTTTCTGTGTCTGTCTTGTAGTTTAGTCGTTTGTTGGTTGGTGTGTTAATTATGTGTAGCATTTCCAATGTGTGTCGCTTGTTATAGTGTTGTTCTTGTTGTAAGATTGTTGTTTCATCAAAATTTGGTGTGTGGTTGCTTTTTATACAATGGGTCATAAGTGCTGTTTTCTGTATATTATTTTGATGTCTTAGTTTGAAGTCCGATTTATGTTGACTAATCCTTGTTTTTAGCTTCGATTTTGTTGTACCTATGTAGACACTATTGCACTTGTTGTTGTTTTCCCCGCCACATGGTATTTGGTAAACGACGTTGCTTTTGTCGATCATCGGGATTTTCGACTTTATCTTGTTGAAGAATTTTTGTAATGTATTCGTCGGTTTGTGTGCTACTTTTATATCTTGTTTGTTATAACAGTCTGAGTTTGTGAGGCGTTCTGATAGTCGTGGTACATATATTAGTGATTTGTATATTTTAGCAGATTCTGTTGGCTTTTTTCATTCGATTTGTCGTCTTTTTAATAATGTTTTGATTATATTTGGGGGGAAGTCATTTTTGGTCAAGAGTTTTTTGATTTCATGTTCAATTTCTTTGTGGTATATTGTGTCCGATATGTTCATCATTCTATTCATACAGCCTAGTGCTGTATTGATTATCATACTCTTTGGGTGGTTTGAATTGAAGTTGAGTATTCGTCCGGAGGCTATGGGTTTCCTATACCACTTTATTTTGAGTGTGTTGTCCATTCTGCTTACAATAGAGTCTAAAAATGGTAATTTCCCGTCCTTTTCTAATTCCATGGTAAATTTTATCTGTTTGTGGAAGGAATTCAATTCTTTTAGAATATTTTCCACTTCTATTTTGTTCGTTATGGCAAAAAGGTCATCTACATATTTGGTCAAGAGTCTTGGTTTTATTTTTAATTTATCTGTAATCTTGTCCAACAGTTCCTCCATTAATATATCTGCGATTACTGGGGAAGCCGGTGATCCCATTGGCATTCCTTTTAGTTGTGTGTATATTTTGTCTTCGTATTTGAAATATCTGTTTTCCTGTATGCAAAATCTAACTATGTCCATAAATAGTTGTTTCGGTATATTCGTGTGCTCTTCTAATTTGGTCCATTTTTGTCTTATTGTGTCAAGTGCTAATTCTATTGGTATGCTGGGAAATAAGGATACTACGTCAAAAGATACTAATGTTTCCTCTTCTCTAATCTGGGAGTTGTTAACTCTGTCTTTAAAATCTACCGCGTTCTTGATGTTGTACCTAGAGTCCATTGTCAAATTTTTTAATATTTGTATTATATATTTGCACAGCCCGTAAGATGGAGATCCGATGGAAGAACATATTGGTCTCAGTGGTGTTCCTTCCTTGTGTATTTTTGGTAGTCCATATATCCTCGGAGGTACCGCTGTTGTTGTAGTCATCTTATTTCTTTCGTCCTTTGAAATAAGACCCATCTTGAATAATTGTGCTACGAAGTTGTTGTTCTTTGTCTGTAGTCTTGATGTCGGATCCAGTCTCAGTGTTCTATACGCACATAAGTCGTCTAAAATATTTGTCATTTTATTTTTATATTCATCCTCATCCATTGCTACGGTTTTGTTGCCCTTATCCGACGATAGAATTTTAATATTTATATTTTCTTTCAATAATTTTCGTGTCTGTTCCACTGTGTCCAGTATTGCTCGATCCCTACTGTTTTGGTTGTTCTTGGTTTTATGCTCTTTGACTAACAAAGAGAATTTTGTGCGCGCCGACTCTTGTGTTTCCTTTTCTTTTATTGTTTGCACTAGCTCCTCACCGTCTGCGATGTATTTCAAGAGAGGAAAATCTCTCTTGCTGATTGGGAGAGCGAACTTCGGCCTTTTTGCGAGTAACGCTACGACGTTTGGCGGGAATTCTATTTTTGTTTTGTTTACGAACCACTCTCTTTGAGTGTTGTTGTCCGCTAAGGCTAGGTTCCGTTGATCTCGTAACTTATCGTGTTTCGTTTCTTGTCTTTTCTTAAGTGTTGTTGTTATTTTGTTTTCTATATTTCTCTCGCTCTCAAAAAACGCTTTCGCGTCATCTGTGGTCATCAGTTGTTCTATGTTTGTTTTTGCTTTTTCCATATGTTTTGCTTGTTCTTGTAATAGGTTGTGTTTGTGTTTTATAAGAAAGTTTAATATTTTGGTATGGTAAAAATGTGTGTGTCTAGTCAATGTTCTTGTTATGTCAGGGTGGGTTTTATTGTCAGTGGTCAGTATGGTCAAATGCTGTGTCAAGTTTTTGATGAAGTTAGGTATTAAATTTGATTTTCTACATTTTAACAAAAATTTTAAACTAGATTTAAGTTTAGTTAATTTTACCAGTGTTAGTTGGAATTTATTAATTGTTCTTTTCGAATCCTTGTATTTAGTTTTTATTTTTGCGTAGCTCATGTTGGTTGCTGTGCATGCGGCGTGCCTTCCGTTGATATTTATTGATGGCTCTGGCGACCTTTCCATATTTCAATATTTATTTGTTGGCTGGCTCGAGGTCCGTGTTTGTTAAAACAAACAATGAAAACAATTTTATTTAATTTGCTTCCGATATATTTCGGTTGCACATCGGCAAACCGTCTTCAGGGCACTAACACCAAGATACAAAAAACAATTAACAATTATAATACAATAAATTAAACATTATTTCGAACATTTTACATACATTATTTTACACGTCTGCGCTTTTTGACGTGGAGATTGTTACTGAGGTTGTTTGGCTGTTTAAGAGGTGTCTGTATAAGTGAGCGCAATTTTCTGTGTCTGTCTTGTAGTTTAGTCGTTTGTTGGTTGGTGTGTTAATTATGTGTAGCATTTCCAATGTGTGTCGCTTGTTATAGTGTTGTTCTTGTTGTAAGATTGTTGTTTCATCAAAATTTGGTGTGTGGTTGCTTTTTATACAATGGGTCATAAGTGCTGTTTTCTGTATATTATTTTGATGTCTTAGTTTGAAGTCCGATTTATGTTGACTAATCCTTGTTTTTAGCTTCGATTTTGTTGTACCTATGTAGACACTATTGCACTTGTTGTTGTTTTCCCCGCCACATGGTATTTGGTAAACGACGTTGCTTTTGTCGATCATCGGGATTTTCGACTTTATCTTGTTGAAGAATTTTTGTAATGTATTCGTCGGTTTGTGTGCTACTTTTATATCTTGTTTGTTATAACAGTCTGAGTTTGTGAGGCGTTCTGATAGTCGTGGTACATATATTAGTGATTTGTATATTTTAGCAGATTCTGTTGGCTTTTTTCTTTCGATTTGTCGTCTTTTTAATAATGTTTTGATTATATTTGGGGGGAAGTCATTTTTGGTCAAGAGTTTTTTGATTTCATGTTCAAGTTCTTTGTGGCGGCATGCCCGCCAGTACAGTGGCTGCCTCGTCCGACACCGTTCGGAATCCAGAGATAATGTGGAGTGCGCTAAGCCTGTAAGGGATTCTCAGCTTCCTTCGGAGGCATTTCGGGCTTGCTAACGCTGATGCCTATATCGGTGCTGCATCTAGTATAACGGAGGCTACAACTCTCGCGAGGAGTCTACCTGCCCTGGGACCCCCTATGTTTGGTAGCATCCTCGACAGGGCCGCCTGCATTTTGACTGCTTTCTGGCAAACGTTATCTACATGTGGTCGAAAGCTAAGCCTTTTGTCTAGCATAACCCCCAGATACTTGATGGAAGCCGTTGACTCAATATTAACGTTGTCTACCTGTTTTTATATTAACGAATCTACCAAACTAAACTATCTTGGGCTTGTGGTAAGCACAGCCTTTGTTTTGTGGCCTGCCAACTCCAGGCTAGCACCATGCATCTAGCTGGCCACGTTTCTTATAGCTGCATTCGCTGCCGCTTCTACTTCTTTAATCTCTTTGCCCACCACTACTAGCGCGATATCATCTGCGAATCCTATAATCCTGCATCCCTGAGGCAGTTGCACTCTAAGCACCTCGTCTTACATTATGTTCCACAGGAGTGTTCCCAGAACCGACCCCTGTGGGACCCCGGCTGAGACCATATAACTCCTAGCACTGCCTTCCGTATCATAACTCAGTACCCGATCGGACCAGTAATATTATACGGAAAAGGGAGGACGGTATCCCTATTCGGGCTAAGTATGCGAGACCTGCTAGCTGAGTTAAAGGCATTGCGGATGTCCAACGTAACCACCGCGCAATTCTCCTTTTCTCCCCACCTCCATCGGGTTCTGTCTATTGCTTTAGCTGCAATATCGACCACCGCCTTAATTGCGTCGACCGTAGACCTTTCTCTCCGAAATCCGTACTGGTGTTTGGACAGCGCCTTTTCTCCTCAACGACACTTTTAACAGTCGGTCATATATGATCCTCTTCAGAATCTTTCCTGCCGTGTCCAGCATGTACGGCCTATATCCTGGTGGTTAATCGACTGGCTTGTCCCCCTTCGGTAGAAGGATTAGTCCCTGTCTCTTGTATCGCTTGAAGAATACTCCGTCCTGTAAGCATCTGGTATATGTCTCGGCGAAGACTTCTGGTTTCGCTGCTATGGCTAGCTTCAGCGGTTTGTTTAGCACACCATCTGGGCCTGGGGCCTTTCTGTCGGCTATTTTTTTGCGTGCCACCACAACTCCTTCTGCTGACACCTGCTTCACTTGCTCCGTGCTACGTGAGCAACGATCTTGAAAGCCATGCCCCATGGGTAAACATCGGCCTTCTCACATATTTGTTAGAAGCAGGCGGATTTGCTCTGTTTTATGTTTCGCTTGAGGGCTCGTTTGGCTGCTCGCAGGTCTTCCAATCTGCTGGCTGCGACGCCTTAATGAACCACGGGCAGGCCCTGCCAAGGGTATTGTGTGCCATGTTCGTGGTCTTGTGTCTTGTGCAAGTAATACATTTTGGCTTGCACGTGCACACCTTCGCTGAGTAGTTGGCTTCTCCACAGTTGAAGCAGAGTTTCTAAGCGTCGTGTTTACTTCGGCACTGTGCAGCTGTGTGCCCAAATTCCAGGCACACACAGCATCGCCTCGGTTCCACTTTTTTGCGTATACGACATACCGCCCATCCAATGCGTATCTTCACTACTTCGAGGAGTTCGTTTGCGCCCTTCTTGGGCAGGAGCATAATAGCCGTCTGTGTGCCGCGGTGTGCTTTCCTCAGCTTCGGTGAGGCTTCAGCAAGCAGGTCCTCTTCGATTTTAGCAAATACGGCTCCTAGCACGTCGTCGCTGGTAGACCATTCCGGAAAGTCTCGTATTTCTATGAAGACTTTGTCAGAGATCGTTCTGACGTCAGACAGCTTTCTGCAGCTTAGATGTGGATTCGTCCTCAGTTCTCCGGCTGCAGTATGCATGATACCGCTAACACTCTCTCTGTATTGCTGTAGTTCTTGATTGGTCTGTACAGTTTTGAGAACGTTGGCATATTCTTCTAGACTGTGGCATTTGACCAATATGACATCTGGTTGACTTCTGGCGGCTGCGTGTTGCTCCTCTTGTTATCCTTGGCTCCCAATTTATGCCAGCTGTTGTTGCATGGCTCTTTGTTGTTATCTAGGGTCTCAATTTTTTCAGTGGTCCCGCGCTTGTCCGCATTTCGCCGCTGGGATGATCGCGCTGCTACTGGCGTCGCCTTCCCGCTGGGCGTTGGGGTTGCACTCGGCCCCGGCTTATCTGCCGGGGTTTTTCTCCGAGATTGCAGCAGTGCCGTGTAAGTTTGCGCGCATGGCTGTACATGCCTGCTTTCCAGGCGGGAATCTTGTGCAGTGGCGTCCATTTGGATATCCTTCATCCTGGCAAGGTTATCTTTCATACCCTGAATGATATGATGCACTGCTGGCTTTTTGCCAACAGTCGCGAGAAGCCTGTCCAGAACACGCCATGGTCACTTGTTGCGTTTGGGGAACTGGCCGCCTCTCCAGCACTGCGCTCCTCTGCCTGTGCTGCCTACTGTGCAGGCAGTGTTGCTTACGTGGTGGTCCTTGCTATTTCCGCATTTTTGCGGAGGGGATCCATTTCTGCTGTTGCTGCTGCAATGTTGCTTGTTGCATTGTCCGCTACGATAGCCAAGTGTGCCACCATCGTAGAAGTTTGGCTGGCAACGGTTGTTAGGGATAAACAAACCATTCCATTACTCCACATGCGTGGCGGGGTTGGCCATTGGTCGGCTCCGTGACCTTATATACCTTTTCCCCTGGGAGAATCGTGACTGTTATTTCTGAACATGCCTTTATTTGCATATCAGTAAATATTAAGTGTTGCGCCTTGTGGGTATGCAATATTTCCTGCTTTACAGAGCTGCCAAGATCTGCAGCGCTTCTTTCGCCGTGTTAGGGACCGTAGCTTGGATCGCCTTGCACCTTGCAGCAGTGCCATCAGCCGTTTGGTTGACCATCTGTTTGATTATTGCATTCGCTCATGAGAAAGCAATTTTTTGTATGGCCGGCGACATTTTCCTCTTTGTTGGAGTAGTGTGATAGAGCGAATGCACCCGGGGGACTGTTGGACACGTAGCGGAGCACCCTGACAGGTACGCATTGGCGCTCTGTTTACACCAGTACTTACGCGTTTTGTGTTCCTTGTAGGCATCGCAGCCCAAGATGGGAAATAATGGGAGAAACGAACAAAACGCGACCGCAAACTTTTACTTCTCAACTGTGTGTGTGTGTGAGTGTTTTTTTTTTTGTGTTCTGTTTGTTAATAACGCTTAAGTATTTACATTTTAGGCTTAGGTTGTAGTTGGGAGATATATGTTGGTTAGATATTGGTTAGTTAGCGCGGATTGCCTGCGGGACGGCAGCAAAGCATTGCTTCACAGGCATGTTCTTGCTACCTAGTCTTCCTCCGTTCTCCGTCTGGTGCGCTCAACACTCCTGAGTTCCTGCATGACTTCTGCTGCAAAGGTGCTGGTTGCGTCCCACTTTACTGCTGTCTCTAGCATGTTCGTTACCAGGTTGTCCACCGTGATGGGTCTGCCCATGCTGTCCTCCAGTTCCTGCCTGTTCGATGACAAACGTCCACACTCGAAGATGATGTGGTTGGCGTCCTCTAAGATTCCTCTGCCTTTTTAAGAACCTTCGTCTGTGTTGTCGTGGCCGAATCGCTTCAAGTAGCTCCTGAAGCATCCGTGACCGGATAGGAGCTGCGTTAAATAAAAGTTAGTATTGCCATACTTGCGGTTTATGCAGGATTTCAAGTTTGGGATAACCCTATGCGTCCAGCGTATTTTAGATGCTCGATCCCAGCGTGATTGCCATCGTGCTATGCTCTGCATCCTTGCCTCACTGCGAACCGAGTTTGCCGTGCTGTTTCCATTGTGAGCTTTATATATAGCAAACTACCGGTTCAGTTGCCAGTTCATCAAGCTGGACCATCACGGCGATAACCAGAGCCGCCTCGTCTAATACCGTCCAGAAGGTGCAGATGACCCGTAGACCGCTAAGCGATATATAGAGTTAACAGCTCGGCTGTAGCTAGGAACAGCCATTGCTCTGCTCCAGATGGGGGACGCGTACATTATTACCGCTTTATTACGGTCATAAGAAGATGGCGTCTCTGCTGTTTCGGCCCCCGTGTGTTAAGCGTAATCCTGGATAGCGCTCGACAGGATTCTGCAGCATGTTTGTGCACATACTCCAAGTGCTCTCTGAACGACATCCTTGTGTCTAGCATGACACCCAGGTACCTTAGCGCCCTCGCTGATTCTATTACAGCGCTGCCGGCTTTTATGTGCGGTGTTTCCACCTTTCATCTTCTGCTGACTAACACCGCTTCTGTATTATGAGCAGCCAGCTGGAGTCCAGCTGCTGCCAGCCACAAGGTGTACAAGGTCAATGCTGTGGTTGCACGATTCCTCTACGTCCTTCAGTTCCTTGCCGACGACTACAAGCGCCACGTCGTCCGCGAAGCCGATGATACTTGTATCGATCGGGAGTTCCAGTCGTGCATGATGTTCCAGAGGAGGGGTGCTAGAACTGAGCCTTGGGGCACCCCGGCGGACACTTGGTGTGTAGTGGGGCCATCGTCGGTGTCGCTTAATTCCCGTTTAGTTGCGCCGAAAAGTGACAAGCTTGCGAAGGTGAGATCGATTATTGATCCGATACCACCCCGACTAAAGGTGTTTTCCGAGCCGGAGTTTAACAGGGCTATATCCAGGGCTGCGAAGCTTTCCAACAGGGTAGGACCTCTTGCGTTAGTTGCTTGGCTGCCCCATTCCATTACCCAGGCGTTGAAGTCATCAGCAATAATGACCTTCCGCCCCTTGCGTCGTCAACTAATGTGTCTAATGCAGCTTGAAACTCGGTGCGCTGCATGCTCGGGGCCAGGTAGCAGCTGTAAATCCACAGGCTGCCGTATTGTGCTCGTACAAACCCAGTACAGGACTTCATATTCTTCAGCGCTGTCGAAGGCTCGCTACATATCCAGAGTGCAGCTTTTCCATCCTGATCTGCGATCCATATTCTTGGGCAGTTGGTCTCTCGATGGTAGGGCTCGATGATATCGATGCGCATTTCTCTAGCAGTCTGCTCTAAGAGTGCTTGAGCAGCTATGCAGTGGTTAAGGTTTATATAAAGTACCCGTAACATTTCATTTTTCGTACTGCCTCGCGGTACGCCGGACATTTAAAGGTGCCTGTGGCGTGGTCCGTCGACTTTTCTCTTTTTCGTGTGCAAAGGCTACATTTTGGTGGCTTTGAGCAGCTCTTTGCTTCGTGACCTGTATCCCCGCATCTGAAGCATGCGCCTTTCAAATCGTCTCCGCTGGTGCAGTTCGCCGCAATGTGCCTGAAGCCCTGACATTTAAAGCATCGCTTTGGCTCTGGGACGCTTCTCCGTTCGCTTGCGTCTATTGATTGCTGTCCAACTCTGTGTGCTGCCTTGTCGACCATCCGGGTTAGGGTTGGCAGGAGCTCGCTTGGGTTCCGCGTGGACCGCCTGCCTCGTTGGGTTCTGACCCTGGTGGTAAGCCTTCTGAGAGGGAGTCATGCGCTGCTCTGGTATGCCGTCCCTCGGCCGTTTCGGTGTGCTTGCACCTCTTTGGCCTCCGAGCTTCGCTGGCCGCGTCTTTAGCCCGTTTGATTCACCACGTCTGGCTAATGAAGGCGTTGTTTGCACCTCGTTGCACTTTGTATCAGACACGCAGAGCTTGAGCGCCATCATCTGCAGATTCTCTGCCCATCTGGCATCTGCCCGTTAATGTGGCGTTGTGCGCTGAACTGCGCCGCTAAGCCCTCTAGAACTATGCCTATCTTTTCTAATGTGCCCCTAAGGGTTCTTGGCAGCTAAATGCTCGCAGTAGTCGGTTGTACACGATCCTCTCCAGAACCTTTCCCACCATGTCCAGTAGGCAGATTGGCCTGTATCCCGAGGGTTCCTCTATTGGGTCCCCTTTCGGTAGAAGGATTAATTTCTGTCGCTTCCATCTCTTGGGAAATACACCGTCCTGAAGACATCTATTGTTTTTCTCGGCGAATCGTCGGGTTTCGTCAGCATGGCTAACTTTAGCGCCTTGTTTGGCACCCCATCTGGTCCTGGAGCCTTTTTGTCGCCTAGTTTTTTGCTTGCCACTACCACTTCGTCTGCCGACACCTGCTGCACAAGTTCCGTGCTGCGCGAGCAGTTGACGATCTCCAGACGTGGGTGTCGGGGGAACAGTGCCTCAAGACTATGGTGGCGGGTGCGGACGGGTAGATCGCCCGTGATTTTTCCTGGTTGCGAATCTTTTTCGTGACGACCTTCTATGCCGTGCCCCAAGCAGCTGGATCTGCTTTGTTTAATGCCCGCAGGTCTTCCAGTCTAGATGCCAAGTCTAGGCGGCCTAAGGCTCTTTGAGAGCGCCTTCTCGCGCATAAGCATGAGCTCCTGCCCGTCGTTTGCAAGGGCCACATCGATCGCCGCAAACTCTTTTAGCAATATGGCCCCTCTCGCGTTGGCTTCTTTGCTTCCCCATACCACGGCCCAGGCGATAAAATCTAGGGCTATGCCGGGGGAAGCTCTTTTGCGAGCGTCTTCTGATATTTCCTCCAGCATACGCTGGAATCGCCGCAGCTCCCAGCTCTGGGGTGCGGAGTGACTGTAGATAGTGATTCCGCTCTCACGAGTCGGTCATGGGCAGCACTGGCCTCCTCGATGGCCGCTTTCCCGCATTTACTTGCCGCCCAGCCATTTCTAGCGTACTGATTGCGTCCGCAGGGCCAGAGCAGCACTGCAACGGTTGAAGTTCAGCTGTGTGAACTTAATTTCCTATTAGTGAGAGCGCTCCTAAGCACGGGGCATCTGCCGCTGCCGGCAATGTGTTTGGAGTCGGTATTCCTATCCTTACAGACCATGCGATGTGGCTCTTGTTGGCAGTCCTTAGCCAGGTGGTCCTTTCCTCCACATCGTCGGCCAGTTTACTCTTGCTCTGTCATGCGAGGTATCCGAATTCAAGCATCTGAAACATCTGGTGATGTTGGATGATGTGGATCCCTGAATGCTGTGGATCCTACTTTCAGGAAACCTACTGAATGGATTTTTTTGCGATTTCCGCTGCTAGTCTTATTTTCGCCGATGGAGCTTAGCCTTTCGCAGGTTGATTTTTACTGGGGCTAGTGATTGGTTGGACCCCTCAGCACCTCGCAGATGTCCTCTCCGGTCGAAATCTTGTCCAGGTCCTTGCACTTTATCGTAACTTGGTGGGGCAGCGTCCGGTCCTCTGCATTTTCGCTTAGCGTTCCGCCAACCAGGCTCCTAAATGCTGTGGTTTTCGCTGAAGAAGCAGTTCTGCTTATTATGTCCTCCTTATTTTCGTCACCGCTTTTCTGAGTTCGCATAGCTTCTTGCAAAAGCATCACAGCTCTCCTTCGTTTGTGGGACGGGGCGGTAACAGCATTAGCCTAGCAGTCATTTCGGCCAGATTTCACTCCGCTTACTGAGATGCTAGAATACTGTCAGCCGTCAGCCCAAGGGTCGTCTTATCCTATTGGGTCGTCCACTGTCAGTCTCAGTCGCCGTCTCGTGCTTGCTAGGCGCGTCACGTGTGTGCTGCGCCTATCTAGGGGATACCTGGCCACCACCGGAGGACGAGTTGCTTTAATTGCCCCGAAACGGAATCGATCTGGCCATTGCCTTGGTGAAGCCAAATTGGCTTTGGGACAAACCACCATTGTTGTCGACAGCTTCTTCAAGCCTGGTGCAGATTAGCTTCTCCAGCACTTTGCCCAACGTGTCCAGGAGGCAAATTGGCCTGTATGAGGATGGGTTGTCTGGCGGCTTACCTAGCTTCGGTAACAAGACTAGCTTTTGGAGTTTCCATATAGAGGGGAAAGTTCTCTCCATTAGGCACATGTTAAAAAGCTGCACGAACTGCGCGGGCTGCAAGGACATGGCTAGTTTCAGCGCTCGGTTGGGGCTTTCATCCGGACCCGGTGCCTTACTGGGCTTTAGGCTTCTGGCGATCGTCAGCACCTCTTCGACTGAGACTTCGTCGATGAGCACCGGAATGGCTGTTTGCGTAGGTACGTAGTACGTCGGGTTTGATTGGGAATAGCGTTTCCATAATCAACTTACGCTCACTTTGGTTAGAAGGCTGCGTTTGCTTGCCGGCGTAGAGTAAAGACTCGTCAAAAATGACGACAGTTTAATATGCCTAGCCCCAGGGATCATATTCGGCTGAGTCGCATAGCTCCAGAAAGCATTCTCGCTTGCTATCTCGTATTGCCTTTTTTAGTCGTTTTCTAGCCTTTTGATACCCCAGTTGCTCTTCGGCTAAGTTGGGTCTGCCTCGGGCTTGGATGCAGTTCCGCCGTGCTTCGGCAATACTTTCGTTCCACCAGTACGTGGGTACATGGTCGCAAGCACGCGTTAATTGACATGCCATTAGAAAGGCTCTACGCTCTGCGTTGCTGGCTGTGGCAGGCGACTGGACTGCGTTCGAAAAGGCCACGGGGTCGAAAGTATCCAAGCGGTAAGCTTTCCAACTTAGATTTTTCGTTCTGGCTACAGTTCCTTCACCAATTACTTCTCATTTAGTTGCGCCGAAAAATGACAAGCTTGCGAAGGCGAGATCGATTATTGATCCGATACCACCCCGACTAAAGGTGTTTTCCGAGCCGGAGTTTAACAGGGCTATATCCAGGGCTGCGAAGCTTTCCAACAGGGCAGGACCTCTTGCGTTAGTTGCTTGGCTGCCCCATTCCATTACCCAGGCGTTGAAGTCATCAGCAATAATGACCTTTCGCCCCCTTGCGTCGTCAACTAATGCGTATAATGCAGCTTGAAACTCGCTAAGCTGCGTGCTCGGGACCAGGTAGCAGCTGTGAATCCACAGGCTGCCGTATTGTGCGCGTACAAACCAAGTACAGGACTTCATATTCTTCAGCGATGTCGAAGGTTCGCCACATATTCAGAGTGCAGCATTTCCATCCTGATCCGCGATCCATATTCTTGGTCTCTCGATGGTGGGGCTCGATGATATCGATGCGCATTTCTCTAACAGTCTGCTCTAAGTGCTGGAGCAGCTATGCAGTGTGGTTTATATGAAGTACCCGTAACATTTCATTTTTCGTACTGCCTCGCGGTACGCCGGACATTTAAAGGTGCCTGTGGCGTGGTTCGTTGACTTTTCTCTTTTTCGTGTGCAAAGGCTACATTTTGGTGGCTTTGAGCAGCTCTTTGCTTCGTGACCTGTATCCCCGCATCTGAAGCATGCGCCTTTCAAATCGTCTCCGCTGGTGCAGTTCACCGCAATGTGCCCGAAGCCCTGACATTTAAAGCATCGCCTTGGCTGGTCGATTGCACGTATTCGGCAGACCACCCATCCGATCCTTACCTTAGCCTTCTCGACTAGAGTCCTGGCTTTTGGCACTGGGAGAGTAATTGTGGCCCTTTGCTGGCAGTCAAATGCTGGTCGCAGCGATTTGATCGCTTCAATCGACAGGGATTTGTCTTTTAGCGCATCTCTAACCGCTGCGACGCTTCCTCCCTAGTCGCCAGCTCATCGAGGTCTCTGATCTCAACCTGGGACGTCTCAGTAAGCGTTCTCACTATTGCCCGATCACCCAAGCCCTCTCCTCCAGCTTTTTGTAGTTAATTTGTGGAGTGCTCCGGTTTCCTGTTGAGGCGCAGCAGAAGATCGCCCTTGGCGGTCTTGCGAATGCCCTGCAATTCGCCACTTAGGTGGTTGAGGGCCGTGTCGCCCTTCACGAGCCTGAGCATGTCGGCATACGTACAGTCGCCCACTCCATGGACTGTAATGGCATCGGCTCTGGGACGCTTCTGCGTTCGCTTGCGTCTATTGATTGCTGTCCAACTCTGTGTGCTGCCTTGTCGACCATCCAGGTTGGCGTTGGCAGAAGTTCGCTTGGGTTCCGCGTGGACCGCCTGCCTCGTTAGGTTCTGACCCTGGTGTTAAGCCTTCTGAGAGGGAGACATGCGCTGCTCTGGCATGCCGTCCCTCGGCCGTTTCGGTGTGCTTGCACCTCTTTGGCCTCCGAGCTTCGCTGGCCGCGTCTTTAGCCCGTTTGATTCACCACGTCTGGCTAATGAAGGCGTTGTTTGCACCTCGTTGCACTTTGTATCAGACACGCAGAGCTTGAGCGCGATCTTCTGCAGATTCTCTGCCTTCGCGAGCTCATCTCGCATCTGCCCGTTAATGTGGCGTTGTCCGCTGAACAGTGCCGTTAAGCCCTCTAGAACTATGCCTATCTTTTCTAATGTGCCCCTAAGGGTTCTTGGCAGCTAAGTGCTCGCTTTTGTCGGCGACGACTCTGCCACTCTTTGCTGCACTGGCGTGACCGCCTGGTGTGGCGGTGATCGCTGCAGCGCGGAGCGGCGCACGAAGGCCTGCAGCTCATCCTCCATTTTTCTCCTATATGGGCACCTGCTTTAACTAACAGGGCTCTACAGGGTCCCTCGGTGGTCATAAGCTTCCCTCAGGCTTTTGATCGCTGGGAGTTATACCGCTCAACTCGGTCACCAGAGCCCCGTTTTTTATGGGCACCGCCGCGGCGGTGGGGTTGGAAATTAGTCTGTTCCGCGACCTTTACCACTTCTTTGCCTGTTCTTAAGCCTGTTTAATAACAAAGCTTACCTGCTTAGCAAGAACTGCGTAAGCCTGAAAGTATGCTGTACTTCTGTACTTCTGCCAGTTTAGCAGCTAGTCCTCTAATGCAGATCAGCTGGTTGTGAACTGCACTAGCCAACACTACTATAAGCTGTTAGAGTGAATGCAGCCAATTGCACAGATTGCTTCGCGAGACGGCAACTAAATTTGAGTGGTAAAACTCTCAAAAGCGCACAAAAACACATCGAGGAGACGCCTCCGTTCCCCTCGCTGGGGTCGTGGAGTTGCAAACGCCGCCCCAGAAAACGTTCCGCACGGGCTTCACAGTGAGTACCGCCGCGCACGTTTTGGTGTATTGGGCCTAAGACACAATTCACTGCGCACGTACACTAATTTCACTATAGTTTTCGCAGAATATCCACGGGTTTGTCTATTTTCATACAGAGCAGTTAAAAAACGCGTCCGCATTCGATGTAATACACATATGTGTGTGTGAATGTATATGTGTGTGTTTTTTTTGTTTATCTTTGTTTTTTTCTTACGGCATGGAGGTGAAAATCTTCGTAAGATACTGATGGCCCGGGCCAACCGTATGCACGATTCGCTGACTCCGTCAACACCTACGTACTAAACCCAACCCCCCCCACTCACACACCACATGCTCCGCGGGATCACCGCAAATAATTACTTCGCGGGGGTGGGTTGCCTATTTTAGGCAGTCTCCATTATTCGTCGCTCCTTTTTGCATCGTCTCAGATCCCTCTGGATGCCTGTTATGAGCTGACTTATATTTCTCCATTTGTCCTCTCCTTCCAGCATGAACGTTACCAGTCCCTCAGGTGGAGGTACAGAGCCTACTGCGTCTCTGTACCTCGAGCATTGGTACAGCACGTGTTCCGGGTCCATTGCTCCAGATTGGGGATTAGTTTGTTCGCCGTGTTCCATCTCTCCTGCCAAGTTGCCTGTCGCCGTTCGTGCTATGTATATGTTCTCCGTTTCCTTGGCCAATATGTCTACTGGCAGCATACCTGCCAATACTGTGGCCGCCTCGTCCGACACCGTCCGGAATCCAGAAATAGTGCGGAGTGCGCTTAGCCTGTAGGGGACTGACATCTTTCTGAGGCCTTTCTGGCTTGCAACTGCTGGTGCCCATATCGGTGCAGCATAGAGCAGCACGGACGCTACAACTCTCGCGAGGAGTACACGTCTACCTGCTGTAGGTCCTCCTATGTTGGGTAGCATCCTCGACAGGGCCGCATGCAATTTCGCTGCTTTCTGGATAACATAATCTACGTGAGGTCGAAAGCTAAGCCTGTTGTCTAAAATGACCCCCAGATACTTGATGGAAGCCTTTGACTCGATACTAACGCTGTCTACCTGAAATCTAGCAAACTCAACTATCTTGCGGCTTGTGATAAGCACAGCCTCTGGTTTGTGGCCTGCCAAATCCAGGCTAGCGCCACGCATCCAGCTGGCCACGTTCCTTATGGCTGCATTCGCTGCTGCTTCTACTTCTTTTATTTCTTTGCCCACCAGCCAGATCATCTGCGAATCCTATGATACTGCATCTCTGGGGCTATTGCACTCTGAGCACCTCGCGTACATTATGTTCCGAAGGAGTGCACCCAAGACCGACCCGTGTGGGACCCCTGCTGAGACCATGTAACTCCTAGTACCGTCTTCCGTATCATAACTCAATACTCGATCGGACAAGTAGTGGGATATTATACGGAAGGCTTCCAGTATAAGAGACCAGATTGCTGAGTTAAAAGCATTGCGGATGTTCAACGTAACCACCTCGCAATACTCCTTATCTCCCCACCTCCATCGAGTACCCTCTATTGCTTAAGCAGCAATATCGACCACCGCCTTAATTGCGTCGAACGTAGACCTTGCCTTGCGAAAACAGTATTGCTGTTTGGAAAGGCCTCCTTCTCTTAAACAACACTCAGTAGTCGGTTGTACACGATCCTCTCCAGAAACTTTCCCGCCGTGTCCAGTAGGGTTCCTCTATTGGCTTGTCCCCTTTCGGTAGGAGGATTAACTTCTGTCGCTTCCATCTCTAGGGAAATACACCGTCCTGAAGACATATATTGTTTTTCTCGGCGAAGGCGTCGGGTTTCGTCAGCATGGCTAACTTTAGCGCCTTGTTTGGCACCCCATCTGGTCCTGGAGCCTTTTTGTCGCCTAGTTTTTTTGCTTGCCACTACCTACTGCAATGGTTGAAGTTCAGCTGTGTGAACTTAAAAGGAAAGCCACGTCGGCTCGTATCTCTTTGGCTGTTTGTGTCAGTAGGTCCTGCACGGCTCTGCAAGGGCTTACATTAAGCTGTAGTAGCTTCATTTTTAATTCCTCTAATTGCAGCCTTTGCAAATAATGGACATGACCTGCTGAGGGTGTTATGACCCGGATTTTCTGGCCCTTTCGAGAGCATAGTATGCACGCTGGCTTTTCTTGGCATGCTTTTGATGCATGCTCTGTTCCACCGCAGTTGTGGCACTTGCAAGTGTCGTCGTGGCTACTTCTACACCTGGTGGCGATGTGCCCAAATTCTAGGCACTTGTAGCATCTCTTGGGGATGGTTTTATGACGAATGCGGCAGATTGCCCATCCAATTCTAACTTTGCTGATTTTAAGCAGCTGTTCTGCGGGATCTTTGGGTAGGAGAACTCTAGCCGTCTGGGTTCTTGGGTATGCTGCTCGCAGTTTGGGCGTGGCTTTTTTGGGCATGTCCCCGTCGATTTTGTCAAAAAACTGCATCCAGAACGTCGGTAGCTGAGCACCAATCGGGAATATCTTTAACCTCCAGCATGACTTTTTCGGAGAACGTTTTAACCTCCGCGAGCTCTCCCATCTTCTCTTGCACAGCCTTAAGTAGTTTCGCTGTTGCATCGTCTCCTACTTTTTCCATCTGCAGGGGCAGCTCTCCAGCGGCTGTTCGACGTATTTTGGTGACGTTCTCCCTGTATTTTTGCAGGGATTCATCGTTTTGAACTGCCCTAAGGACCTCGGCATATGAAGCCGAGTCCTTGCACTTGACCAGCAGGGCATCTGGTCTGATTGGCACTTTGCGTGGCTTTTGTGGTCGGTGGTTAACTTGTTGCCACGTACTCTCCTTAGCGGGTCCCTCCTTAGTGCGTGGCGCTGGCCGTGCTTGGCTGTTGTTCTCATTGGCTGCGGTGTTACGACGTGGTGGCTCTTCTCGGGTTCTTTGCCTCAGTGGTTTGCCCATTTGCTGCCGGACTTGCTGACTTCGGCGCTGGTGTACGCGCGCTCGTAGGCACATTCTTCTTGTTGTTGCGAGCACCCGGTTGCGTGTCGCTAGGCTTCTTAGCAATTTCCTTGCAGTTGCGACAGATTGTTTCTGGCTGCACCTGGTCGTCTATTTGAGAGCAAACTGCCTCCTGAATCTTCTTCATTTGCGCAAGGGAATCCTTCATTCCCTGGTTTATGTGGCGCACCACAGGCTTCTTTTCATTAACGAGGTAGATTATCTCGTCTAGGATTTTGCCTAATTGCTTCATCTGGCTGCAGCAGGAGTCTTTTACGCTCTTTGCTCGCTTAGACGGCATTTCCGGGGCTCGCAGGGCCTCCTGAGGTCCTGCCTCTCTTCGGCGTATTCATAATTGCGCCCGCTGCATTGCATTTGGCAGCGTCGCATTTGGTCTGAAAGGGTACATCGGCTTTGTCGACCTTCGGTGGTGTTCTAGCAACTCTGCTAGATTTTGCAAAAACGAGACCATCTTCGCACTGTATAGTCTCTGCCTCGCACGTTTTTGTTGTTATTGCCTCTATTGTTACGGGGTGGAGGTGTCCCCTTTGTGGTTTATTAGTCATTTTTCGTTATTTGGGCCCCCACAAGGCCGTTATTGTTGCCCGTTCTGTGCAGTCACCTTCGTGATCCCGTGGGTGCCTTTCCAGGGAGTGAGGTCCACGTGAGTGAGTGAGTTGACTCCGGTCCTAATGGAGGCCGGGGATCAGAGCCAGATCGGTATTAGTCAGGATAATGTCAACTGATCCTGCAAGGCCAACTTAATGGTAACGGACAACAAACGTTTCTCGAGTCCTTGCCATGGTTTTAACGGGGCGGGGGCAGGCGCAGCATTCGGTTTACTAAGGTGCTAGAGTACTGCGGCCTGTCAGCCCGGTGTCGTCGGATATGTACGTGGCTTCCAGTATGCCGTAATTGAGACCTTACTGGGCTGGGGTCTCAATGGATCCTAAAGGATCCGCTGTTCACGCAGCTAGATATTTACATCCTGTCTTCGTAGTGGCGCCATTTATTTGTCGCGTTGTTATTATGTTTGTCCGAGGTTTTGAGCACTGGTGCTCAGCTGTGCTTACGCAGATTGCCATCGCTAGCTTGTAGCAGCTGACCGTCGTCTGCATGACTTTCACAATTCCCAGAGAGATTGGATTCGCGAACAACGCGAACAACGTTTTATAGACGCTTTTCCTTTCCAGGAGCTGTGCGTGTGTGTATGTCTGAGCACTTTGTTGCATACAACAATAATATAGTAAACAAGACAAAGCCACTTTATGTATTGGCTCTGTTTCATATTACGCAGCGCGGTTCACTAGCCACACTAGCTGACCGTTTCTGCTTACGCTGCATATCCCACGCTTCGTCTGAGCGCATTCCGTGAGCAATATATATGCTCACTAATACAGGCATATGCGAGCTACTCACTCTCCCTCTCTTTGTAGCTGTTAACCAATAACAGCATAAGTATATATGTATATCCATAGGCTAAGCGCACATTTTTAAAGCCGAATAAATTCATTCACAAGATACCCAGAAAACTGCACTGACGTGCTAATTGTTTGCATTTAAATACATTTATGGAAAAACACCAAGTCTATTTCTACATGGCGACCGTGACGTGGTCAGTAATCCCTGCCTGGAGGCAGTAGAAGGAAGAACAACAAGAACGTCAGCAACAACAGCAGCAACTTACGTCGGTGGAAATACATGAAAAAGTCATCAGCTATATAAAAAAAAAATAACTACAACCTGCCTGGAGCTGGACTGGAGCTGGAAAAATCAAATAATATACTGAATACCAGCACGCGCACGCAGATGCCCACCAGATTGTGAGGGTCCCCTCTACAGCCCCCATTGCGAGGGCACCTGCCGTATTCAGGAAGCAGAGTCAACCAACGCATGAGAGGCAAACCGCCGCTTATGCCTACGAGGGAATACAAAGCTACTAAGACGAGTTGCATGAGAGGCGAACCGCCGCTTATGCCTACGAGGGAATACAAAGCAACTAAGACGAGTTGCATGAGAGGCAAACCGCCCCTTATGCCTACGTGGGAATAAAGAGCACCCTATAACAACAGTACCGGCAGCGCTGTCAAGAGCGCCCAACATATTAAATAAAATAGTCATAACTAAAACTTAAAAATTGTAATGCCCGACGACAACTGAGTCGACCGACAGACGTTTGGCCCGTACAGCCATTCGAAACAATAGGAAGGAAAAAATATAGAAAATCAAATATGATTAATTAATTTGATTAATAGACTTAACTTATAAAGATGTATTCCATTTAATACACAAACAAAAAAAAAGAACAATTTTTGTGAATGTTTCAAATCAGTATAAGTAAAACAGACACTGTAGAAATGGGTTTAATAGACACTAAGACAGTGGACTCCACTGCTAATGTTATAAATAAAGTCGAGGTCGAGACTCCAGATCAAAAGCTGATTGTAATATTGTTAATTATCATAGTAATTATAACGTGCATAAATATGTTTTATAAAATTTACATACTGCACAACAAATGTTTAAAAAAGAAATACTTAAGCAGAGCTAATGATCTGGACAAAATATAACAATGTACTAAAGGTACAAAATTTAAAAATACATTACTACAAAGCGAAGAAAATGTAAAAATGACACAATAAGATAAGAACAGAATAATTAACACAATAAAATAAAACTCAAAACAATATATATATAAATTAACAAAAGAAATAGAAATTTTCGATAATGGACACAATAGAAGCAATAAGACAGGTCCATGTTAGAGATCCCTGTTTTAAGGAAAGAATTCTACAATTGGTCTCAACGACCCCAGTAAGCATATATGAATTAGAAACTTTATATATGGAAACATTTCACTTAGATTTCTCACCGTTAATACATCGCACAAAAACACAAAAAAGCATAGTATTGACAACTCTTCCGGGTATACAAGTCAGGTCAATCATTAAAGAGCACCCAATATTAGTCAGAACTTTAGATTTTGTAGTATTCAAAAAAGAAACACCCTATAATTAGAACACCCCATTTTAGCCTACCGACATTATTATTGTGCGTTTGCACATATAAATTAAAAATGTCTATAAATGGAATGGAGAGCATATCGTTACCATTCTTAAGCAACAACGTGAGGAATTTAATAAATCTTTCAAGTGCCTTAACAAAAGCGCACCTGTCTCAAACGAGACAAAGTCAAAACACGTTAAAATTCTTGTAGATTCCTACAATACCAGCCGTCAACTTATATGTGACAATGCAACAAAACTAACAGATTTGCATTTAACACAGACAGTTGATGCTTTAAGCAGTTTGAGAGAAAACATTAGACGAATTTCGGAAAGGCATAATATAACAATATTCCTTCCAAATTCTCTAAACACTTCAGCGTCATTCGACGAGAAACTGTTTTCACTGCCAGCTGATAGTAAACCATCAGATTCTAAAGTAAATACACAACCAATTTACAGCACAATGGCACAAACAGCTATAAGCTATTTTCTCAAACTAGCCTCATCGCTCTTACCAGAGTTTGATGGAAAGGCAGAAAACTTACAAAGCTTCAAAGATGCTTTGAGTCTTATAGACTCACTAAAAGAAGATCATGAAGCAAAAGCTGTCAGTCTTATTAAGACAAAACTAAAAGGCCAAGAAAGGTCAAGAAACTTGATAAACAATGAGCAAACTATCGCTCAAATCATTGCAAAATTATCAAGCACGGTAAAAGGCGAATCAGTCGAAGTATTGTCAGCCAAACTACTCAACTTGCAACAAAAGAACAAAACTGCCAACGAGTACACCCAAGAGGTTGAGCAGTTAACAAAAGCTTTAGAAGGAGCTTATATAAACGATGGTTTAACACCAGAATTGGCTATGACAATGAGGCAATGACCAAGAACTGCTCTGTAGATAAGGTAAAACTTATCATGCAGGCAGGCACATTCAGTAACATGAATGATGCTTTCTCAAAATTTGTAAATAGTTGCACAGAAGCAACTGGGCAGTCCAACAGTATCTTATTCTGCCAGAATTACTCTCAGCGCGGCGGAAACCGCGGTCGAGGTAACTACATTGGAAGAGCAACCGGCTCATATGGTAACAACTCATACGGCCGTGGCAACTACCGCGGTGGTAATAACAACCGCGGTGGTAATAATAATAATAACAGAGGACGTGGAGGATCCAGAGGTTACAATCATAATAACAATAACAACAGAAACAATGTTAGGGTAGCCCAAAATAATTCGGGAAACCAACAACCCCCTTTAGATACACAGAATAAATAAAAGATCATTTGATAAACTTCAATCTCAATATTTTTGTCTCTTTTTATAATGTAGAATCAGGAAAGAAACTGGTATTTTTAATAGATACAGGTGCAGATATCTCAATTTTAAAAGAAGATTCTGATGACTTCAACGACATCCAGTTGAATAACACTATAGACATTCAAGGTATAGGTCAAGGAATCATAAAATCCAAAGGCCTCGCCCCAATTGAGCTACAAGCAGACAAATATATAATTCCTCACAATTTTCATATAGTCGATGCAAATTTCGCTATACCGTGTGACGGAATAATAGGCATAGATTTCATTAAAGGTCTTAATTGCAAAATAGACCTAGAACCGTCCGAAGATTGGTTTATAATAAGACCAAACAATATAAATGTCCAAATTTATGATCCAATAACATTCAGTTCTGGTAACAATTCAATACTTCTACCAGCACGATCAGAATTTGCCCGAAAAGTTCAACTAACTTCAAGTGAAGATAATATATTAATCACAAATCAGGAAATTAAACCTGGTATTTACGTTGCAAACACAGTTGCAACACAAAAGAATACATTTGTCCGATTTCTTAATACAACCAATAAAGATCAATTAATTAATATAAACAATCTGAACTATGAACCACTTTCGAACTACGACGTAGTTTAAACTACTCCAGAGAACAGAAAAAACACAGTAATAGCTCAATTAAATAAAAACTTTCCAAAACAATTTAAACCACAATTAATAGAACTATCCACCAAGTATAGTGATGTATTCGGACTTGAAACCGAATCAATAAAAACAAATAATTTTTATAAACAAACATTGAGATTGAAGGATACTGAACCAATTTATATTAAAAACTATCGAAGCCCGCATAGTCAGGTAGAAGAAATTCAAAAACAAGTAGGCAAATTAATCCTCGACAAAATTGTCGAACCATCAGTTTCAGAATACAATAGCCCACTTTTACTAGTTCCAAAGAAAGCACTCCCAGGATCCGAATATAAGAAATGGCGATTAGTAATTGACTATCGTCAGATTAATAAAAAACTGTTGTCCGATAAATTTCCACTACCCAGAATAGATGATATTTTAGATCAACTAGGTAGAGCAAAATATTTTTCATGCCTTGACTTAATGTCAGGCTTTCACCAAATTGAACTTAAAGAAAGTTCAAGAAATATAACGTCTTTTTCAACGAGCAATGGCTCATATCGCTTTACGCGATTACCATTTGGTTTAAAAATAGCGCCAAATTCATTTCAGAGAATGATGGCTATTGCATTCTCTGGACTCGAACCTTCTCAAGCATTCCTTTACATGGATGATCTAATAGTTATAGGTTGTTCCGAAAAACATATGCTTAAAAACTTAACTGATGTTTTTAAGAAATGTAAGAAATACAACCTGAAGTTACATCCTGAAAAATGTTCATTTTTTATGCATGAAGTCACATTTCTGGGACACAAATGCACCGATAAAGAAATCTTGCCAGACGACAAAAAATACGACGTCATTAAAAATTATCCAGTCCCACACGATGCGGACAGCGCTCGAAGATTCGTTGCCTTCTGCAATTATTACAGACGTTTTATAAAAAATTTTGCCGACTATTCTCGTCTCATAACAAGATTATGTAAAAAAGATGTTAAGTTCGAATGGACAGCCGACTGCCATGCCGACTGCATGCCTTCGAACATCTCAAATCGGCACTAATAAACCCAATTTTATTACAATACCCGGATTTCAGCAAAGAATTTTGCATAATAACTGATGCAAGTAAGCAAGCTTGTGGAGCGGTCAAAACCTCAAAACCATAATGGGCTCCAACTACCAATTGCTTATGCATCACGTTCATTTACTAAGGGAGAAAGTAATAAAAGTACAACAGAACAAGAATTAGCAGCAATACACTGGGCAATTACACATTTTCGACCATATGTTTATGGCAAACATTTTACAGTCCGAACAGATCACAGATCATTAACATATTTGTTTTCAATGGTCAATCCTAGTTCAAAGTTAATACGTATGCGGCTCGAATTAGAAGAATACGATTTCACAGTAGAGTATCTAAAGGGTAAAGATAACTATGTAGCTGATGCGTTATCAAGAATAACCATCAAAGAACTCAAGGACTTACAACCAAAGTAAACAGAAAAAATCCTGCGCAGGAAAAGATTAAGTAGATTTGCCTATGCAAACTCTTGACAACGCTTCTAAGCCCAACGTATATGAACTCATTTGTAATGACGAAGTGCGAAAAGTAGTGGCCTTGCTTATATTGAATAATATATGTTTCTTCAAACATGGAAGAAAAATTATAGCAAGAATTGAAGTTAGCGATCTGTACACCAATGGAACATTTGACTCATTTGACTCATTTAACTCATTTGGTCAGTTTTTCCAAAGGCTTGAAAAAGAAGCCGGTATACATGAAATCAGCCAACTCAAACTGGCACCGAGCGAAAAAATATTTGAATTAATTTCAATTGAATCATTTAAGAATATGGGCAACAAAACATTAAAATCATTACGAGTAGCGCTACTCAAGCCGGTGACCACAATAAAAAATGAAAAAGATCAAGAAGCGATACTGTTTACATATCATGACGATCCAATACAAGGAGGTCATACTGGCATTTCAAGAACGCTAGCTAAAATAAAAAGACACTACTACTGGAAAAATATAACCAAGTACATAAGTAGATGTCCTAAATGCCAAAAGTCGAAAACAACGACAAACACAAAAACACCTCTGACCGTTACAGAAACGCCGATAAATGCGTTCGACAGAGTGATAGTGGACACTATAGGTCTTGTAGCTATTCCAGTACCAAATAAATCCGCTAATACAGTTGCAAAAGCAATATTTGAATCTCTTATACTGAAGTTTGGTCCGATGAAGACGTTCATTTCGGACATGGGAACTGAATATAAACATTTTATTATTAATGACCTGTGCAAATACTTAAAGATAGACAATTTAACGTCTACAGCACACCACCACCAGACAGTTGGAACAGTAAAAAGAAGTCATAGAACTTTCAACGAGTACATACGTTCTTACATATCGGTTGATAAAACTGATTGGGATGTATGGCTCCAATATTTGTTTACTGTTTTGTTTACTGTTTCAACACGACCCCCTCTATGGCACACAATTATTGTCCATATGAGTTAGTTTTCAGCAAACAAAGTAATTTGCCATTTAATTCAGTAAGTAATATAAGTCCATTATACAATATAGATGACTATGCTAAAGAAAGTAAATATATTTATTTGTTGGCTGGCTCGAGGTCCGTGTTTGTTAAAACAAACAATGAAAACAATTTTATTTAATTTGCTTCCGATATATTTCGGTTGCACATCGGCAAACCGTCTTCAGGGCACTAACACCAAGATACAAAAAACAATTAACAATTATAATACAATAAATTAAACATTATTTCGATCATTTTACATACATTATTTTACACGTCTGCGCTTTTTGACGTGGAGATTGTAACTGAGGTTGTTTGGCTGTTTAAGAGGTCTCTGTACAAGTGAGTGCAATTTTCTGTGTCTGTCTTGTAGTTTAGTCGTTTGTTGGTTGGTGTGTTAATTATGTGTAGCATTTCCAATGTGTGTCGCTTGTTATAGTGTTGTTCTTGTTGTAAGATTGTTGTTTCATCAAAATTTGGTGTGTGGTTGCTTTTTATACAATGGGTCATAAGTGCTGTTTTCTGTATATTATTTTGATGTCTTAGTTTGAAGTCCGATTTATGTTGACTAATCCTTGTTTTTAGCTTCGATTTTGTTGTACCTATGTAGACACTATTGCACTTGTTGTTGGTTTCCCCGCCACATGGTATTTGGTAAACGACGTTGCTTTTGTCGATCATCGGGATTTTCGACTTTATCTTGTTGAAGAATTTTTGTAATGTATTCGTCGGTTTGTGTGCTATTTTTATATCTTGTTTGTTATAACAGTCTGAGTTTGTGAGGCGTTCTGATAGTCGTGGTACGTATATTAGTGATTTGTATATTTTAGCAGGTTCTGTTGGCTTTTTTCTTTCGATTTGTCGTCTTTTTAATAATGTTTTGATTATATTTGGGGGGAAGTCATTTTTGGTCAAGAGTTTTTTGATTTCATGTTCGATTTCTTTGTGGTATATTGTGTCCGATATGTTCATCATTCTATTCATACAGCCTAGTGCTGTATTGATTATCATACTCTTTGGGTGGTTTGAATTGAAGTTGAGTATTCGTCCGGAGGCTATGGGTTTCCTATACCACTTTATTTTGAGTGTGTTGTCCATTCTGCTTACAATAGAGTCTAAAAATGGTAATTTCCCGTCCTTTTCTAATTCCATGGTAAATTTTATCTGCTTGTGGAAGGAATTCAATTCTTTTAGAATTTTCTCCACTTCTATTTTGTTAGTTATGGCAAAAAGGTCATCTACATATTTGGTCAAGAGTCTTGGTTTTATTTTTAATTTATCTGTAATCTTGTCCAACAGTTCCTCCATTAATATATCTGCGATTACTAGGGAAGCCGGTGATCCCATTGGCATTCCTTTTAGTTGTGTGTATATTTTGTCTTCGTATTTGAAATATCTGTTTTCTTGAATGCAAAATCTAACTATGTCCATAAATAGTTGTTTCGGTATACTCGTGTGCTCTTCTAATTTGGTCCATTTTTGTCTTATTGTGTCAAGTGCTAATTCTATTGGTATGCTGGGGAATAAGGATACTACGTCAAAAGATACTAATGTTTCTTCTTCTCCAATATGGGAGTTGTTAACTCTGTCTTTAAAATCTACCGCGTTCTTGATGTTGTACCTAGAGTCCATTGTCAGATTTTTTAATATTTGTATTATATATTTGCACAGCCCGTAAGATGGAGATCCGATGGAAGAACATATTGGTCTCAGTGGCGTTCCTTCCTTGTGTATTTTTGGTAGTCCATATATCCTCGGAGGTACCGCTGTTGTTGTAGTCATCTTATTTCTTTCGTCCTTTGAAATAAGACCCATCCTGAATAATTGTGCTACGAAGTTGTTATTCTTTGTCTGTAGTCTTGATGTCGGATCCAGTCTCAGTGTTCTATACGCGCATAAGTCGTCTAAAATATTTGTCATTTTATTTTTATATTCATCCTCATCCATTGCTACGGTTTTGTTGCCCTTATCCGACGATAGAATTTTAATATTTATATTTTCTTTCAATAATTTTCGTGTCTGTTCCACTGTGTCCAGTATTGCTCGATCCCTACTGTTTTGGTTGTTCTTGGTTTTATGCTCTTTGACTAACAAAGAGAATTTTGTGCGCGCCGACTCTTGTGTTTCCTTTTCTTTTATGGTTTGTACTAGCTCCTCACCGTCTGCGATGTATTTCAAGAGAGGAAAATCTTTCTTGCTGATTGGGAGAGCGAACTTCGGCCCTTTTGCGAGTAACGCTACGACGTTTGGCGGGAATTCTATTTTTGTTTTGTTTACGAACCACTCTCTTTGAGTGTTGTTGTCCGCTAAGGCTAGGTTCCGTTGATCTCGTAACTTATCGTGTTTCGTTTCTTGTCTTTTCTTAAGTGTTGTTGTTATTTTGTTTTCTATATTTCTCTCGCTCTCAAAAAACGCTTTTGCGTCATCTGTGATCATCAGTTGTTCTATGTTTGTTTTTGCTTTTTGCATATGTTTTGCTTGTTCTTGTAATAGGTTGTGTTTGTGTTTTATAAGTAAGTTTAATATTTTGGTATGGTAAAAATGTGTGTGTCTAGTCAATGTTCTTGTTATGTCAGGGTGGGTTTTATTGCCAGTGGTCAGTATGGTCAAATGCTGTGTCAAGTTTTTGATGAAGTTAGGTATTAAATTTGATTTTCTACATTTTAACAAAAATTTTAAACTAGATTTAAGTTTAGTTAATTTAACCAGTGTTAGCTGGAATTTATTAAATGTTCTTTTGGAATCCTTGTATTTAGTTTTTATTTTTGCGTAGCTCATGTTGGTTGCTGTGCATACGGCGTGCCTTCCGTTGATATTTACTGATGGCTCTGGGGACCTTTCCATATTTCAAAATATTTGTTTGGCTGGGTCGAGGTCCGTGTTTGTTAAAACAAACAATGAAAACAATTTTATTTAATATTTGCTTCCGATATATTTCGGTTGCACATCGGCAAACCGTCTTCAGGGCACTAACACCAAGATACAAAAACAATTAACAATTATAATACAATAAATTAAACATTATTTCGATCATTTTACATACATTATTTTACACGTCTGCGCTTTTTGACGTGGAGATTGTAACTGAGGTTGTTTGGCTGTTTAAGAGGTGTCTGTACAAGTGAGTGCAATTTTCTGTGTCTGTCTTGTAGTTTAGTCGTTTGTTGGTTGGTGTGTTAATTATGTGTAGCATTTCCAATGTGTGTCGCTTGTTATAGTGTTGTTCTTGTTGTAAGATTGTTGTTTCATCAAAATTTGGTGTGTGGTTGCTTTTTATACATTCGGTGGCTTCGATGTCGTTGCCATTGCGCTCCCGCCTATCCTGTGGTGCTAATAATTAATTTGCGTTTCACCAACCTTTTATTTCAGATGTAAGGCGGCACTGATCCAAACAAGGTGGACATTCTCCTCCCCTCCGTCAACAAAATTAACCGGTCATAATTCTTTATATTAGTTATGTATAATTGTTGGCATTAATTAAGACGATTGTAAAATTATTAATTTCTAAAGCTTCATTTTTTACAGAATACATATTTTCTAAAAATCAAAAGGAACTGACGACGAAAGTACTGCCAAAGGTTATTGCTAGTCGCCGCAAAAAAAAAGAAAGGATGGGGACAAGGTATCCGCTGAACTAAATATGTGTATAAAAAAATTATGTTTTATGTGTGTTGAAGCACTTAATATACCTTGCCTGCCTAAAGAGCTCTTTGGCGGTAAGTGCAAAAATAAAATAATAATAACATATTATGTACATAGGTACATATATAAATATAAGTGGGTATCGTTCGTGCAAGTCTTAACAACAAAACAAGAAAGAGGCTCTTGTCGGGAGCTCCCGACTAGGGAATACCCTGAAACCTCATCTACCAACACCAAATGAAGCTCGCGCTACTCGCTCGTTTGCTATAGCAGCAATAAAAATAAATGTAAAATAAAAACTGTTTCCCCGATAGGTCTCCAACTCATAGTAGACCACACTATTTGCAAACGGCTCTACTCAACAGCCACGCCAAGAATTGAGTGGTAATATGAAAAAAACGGAGTAAGATAGCAACGCAGAAAACAGTACAATCGCAATTGCAATGCTGTTCATGTGTGTGTGTACATGTGCATACGGAAATTCTTGCAATTTTCGCTAGCTGCCTTAAACAAGTGGCCAGCCAAAACACATTTTCTTTAATAACTTTTGTGTATTCTCAAAAAGTCAATTGCATTAAAATTGTGGCTTAAATTGGTGGGCAATACAATTTGGTTTATTGACTTGATTAATAGTTTTGTGATGGAAGCGGGGAGGTAACGAAATCTAAAAAATGAAAGATACTTGATATATTTATACTATTCTAGAAGCAACATATCAAGTTTGATGACTCTAGCTCATATTATTTACCCTATTTGGTCGAAAAACATCATTTCGATATCGATTTTATCGATTGCTTGGAAACGGAGTAAGTTATCGATTATCGGAAACAAACTCGTCCTGCGCATGGACTAGGATGACCTACAAATTTCAAATCAAATTTCTCTAGCTCTCATAGGTTCTGAAATCTGACAGACGGACATGGCTAGTTCGACTTGGCTGTTGATGCTGATCAAGAATATATACTTTATGGGGTCGGAGATGTTTCCTTCTGTCTGTTACATATATTTGCACAAATACATTATACCCTTTTTACACATTTTTAATGGGCTTAGGGTATAAAAAATCTATTTCTTTATTTGGCAGGTGCAAAACTTTTGGGCCTTTCTATCCCCGTTGGCCATTAATTAGGTTTATTTAAATGGAATTAGATATACCCAGGTGTGTATGTGCGTACACATAATACTAACCAAAAAAACTAAATCTAATTATCTACAAAATTTTCTCTTTTTAGACTCAAATATGAGTCTGCTTCTGACACTCTGATGATGTGGGCGTGCTCTCGTCCGTGACCACTTCTTAGCCAATCCTTCTGGATAACGCCTGTCAGTCGCCTTGAACTTCCGCGGAGATCGGTAGTGTTTTCTGTGCATTCCCGTGCGTGTGTATGTTCAGTGCATCCCAGGCAAAAAACAAACAAAAAGTGACAGTGACACTATCTAAGCCCGCCCCAGGGCTTAACAAACAAATCGCGCCTGCAGAGCGCGAAAAAACAATTGTGCTGCCTCTGGCAGCTAAACTATATATATATATAAACATATATAAACATTTAAATTGTATTTTTTTTTTTACACAAAAGTGCAACCGCGTGCGATCGTAAGAGAGCAAGCTTTTGCTAAGCTCAATCTGCGCTCAGCTGATCGCCTTAACTCAGCCGTAGTGTGTGTGTGTCCGTGTGAGTGAGCAGAGCTTTCGCAAGAGAGCTTTTGCCTAGACTCACTAACACAAGTAAAGCACTAGCCAATAGGAGAACAATCAGTGCTGGCAAGTCAGTCACTGACCGTGACAGTGCTGACACTTTCCAGTCACCGTTTCGCTCCCCGTTCACCAAAGTCACTTTTCACAAAAATACTGGAGATTTTTGTAAATAAGGGCAGCTAGTAAATTTTGGTCTACATCTCACCTAATGGCGTCCAACAAGCCGAATCCACTCATCCCTGACTATCCTGCGTCACCTATATACAACCCGTCGGATAATGTGCTACCGCCATACATCACGCTGTGCAGGGGTACTACGCTACTCACCACGTCGTGCATCACCACAACTGCCTGCTCCCTAGGAACGACTACGGTAACGTCGTCCCTCGCACATGGCATCAGCTCCCAAGGCCCCGCAATCCCGTCCATTCCTGGCGCGAATCCTGCTACAAGCCCGGATCTCCACGCGTTTTTGAATAATTACCCGCCCAAGACTGCACGTACTTGGCAAGGTCAATGGTTTAAGGCCACAAAAAGAGAAGGTGGCAATCTCTCCACCCGTATCGCCCGTAAGAAGACGAGCACCACCGAAGCCAAGAAAGCCAGCCAAAACCGGTTTGCGGCCCTCTGTGACGAAGAGGAAAGCGACATGGACACGGAAGTAGAGCTAGCCACCAACAAGGAAGCTTGCGCCGACGAGGACGTAGATGATAGGCCATCCACCTCGCACGCAGCTCGCGCAAGGGCCAGCAGGCAACAAACGGCAAATAAAAAGCTTGCCGCACACCCGCAACCCACCCAGACGGCGCCTCCCAATGAGCGGCCTGCCTCTAAGGTGCCGAGAATAACTGGTCCAAACGTCCTCAGTTTCACCAAGTTCTGCAAGGAACTAGACAGCATCCTAGGCGCGGACACTTACACCGTCAGATCGCTTAATTCTGGCGACTGCATCGTCCAATGCCGCAACTCAGACGAATACCGAACGCTGGCAAGGCACCTTCGCGAGAACGGCTGCCTGTTTCACCACCACCAGCTTGCAGAAGACCGGCCGTACCGCATAGTTCTACGAAATATCCACCACGAGGTCGCATCCGAAGATATTTCAGCGCAATTGGCAGAAAAGGGGCACCACGTTGTCCGCATATACACCCCGCGTAACAGAGTCAATAACGAACCACTAAATATGAGATTTGTTGACCTGAGGAAAGCGGAGAACAATAACCTTGTCAAATCAATAACAGTACTATGCAGGCACAAAGTTTCGTGGGAGAAGCCTCGCAAGACGTCGGGCCCTGTACAATGCAACAGATGCCAAGAGTACGGGCACACAAAATCTTACTGCTCGAGACACTATGTGTGCAAGGAGTGTGGGGACAACCATCCAAGCAACGAGTGCACACTTGGCAAGGACGAGAATCGGTGTTGTCACCACTGTGGAGAAGCACACGCAGCAAACTTCAAAGGCTGCAAGAAGTACCTGCAATATGCTTTCCAACAGAAAAACCAGCACAAGGCAAATGGCAGAAATGCAAGCCGCTCCAGAGATCCCCGCCCCAAAACAGCCGCTCCTGCCTGCAGCTTCGTGCCCGGCCAACAATCCTTTGCCAGCGTCCTCCGCGGTACCCAGCCCGCAGAGCGCAGTGCCCGCTCATCGTCTCGCAGAAGAAACACTGGCAGTACTCCCAGCCAATCACAACCTGTTGCCGACAACTGCCCCAACTCAGCCCTTGAGCTCATGATGAAGCAAATGTTCGCTAGATTCGACCAACTGATGTCTCTCATACAGACTCTTTTACAAGCGCTAATGCACACTAGCGCCAAAAATAACAGTGCCTAAAATGAGCTCCCTCAGGATAGCACTATGGAACGCCAACGGAGTCTTTTCGAAAGCGAATGAGATCACAGCCTTCATCGAACTCCACCACATCGATGTGTTTCTGCTCACGGAGACTCACTTCTGCTCTCGAATCACCCTCAGAGTGCCAGGCTACACTCTCCACACCGCCAACCACCCAGACAACAGCCAACATGGAGGAGCAGCAATATTGATCAGGTCGTCCTTGTCGCACCACCCACTTGAGTCATCCTGCCACTGGCATATGCAGGCTGCTGCTATCCGACTCGGATCCAGCAGAGGCGACTTCAATCTCGCCTCTGTATACTGCCCTCCGGCCTTGAGAGTGACTGAGGCACACTTTCAAGCCCTTTTCGACACAGCCACTGGAGAGGCAACGTGCTACCCATATAGGGCTACTGCAACACCAAGTGCACTTGACTTCGGGCTCTACAAGGGATTCAGACAGGAACAGCTGCGAATACGAAGCCTCCTTGACCTGACGTCGGATCACCTCCCATTACTGATTGAGCTCGAGGAGACTCCCAAGTGGGAAGTTGGAATCCGCAAAATGCTCCCGCCGCGCTCTAACTTGGAAGTATACCGGGCCTGCCTCGAGGACACATTAGAGCTCAACGTCACCATAAATACGGCAAGTGAACTGGAGAGCTACGTTGACCACCTCACAGCGAAAATTACGGAAGCTGCTAGACGTGCAGCCCCGCAAACCCTGCCTCACACTCGTACCTTCAGAAGGTCCCTACTAAACCCTGAAGCCAGGAGTCTCCTTGCCGACAAAAGACGTCTAAGGAGGCTGTACATCCGCAACGGAGACCTCTCTACCAAGGCAGAAATGGTAAGCGCGTCCAACCGGCTGCTGGCTAGGACTCGAACGGAAAATCTAGACAGCTTCCTCGAAGCAACTGGGCATGACGGCAACAGCACCTTTTCAGTGTGGAAGCTTACCAGAAGCATTAAAAGGCAAACAGTTTTTACCTCCCCGATCACGGACCACTCTGGCCTCTGGCTCCGATCGGACGAGGAAAAGGCCAATGCGTTTGCTGACTACTTGGAGACAACCTTCAAGCCATTCGACTTCGCAGATGTTGCACAGCGCCGTAAAGTAGCCGAGTCACTGGACGCTCCACTGCAGATGGCTCTCCCGATAAGAAGCATCTCCCCCGCGGAAATCGGGACACAGCTGAAGGTGTCATGGCGCTCGCCACAATTTTCAACTCCATGCTCCGCCTTGGCCACTTTCCGAAGCAATGGAAACATGCGAAAATTGTGATGATCGCCAAACCCGGTAAGCCGCTAACTCAACTTGAGTCCTACCGCCCTATAAGCCTTCTGCCGACGCTCTCAAAAGTCTTTGAGCGACTTCTGCTAAGCCGTCTTTTAGAACTCGACGAGGTCACGCGCCTGGTCCCGGATCATCAGTTTGGCTTCAGAAAGTCTCACGGCTGCCCCGAGCAGGTCCACCGGGAAGTAAAACATGTACTAGAAGCTTTTGAGCAGAAGCAATACTGCGTCGGCGTTTTCCTCGATGTCAAACAAGCGTTTGACAAGGTCTGGCACGATGGTCTTCTGTTCAAGATCAAACTGATACTCCCAGCGCCATACTTCAGCATCCTTAGATCCTTTCTGGCAGGACGCACCTTTAATGTGGCCGTTAAAGACCAAAGGTCGGCAATTAAGGGCATCAGAGCAGGTGTCCCACAAGGCAGCGTCCTCGGTCCGATGCTGTACACGCTGTATACGGCGGACCTGCCCACACAAGGACAAAGCAATGAAGACCTCAGCCCTGCGAGACTGCTGGTGGCAACATATGCGGACGACACTGCCTTCCTAGCCTCCCACAAAAATCTGCAAGCTGCTACAAGTGCAGTGCAGGACTGGCTGCTGCAGATCGAAACCTGGACAGCTATGTGGAACATCGCTATAAACTGTGCCAAGTCCGCCTGCGTCACTTTTACGCTGCGCCCAGACAGCTGCCAGGGGCTACGGTTCGATGGAGGAACCATTGAGCAGACCAACTCTTTCTGCTACTTGGGTGTCCACCTGGATCGAAGGCTCATATGGGGGCCTCACATCGCAGCAACGAGAGCAAAATGCCTGAGAAGACTTCAAAAGCTCGATTGGCTACTAAAGCCTCAAAGCAAGCTGCACATATCCACGAAGACACTGCTTATCAAAACGATGGTAACGCCTATCTGGACATATGCGATCCAAGTTTGGGGCACGGCATCAGCACACCAGCTCCGTCGCATAAGAGAGGTCCAAGCCAAGGCAGCACGCAAGGTTGCTGGCCTGCCATGGTACGTAACAAAAGACGCCATCGAACGCGATCTCCGCCTAACAAAGGTCGGAGATCAGCTCAACTTCTTCAGCAGCCGATACTCCGACAAATTGGTGCAGCATCCGAACGCGGCCGCAAGGGCCCTGGCTGAGCCCATCAGTGAGAGGCGCCTCCGAAGGCTACACCCCGACGATCTACCAACGAGACGCATCACTTGAACATCCCTTTCCCATTATTGTTATATATTTTTAAGTCTGTAATTATCATTTAAGTTATTAAATAATAACTATACACTATACCCTTAACTCCGCTTGGTAGAGATCAGAAGGCACTGATCGATTCCAGCGCAAAATAAAAAACTTTTTTTAAAAAAAAAAAAAAAAAGGATAACGCCTGTGAAAAGTTCGCCGAGGGTATGGCTGACTTCTGCCCCTGAGCCGGAATTTTGCTTGAGTGCTAATCTGTTGGCCCGCTGGTTCGAGAGATTCTTAGACGGACTGAAGTCTTCACCGTGGATCTTTTTGTTGCCGGAACCGTTAGTCGCTATCAATTATATATATTGATAGTTCAACGGCGTTGTCAGTGATGCATGTAAAAGGCATCCCTTCTATGTACGGTCTGAACTTCTTTATTGCCAGTATCGACGCTAAGCACTGCCTTTCAGTGACGGAATAGTTCCGTTAGTGTATATTCAACTTGGCTGAAAAGAAGGTCGTTCCAGATCATCGGTGTCTTTTTGGAGCAACACCGATCCCACGCAGTACTGAGACGCATTGCACTGCACAAAAAAGGGCTTGAAAAGTCCGCGTGCACGAGCACCGGGGCCGTGGTCAGTGCCGTCTTTAACTGCTCAACGTTTTGTGTTGCCTCGTCGCTCAACGCAAACTTGCCGCTATCATTTTCTAACATTTCGGTAAGTGGTGTGGCCATGGTGGCGAAATCTCACATAAAGCGCCGGTACCAACCTGCTGTACCTAAAAATGGGCACGCTTCTTTGCGCGAACGAGGCACGCGGATTCGTTTGATAGCCTTTCGGGGTCCATGCGAAGCGTACCACCACCAATAATAAATCCGAGATATTTTAATGCCTTGAAGCATAATTTGGATTTTTGCCGTCCGGTTAAGAGGTTCGCTTCCTATATGCTAGCTTCCCACTCGTCGCAGATATCTTAAAGGAGTTTGAAAATCTGGGGAAATAACTGGTAGATCGTCCAAATACACAAAGACGTTGAACCGTAGCTCGGTGGGAATCACCTTGTCCATCAGACGAACTAGTTGTGCTGCATAGCATAGCCCAAATACCATGAGTCGAAACTGGTAAAGGCTTTTGTCATCTAGTTCGTCTTGCCAATACGCGAACTTAACATCTACACCGGAGATGTAGTAGATCTGTTCTTTCCTAGATAAGATGCCTTCTATACAGGGTAGTGGATACGCGTCTTTCACTGTCAAATTGTTGAGCTTGCGTGCATAGGTTTTCACACTACTGTTGTGCGGTTACTCAATGGGCTGTTGCACTCTTCTATAACCCCCAACTCAACATTTTGTCTTTTTTATCATCCACTACTTTCTGCATCGCTGGCGATAACGGGTAGGGTCTATCTTTGAACGGTTGGCCACATTCTACTAAGTCGATAGTGTGCTTCTCTAAGTCCGTCATTCCTATTCCGCTACGTTCAAAAGACAAAAACTCCCGCTTGACAGCCTGAAACTCTATCCTTTCTTCCCTAGACAGCTCCCATGACAGCTCCTCTCTCGCGCATAGTGCGTCATCGGCACAGCCAAGAGCTCTTCCAACTGGCGTTCCATGGAGATTAGCTTCTCGGGGCCAAAAATGAATGGGACTAGGTTGAATGCTCGCCAGAAATCAATCCCGAAATAGACTCGCTGTTCCAGGTAGGGGCAGATAAAATACGTTACATTTTTATGCTGTTCCCCGTACGAGATTGGGAGTTCTACCCGATCTATAGTCGATTTATCCTCTCCTCTAGCGGTTTTGACTATAGAAACGTAAGGTTGCATCGTAACCCCTAATTCTTCAACAAACTCTCGACTTTCTTTTCCCAGCAGATTAACGCTCACTCCTGTGTCTTAGAGACCTCTTATATAATGGGTACCCGTGAGTACCTCGGTAAATACACGCGAGTCGGGTTTTTCGCATCTTCTGACCTCGTCTTCCGCCCGCTCCTTCACAAGGCGACGGAAGCGGTCTCGTGCATTCCTAATTCGGCGTGTCACTACTCGCATCACATCTAAATGCCTAGCCTCAAATATCTTATTTCTTACTTCTAAGTATTTTCTCCATCTTACTTCAGGAGCTAAATACCTAATTAAATTCATACCCTTATTCCTATAAATTTCTTCTGGTCGCTCGGCTATTCCTTCTTTTGGGCGGACTGCATCCCCGAACGTGAGTCGTCCTGCCTCTTCACGCTCACCTAACCGTTTCCCGAGCATTCTGGAGATTTAGACGAAATGGTGCCTGGACAGCCACATTTAAAACAAAACAGTTTGCGATCGGTAGATGTACAATCTCTGAAATCATGGCCGCACTCCCCACAGTTCCAGTATCCGGGTCTGTTGGTCCGCCTCTGATCTGAACGCACTTCTTCCACGATTTCTTCGATCTCCGCCTCTAGCTCATTCGCCATGGGTTTTTGCCCTACGCTATGTCGTGGCGTTGTCGCATAGACTGGTTGGTTATGACGCTATCCGAAATTGGCTTCCACCTCATTGACCTCATCCCGCAACCGATCGACTGCGAATATCTCCATCGCGTATACGCGAATTGAGCTACATTTTCTCTAAGACCTTGCTCTAATTTTTTCACCATATGTCGGTCGAATAAAGTCAAGTTCTATAGTCGAGATGCTAGTTGTCGCATGGCGTTGATATAATCGTCTGTCCCTTCTCCAGGCCTTTGGTCAGGTCATATTCAGACCACGGACCACGAAATCTATCAAGCATCGCCCTTCTCAGAACTGGCCAAGTACCGACTCTTGATTGCCTCACATGCAGCCAATAGAACTTCTCTCCATGGGCATTGTTATTGGTGCTGAAGGAATTCTATCCGGAACACCAAATCTTCGATCGAACTATGACTGTTTTCCCCGTCGATCGAAACTGCGCATCTCTCCACCTTACAAGTGTGTTTTGCCTGATGATCGAGATTGGTGTAGAGATGGTCATATGGTTCCTCTCCCTCGTCTCTACCACCTAACCAAAGTCTTGGAAATGACAAAGGGTTTTGCAGCTCTCGGGTAGCCGCTCGTCAGTCATCCATCTCCGGGCTGCTCATTCTGTCCTCTGGGCTAATATGCACTTTCTGGGTTGGAAGAGGTGGCCCTTTAAAACGGATGTGATTTTAATTATCTTTGGGTATGGCCCCACGATTAGTCGGCCCTGCAGGTGGAACTGCCTTTGGCCGAACCGCCGGAGCTTCAGAGTTTTCTGTCTCTTGTGCAGCTGCACTTTATTAAGGAGTTGCGTCATGCTCTGCATTCCGGCCCAGATCTCCTCCCTAATCGCATCACTTATACCCTCGGATAATGACTGTCTATAAGTGGCCTGGGCTTGAGCTAATGCCACACTTACAGTTGACTTTTCTGCGGAACCTAACCCCGGCGGTAGCGGTTAGTATACATCATGCCCTTCTTCGTTATTTTTTAAAAGGGTGTAAGCATTGAGTAATAAATATACAGAGGAGACTTTTGTATCAAAAGCTCTTTTTCAAATAATGAGACGCAAGATTGCGAGGTTGCAAACACAAATTGCTGTCTGCAGCTACTTCTGCCGTTGCCCAAACTTTAATGACAACTTCAGAACATTTTCAATAAGAACCAATAACAAAAACCAATAACCCCTGCCCGCCGTTTCGAACTGTCGCACAAAACTACACCAAATCTACTCATCACTAAACAGCCGATTCCAAAACGTAAACAAAGGCCAGCGGCAGAGGTACGCTAAACAAAGGTAATTAAACTACATAAACTCAAAAACAAATCGGACATAAAAATAATTGTTTGGCTGGCTCGAGGTCCGTGTTTGTTAAAACAAACAATGAAAACAATTTTATTTAATATTTGCTTCCGATATATTTCGGTTGCACATCGGCAAACCGTCTTCAGGGCACTAACACCAAGATACAAAAACAATTAACAATTATAATACAATAAATTAAACATTATTTCGATCATTTTACATACATTATTTTACACGTCTGCGCTTTTTGACGTGGAGATTGTTACTGAGGTTGTTTGGCTGTTTAAGAGGTGTCTGTACAAGTGAGTGCAATTTTCTGTGTCTGTCTTGTAGTTTAGTCGTTTGTTGGTTGGTGTGTTAATTATGTGTAGCATTTCCAATGTGTGTCGCTTGTTATAGTGTTGTTCTTGTTGTAAGATTGTTGTTTCATCAAAATTTGGTGTGTGGTTGCTTTTTATACAATGGGTCATAAGTGCTGTTTTCTGTATATTATTTTGATGTCTTAGTTTGAAGTCCGATTTTTGTTGACTAATCCTTGTTTTTAGCTTCGATTTTGTTGTACCTATGTAGACACTATTGCACTTGTTGTTGTTTTCCCCGCCACATGGTATTTGGTAAACGACGTTGCATTTGTCGATCATCGGGATTTTCGACTTCATCTTGTTGAAGAATTTTTGTAATGTATTCGTCGGTTTGTGTGCTATTTTTATATCTTGTTTGTTATAACAGTCTGAGTTTGTGAGGCGTTCTGATAGTCGTGGTACGTATATTAGTGATTTGTATATTTTAGCAGGTTCTGTTGGCTTTTTTCTTTCGATTTGTCGTCTTTTTAATAATGTTTTGATTATATTTGGGGGGAAGTCATTTTTGGTCAAGAGTTTTTTGATTTCATGTTCGATTTCTTTGTGGTATATTGTGTCCGATATGTTCATCATTCTATTCATACAGCCTAGTGCTGTATTGATTATAATACTCTTTGGGTGGTTTGAATTGAAGTTAAGTATTCGTCCGGAGGCTATGGGTTTCCAATACCACTTTATTTTGAGTGTGTTGTCCATTCTGCTTACAATAGAGTCTAAAAATGGTAATTTCCCGTCCTTTTCTAATTCCATGGTAAATTTTATCTGCTTGTGGAAGGAATTCAATTCTTTTAGAATTTTCTCCACTTCTATTTTGTTAGTTATGGCAAAAAGGTCATCTACATATTTGGTCAAGAGTCTTGGTTTTATTTTTAATTTATCTGTAATCTTGTCCAACAGTTCCTCCATTAATATATCTGCGATTACTGGGGAAGCCGGTGATCCCATTGGCATTCCTTTTAGTTGTGTGTATATTTTGTCTTCGTATTTGAAATATCTGTTTTCTTGAATGCAAAATCTAACTATGTCCATAAATAGTTGTTTCGGTATACTCGTGTGCTCTTCTAATTTGGTCCATTTTTGTCTTATTGTGTCAAGTGCTAATTCTATTGGTATGCTGGGGAATAAGGATACTACGTCAAAAGATACTAATGTTTCTTCTTCTCTAATATGGGAGTTGTTAACTCTGTCTTTAAAATCTACCGCGTTCTTGATGTTGTACCTAGAGTCCATTGTCAGATTTTTTAATATTTGTATTATATATTTGCACAGCCCGTAAGATGGAGATCCGATGGAAGAACATATTGGTCTCAGTGGCGTTCCTTCCTTGTGTATTTTTGGTAGTCCATATATCCTCGGAGGTACCGCTGTTGTTGTAGTCATCTTATTTCTTTCGTCCTTTGAAATAAGACCCATCCTGAATAATTGTGCTACGAAGTTGTTATTCTTTGTCTGTAGTCTTGATGTCGGATCCAGTCTCAGTGTTCTATACGCGCATAAGTCGTCTAAAATATTTGTCATTTTATTTTTATATTCATCCTCATCCATTGCTACGGTTTTGTTGCCCTTATCCGACGATAGAATTTTAATATTTATATTTTCTTTCAATAATTTTCGTGTCTGTTCCACTGTGTCCAGTATTGCTCGATCCCTACTGTTTTGGTTGTTCTTGGTTTTATGCTCTTTGACTAACAAAGAGAATTTTGTGCGCGCCGACTCTTGTGTTTCCTTTTCTTTTATGGTTTGTACTAGCTCCTCACCGTCTGCGATGTATTTCAAGAGAGGAAAATCTTTCTTGCTGATTGGGAGAGCGAACTTCGGCCCTTTTGCGAGTGACGCTACGGCGTTTGGCGGGAATTCTATTTTTGCTTTGTTTACGAACCACTCTCTTTGAGTGTTGTTGTCCGCTAAGGCTAGGTTCCGTTGATCTCGTAACTTATCGTGTTTCGTTTCTTGTATTTTCTTAAGTGTTGTTGTTATTTTGTTTTCTATATTTCTCTCGCTCTCAAAAAACGCTTTTGCGTCATCTGTGGTCATCAGTTGTTCTATGTTTGTTTTTGCTTTTTCCATATGTTTTGCTTGTTCTTGTAATAGGTTGTGTTTGTGTTTTATAAGTAAGTTTAATATTTTGGTATGGTAAAAATGTGTGTGTCTAGTCAATATTCTTGTTATGTCAGGGTGGGTTTTATTGTCAGTGGTCAGTATGGTCAAATGCTGTGTCCAAGTTTTTGATGAAGTTAGGTATTAAATTTGATTTTCTACATTTTAACAAAAATTTTAAACTAGATTTAAGTTTAGTTAATTTTACCAGTGTTAATTGGAATTTATTAACAAACATAGAACAACTGATGATCACAGATGACGCAAAAGCGTTTTTGAGAGCGAGAGAAATATAGAAAACAAAATAACAACAACACTTAAGAAAAGACAAGAAACGAAACACGATAAGTTACGAGATCAACGGAACCTAGCCTTAGCGGACAACAACACTCAAAGAGAGTGGTTCGTAAACAAAACAAAAATAGAATTCCCGCCAAACGCCGTAGCGTCACTCGCAAAAGGGCCGAAGTTCGCTCTCCCAATCAGCAAGAAAGATTTTCCTCTCTTGAAATACATCGCAGACGGTGAGGAGCTAGTACAAACCATAAAAGAAAAGGAAACACAAGAGTCGGCGCGCACAAAATTCTCTTTGTTAGTCAAAGAGCATAAAACCAAGAACAACTAAAACAGTAGGGATCGAGCAATACTGGACACAGTGGAACAGACACGAAAATTATTGAAAGAAAATATAAATATTAAAATTCTATCGTCGGATAAGGGCAACAAAACCGTAGCAATGGATGAGGATGAATATAAAAATAAAATGACAAATATTTTAGACGACTTATGCGCGTATAGAACACTGAGACTGGATCCGACATCAAGACTACAGACAAAGAATAACAACTTCGTAGCACAATTATTCAGGATGGGTCTTATTTCAAAGGACGAAAGAAATAAGATGACTACAACAACAGTGGTACCTCCGAGGATATATGGACTACCAAAAATACACAAGGAAGGAACGCCACTGAGACCAATATGTTCTTCCATCGGATCTCCATCTTACGGGCTGTGCAAATATATAATACAAATATTAAAAAATCTGACAATGGACTCTAGGTACAACATCAAGAACGCGGTAGATTTTAAAGACAGAGTTAACAACTCCCATATTAGAGAAGAAGAAACATTAGTATCTTTTGATGTAGTATCCTTATTCCCCAGCATACCAATAGAATTAGCACTTGACACAATAAGACAAAAATGGACCAAATTAGAAGAGCACACGAGTATACCGAAACAACTATTTATGGACATAGTTAGATTTTGCATTCAAGAAAACAGATATTTCAAATACGAAGACAAAATATACACACAACTAAAAGGAATGCCAATGGGATCACCGGCTTCCCCAGTAATCGCAGATATATTAATGGAGGAACTGTTGGACAAGATTACAGATAAATTAAAAATAAAACCAAGACTCTTGACCAAATATGTAGATGACATTTTTGCCATAACTAACAAAATAGAAGTGGAGAAAATTCTAAAAGAATTGAATTCCTTCCACAAGCAGATAAAATTTACCATGGAATTAGAAAAGGACGGGAAATTACCATTTTTAGACTCTATTGTAAGCAGAATGGACAACACACTCAAAATAAAGTGGTATAGGAAACCCATAGCCTCCGGACGAATACTCAACTTCAATTCAAACCACCCAAAGAGTATTATAATCAATACAGCACTAGGCTGTATGAATAGAATGATGAACATATCGGACGCAATATACCACAAAGAAATTGAACATGAAATCAAAAAACTCTTGACCAAAAATGACTTCCCCCCAAATATAATCAAAACATTATTAAAAAGACGACAAATCGAAAGAAAAAAGCCAACAGAACCTGCTAAAATATACAAATCACTAATATACGTACCACGACTATCAGAACGCCTCACAAACTCAGACTGTTATAACAAAGAAGATATAAAAGTAGCACACAAACCGACGAATACATTACAAAAATTCTTCAACAAGATAAAGTCGAAAATCCCGATGATCGACAAAAGCAACGTCGTTTACCAAATACCATGTGGCGGGGAAACCAACAACAAGTGCAATAGTGTCTACATAGGTACAACAAAATCGAAGCTAAAAACAAGGATTAGTCAACATAAATCGGACTTCAAACTAAGACATCAAAATAATATACAGAAAACAGCACTTATCACCCATTGTATAAAAAGCAACCACACACCAAATTTTGATGAAACAACAATCTTACAACAAGAACAACACTATAACAAGCGACACACATTGGAAATGCTACACATAATTAACACACCAACCAACAAACGACTAAACTACAAGACAGACACAGAAAATTGCGCTCACTTGTACAGACACCTCTTAAACAGCCAAACAACCTCAGTAACAATCTCCACGTCAAAAAGCGAGACGTGTAAAATAATGTATGTAAAATGATCGAAATAATGTTTAATTTATTGTATTATAATTGTTAATTGTTTTTTGTATCTTGGTGTTAGTGCCCTCAAGACGGTTTGCCTATGTGCAACCGAAATATATCGGAAGCAAATTAAATAAAATTGTTTTCATTGTTTGTTTTAACAAACACGGACCTCGAGCCAGCCAACAAATAAATATTGAAATATGGAAAGGTCGCCAGAGCCATCAATGAAAGTAAATATAGATTAGAAGTAGCATATAAAAGAGCAAGAGTAATGATCGAAGAAAATAAAAGAAAGAATAAACAGTTGTACGATTCAAAAGTAAATGACATAGGAATATCAATAGGAGATAAGGTCTTACTAAGAAACGAAACAGGCCATAAGCTAGATTTTAATTATATTGGACCATATAAGGTCACTGGTATAGAGGATAGAGATAATATAGTAATATCAGATACTAAAAACAAAAAACAAATAGTTCATAAGGATAGATTACAAGTTTTTAATGCTTAATAATCCAAAATTTTCTTTATGAATTCAAATTCCAAAAAAAAAACAAAAAAAAAATAAAATAAAAATATATGACGGCCTGATCAGCCAAATGAAAAAAAAATGTTTTAAAAATAAACGAATTATTACAATAAAATTTATCTTTAAACAAAATTTTTATACCTTTAATACTTTTGTATTTTTATCTTCCAATATTTTTAAATTTTTTGTTATATCCAAAAATTTCAATTAAAAAAAAAAAAACCCCAATAATTAAGTTCATTTAATAGATAATTTAATACACATGCATAATGTATATGCCCTTACAGAATATGTACTTAAATATAAAGTATGCAGCACTTTGTTGCATACAATATCAATAATATAGTAAACAAGCCCAGAGCCACTTTATGTATTGGCTCTGTCTCATATTACGCAGCGCGGTTCACTAGCCACACTAGCTGACCGTTTATGCTTACGCTGCATATCCCACGCTCCGTCTGAGCGCATTCCGCGAGCAATATATATACTCACTAATACAGGCATATGCGAGCTACTCCCTCTCCCTCTCTTTGTAGCTGTTAACCAATAACAGCATAAGTATATATGTATATATGTATATATATATGTATGTATGTATTTTTAAAGCCGAATAAATTCATTCACAAGATACCCACAAAACTGCACTGACGTGCTGATTGTTTTCATTTACATACATTTAAGGAAAAACACCAAGTCTATTTCTACAGCTGCTCGCAGTTTGGGAGTGTCTTCTGCGGGCATATCCCCGTCGATTTTGGCAAAAACTGCATCCAGAACGTTGGTAGCTGAGCACCACTCGGGAATATGTTTAACCTTCAGCATGACTTTTTCAGAGATCGTTTTAACCTCCGCGAGCTCTCCCATCTTCTCTTGCACAGCCTTAAGTAGTTTCGCTGTTGCATCGTCTCCTACTTTTTCCATCTGCAGGAGCAGCTCTCCAGCGGCTGTTCTAAGTATTTTTGTGACGTTTTCCCTGTATTTTTGCAGGGATTCATCGTTTTTGCACTGCCCTTAGGACCTCGGGCATCTGGTCTGCTTGGCATTTTGCGTGGCTTTTTTGGTCGGCGGTTAACTTGTTGCCACGTACTCTCCTTAGCGGGTCCTTCCTTAATGCGTGGAGCTGGCCGTGCTTGGCTGTTGCTCTCATTGGCTGCGGTGTTACGAGGTGGTGGCTCTTCTCGGATTCTTTGCCTCAGTGGTTGGCCCATCTTTGCTGCCGGGCTTACTGACTTCGGCGCTGGTGTACGTGTGCTCGTAGGCATCTTCTTTTTGTTGTTGCGGTTCGATTTCGGAGCACCTGGTTGCGTGTCGCTAGGCTTCTTAGCGATTTCCTTGCAATTGGGGCAGATTGTTGCTGTCAGCACCTGGTCCTCTATTTGAGAGCATACTGCCTCCTGAATCTTCTTCATTTGCGCAAGGGAACCCTTCATTCCCTGGTTTATGTGGCGCACCACAGGCTTTTTCTCATTAACGAGATAGATTATGTCGTCTAGGATTTTGCCTAATTGCTTCATCTGGCTGCAGCAGGAGTCTTTTACGCTCTTTGCTCGCTTAGACGGCGTTTTCCGGGGCGTGCTCTCAGGGCTTCCTGAGTTCCTGCCTTGCATTTGGCAGCGTCGCATTTGGTCTGAAAGGGTGCATCGGCTTTGTTGGCCTGCGGTGGAGTTCTAGCGACTCTGCTAGATTTTGCAAAAGCGAGACATTCTTCGCACTGTATAGTCTCTGCCTCGCACGTTGTTGTTGTTATTGCCTCTATTGTTGCGGGATGGAGGTGTCCCCCTGGTGGTTTGTTGTTCATTTTTTGTTATTTGGGCCCCCCTCGAGGCCGTTATTGTTGCCCATTCTGTGCAGTCACCTTTGTGATCCCGTGGGTGCCTTCCCAGGGAGTGAGGTCCACGTGAGTGAGTGAGGGTTGACTCCGGTCCTTATGGGAGCCAGGCTTCAGCGCCAGATCGGTATTAGTCAGGATAATGTCAACTGATCCTGAACGGCCAACTTAATGGTTACGGACAACAAACGTTTCTCGAGGCCCTGCCATGGTTTTATCGGGGCGGGGGCAGGCGCTGCATTAGCCCAGCAGCCGTTTCCACTCGATTTCACTCGGTTTACTAAGGTGCTAGAATACTGAGGCCTGTCAGCCCGGTGTCGTCGGATATGTAGTTGGCTTCCAGTATGCCGTAATTGAGACCTTACTGGGCTGGGGTCTCAATGGATCCTATAGGATCCGCTGTGCACGGAAAATAAATGGGGCGAGCTTATCCCGCAAAGCGTCCCACGTTGGCTACAAGTTTCACCGTAGCGTTTAACCGATGGAAATCATGCCGCCCCGACTCGGCCGTCAGAGCCCCGTTTGTGGGTACGCCGCCGGAGCGGTCGGGATGGCTTAGCCAGGTCCGCGGCCTTGTGTACCCGTTGGCCCTGCTGAACGTTCAGCATTCATTATTTTGTTTTTTTTTTTTATGCTGTACTACTAGCGCCATCTATGGGCGGGCAGCTAGATATATACATCCTGTTTTAGTAGTGGCGCCATCTATTTGTCACGTTGCGATAAGTATTTGTCTGCGGTTTTGAGCACTGGTGCTCAGCTGTGCTCACGCAGATTGCCAATGCAAGCTTGTAGCAGCTGATCGTTGTCTGCATGACTTTCACAATTCCCAGAGAGCTTTCCAAGCTTTTCACTCAATGTGCTCCAAGGGCACAATTGAGTGGTGTTGTTGTTGTCTTACCCAACGGAGGAGACATGCGACCACTGCTGTCTCCAGTTGGCGAACAACGCCAGCTCCAGGTACGTTGAGTCTGTCGTTAAGCCTGTAGTTTTGAAGACGCTTTTCCTTTGCAGGAGCTGTGCGTGTGTGTATGTGTGTGTGTGTGTGTCTGTATGTGTTTTTTTTTTTTTTTTTTGCCCACGGCATAGAGGTGAAAATCTTCGTAAGATACTGATGGCCCGGGCCAACCGTTTGCACGATTCGCTGACTCCGTCAACACCTACGTACTAAACTCACCCCCACTCACACACCACATTCCCCGCAAAGTATTACTTCGCGGGGATGGGTTGCCTATGTTAGGAAGTCTCCATTATTCGTCGCTCCTTTTCGCATCGTCTCAGATCCCTCTGGATGCCTATTATGAGCTGACTTTTATTCCCCAGTTGTCCTCTCCTTCCAGCATGAACGTTACTAGTCCGTCAGGTGGGGGTACAGAGCCTACTGCGTCTCTGTACCTCGAGCATTGGTACAGCACGTGTTCCGGATTTTCGACCAAATTTGGGCATGTCGGACACTCAGGGGTGTCCTCATGCCTGAACCTGTGGAGATACTTCCTGCACCAGCCGTGTCCAGTAAAAAATTGCGTTAGGTGGAAGTTAATTTTTCCGTTCCGTCTCCTGATCCATTGCTCCAGATTGGGGATTAGTTTGTGTGTCCATCCCCCCTTGTTCGCCGTGTTTCATCTCTCCTGCCAAATTGCCATTGATGTTGTTCTCTCCGACCTTCGGATGACGTCCATTGAGACGGCGTCGCCTGTCGCTTTTCGTGCTTTGTATATGTTCTCCATTTCATTGGCCAATATATCTTATAGCAGCATACCTGCCAATGCTGTGGCCGCTTCGTCCGACACCATCCGGAATCCAGAAATAGTGTGGAGTGCGCTTAGCCTCTAGGCGACTGACATTTTCCTTCTGAGGCCTTTCTGGCTTGCAACTGCTGATGCCCAAATCGGTGCAGCATAGAGCAGCACGCTAGTAGTAGGCGTCTACCTGCTCTAGGTCCTCCTATGTTGGGTAGCATCCTCGAAAGGGCCGCCTGCATTTTTGCCGCTTTCTGGCTAACATAGTCTTCGTGAGGTCGAAAGCTAAGCCTGTTGTCTAAAATGACCCCCAGATACTTGATGGAAGCCTTTGACTCGATACTAACGCTGTCTACCTGAAATCTAGGAAACTCAACTATCTTGCGGCTTGTGATAAGCACAGCCTCTGTGCCTCCAGGCTAGCGCCACGCATCCAGCTGGCCACGATCCTTATGGCTGCATTCGCTGCCGCTTCTACTTCTCTTATTTCTTTGCCCACCACTACTAGGGCCAGATCATCTGTGAATCCTGTGATTCTGCATCCCTGGGGCAATTGTAGTCTGAGCACCTCGTCGTGCATTAGTTCCACAGGAGTGGTCCCAAGACCGACCCCTGTGGGACCCCTGCTGTGACCATGTAGGTCCTAGTACCGTCTTCCGTATCATAAATTAATAGTCGATCGGACAGGTAGTTGGATATAATACTGAAAAGGGAGGACGGTATCCCTATTCGGTCTAAGGCTTTCAGTATGCGAGACCAGCTTGCTGAGTTTAAGCCATTGCGGATGTCCAACGTAACCACCGCGCACTACTCCTTGTCTTCCCACCGCCATCGGGTACCCTCTATTGCTTTAGTAGCAATATCGACCACCGCCTTAAGTGAGTCGACCGTAGATCTAGCCTTACGAAATCCGTATTGCTGTTTGGACAGGGCCTCTTTCTCCTCAACCACCCTTATTAGTCGGTTGTACACGATCCTCTCCAGAACCTTTCCCGCCGTGTCCAGTAGGCAGATTGGCCTGTATCCCGAGGGTTCCTCTATTGGCTTATCCCCTTTCGGTAGGAGGATTAATTTCTGTCGCTTCCATTTCTTGGGAAATACACCGTCCTGCAGACATCTATTGTATGTCTCGGCGAATCGTCGGGTTTCGTCAGCATGGCTAACTTAAGCGCCTTGTTTGGCACCCCATCGGGTCGTGAAGCCTTTTTGTCGTCTAGCTTCTTGCTGCACAATGTGGCGGGGGGGGGGGCTTGGGGGGGGGGGGAAAGGGGGGGGCAACACACGGGTTGTTCGCTGGCTGCGTACCTTCTTCGTGACTACCTTATAAGCCGTGCCCCACGGGTTTACATCGGCCTCGTCGCATATTTGCTGGAAGCAGCTGGATTTGCTTTGTTTGATACTTTTTTTGAGGTCTCGCTTGGCTGCCCGCAGGTCATCCAGCCTAGATGCGAAGTCTGGGCGGCCTCCGGCTCGGTGGGAGCGTCTTCTAACGCGTAGGCAGGCCTTCCTTAGGTCGCTGATTTCCTCGTTCCACCAGTAGCAAGGTGCTCCTCTTCTGTTTGGCTTCCTTCTGGGCATGGATAAGTCGTACGCGTCGAGATGTTTTCCATAAGCTGCCGTGCATGTCTTCTGTGACTGTGGCGTTGAGATGGGTAGGGGTGTTGTTTTGGGGTTGTTTTGGGGTGTTGTTTTGGGGTTTTGGGGGTGGGGGGGGTTTTTGGGGGGGGGGGGGGGGTTAAAGTCTCCGGCTATGACGAGGGGAGCTCTGTTGCGAGCGTCTTCTGATATTTCCTCCTGCATATTTTGGAACCGTCGCAGTTCCCAGCTTGGGGGTGCGTTAATTTTCGCTCTGACGAATCCTTCGTGTGATGCTCTGACTTCCTGGAGCGGTGAGTTGAGGGACCAGATGGCCGCTTTTCCGCATTTACTTGCCACCCAGCCGCTTCCTGCGATAGGCTTGTATGGCTCGCAGATTATTGCGATGTCAGTCTTTCTCTCCCGTGTTGCTTGCGACAGCAGGGCCTGAGCAGCCTCGCAGTGGTTGAGGTGTAACTGTGTGAACTTCATTTTCTGTTAGCCAGGGCGCTCCTAAACACGGGGCATCTGCCGCTACCGGCAATGTGATTGGGGTCATTGTTCCTGTCCTTGCAGAGCATGCACTGTGGCTCTTGTTTGCAGTCCTTAGCCAGATGGTCCTTTCCTCCGCATCGTCGGCACAGATTCGATCTGTGCAGTTCACTCTTGCAGTGTCTTGCAAGGTGTCCAAACTCAAGGCATCTGAAACATCCGGTGATGTTTATCCGCTCGCGGATTCTTGAGTTGACCCAGCCAACTTTCAGGAAACCTACCTAGAGGGCCTTTTTCGCGCTTTCCGCTGGCAGTCTTATAGTCGCCGTTTGTGTTTGGCCATACGACTTACGGAGGCTAATATTCTCTGGGGCTATGTCCAATATTTGGATTTGACCCCTCAGCGCCTCGCAGATGTCCTCTCTGGTCGTGATCTCGTCCAGGTCCTTGCACTCAATAGAGACTCGGTGGGACAGCGTCCGGACCTCTGTATTTTCGCCTAGCGTTTCGCCCACAAGGCTCCTAAATGCTGTGGTATTCTCTCCCGAATTCCTTAGCTGAAGTAGCAGTTCTCCTTTTTGTGTCCTCCTTATTTTTGTCACCGCTTTTCCGAGCTCGCCCAGTTTCTCATCGGCTTTAACTTTTCTCAGTATCTCTGAGTAGCTCGCTTCACCTTTTGCCGAGATGACTATAGCATCCGGTCGCGTCTTTTCCTTAAGCAATCCCTAGCTCTTTTTCCGGGTGACCTCCTTCCTTTTTTTGTGGGTGACCTCTTTCCACTTGTCGCCATCCGCTTTGGGGCTCGGTGTCTCCTGCACCTTTGTTACGGTAGCCTGATTACCGACTGGCCCTCGGATTCGCTTAGTTTGGGGCGTCCGTACCGTGGCCTGCTTCCGCTTGACGTCTACCGTCGTCCTGAACTGAGGCGAGGTTTGACACGACTGGTGCGTCCTCATTACCTCCTTGGCTCCTTCGTCGTGTAGCTGGATGGCCGCCAGCTCGTTGAGCACTCTGATGCTCTCTATTGAGTCTCGCATGGGCTGGTGGATGGAGCGTCGCTTGCCATCTTCGAGCATGTCTACCAGCTTTGAGATCTCGTGCCCGAGTTCTCGGAGTGCTGAGATGCTCTGAGTTACCGTATTTTGGTCCCGATCTGAGTTCGTCTCTGCGGGGACGGCTGTTGCTCCATCTACTGGTGATCTCACAATTCTGCAGCTCTTTGCAAAAGCATCACAGCTCTCCTTCGTTTGTGGGGTTTGGTTGATACTCATTTTGTTGAGTCCCAACTCCTAAGCCGTTGTCCTTGTCCGTTGTACAGTCGCGTTAAGATCTCATGGTTGTCTTTGCAAGCAGTGAGGCCATGCGAGGGTTGACACCCGCCTTCATGGGGTCGAGTGTTCAGAGCCAGATCCGCGTTAATCAGGAATATTACATCTGAATCTATACTGCCAACTAAATGGCGACGAGCGTGCTTGGAGATTTGCCATGTTTTAACGGGACGGGGGCGGTAACAGCATTAGCCTAGCAGTCATTTCGGCCAGATTTCACTCCGCTTACTAAGATTCTAGAATACTGTCGGCCGTCAGCCCAGGGGTCGTCTAGTCGTGTAGGGTTGTCTAGAGTTCGCAGCCTGAGACATTACTGGTCTCAGTCTCAGTCGCCTTCTCGTGTTAGCTAGGCGCGTCACGGGTGTGCAGCGGCTACCCAGGGGATACCTGGCCACAAACGGAGGTCGCGAGTTGCTTTAATTACCACGGAACGGAATCGATCTGGCCATTTCCAGGTTAATGGCGTTCAGAATCTTTTCGCCTGCAAGAGGCACCTCTCCGGGCAATAACATCCCCGTGTCATTTTCAGTCGCCTCATTAGACAAGCAATGACTAGCTGTGCTAGTATTCTATGGGCCGCTTACCACACGGCTGTGTGTGTGTGTGTGCGTGTGTTTTTTTTTAATTTATTATAAGAAAAGAAACATGTTTAACATTTTAGGTTGTATACAAGAGAGGAAAATAGGACAATCAGAGAAGGACAGGATAATTTATGGTGAGTAGAAAGAGTCCCGCTACTGCGGGACAACCGCAAGATACTACTTCGCAGGGCGGGGTACAGCTGTATATCAGCCGCTCATCAGTCGATGCCGCGTCGGATCCTCTCCCGTCGTCGCAGCTCCTTCATTATAGCCGATGCCATGGTAGCAACGGCTGTCCATTCATTTTCAGTGGCCATCATTCGCGCCACGAGATTCTCAGGGCACAAATCATTTCTGACCGCCGTCGCCTTTTTCCGCTCGCGTCTATAGAGTGGGCAGTAGAACAATGCGTGCTCCACGTCCTCAACCACACCGTGCCCGCAGTGCTCGCAAAAGGGGTCGTCCTCATGTTTAAACCTGTGCAGGTACGCCTTAAAGCAGCCATGAACAGTCAATATTTGGGCAAGGTAGTGGACTACCTCGCCGTGTCGCCAAAGCTTCAGGTTTGGGATCAGTCTGTGGGTCCATCTACCATTTGAGCTCGCATCCCATTTGCTTTGCCATTGTTCAATGGTGTTGTCCCTCAGTTGCCTGTTGGTGGTTGCCCCGCTTTGCCTTTCGGCCGCCATCAGGCCGAGTGGGATCATGCCTGCCAGCACTAAGGCCGCGTCTTCCGATACTGTGCGGAAGCAGGTGGCTACACGCAATACATATCGACGATATGCGGCCTTGCATCCTCGGCTGTAAGATGCAACCTCCATTGCGGAGGCCCATATGTTAGATCCGTAGAGGATTGTGGACGTCACCACACCAGCGATTAGCCTTCTGCTTCTCTGCCTTGGGCCTTTTGTGTTCGCCATCATTCGGCTTATGGCTGTTGTAACCTTGGCCGCTTTGTGGCTAATATACTCCAGGTGCTGTTTATACGACAGTCTGTGGTCTATCATGACGCCCAGGTATTTGATGGCGGGCTTGGACTTAATGATAGCACTGCCAACGCGCAACGAGGCCGTCTCAACTATCTTTCTGCTACTTATTAAAACTGCCTCCGATTTCTCAATTATCCTGTCGATGGCCGCACTGCTCCTAAAAGTGACCTCATCGAGTTTCTTCGCAACAGTCACAACAGCAATATCATCGGCGAACCCAATGATTGTGTTGCCCTCTGGTAGGCAAAGGCGCAGAACTTCATCGTACATGACGTTCCACAGTAGCGGCCCGAGAACAGAACCCTGGGGAACGCCTCCAGTTACCCTGTACTGTCGCTGACCGTCTTCAGTTTCGTAAATTAGCACTCTGTCCTGAAGTAGCTGGTCACTAACTGTATTAACTGGCTCGGGATTTGTCTGGCTGCTAGAGCTTCTAGGATTTTCGTCCAATTCGCTGAGTTGAACGCGTTCCTGACATCCAAAGTACAGACTAGGCAGTACTGTTTGGTGCCACCTGCCCTTCTTGTTCCTTTGATTGCGCCTTCTGCTAGTTCAGTCGCGGCCCTGATGGCATCCGTGGTGCTCCTGTGTTTCCTGAAGTCAAATTGACGTTCAGACAGCCCGTCAACTTCAGCAAGCTTGCATTCTAGGCGATTGCAAATTAGCTGCTCAAATATTTTCCCCATCGTGTCCAGCATACACAGAGGGCGGTATGAAGAGGGATCATCCAGATCCTTGCCGTGCTTCGGGATGAGCACAAGTCGCTGGAGCTTTCATCTACGTGGTACTGTGCATTCCGCTATACATTGATTGTACAGCTCCACGAAACTTCTGGGGTGTGCAGCGATGACAGCTTTGATTACCCCGTTCGGTATGCCGTCTGGTCCAGGGGATTTGTTGCCCTTTAGTGTTCGCAGCAATGCACAGTACCTCATTGTCGTCGGTGGGTGCACAGTCGTTTATTCCATTTGCTGGGAGTTGCGGTGCAAATCCAGTTGGCTGCCGGGGAAAGAGCGTTTGAACTATTTGTTTTAGCTGATCCGGGTTTGTTGGCATTGGTTGCCTGCATAGCCTTCCCATGACTAGCTCGTAAGCCATTCCAAAAGGCTCTGCGTCCGCGGCGTCGCAGTTCCTTTTCGATCTCCTGGGTATTTGCCTTGCTCTTCTTGGGCGGTGTGCTCTGTGGCTGTTCGTGGGGCTGGCCGGGTCCCTAAGCCTTTTCGGGGTCTCCATCTCTTCAATTTCCCTGCATGGTGCAGTGAGCTGAGGCGCCATAGCTGGCGTAGCCGGGGGCGTGCTCGCCAGGCGTGATCGTCTAGCGAACGGGTCGGCCTGGCGTACTCCTTCTTCCTCTTGTCCACCTAGTGGGGTGGTGTTTAGGTAATTTTGGGTCATCATTGTTAATTGGGTCCCAACTCGAAGCCGTTGTTGTCGTGTGTATTGTGCAGTCACCTTCGCGATGCCGTGGTTGCCTTCCCATGGAGTGAGGTCCACGCGAGGGTTGACTTCGATCCTTATGGGAGACGGAGTTCAGAGCCAGATCAGTGCTGGTCAGGGAATATCAACTGAGCCTGCACGGCCAACTGAATGGCGAAATACGACAAGCGTTCTATGAGGCCTGCCAAGGTTTTAGCGGGACGGGGGCGAGGCGAACATTAGCCTAGGAGCCGTTTCGACAAGGTGTCGGCTTGCTTATTAAGGTCCTAGAATGCCCGACTCGGGAGCCCATGTCTCCAGTTACGTAAGGGGCGTCCAGTGGGTCGCTTCCACACTTTACTGGGCTCAGTGTGGGGGTGGGGTTTGGTTGTTTGCAGTTGCTGCCAATTGTGGCGCTAGTCGCTGCTGCTTTGTGGCTCCAACGGTGGCCAATGGCTTCCCACTGGCGTTTGACCGATGGGAGTTTAACCGCTCCAACTGGGCCGCCAGCGCCCCTTTTTAGTACACCGCTATGCGGCAGGGGTTAGCTTAGTCGGATCCGTGACCTTCTGTACCATTTCATGAGAAGTACAGGAAAGCCTAAAAGCATGCAACTGCGTGGCATACTTTCGCGCGTGTTTGCTTTTTATGTTGGCGCTTGCACTTCGGTTCAAGTTGGCATCTCTGTACAACCAACCAGCTGTCCAGAACTTTTGTATTGCTCATATGCTTGAGCATAAACAGTGTCGCCATGCTAAATCCGCCAAAAAAAAAGTGCTCAACTTACTTGAACGAGGCTTAGGATTGGATATATACGATCGGTTGGTCCGTGCCATCACCCCGTCATCCAGGTGAGTACCCGGGCTCGCTCCATTCTCGTGTTCACCATCCCAGTCTTGCAGGTGCACCACCAGTCGTGCCACCTGCGTCTTTCAGTGTGCCCATGTTGTCATTTGGTTTACGCACCCTGAACGCCGCTTGCGCAGCGGTGGGTGAACTTGGGTGTCACGTGTGACAACCACTTCGCCAATGGATTGCACATCATCGCCTTGCTTTCCCTGCCGGCGCAGCGGCCCACGACAAAGAACAGCAGGAGCGACGATCGAGACGCGTCCACTCACTTTCACTTTCACTCACTGTCTGTGTGTGTGTGTGTGTTTGTTTTTCTGGAGTTGAAAATCTTCGTAAGATACTGATGGCCCGGGCCAACCGTATGCACGATTCGCTGATTCCGTCAACACCTACGTACTAAACTCACCCCCACTCACACACCACATTCCCCGCGGGATCACCGCAAAGTATTACTTCGCGGGGATGGGTTGGCTATTCTAGGCTATCGCTGTTCTTCGCCGCTCTTTTTCGCATCGTCTCAGATCCCTCTGGATGCCTGTAATAAGCTGGCTTAGATATCTCCAGTTATTTTCTCCTTCCTCAGGTGGGGGCACTAATCCTACTGTATCTCTGTATTCGGGAGTGTAGCAGTGTTGGGTCTTCGTCAGATTGGGAGTTTGGGCACTCTGGAGTCTCCTCGTGTCTGAATCCTGTACCCGCCGTGTCCAGTAAAAAACTTCGTTAAGTGGAAGTTCATTTCTCCTTTCCGTCTGTTGGTCCATTTCTCCAGGTTGGGAATCATATGGTGGGTCCATCTCCCTTTGTTGGCCGCATTCCATCTTTCCTGCCAGGTCGCCATTGATGATGCTCTCTCCGATCTTCGGATGCCGCCCATTGAGACAGCATCATCTATCGCTATCCTGCCTGCGTATATATTCGCCATTTCCCACGAAAGTATATCTACTGGCGGCATACCCGCCAGTACAGTGGCTGCCTTATCCGACACTGTTCGGAATCCAGAGATAACGCGCAGTGCGCTAAGCCTGTAAGGGATTTCAAGCTTCCTTCGGAGGCGTTTCTGGCATGCTACCGCTGATGCCCATATCGGTGCTGCATATAGTAACACCGAGGCTACGACTCTCGCGAGGAGCCGACGTCTACCTGCCCTGGGCCCCCTTATGTTAGGTAGCATCCTCGACAGGGCCGCCTGCATTTTGGCTGCTTTCTGACTAACGTAATCTACGTGTGGTCGAAAGCTAAGCCTGTTGTCTAACATGACCCCCAGATACTTGATGGAAGCCTTTGACTCAATACTAAAGTTGTCTACCTGAAATCTAGTGAACTCAACTATCTTGCGGCTTGTGATAAGCACAGCCTCTGTTTTGTGGCCTGCCAACTCCAGGCTAGCGCCACGCATCCATCTGGCCACGTTTATTATGGCTACTTTTGCTGCCGCTTCTACTTCTTTAATCTCTTTGCCACTACTAAGGCCAGGTCATCTGCGAATCCTATGATTCTGCATCCCTGAGCAAATTGCACTCTGACAACCTCGTCGTACATTATGTTAAACAGGAGTGGTCCCAGGACCGACCCCTGTGGGACCCCGGCTGAAGCCATGTAACTCCTAGCACCGTCTTCCGTGTCATAACTCAATACCCGATCGGACAGGTAGTTGGATATAATACGGAAAAGGGCGGACGGTATCCCTATTCGGGCTAAGGCTCCCAGCATGCGAGACCAGCTTGCTGAGTTGAAGGCATTACGGATGTCCAACGTAACCACCGCGCAAAATTCCTTATCTCCCCACCTCCATCGGGTTCACTCTATTGCTTTAGCTGCAATATCGACCACCGCCACAATAATGACCCCCTTGCGTCGTCTACTTATGCATCTAATGCAGCTGTAAATTCGCAGAGCTGCATGCTTGGGGCCAGGTAGCAGCTGTATATCCACAGGCTGCCGTTTGTGCGCGTACAAACTCAGTAAAGGACTTTGTTTTTGTCAGCGATGTCGATGGGTCGCCACATACCCAGAGCTCAGCTTTTCCATCCTGATCCTCGGTCCATAATCTCGGGCAGTTGGTTTCTCGGTGGTGAGGTTCGCTGATAATGGCAATATCAATGCGCATCTCCTTAACAGTCTGCTCCAAGATGGCTTGAGCAGTGGTTAAGGTTTATTTGAAGTAACCTTAACATTTCATTTTGCGTACTGCCTCGCCATACGCCGGACATTGAAAGCTTCCTGTAGCGTGGTCCGTTGTTTTTCTCCTTTCCGTGTGCAAAGGCTACATTTTGGTGGCTTTGAGCAGCTCTTTGCTTCGTGACCTGTATCCCCGCATCTGAAGCATGCGCCTTTCATATCGTCTCCGCTGGTGCAGTTCGCTGCAATGTGCCCGAAATCCTGGCATTTAAAGCATCGCTTTTGTTGGTCTCTTGCACGAATACGGCAGACAACCCATCCGATCCTTACCTTGGCCTTCTCGACAAGCGTCCTGGCTTTTGGCGCTGGGAGAGTAACTGTGGCCCTTTGCTGGCCGCCAAATGCTGGACGCTGCGATTTGATCGCTTCAATCGACAAGGAGTCGTATTGTAAGGCACTATTAATCGCTTCGAGCACTTCCTCCTTAGTCGCCAGCTCATCCAGGTCCTTGATCTCCACCTGGGACGTTTCGGTCAGCGTTCTTACTACCGACCGGTCACCCAAGGCCTTTCCCACAGCTTCTTGCAGCTCATCTGCGGAGTGCTCCGGCTTCCTATTGAGACGCAGCAGAAGATCACTCTTCGCGGTCTTGCGAATGCCCTGCACATCGCCACTTAGGTGCTTGAGGGCCGGGTCGCTCTTCACGAGCCTGATCATATCGGCATTTGTGCACTCATCCACTCCGTGGACTTTAATGGCGTCGGCTCTGGGACGCTTCTGCGTTCGCTTACGTCCGATCCCTGCTGTCCAGCTCTCTGGGTTGCCATTATGGCCAGTTAAATTGGAGTTTGCAGGGGGGTTGGGTAGCAGCCTGTTGTGGGTTTTGACCCTGGCGTTTAGCCTTCTTGGAGGGAGTACTGCGCTGCTCTGGCATGCCATCCCTCGGCTGTTTGGGCGTGCTCGCCTCTTTTTGGCCCCCGAGCTTCGTTGGGCGAGTCCTTAGCACGTTCGGCTCCGCACGTCTGACTAATGACGGCGTCGTTTGCGCCTCGTCGCACTTCATTTCCGGCGCACAGAGCTTGAGCGCCACCTTCTGCAGGCTTTCTACTCTCGCGAGTTCCTCTCGCATCAGCCCGTTAATGTGACGTTGTCCGTTGAACAGCGCCGTTAAGCCGTTTAGGACTATGCCCATCTTCTCGATCGTGCCTCTTAGCGTTCTTGGCAGCTCCTCACTCGCTTTTGCCGGCGACGACGCAGCCACTCTTTGCTGCACTGGCGTGACCGCCTGGTGTGGCGGTGATCGCTGTAGCGCAGAGCGGCGCGCAAAGGCATGTAGCTTATCCTCCATTTTTCTAACTAACAGGGTTCTACAGGGAAGTCCCTCGGTGGCCAAAGGTTTCCCTCAGGCTATTGACCGCTGGGAGTTATATGGGCACCGCCGCGGCGGGGGGGTTGGAAATTTATCTGTTCCTCGACCCTTTGCTCCTTTTATGCCCTGGAGCCTGTAGTGAGCACCGATATCGGCTTCGTTGCCTGTTTTTTCTCCAAAGCTTACCTGCTTAGCAAGAACAGTGTAAGCCCGAAAGTATGCTGTACTTTCTGCCAGTTACAGTTTATCGGCTGGTTGATGTCTCCGCTACGCAGTTTGGCAGCTGGCTCTATAGTGCAGATCAGCTGGTTGTGAACTGCGCTAGCCAACACTACTAACAGCTCTTAGAGTGAATGCAACCAACTGCACAAATAGCTTTGCGAACGGCTAATACACTTGAGTGGTAAAACTCACAAAAGCGCACAAACACGCCAAGTAGACGCTTCCACTCCCCTCGCCAGGATCGTGGAGCTGTAGACGCCACCCCAGGAATGGTCTGCACGGGTTCGCTGTGAGTACCACCACGCACCTTTTGGTGTCTTGGGCCTGTCTCGGTTCACTGCACACGTTCACTAACTTCACTTTAATTTCACAGGTTTATTTGTTTATTTCACGGATCAGTTACAAAACGCGTCCGCACTCTGACAATCTCTCTCCTGTGTGTGTGTATTTTATTTTTTTTTTTTTTTTTTTTTGTATAGGAGGGAAAAGCATTAAAAGCCGAAAAGTGTGGGAATTGCACCCACCAAAAACCCACCAACTCTCCGTATCCCTCTCATAGCACCACCGATGGGTATCACTTCACGAGGGGCAGATGGCATGAAAGCCTCAGCTAGATTCTCATCTATGATTGACGATTGCGCTGTCGTTCAGCGCGACGCATGGATTTGATTATCACTGCCGCTGTGGTGCTAATAGCAATCCAATTGTTTTGCAAGCTTAGTAGGATATCTAGTAAGTCGTTGACTATAAAAGGTCTCCCAATAATTTGACTCAGCTCTTCCCGTTCAGCAGAGAACCTTGGACAGACAGAAAAAGACATGTTCAGCGTCTTCTGTGGCCCGCGCACAGTGTGTGCAGAGCGGGTCCGTCTCGTGTTTAAGCCTATATAGATAGGATTTAAAGCACCCGTGTCCCGTCAGTAATTGAGTATGTCGGCCGTATGGCCGTATGGCCGTATGTCCGGGATCAGCGATCGTGTCCAGCTGCCATTGGTAGTAGTTCTCCACCTCGCCTGCCATTCTTCCATAGTTTCAGCCCGCCTTGCAGTTTGGGGGCTGTTGCTCTTCGTCTCCATTGCCAGAAGATCTAGTGGGATCATTCCGGCCAGCACTAATGCTGCATCCTCGGCAGACAATGCGGTAAGAGCTGAGGACATCGTAGTGCGCACCTGCGGTATGCAGCCTTGATGCTTCGGCCGTAAGCTGGTATCCTCAGTGTTGGCTCCCAGACTGTAGCAGCATACAGTATGATCGACCTGACCACACTTGCTATCAGCCACCTGCTCTTCTGCCGCGGGCCCGCATTATTAGCCATCATCCTGGCTACTGCATTCGCGGCTTTCGCCGCCTTTCCCCCGACGAACTCCAGGTGGTGCTTGAAAGTAAGCCGATGGTCCAGCATTATTCCAAAGTATCTGATGGCTGGCTTCGAGTGCATGGGACAGTTGTCGACGCATATTGTGGCTGTCTCCACTACCTTACGGCTGCTGACCAGTACTGCCTCCGTCTTGTGGGCAGCCAGTGTTAAGCCATTGGTCGCGAGCCAGTTAACCCCCTGTCGGATAGCGGTGTTAGTTTTCTCCTCAACCGCCGGCAGCTCCTTGCTGACCGTAACCACCGCAATGACGTCCGCAAAGCCAATAATGCGAGTGCCTGGAGGGATGTTCAAGCGGAGAACACGATCCATAATGTAGGTCCCAGGACTGGTCCTTGTGCGCTGTCCTGCAGCGGTGTCATACAAGAGCACACGATTGGAGAAATAGTCCGTAATCAGGCTTATCAGGTACTCGGATATCTGGAGTCCATGAAGTGCGCGTATGATACTCATCCAGCTAGCTGAATTGAACGCGTTCTTTACGTCAAGGGTCGTGATGAGGCAGTATTTTCTGTTACCATTCTGCCATCGGGTCCTCTCGATGGCTTGTGTGGCGATGCCCACCACATGGCTGATAGCTTGGGTAGTGCTGCGCTTTTTCTGGAATCCAAACTGGTGCTCAGATAGCCTTGCTTTCTAATACGTCGTGCAGTCTGTTACATATTATACGCTCGAACAGTTTGCCAACCACGTCGAGCATGCACAGTGGCCTATATGCAGACGGGTCCTCTTGTGGCTTGTCGCCTTTTGGGAGCAACACCAGTTTCTGGCGTTTCCACCTTGTAGGAAAGCGGCGATCATCCATGCACTTATTAAATAGCGCTGCATAGACTGCTGGTTGCTTGGCCACTATTAGCTTCAGAGCTTTTGTCGGAATCCCGTCAGGTCCTGGGGCTTTATTTGGCTGTATCCGCGCAAGAGCCTATAGCACCTCCTCTGCGTCCGTCCATTTTACCGTCGACATTCCGGCGTACGTGGTGGTTATGTGCAGCGTTGGTTGCGAGGGGAAGAGCGTGGTGACAATTGCCCTTAGCTGGACCTCGCTTGTGGGCATTGGCATCCTGCACATTCTTCCCATGACCAATTTGTAGGTTGTTCCAAAGGGTTGCGCGTCGGAATCAGCGCATAGGCTCTTCCACGCGGCGTCCTTGCTGCGATTGATAGCCTTCTTAAGTGCGGCCCTCTTCGCTCTGTAGGCTTCCTGCATTTCCTGGCAATTGCTTCTCCTGTGTGCCCGTTGGTAGCGTCTTCTGGCTATGTGGCATTCTCTCCTGGCCATCTCTATGTCTTGGTTCCACCAGTGAACAGGTCTGCGCCCGTTTATCCGCCTTTTTTTTTAAGCATGGATGCGTTGCATGCCTCCTCTACCGTTCTTCCTAGATAGTTTGCACAGTGGTCGGTATCTCCATTGGCCGGGAGTTGCATACTCTCGACCATTAGCAACAGCGCTTCTGGTCTGAGCGTATCTTGGCTCCATGTGCCATGCTGTTGGTATTGGTCCTTGTGCTGGTCGTCGAAGTGACTTATTATCGCATGGTGGTCGCTGTGTGTGTATAAGTCTGACATCATCTAGGACGCGTCTCACCAGGCATGGGCTAGCAAATGTCAAGTCGATAATTGATCCTCTGCCTGCTTTGTTGAAGGTTTGCCTGTTATCAACGTTGAGAAGCGACACGTTGAGGGTTGCAAACGCGTCTAGCAGAAGACGCCCACGTTGACTTGTTTTGCTGCTTTCCCATTCAACTGCCCACGCATTAAAGTCGCCCGCTATGATTACGGGTGAACGGGTTCTTGCGTCGTCCGTAATGTTGTCGAGTATGTTGGCGAACTCGCTGATTTGTACCTGGGCGCAATATAGCAGCTATATATCCGCAACACTGGGCTCTGGTATATCCGGTTGCCGCTTTCCTGTCGGTAAGTTGCGCTGGTGGGCTTCCGCAGCTCCAAATTGCTCCACCACCGCCATTGCTCCGGGTCCAGATGCCATCATGTTTGGGCTGGTATGGCTCACTGACGATGGCGAAGTAAGTTTTTTCTTCCCGAGTGGTTTGATCGTGTAGGTCCTGGGCCGCTCTGCAGTGGTTCAAGTTAATCTGGATTAACTTGATTTTTTGGCTGTTGGTTGCGACGCCTTAATGAAGCACGGACAGGCCCTGCTAAGCGTATTGTGTGCCGTGTTCGCGGTCTCGTATCTTGTGCAGATTATGCATTTTGACTTGCAGGTGCACTCCTTCGCAGAGTGGTTGGCTTCTCCACAATTGAAGCACAGTTTCGAGGCGTCGTGTTTACTGCGGCATCGTGCAGCCGTGTGCCCAAAGTCCAGGCACTTGAAGCATCGCCTCGGCTCCCCTTTTTGGCGTATACGACATACCGCCCATCCAATGCGTATCTTCGCTACCTCCAGAATTTCGTTTGCGACTTTCTTGGGCAGTAGCATAGCAGCCGTCTGTGTGCCGCAGTATGCTTTCCTAAGCTTCGGTGAGGCTTCAGCAGGCAGGTCCCCTTCGATTTTAGCGAATACGGCTCCTAGCACGTAGTCGCTGTTTGACCATTCCGGTATGTCCCGTATTTCTATGAGGACTTTGTCAGAGATCGTTCTGACGTCTGCAGTAATCCCCAAGGTCTCCTGGACGGCTTTCTGTAGATTGGTTGTGGATTCGTCCTCTGCTTTGCTCATTCGTAGGATGAGTTCTCCGGCTGCAGTACGCATGATGCCGCTAACACTCTCTCTATACTGCTGTAGGTCTTGATTTGTCTGTACAGTTTTGAGCACGTTGGCATATTCCTCTGGGCTCCGGCATTTGACCAATATGGCATCTGGTCGACTTCTCTTTGGCGGCTGGGTGTTGCTCCTCTTGTTTTTCTTGGCTTCAACTTTTTGCCATTTGTTGTTGCCTGGCCCTTTTGTTATTATCAGAAGCCTCCTTTTTTTCGGTGGTCCCGCGATTGTGCGCATCTCGGCGCTGAGATGTTCGCTCTTCAACTGGACTCGCCTTCCTGTTGGACTTTGGGGTTGCACTCGGCACCGGCCTATCTGCGGGGGCTTTCCTCCTTGTTTGTAGAAGCGCCGGGGAGATTTGCAATGCGCTCTCTCTGCTAGTGCTATGTGTATTAGCCAGTGCGCATGGCTGTGCATGACTGCTTTCCTGGCTAGTTTGCTGCGCAGCTTGCTCAATTTACAATTGCGCTGTAGATGCCATTTGGATCACCTTCATCCTGGCAAGGTCATCTTTCATACCCTGGTTGATATGCCGCACAGCTGGCTTTTTGCCACCAACAGTCGTAAGGAGCCTGTCCAGAATAGCTCCCAGCTCAAGGATTAGAGTGCTGGTACACACGCCATGCCCCTTTGGTTTTTTCCCTGGGCGTCCGCTTGTTGCGTTTGAGGAACTAAATATATCCCTGCTTCGCTTGATGTTCGGCGTGCCACTGGCCGCGTCTCTAGCACTGCTCTTCTCAGCCTGTGCCGCCTGCTATGCAGGCAGTGTTGTTTGCGAGGGGGTCCTTGACATCTTTGCGATTTTGCGGAAGGGATCCATTTCTGTTGTTGCTGCTGTAGTGTTGCTTGTCGCATTGTCCGCTACGATGGCCAAGTGTGCCACCATCGTAGTAGTTTGGTTGGTAACGGTTGTTGGGGCCTCCAGAATCCGTGCCCCGACCGTGGACTGTGCCACGGGTGGATTTTCACATGGGTGACTGCCACCTGGAGTAGTTTCGTTAAAACAATCCATTCCTTTCCATATTTGCATTTTATGCCTACTGCCAGGCTTTTGCAGTTTATACCAGCTGCCTGGTTTTGGTATACTGCCGGCCGATGCGGCACAGACGCAGACCACCAAGCCGTTCAATGTGAAGCAGACGCTTAGTGGAATTGTGGTATTGTGCGAGGTGCAGTCAAGTCTCCTCAGGAGTCCCGCGGTGGCTCAGAGTTTCCCCCAGCGTTTATCCGTTGGGAGTTATACCGCTCCGATTCGGTCACCAGAGCCCTCTTTAGGTACACCACATGCGTGGCGGGGTTGGCCATTGGTCGGAACCGTGACCTTATGTACCTTTTCCCCTGGGAGAATCGTGACTGTTACTTCTGAAACTGCTTTTATTTGCATATCAGCAGCTATGAATTATTGCGCCTTGTGGGTTTGCTACGTTTCCCCCTTTTCAAGTGGTGTGTGTCCCGGCTAATGATCGGCAGCGCCCTCTATCGCTGGTTAACAACGTTTAGGTACCGTGTCATGGATCGCATTGCACCTTGCAGCACTGCCATCAGCTAATTGGTTGCCCATCTGTTTGACTTTTGCATTCTTGTCGTGAGAAAACAATTTTTTGTGGGCGGCGACATTTTCCTCTTGTTGGAGAAGTGTGATAGGGAGAAAGCACACAGCATGCTTTTCCCCTCTCCCTATCCACACACTGTTCTGCTCCGAGAACACCAGATTGGTGTTTGAGCCAAGGGACCGTCGGCAGAGCACCCTAACAGGAACGCATTGGCGTTGTTGTTTACACCAGTACTTACGCACTTTGTTTTCCTTGTAGGCATCGCGGCCCAAGATGGGAAATAATGGGAGGGACGAACAGAAAACGACCGCGCACTTTAACTTCTCAACTGAATGCCGTGTGTGTGTGTGTGTTTTTTTTTTGTATTCAGTTTATTTATGCTTAGTTATACATTAGCTTAGGTTATAGTTTGGGTATTGTTTCGGTAGCGTGGATTGCCTGCGGAACGGCCGCGAAGCATTGCTTCACAGGCATGTTCTTGCTACCTAAATATCCGCGGCTCTCCGTCTGCTGCGCTCAACTCTCCTGAGTTCTTGCATTACTTCTGCTGCGAAGATGCTGGCAGCGTCCCACTTTTGTGCGGTCTCTATCATGCTCGTGACCGTAGAGGAGCAACGACTGGACCACGTTGCAGATCAGCCGTCTGCTGCGCTGTCTAGGGCCTCCAGTGTTCGCCATTATGCCAGATAGTGCATTTATAGCTCTACTCGCCTTTCCACCTGCGTATTTAAGATGCTCCTTGAAGCTGAGCCTGTGATCCAGCAAGACGCCTAGATATTTTATAGAAGGCTTGGAAACTACCTCAGTTCCGTCCACTGTGATGTTGGCGGTTTCCACTTGCTTCCGGCTACTGATGAGAACTGCCTCTGTTTTTTGCGCAGCTAAGTTGAGGCCATTTTCTACAAGCCACCTAGTCACCTTGTGGGCTGCTTCATTGGTTTTTCTCTCCACCTGCGCTTTCTCTTTCGCCACCGTGACGATTGCGATGTCGTCTGCGAAGCCTACGATGCTGCAGCCAGGTGGTAGAGCAAGTCGGAGCACTCCGTCATACATCACGTTCCAAAGCAAGGGTCCAAGCACCGATCCTTGAGGAACGCCCCCAGTAATGGCGTACTTGCGTCGTCCTGCAGTCGTGTCGTATATGAGTAACCCGGTCCTTGAAGTATCCGGCAACAAGGCCGATGAGGTACTAGGAGATTTGCTGCCTGGAGAGTGCCAGGAGTATATTTGGCCAGCTTGTCGAGTTAAACGCGTTTTTTACGTCTAGCGTTGTCACAAGGCAATACTTTTTGGATCCGCCGCGCCATCGCGTGCCTTCTATGGCCTTCCGTGCCGTGTCTGCTACCAACTTGATAGCGTCGACAGTGCTCCTGTGTTTACGGAAGCCGAACTGCTGGTCCGAGAGTCCGTAGCGATCAGCGATCTCCTTCTCCAGACGATCGCAGATGATGCGCTCGAAGAGCTTGCCCGTGGAGTCCAGCATGCAGAGTGGCCTGTAGGCAGAGGGGTCCTGTGGGTCCTTTCCAGCTTTAGGGATAAGGACCAGTCTCTGCAACTTCCAGCAATGCATCGGTTGAACACATTTACGACTGTGTCTGCGTGGGCGCTAGCGATGGTCTTCAGCACTGCATTGGGGATGCCGTCGGGTCCTGGCGCTTTGTTTGATTTAATGCGCTTTAGCGCGGCACTTATGTCTTCTGTGTCGATGGGAGGCACCACCGACGTGCCTACGGCTGGAGGGTTGTGGCGTAGCTCTATCTGGCGCGGGAACAGTGTCTCCACTATCTGCTTTAGATGCTCTGGGCAGGTCGGTACGGGTCCTCTTGCGAGTTTGCCCATTACCGTTTTGTAGGCTTGTCCGAAGGGCTGGGTATCGGCTTCGTCGCAGAGTTGCATCCAGCATTGCCGCTTGCTTCGCTTGATAGCCTTGGTGAGCATAGCTCGCCAGTAGTGGTAGGCTGCGCGAGCTTCTTCGGCTTCGTGCTCCAGGGTCAGGTTTGCTGTTTCCCGTCGCGCTCGTCTTGCTGCGCGCTGGTATATGCGTCTTGCTGTGTGGCACCTTTTACGCGCATCCTCTATTTCGCCATTCCACCATCGGACTGGCTTGTGCTTGTTACCTCCTTTCTTTTTCCTCGCCATCGCTGCATCGCAGGCTCGTTGCATCTCCCGTGTTAGGCAGTTAGCGAGCTGTTCTGCGTTTCCAGTGATTGCGGTGGGTTCAAAAAACGCTAAGAGTGCCTCTTTATTGAGCGTCTCAGGGTCCCAAGCGATGTGGTGTGTTCTGCCCGTCGGGTTTGGTTGTCCGCCATCAGTATTGCTGACAATGGCCTGGTGGTCGCTATGCGTATACAGCTGGGACACCTCCCATGTGGCCCGTCTTGCTATTGAGGGGCTGGCAAACGTCAGGTCAATAATTGAGCCGCGTCCTGCCTTGATAAAGGTGTGCTCAGTCCCGGTGTTCAGCAGTGTTACATTAAGGGCTGCGAAGGCGTCTAGCAGCGTGCAACCTCGTGGGTTCGTCCTGGCACTTCCCCAATCTACTGCCCACGCGTTGAAATCGCCGACAATGACCAGTGGGAAGTGCGTTTGAGCGTCCGCCACTAGTTCATCGAGCATTCGTGCAAATTCGTCGAGTTGAACGGTGGGGGCCACATAGCAGCTATACCAATAGATGCCGCCGATCTTGGCTCTTGCGTATCCCAGGGCCGTCTTCCTGTCGCTCACTAGGAGTGGTGGGTTTCCGCAGCTCCATACAGCAGCACCATGTTTGGTGTTTTGGACCCAACTCTCTTCAGACATTGCTGCGTATGCTTCGCTCAGTAGTGCCACGTCGGCTCGTATCTCTCTGGCTGTGTGGGTTAGTAGCTCCTGCGCTGCTCTGCAGTGGTTTAGATTAAGCTGTAGTAGCTTCATTTTTAATTTCTTTTATTTGCGGCCTTTAAGAATAATGGACATGACCTGCTAAGGGTGTTATGTCCCGTGTTCTTCTGCCCCTTACGAGTACATAGGATGCACGCTGGCTCCTCTCGGCATGCTTTTGATGCATGCTCTGCTCCACCGCAGTTGTAGCACTTGCCTGTTTCGTCATGGCTGTTTCTGCATCTGGTTGCGATGTGCCCGAATTCTAGACACTTGAAACATCTCCTGGGGTCGGTTTTAAGTCGAATGCGGCAGATTGCCCATCCGATTCTTATTTTCCCGATTATCAGCAGCTGTTCGGCTAATTCTTTGGGTAGAAGGACTCTGGCCGTCTGGGTTCCCCGGTATGCTGCTCGCAGCTTGGGGGTGGCTTCTACGGGGATGTCCCCGTCGATTTTTGCAAAAACTGCATCCAAAACATCGGTATTTGAGCACCACTCGGGTATATCTTTGACCTCTATCATGGCTTCCATGTGCTTTCTTTAGTGGTTCCCTCCTTGGGGCGCGCCGCCGGTCGTGCATGGTTATTGTCCGCACGGCGACCGTTTTCGGTAACTGCAGTGTTACGAGTTGGTGGCTCTTTTCGTATTCTTTGCCTTCGTTGTTTGCCTGCGTTTACTGCGGGGCTTACTGTCTTCGGCGGTGGCGTGCGCTCGTAGGCATCTCCTTGTTGTTGCAGCTCTTGATCTGCGCAACCGGTTCCGTGTCGCTTTGCTTCTTAGCGTCTTTTTTGCATTTGGGGCAGGTTGTGTCTATCCGCAGCTGGTCTTCTATTTGGGCGCACACTGCCTCTTGTATCTTCTTCATTTGTGCCAGCGAGTCCTTCATTCCCTGGTTTATGTGTCTCACCACCGGCTTTTTCTCATTGACGAGGTAGATTATCTCGTCCAGGATTGTTCCTAGTCTCTTCATCTGGCTGGAGCAAGAGTCCTTTGTGCTCTTTGCCCGCTTACACGGTGTTTTCCGGGGCGTGCCTTCAGGGCTTCCCGAATTTCTGCCTCTCTTCGGCGTATTCGTACTTGCGCCTGCTGCAATGCAGTTGATAGCGTCGCATTTGGTTGGCAGAGGTGCATCGGCTTGGTCGGCTTGCGGTGGAGGTCTAGCACTGGATAGGCTCTGCCTCTCTCGTTGTTGGTGTTGTTGCCTCTATTGTTTCGGGGTGGAGGTGTCCCCCTTGTTGTTTTGTATTCATTTCTTTGTAGTTGGGCCCCCCCTCGAGGCCGTTATTGTTGCCCGTTCTGTGCAGTCACCTTCGTGATCCCGTGGGTGCCTTTCCAGGGAGTGAGGTCCACGCGAGGGTTGACTCCGGTCCTCATGACAGCCGGAGTTCAGAGCCAGATCGGTATTAGTCAGGACAATGTCAACTGATCCTGCACGGCCAACTTAATGGTAACGGACAGCAAGCGTTTCTCGAGGCCTTGCCATGGTTTTAACGGGGCGGGGGCAGGCGCAGCATTAGCCCAGCAGCCGTTTCCGCTCGATTTCACTCGGTTTACTAAGGTGCTGGAATACTGCGGCCTGTCAGCCCGGTTTCGTCGGATATGTAAGTGGCTTCCAGTATACCGTAATTGAGTCCTTACTGGGCTGGGGTCTCAATGGATCTCAATGGATATGGGATCCTCTGGGCACGTCAGATAAGTGGCGCGAGTTTGTCCCGTAGGGCGTGTGTGTGTGTGTGTGTGTGTGTGTGTGTGTGTGTGTGTGTGTGTGTGTGTGTGTGTGTGTGTGTGTGTGTGTGTGTGTGTGTGTGTGTGTGTGTGTGTGTGTGTGTGTGTGTGTGTGTGTGTGTGTTTTTTTTTTTTTTTTTTTTTGCTTACGGCATGGAGGTGAAAATCTTCGTAAGATACTGATGGCCCGGGCCAACCGTATGCACGATTCGCTGACTCCGTCAACACCTACGTACTAAACTCACCCCCCACTCACACACCACATTCCCCGCGGGATCACCGCAAAGTATTACTTCGCGGGGATGGGTTGCCTATTTTAGGCAGTCTCCATTATTCGTCGCTCCTTTTCGCATCGTCTCAGATCCCTCTGGATGCCTATTATCAGCTGACTTATATTCCTCCAGTTTTCCTCTCCTTCCAGCATGAACGTTACTAGTCCCTCAGGTGGGGGTACAGAGCCTACTGCGTCTCTGTACCTCAAGCATTGGTACAGCACGTGTTCCGGGTCTTCGTCCAAATTTGGGCATGTCGGACACTCAGGGGTGTCCTCATGCCTGAACCTGTGGAGATACTTCCTGTACCCGCCGTGTCCAGTAAAAAACTGCGTTAGGTGGAAGTTAATTTCTCCGTTCCGTCTCCTAATCCATTGCTCCAGATTGGGGATTAGTTTGTGTGTCCATCTCCCCTTGTTCGCCGTGTTCCATCTCTCCTGCCAAGTTGCCATTGATTTTGCTCTCTCCGACCGTCGGATGACGTCTATTGAGACAGCTTCGCCTGTCGCTATTCGTGCTTTGAATATATTCTCCATTTCCTTGGCCAATATATCTACCGGCAGCATGCCTGCCAATACTGTGGCCGCCTCGTCCGACACCGTCCGGAATCCAGAGATAGTGCGGAGTGCGCTTAGCCTGTAGGGGACTGCCATTTTCCTTCTGAGGCCTTTCTGGCTTGCGACTGCTGATGCCCATATCGGTGCAGCATAGAGCAGCACGGAGGCTACAACTCTCGCGAGGAGTAGGCGTCTACCTGCTCTTGGTCCTCCTATGTTTGGTAGCATCCTTGAAAGGGCCGCCTGCATTTTTGCCGCTTTCTGGCTAACATACTCTACGTGAGGACGAAAGCTAAGTCTGTTGTCTAACATGACCCCCAGATACTTGATGGAAGCCTTTGACTCGATACTAACGCTGTCTACCTGAAATCTAGCAAACTCAACTATCTTGCGGCTTGTGATAAGCACAGCCTCTGTTTTATGGCCTGCCAGCTCCAGGCTAGCGCCACGCATCCAGCTGGCCACGATCCTTATGGCTGCATTCGCTGCCGCTTCTACTTCTTTTATTTCTTTGCCCACCACTACTAGGGCCAGATCATCTGCGAATCCTATGATTCTGCATCCCTGGGGCAATTGTACTCTGAGCACCTCGTCGTACATTATGTTCCACAGGAGTGGTCCCAAGACCGACCCCTGTGGGACCCCTGCTGTGACCATGTAACTCCTAGTACCGTCTTCCGTATCATAAGTTAATAGTCGATCGGACAGGTAGTTGGATATTATACGGAAAAGGGAGGACGGTATCCCTATTCGGTCTAAGGCTTCCAGTATTCGAGACCAGCTTGCTGAGTTAAAGGCATTGCGGATGTCCAACGTAACCACCGCGCAGTACTCCTTCTCTCCCCACCTCCATCGGGTACCCTCTATTGCTTTAGTAGCAATATCTACCACCGCCTTAATTGCGTCTACCGTAGATCTAGCCTTACGAAATCCGTATTGCTGTTTGGACAGGGCCTCTTTCTCTTCAACCACCCTTATTAGTCGGTTGTACACGATCCTCTCCAGAACCTTTCCCGCCGTGTCCAGTAGGCAGATTGGCCTGTATCCCGAGGGTTCCTCTATTGGCTTATCCCCTTTCGGTAGGAGGATTAATTTCTGTCGCTTCCATCTCTTGGGAAATACACCGTCCTGCAGACATCTATTGTATGTCTCGGCGAAGGCGTCGGGTTTCGTCAGCATGGCTAACTTTAGCGCCTTGTTTGGCACCCCATCTGGTCCTGGAGCCTTTTTGTCGTCTAGCTTCTTGCTTGCCACTACCACTTCGTCTGTCGACACCTGCTGCACAAGTTCCGTGCTGCGTGAGCGGCTGACGACCTCCAATCTTGGGTGATGGGGGAACAGTGCCTCAACTATAGTGGCGAGTGCGGTAGGACAGGTCACACGGGTTGTTCGCTGGCTGCGTATCTTCTTCGTGACTACCTTATACGCCGTGCCCCACGGGTTTACATCGGCCTCGTCGCATATTTGCTGGAAGCAGCTGGATTTGCTTTGTTTGATGCTTCTTTTGAGGTCTCGCTTGGCTGCCCGCAGGTCATCCAGCCTAGATGCAAAGTCTGGGCGGCCTCGGGCTCGTTGGGAGCGTCTTCTAGCGCGTAGGCAGGCCTTCCTTAGGTCGCTGATTTCCTCGTTCCACCAGTAGCAAGGTGCTCCTCTTCTGTTTGGCTTCCTCCTGGGCATGGATAAGTCGCACGCGTCCGAGATGTTTTCCATAAGCTGCCGTGCCATGTCTTCTGCTGACTCCGTGGCCCCAGTCCATCGAGCATGGCGTAGGGAATCCGTGTATGTTTCCTTGTCTAGGCAGTTGTCCTTCCATTTGGGGCCTGTTGTTTTGGGCTGCTGTTTTCTCCGTCCTCTCCCGTGGATCTCGAAATGTACTGCTTGGTGGTCGCTGAAAGTGAATTCATTGCTGACTTTCCATGTGGTTAGCCTATAGAGTGAGCTGCTGAGCAGGGTGAGGTCTATAATAGAGCCTCTACCGGCCTTGCAGTACGTGAGCTCCTGCCCGTCGTTTGCAAGGCCCAGGTCGATCGCCGCGAACTCTTCTAGCAGGGTGGTCCCTCTCGCGTTGGTTTCCTTGCTTCCCCATTCCATGGCCCAGGCGTTAAAGTCTCCTGCTATGACGAGGGGAGCTCTGTTGCGAGCGTCTTCTGATATTTCCTCCAGCATGTTTTGGAACCGCCGCAGTTCCCAGCTTGGGGGTGCGTAGCAACTGTAAACGGTGATTCCATTAATTTTCGCTCTGACGAATCCTTCGTGTGATGCTCTGACTTCCTGTAGCGATGAGTTGAGGGACCAGATGGCCGCTTTTCCGCATTTACTTGCCACCCAGCCGCTTCCTGCGATAGGCTTGTATGGCTCGCAGATTATTGCGACGTCAGTGTTTCTCTCCCGTGTTGCTTGCGACAGCAGGGCCTGAGCAGCCTCGCAGTGGTTGAGGTTTAACTGTGTGAACTTCATTTTCTGTTGGCCAGGGCGCTCCTAAACACGGGGCATCTGCCGCTACCGGCAATGTGATTGGGGTCCTTTTTCCTGTCCTTGCAGAGCATGCACTGTGGCTCTTGTTTGCAGTCCTTAGCCAGATGGTCCTTTCCTCCGCATCGTCGGCACAGATTCGATCTGTCCAGTTCACTCTTGCAGTGTCTTGCAAGGTGTCCAAACTCGAGGCATCTGAAACATCTGATGATGTTTATCCGCTCGCGGATTCTTGAGTTGACCCAGCCAACTTTCAGGAAACCTACCGAGAGGGCCTTTTTCGCGCTTTCCGCTGGTAGTCTTATAGTCGCCGTTTGTGTTTGGCCATACGACTTACGGAGGCTAATATTCTCTGGGGTTATGTCCAATATTTGGATTTGACCCCTCATCGCCTCGCAGATGTCCTCTCTGGTCGTGATCTCGTCCAGGTCCTTGCACTCTATAGAGACTCGGTGGGACAGCGTCCGGACCTCTGCATTTTCGCCTAGCGTTTCGCCCACCAGGCTCCTAAATGCTGTGGTATTCTCTCCCGAATTCCTAAGCTGAAGTAGCAGTTCTCCTTTTTGTGTCCTCCTTATTTTTGACACCGCTTTTCCGAGCTCGCCCAGTTTCTCATCGGCTTTAACTTTTCTCAGTATCTCTGAGTAGCTCGCTTCACCTTTTGCCGAGATGACTATAGCATCCGGTCGCGTCTTTTCCTTGAGCAATCCCTTGCTCTTTTTCCGGGTGACCTCCTTCCTTTTTTTGTGGGTTACCTCCTTCCACTTGTCGCCGTCCGCTTTGGGGCTCGGTGTCTCCTGCACCGTTGTTACGGTAGCCTGGTTACCGACTGGCCCTCGGATTCTCTTAGTTTGGGGCGTCCGTACCGTGGCCTGCTTCCGCTTGACGTCTACCGTCGTCCTGAAAAGAGGCGAGGTTTGACACGACTGGTGCGTCCTGATTACCTCCTTGGCTCCTTCGTCGTGTAGCTGGATGGCCGCCAGCTCGTAGAGCACTCTGATGCTCTCTATTGAGTCTCGCATGGGCTGGTGTATGGAGCGTCGCTTGCCATCTTCGAGCATGTCTACCAGCTTTGAGATCTCGTGCCCGAGTTCCCGGAGTGCTGAGCTGCTCTGAGTTGCCGTGGTTTGGTCCCGCTCTGAGTTCGTCTCTGCGGGGACGGCTGTTGCTCCATCTACTGGTGATCTCACCATTCTGCTGCTCTTTGCAAAAGCATCACAGCTCTCCTTCGTTTGTGGGGTTTGGATATTACTCATTTTGATGGGTCCCAACTCCTAAGCCGTTGTCCTTGTCCGTTGTACAGTCGCGTTATAATCTCATGGTTGTCTTTGCAAGCAGTGAGGCCATGCGAGGGTTGACACCCGCCTTCATGGGGTCGAGTGTTCAGAGCCAGATCCGCGTTAATCAGGAATATTACATCTGAACCTATACTGCCAACTAAATGGCGACGAAACGAGGAGCGTGCTTGGAGATTTGCCATGTTTTAACGGGACGGGGGCGGTAACAGCATTAGCCTAGCAGTCATTTCGGCCAGATTTCACTCCGCTTACTGAGATGCTAGAATACTGTCGGCCGTCAGCCCAGGGGTCGTCTAGTCGTGTATGGTTGTCCAGAGTTCACAGCCTGAGACATTACTGGTCTCAGTCTCAGTCGCCTTCTCGTGTTAGCTAGGCGCGTCACGGGTGTGCAACGCCTACCCAGGGGATACCTGGCCACAGCCGGAGGTCACGAGTTGCTTTAATTACCACGGAACGGAATCGATCTGGCCATTTCCAGGTTAATGGCGTTCAGAATCTTTTCGCCTGCAAGAGGCACCTCTCCGGGCACTTACATCCCCGTGCCATTTTCAGTCGCCTCATACGACAAGCAATGACTAGCTGTGGTAGTATTCTATGGGCCGCTTACCACACGGCGTGTGTGGTGTGTGTGTGTGTGTGTGTGTGTGTGTGTGTGTGTGTGTGTGTGTGTGTGTGTGTGTGTGTGTGTGTGTGTGTGTGTGTGTGTGTGTGTGTGTGTGTGTGTGTGTGTGTGTGTGTGTGTGTGTGTGTGTGTGTGTGTGTGTGTGTGTTTTTTTTTTTTTTTGCTTACGGCATGGAGGTGAAAATCTTCGTAAGATACTGATGGCCCGGGCCAACCGTATGCACGATTCGCTGACTCCGTCAACACCTACGTACTAAACTCACCCCCCACTCACACACCACATTCCCCGCGGGATCACCGCAAAGTATTACTTCGCGGGGATGGGTTGCCTATTTTAGGCAGTCTCCATTATTCGTCGCTCCTTTTCGCATCGTCTCAGATCCCTCTGGATGCCTATTATCAGCTGACTTATATTCCTCCAGTTGTCCTCTCCTTCCAGCATGAACGTTACTAGTCCCTCAGGTGGGGGTACAGAGCCTACTGCGTCTCTGTACCTCGAGCATTGGTACAGCACGTGTTCCGGGTCTTCGTCCAAATTTGGGCATGTCGGACACTCAGGGGTGTCCTCATGCCTGAACCTGTGGAGATACTTCCTGTACCCGCCGTGTCCAGTAAAAAACTGCGTTAGGTGGAAGTTAATTTCTCCGTTCCGTCTCCTAATCCATTGCTCCAGATTGGGGATTAGTTTGTGTGTCCATCTCCCCTTGTTCGCCGTGTTCCATCTCTCCTGCCAAGTTGCCATTGATTTTGCTCTCTCCGACCGTCGGATGACGTCTATTGAGACAGCTTCGCCTGTCGCTATTCGTGCTTTGAATATGTTCTCCATTTCCTTGGCCAATATATCTACCGGCAGCATGCCTGCCAATACTGTGGCCGCCTCGTCCGACACCGTCCGGAATCCAGAGATAGTGCGGAGTGCGCTTAGCCTGTAGGGGACTGACATTTTCCTTCTGAGGCCTTTCTGGCTTGCGACTGCTGATGCCCATATCGGTGCAGCATAGAGCAGCACGGAGGCTACAACTCTCGCGAGGAGTAGGCGTCTACCTGCTCTTGGTCCTCCTATGTTTGGTAGCATCCTTGAAAGGGCCGCCTGCATTTTTGCCGCTTTCTGGCTAACATACTCTACGTGAGGACGAAAGCTAAGCCTGTTGTCTAACATGACCCCCAGATACTTGATGGAAGCCTTTGACTCGATACTAACGCTGTCTACCTGAAATCTAGCAAACTCAACTATCTTGCGGCTTGTGATAAGCACAGCCTCTGTTTTATGGCCTGCCAGCTCCAGGCTAGCGCCACGCATCCAGCTGGCCACGATCCTTATGGCTGCATTCGCTGCCGCTTCTACTTCTTTTATTTCTTTGCCCACCACTACTAGGGCCAGATCATCTGCGAATCCTATGATTCTGCATCCCTGGGGCAATTGTACTCTGAGCACCTCGTCGTACATTATGTTCCACAGGAGTGGTCCCAAGACCGACCCCTGTGGGACCCCTGCTGTGACCATGTAACTCCTAGTACCGTCTTCCGTATCATAAGTTAATAGTCGATCGGACAGGTAGTTGGATATTATACGGAAAAGGGAGGACGGTATCCCTATTCGGTCTAAGGCTTCCAGTATTCGAGACCAGCTTGCTGAGTTAAAGGCATTGCGGATGTCCAACGTAACCACCGCGCAGTACTCCTTCTCTCCCCACCTCCATCGGGTACCCTCTATTGCTTTAGTAGCAATATCTACCACCGCCTTAATTGCGTCTACCGTAGATCTAGCCTTACGAAATCCGTATTGCTGTTTGGACAGGGCCTCTTTCTCCTCAACCACCCTTATTAGTCGGTTGTACACGATCCTCTCCAGAACCTTTCCCGCCGTGTCCAGTAGGCAGATTGGCCTGTATCCCGAGGGTTCCTCTATTGGCTTATCCCCTTTCGGTAGGAGGATTAATTTCTGTCGCTTCCATCTCTTGGGAAATACACCGTCCTGCAGACATCTATTGTATGTCTCGGCGAAGGCGTCGGGTTTCGTCAGCATGGCTAACTTTAGCGCCTTGTTTGGCACCCCATCTGGTCCTGGAGCCTTTTTGTCGTCTAGCTTCTTGCTTGCCACTACCACTTCGTCTGTCGACACCTGCTGCACAAGTTCCGTGCTGCGTGAGCGGCTGACGACCTCCAATCTTGGGTGATGGGGGAACAGTGCCTCAACTATAGTGGCGAGTGCGGTAGGACAGGTCACACGGGTTGTTCCCTGGCTGCGTACCTTCTTCGTGACTACCTTATAAGCCGTGCCCCACGGGTTTACATCGGTCTCGTCGCATATTTGCCGGAAGCAGCTGGATTTGCTTTGTTTGATACTTTTTTTGAGGTCTCGCTTGGCTGCCCGCAGGTCATCCAGCCTAGATGCAAAGTCTGGGCGGCCTCGGGCTCGTTGGGAGCGTCTTCTAGCGCGTAGGCAGGCCTTCCTTAGGTCGCTGATTTCCTCGTTCCACCAGTAGCAAGGTGCTCCTCTTCTGTTTGGCTTCCTCCTGGGCATGGATAAGTCGCACGCGTCCGAGATGTTTTCCATAAGCTGCCGTGCCATGTCTTCTGCTGACTCCGTGGCCCCAGTCCATCGAGCATGGCGTAGGGAATCCGTGTATTTTTCCTTGTCTAGGCAGTTGTCCTTCCATTTGGGGCCTGTTGTTTTGGGATACTGTTTTCTCCGTCCTCTCCCGTGGATCACGAAATGTACTGCTTGGTGGTCGCTGAATGTGAATTCATTGCTGACTTTCCATGTGGTTAGCCTATAGAGTGAGCTGCTGAGCAGGGTGAGGTCTATAATAGAGCCTCTACCGGCCTTGCAGTACGTGAGCTCCTGCCCGTCGTTTGCAAGGCCCAAGTCGATCGCCGCAAACTCTTCTAGCAGGGTGGTCCCTCTCGCGTTGGTTTCCTTGCTTCCCCATTCCAGGGCCCAGGCGTTAAAGTCTCCTGCTATGACGAGGGGAGCTCTGTTGCGAGCGTCTACTGATATTTCCTCCAGCATGTTTTGGAACCGCCGCAGTTCCCAGCTTGGGGGTGCGTAACAACTGTAAACGGTGATTCCATTAATTTTCGCTCTGTGTGTGTGTGTGTGTGTTTTTTTTTTTTTTTTTTTTTTTTAATTTATAGTGAAAAGAAAAGAAACATGTTTAACATTTTAGATTGTATACAAGAGAGGAAAATAGAACAATCAGAGAAGCACAGGATAGTTTATGGTGAGTAGAAAGAGTCCAGCTCCTGCGGGACAACCGCAAGGTACTACTTCGCAGGGCGGGGTACAGCTGTATATCAGCTGCTCGATGCCGCGTCGGATCCACTCCCGTCGTCGCAGATCCTTCATTATAGCCGATGCCATGGTAGCAACGGCTGTCAATCCATTTTCAGTGGCCATCATTCGCGCCAAGAGATTCTCCGGGGACAAATCATTACTGCCCGCCGTCGCCTTTTTCCGCTCGCGTCTATAGAGTGGGCAGTAGAACAATGCGTGCTCCGCGTCCTCAACCCCTCAGTGCTCGCAGAAGGGGTCGTCCTCATGTTTAAACCTGTGCAGGTACGCCTTAAAACAGCCATGCCCAGTCAATATTTGGGCAAGGTAGTGGTCTACCTCGCCGTGTCGCCGCTGTAGCCAAAGCTTCAGGTTTGGGATCTGTCTGTGGGTCCATCTGCCATTTGAGCTCGCATCCCATTTGCTTTGCCATTGTTCAATGGTGTTGTCCCTCAGTTGCCTGTTGGTGGTCCCGCTTTGCCTTTCGGCCGCCATCAGGCCGAGTGGGATCATGCCTGCCAGCACTAAGGCCGCGTCTTCCGATACTGTGCGGAAGCAGGTGGCTACACGCAATACATATCGACGATATGCGGCCTTGCATCCTCGGCTGTAAGATGCAACCTCCATTGCGGGGGCAGATATGTTAGATCCGTAGAGGATTGTGGACGTCACCACACCAGCGATTAGCCTTCTGCTCCTCTGCCTTGGGCCTTTGGTGTTCGCCATCATTCGGCTTATGGCTGTTGTAACCCTGGCCGCTTTGTGGCTAATATACTCCAGGTGCTGTTTATACGACAGTCTGTGGTCTATCATGACGCCCAGGTATTTGATGGCGGGCTTGGAATTAATGATAGCACTGCCAACGCGCAACGAGGCCGTCTCAACTATCTTTCTGCTACTTATTAAAACTGCCTCCGATTTCTGCTCCGCTAGTGCGAGTCCGTTCTGGGATAGCCACTCAATTATCCTGTCGATGGCCGCACTGCTCCTAAAAGTGACCTCATCGAGTTTCTTTGCAACAGTCACAACAGCAATATCATCGGCGAACCCAATGATTGTGTTGCCCTCTGGTAGGCAAAGGCGCAGTACTCCATCGTACATGACGTTCCACAGTAGCGGCCCGAGAACAGAGCCCTGGGGAACGCCTCCAGTTACCGTGTACTGTCGCTGACCGTCTTCAGTTTCGTAAATTAGCACTCTGTCCTGGAAGTAGCTGATCACTTGCTGTATTAACTGGCTCGGGATTTGTCTGGCTGTTAGAGCTTCTAGGATTGTCTTCCAATTAGCTAAGTTGAACGCGTTCCTGACATCCAATGTACAGACTAGGCAGTACTGTTTGGTGCCACCTGCCCATCTTGTTCCTTGGATTGCGCATTTTGCTAGTTCAGTCACGGCCCTGATGGCATCCGTGGTGCTCCTGTGTTTCCTGAAGCCAAATTGACGTTCAGACAGCCCGTAAACTTCAGCAAGCTTGCATTCTAGGCGATTGCAAATTAGCTGCTCAAATATTTTCCCCATCGTGTCCAGCATACACAGAGGGCGGTATGAGGAGGGATCATCCAGTTCCTTGCCGGGCTTCGGGATGAGCACAAGTCGCTGGAGCTTCCATCTACGTGGTACTGTGCATTCCGCTATACATTGATTGTACAGCTCCACGAAACTTCTGGGGTGTGCAGCGATGACAGCTTTGATTACCCTGTTCGGTATGCCGTCTGGTCCAGGGGATTTGTTGCCCTTTAGTGTTCGCAGCAATGCACAGTACCTCATTGTCGTCGGTGGGTGCACAGTCGTTTATTCCATTTGCTGGGAGTTGCGGTGCAAATCCAGATGGCTGCCGGGGAAAGAGCGTTTGAACTATTTGTTTCAGCTGATCCGGCATTTTTGATTTGTTGGCATTGGTTGCCTGCATAGCCTTCCCATGACTAGCTCGTAAGCCATTCCAAAAGGCTCTGCGTCCGCGGCGTCGCAGTTCCTCTTCGATCTCCTGGGTATTTGCCTTGCTCTTCTTGGGCGGTGTGCTCTGTGGCTTGTTCGTGGGGCTGGCCGGGTCCCTAAGCCTTTTCGGGGTCTCCATCTCTTCAATTTCCCTGCATGGTGCAGTGAGCTGAGGCGCCATAGCTGGCGTAGCCGGGGGCGTGCTCGCCAGGCGTCATCGTCTAGCGAACGGGTCGGCCTGGCGTACTCCTTCTTCCTCTTGTCCACCTAGTGGGGTGGTGTTTAGGTAATTTTGGGTCATCATTGTTAATTGGGTCCCAACTCGAGGCCGTTGTTGTCGTGTGTATTGTGCAGTCACCTTCGCGATCCCGTGGTTGCCTCTCCATGGAGTGAGGTCCACGCGAGGGTTGACTCCGGTCCTTATGGGAGACCTTCCGCCCCCTTACGTCGTCTACTAATGCATCTAATGCAGCTGTAATTTCGCAGAGCTGCATGCTTGGGGCCAGGTAGCAGCTGTATATCCACAGGCTGCCGTATTGTGCGCGTCAAAGCCCAGTAAAAGACTTTGTTTTTGTCAGTGATGTCGATGGGTCGCCACATACCCAGAGCTCAGCTTTTCCATCCTGATCCTCGGTCCATAATCTCGGGCAGTTGGTTTCTCGGTGGTGAGGTTCGCTGATAATGGCAATATCAATGCGCATCTCCCTAACAGTCTGCTCCAAGATAGCTTGAGCAGCTATGCAGTGGTTAAGGTTTAGTTGAAGTAACCTTAACATTTCATTTTGCGTACTGCCTCGCGATACGCCGGACATTGAAAGCTTCCTGTTGCGTGGTCCGTTGATTTTTCTCCTTTCCGTGTGCAAGGGCTACATTTTGGAGGCTTGGAGCAGCTCTTTGCTTCGTGGCCTGTATCCCCGCATCTGAAGCAGGCGCCTTTGGCCAGGCGCCCCTGGCATTTAAAGCATCGCTTTGGTTGGTCACCTTGGGCTTCTCGACAAGCGTCCTGGCTTTTGGCGCTGGGAGAGTAACTGTGGCCCTTTGCTGGCCGCCAAATGCTGGTCGCAGCGATTTGATCGCTTCAATCGACAAGGAGTCTTGTAAGGCACTTTTAATCGCTTCGAGCACTTCCTCCTTAGTCGCCAGCTCATCCAGGTCCTTGATCTCCCCCTGGGACGTTTCGGTCAGCGTTCTTACTACCGACCGGTCACCCAAGGCTTTTCCCACAGCTTCATGCAGCTCATCTGCGGAGTGCTCCGGCTTCCTATTGCGGCGCAGCAGAAGATCGCCCTTCGCGGTCTTGCGAATGCCCTGCACATCGCCACTTAGGTGCTTGAGGGCCGGGTCGCTCTTCACGAGCCTGAGCATATCGGCATATGTGCAGTCACCCACTCCGTGGACTGTAATGGCGTCGGTTTTGGGACGCTTCTGCGTTCGCTTACGTCTGTTCACTGCTGTCCAGCTCTCTGGGTTGCCATTATGGCCAGCTAAATTGGAGTTTGCAGGGGCTGTCTTTTGATGCGTAAGCACCGCCTGCTTCGCTGGGTTTTGACCCTGGCGTTTAGCCTTCTTGTTCTGCGCTGCGCTGCTCTGGCATGCCATCCCTCGAGCGTTTGGGCGTGCTTGCCTCTTTTTGGCCCCCGAGCTTCGTTGGGCGCGTCTTTAGCACGGTCGGTTTCGCACGTCTGACTAATGACGGCGTCGTTTGCGCCTCGTCGCACTTCATTTCCGGCGCACAGAGCTTGAGCGCCACCTTCTGCAGGCTTTCTACTCTCGCGAGTTCCTCTCGCATCAGCCCTTAATGTGGCGTTGTCCGTTGAACAGCGCCGTTAAGCCGTTTAGGACTAAGCCCATCTTTTCGATCGTGCCTATTATCGTTCCTGGCAGCTCATCACTTGCTTTTGCCGTCGACGGCGCAGTCACTCTTTGCTGCTGTTTTTATGGGCACCGCCGCGGCGGGGGGTTGGAAATTGGTCTGTTCCGCGACCTTTTGCTCCTTTTTTGCCCTGGAGCCTGTAGTGAGCACCGATGTCGGCTTCTTTGCCTGTTCTTTCTCCAAAGCTTTCCTGCTTAGCAAGAACAGCGTAAGCCTGAAAGTATGCTGTACTTTCTGCCAGTTACAACTTATCGCCTGGTTGATGTCTCCGCTACGCAGTTTGGCAGCTGGCTCTATACTGCAGATCAGCTGGTTGTGAACTGCGCTAGCCAACACTACTAACAGCTCTTAGAGTGAATGCAACCAACTGCACAAATAGCTTTGCGAACGGCTAATACACTTGAGTGGTAAAACTCACAAAAGCGCACAAACACGCCAAGTAGACGCTTCCACTCCCCTCGCCAGGATCGTGGAGCTGTAGACGCCACCCCAGGAATGGTCTGCACGGGCTTCGCTGTGAGTACCACCACGCACCTTTTGGTGTCTTGGGCCTGTCTCGGTTCACTGCACACGTTCACTAACTTCACTTTAATTTCACAGGTTTATTTGTTTATTTTCACGGATCAGTTACAAAACGCGTCCGCACTCTATGAAAACAATCTCTCTCCTCCGTGTGTGTGTATTTTATTTTTTTTTTTTTTTTTTTGTATAGGAGGGAAAAGAATTAAAAGCCGAAAAGTGTGGGAATTGCACCCACCAAAAACCCACTAACTCTCCGTATCCCTCTCATAGCACCACCGATGGGTATCACTTCACGAGGGGCAGATGGCATGAAAGCCTCAGCTAGATTCTCATCTATGATTGACGATTGCGCTGTCGTTCAGCGCGACGCATGGATTTGATTATCACTGCCGCTGTGGTGCTAATAGCAATCCAATTGTTTTGCAAGCTTAGTAGGATATCTAGTAAGTCGTTGACTATAAAAGGTCTCCCAATAATTTGACTCAGCTCTTCCCGTTCAGCAGAAAACCTTGGACAGACAGAAAAAGACATGTTCAGCGTCTTCTGTGGCCCGCGCACAGTGTGTGCAGAGCGGGTCCGTCTCGTGTTTAAGCCTATATAGATAGGATTTAAAGCACCCGTGTCCCGTCAGTAATTGAGTATGTCGGCCGTATGGCCGTATGTCCGGGATCAGCGATCGTGTCCAGCTGCCATTGGTAGTAGTTCTCCACCTCGCCTGCCATTCTTCCATAGTTTCAGCCCGCCTTGCAGTTTGAGGGCTGTTGCTCTTCGTCTCCATTGCCAGAAGATCTAGTGGGATCATTCCGGCCAGCACTAATGCTACACCCTCGGCAACAATGCGGTAAGAGCTGAGACATCGTAGCGCGCACCTGCGGTATGCAGCCTTGATGCTTCGGCCGTAAGCTGGTATCCTCAGTGTTGGCTCCCAGACTGTAGCAGCATACAGTATGATCGACCTGACCACACTTGCTATCAGCCACCTGCTCTTCTGCCGCGGGCCAGCATTATTAGCCATCATCCTGGCTACTGCATTCGCGGCTTTCGCCGCCTTTCCCCCGACGAACTCCAGGTGGTGCTTGAAAGTAAGCCGATGGTCCAGCATTATTCCAAAGTATCTGATGGCTGGCTTCGAGTGCATGGGACAGTTGTCGACGCATATTGTGGCTGTCTCCACTACCTTACGGCTACTGACCAGTACTGCCTCCGTCTTGTGGGCAGCCAGTGTTAAGCCATTGGTCGCGAGCCAGTTAACCACCTGTCGGATAGCGGTGTTAGTTTTCTCCTCAACCGCCGGCAGCTCCTTGCTGACCGTAACCACCGCAATGACGTCCGCAAAGCCAATAATGCGAGTGCCTGGAGGGATGTTCAAGCGGAGAACACGATCCATAATGTAGGTCCCAGGACTGGTCCTTGTGCGCTGTCCTGCAGCGGTGTCATACAAGAGCACACGATTGGAGAAATAGTCCGTAATCAGGCTTATCAGGTACTCGGATTTCTGGAGTCCATGAAGTGCGCGTATGATACTCATCCAGCTAGCTGAATTGAACGCGTTCTTTACGTCAAGGGTCGTGATGAGGCAGTATTTTCTGTTACCATTCTGCCATCGGGTCCTCTCGATGGCTTGTGTGGCGATGCCCACCACATGGCTGATAGCTTGGGTAGTGCTGCGCTTTTTCCGGAATCCAAACTGGTGCTCAGATAGCCTTGCTTTCTAATACGTCGTGCAGTCTGTTACATATTATACGCTCGAACAGTTTGCCAACCACGTCGAGCATGCACAGTGGCCTATATGCAGACGGGTCCACTGGTGGCTTGTCGCCTTTTGGGAGCAACACCAGTTTCTGGCGTTTCCACCTTGTAGGAAAGCGGCGATCATCCATGCACTTATTAAATAGCGCTGCATAGACTGCTGGTTGCTTGGCCACTATTAGCTTCAGAGCTTTTGTCGGAATCCCGTCAGGTCCTGGGGCTTTATTTGGCTGTATCCGCGCAAGAGCCTATAGCACCTCCTCTGCGTCCGTCCATTTTACCGTCGACGTTCCGGCGTACGTGGTGATTATGTGCAGCGTTGGTTGCGAGGGGAAGAGCGTGGTGACAATTGCCCTTAGCTGGACCTCGCTTGTGGGCATTGGCATCCTGCACATTCTTCCCATGACCAATTTGTAGGTTGTTCCAAAGGGTTGCGCGTCGGAATCAGCGCATAGGCTCTTCCACGCGGCGTCCTTGCTGCCATTGATAGCCTTTTTAAGTGCGGCCCTCTTCGCTCTGTAGGCTTCCTGCATTTCCTGGCAATTGCTTCTCCTGTGTGCCCGTTGGTAGCGTCTTCTGGCTATGTGGCATTCTCTCCTGGCCATCTCTATTTCTTGGTTCCACCAGTGAACAGGTCTGCGCCCGTTTATCCGCCTTTTTTTTTAAGCATGGATGCGTTGCATGCCTCCTCTACCGTTCTTCCTAGATAGTTTGCACAGTGGTCGGTATCTCCATTGGCCGGGAGTTGCATACTCTCGACCATTAGCAACAGCGCTTCTGGTCTGAGCGTATCTTGGCTCCATGTGCCATGCTGTTGGTATTGGTCCTTGTGCTGGTCGTCGAAGTGACTTATTATCGCATGGTGGTCGCTGTGTGTGTATAAGTCTGACATCATCTAGGACGCGTCTCGCCAGGCATGGGCTAGCAAATGTCAAGTCGATAATTGATCCTCTGCCTGCTTTGTTGAAGGTTTGCCTGTTATCAACGTTGAGAAGCGACACGTTGAGGGTTGCAAACGCGTCTAGCAGAAGACGCCCACGTTGACTTGTTTTGCTGCTTCCCCATTCAACTGCCCACGCATTAAAGTCGCCCGCTATGATTACGGGTGAACGGGTTCTTGCGTCGTCCGTAATGTTGTCGAGTATGTTGGCGAACTCGCTGATTTGTACCTGGGCGCAATATAGCAGCTATATATCGGCAACACTGGGCTCTGGTATATCCGGTTGCCGCTTTCCTGTCGGTAAGTTGCGCTGGTGGGCTTCCGCAGCTCCAAATTGCTCCACCACCGCCATTGCTCTGGGTCCAGATGCCATCATGTTTGGGCTGGTATGGCTCACTGACGATGGCGAAGTAAGTTTTTTCTTCCCGAGTGGTTTGATCGTGTAGGTCCTGGGCCGCTCTGCAGTGGTTCAAGTTAATCTGGATTAACTTGATTTTTTGGCTGTTGGTTGCGACGCCTTAATGAAGCACGGACAGGCCCTGCTAAGCGTATTGTGTGCCGTGTTCGCGGTCTCGTATCTTGTGCAGATTATGCATTTTGACTTGCAGGTGCACTCCTTCGCAGAGTGGTTGGCTTCTCTACAATTGAAGCACAGTTTCGAGGCGTCGTGTTTACTGCGGCATCGTGCAGCCGTGTGCCCAAAGTCCAGGCACTTAGAGCATCGCCTCGGCTCCCCTTTTTGGCGTATACGACATACCGCTCATCCAATGCGTATCTTCGCTACCTCCAGAATTTCGTTTGCGACTTTCTTGGGCAGTAGCATAGTAGCCGTATGTGTGCCGCGGTATGCTTTCCTTAGCTTCGGTGAGGCTTCAGCAGGCAGGTCCCCTTCGATTTTAGCGAATACGGCTCCTAGCACGTAGTCGCTGTTTGACCATTCCGGTATGTCCCGTATTTCTATGAGGACTTTGTCAGAGATCGTTCTGACGTCTGCAGTAATCCCCAAGGCCTCCTGGACGGCTTTCTGTAGATTGGTTGTGGATTCGTCCTCTGCTTTGCTCATTCGTAGGATGAGTTCTCCGGCTGCAGTACGCATGATGCCGCTAACACTCTCTCTATACTGCTGTAGGTCTTGATTTGTCTGTACAGTTTTGAGCACGTTGGCATATTCCTCTGGGCTCCGGCATTTGACCAATATGGCATCTGGTCGACTTCTCTTTGGCGGCTGGGTGTTGCTCCTCTTGTTTTTCTTGGCTTCAACTTTTTGCCATTTGTTGTTGCCTGGCCCTTTTGTTATTATCAGAAGCCTCCTTTTTTTCGGTGGTCCCGCGATTGTGCGCATCTCGGCGCTGAGATGTTCGCTCTTCAACTGGACTCGCCTTCCTGTTGGACTTTGGGGTTGCACTCGGCACCGGCCTATCTGCGGGGGCTTTCCTCCTTGTTTGTAGAAGCGCCGGGGAGATTTGCACTGCGCTCTCTCTGCTAGTGCTATGTGCATTAGCCAGTGCGCATGGCTGTGCATGACTGCTTTCCTGGCTAGTTTGCTGCGCAGCTTGCTCACTTTACAATTGCGCTGTAGATGCCATTTGGATCACCTTCATCCTGGCAAGGTCATCTTTCATACCCTGGTTGATATGCCGCACAGCTGGCTTTTTGCCACCAATTTCGTAAGGAGCCTGTCCAGAATAGCTCCCAGCTCAAGGATTAGAGTGCTGGTACACACGCCATGCCCCTTTGGTTTTTTCCCTGGGCGTCCGCTTGTTGCGTTTGGGGAACTACATATATCCCTGCTTCGCTTGATGTTCGGCGTGCCACTGGCCGCGTCTCTAGCACTGCTCTTCTCAGCTTGTGCCGCCTGCTATGCAGGCAGTGTTGTTTGCGAGGGGGTCCTTGACATCTTTGCGATTTTGCGGAAGGGATCCATTTCTGTTGTTGCTGCTGTAGTGTTGCTTGTCGCATTGTCCGCTACGATGGCCAAGTGTGCCACCATCGTAGTAGTTTGGTTGGTAACGGTTGTTGGGGCCTCCAGAATCCGTGCCCAGACCGTGGACTGTGCCACGGGTGGATTTTCACATGGGTGACTGCCACCTGGAGTAGTTTCGTTAAAACAATCCATTCCTTTCCATATTTGCATTTTATGCCTACTGCCAGGCTTTTGCAGTTTATACCAGCTGCCTGGTTTTGGTATACTGCCGGCCGATGCGGCACAGACGCAGACCACCAAGCCGTTCAATGTGAAGCAGACGCTTAGTGGAATTGTGGTATTGTGCGAGGTTCCCCCAGCGTTTAACCGTTGGGAGTTATACCGCTCCGATTCGGTCACCAGAGCCCTCTTTAGGTACACCACATGCGTGGCGGGGTTGGCCATTGGTCGGAACCGTGACCTTATGTACCTTTTGCCCTGGGAGAATCGTGACTGTTACTTCTGAAACTGCTTTTATTTGCATATCAGCAGCTATCAATTATTGCGCCTTGTGGGTATGCTACGTTTCCCGCTTTTCAAGTGGTGTGTGTCCCGGCTAATAATCGGCAGCGCCCTCTATCGCTGGTTAACAACGTTTAGGTACCGTGTCATGGATCGCATTGCACCTTGCAGCACTGCCATCAGCTAATTGGTTGCCCATCTGTTTGACTTTTGCATTCTTGTCGTGAGAAAACAATTTTTTGTGGGCGGCGACATTTTCCTCTTGTTGGAGAAGTGTGATAGGGAGAAAGCACACAGCATGCTTTTCCCCTCTCCCTATCCACACACTGTTCTGCTCCGAGAACACCAGATTGGTGTTTGAGCCAAGGGACCGTCGGCAGAGCACCCTAACAGGAACGCATTGGCGTTGTTGTTTACACCAGTACTTACGCGCTTTGTTTTCCTTGTAGGCATCGCGGCCCAAGATGGGAAATAATGGGAGCGACGAACAAAACGTGACCGCGCACTTTCACTTCTCAACTGTGTGTGTGTATGTGTTTGTGTATTTTTTTTTTTTTTTTTTATTTATAGGTTGTATACAAGAGAGTTGCAAGAGGAAAATAGGACAATCAGAGAAAGACAGGATAGTTTATGGAGAGTAGAAAGAGTCCCGCTCCTGCGGGACAACCGCAAGGTAATACTTCACAGGGCGGGGTACAGCTGAATATCAGCCGCTCACCGTCGTCGCAGCTCCTTCATTATAGCCGATGCCATGGTAGCAACGGCTGTCCATCCATTTTCAGTGGCCATCATTCGCGCCACGAGATTCTCCGGGGACAAATCATTTCTGGCCGCCGTCGCTTTTTTTCGCTCGCGTCTAAGAGTGGGCAGTAGAACAACGCGTGCTCCGCGTCCTCATCCACACCGTGCCCGCAGTGCTCGCAAAAGGGGTCGTCCTCATGTTTAAACCTGTGCAGGTACGCCTTAAAGCAACCATGCCCAGTCAAAAGTCAGTGGACGTCACCACACCAGCGATTAGCCTTCTGCTCCTTTGTCTTGGGCCTTTGGTGTTCGCCATCATTCGGCTTATGGCTGTTGTTACCCTGGCCGCTTTGTGGTTAATATACCCCAGGTGCTGTTTATACGACAGTCTGCGGTCTATTATGACGCCCAGGTATTTGATGGCGGGCTTGGACTTAATGATAGCACTGCCAACGCGCAACGAGGCCGTCTCAACTATCTTTCTGTTTCTTATTAAAACTGCCTCCGACTTCTGCTCCGCTAGCGCGAGTCCGTTCTGGGATAGCCACTCAATTATCCTGTCGATAGCCGCACTGCTCCTGAGAGTGACCTCATCGAGTTTCTTCGCCAAAGTCTCAACAGCAATGTCATCTGCGAACCCAATGATTGTGTTGCCCTCTGGTAGCCAAAGGCGGAGTACTCCATCGTACATGACGTTCCACAGTAGCGTCTTCAGTGTCGTAAATTAACACTCTGTCCTGAAAGTAGCTGGTCACTAACTGTATTAGCTGGCTCGGGATGTGTCTGGCTCTTAGAGCTTCTAGGATTTTCGTCCAATTCGCTGGGTTGAACGCGTTCCTGACATCAAAGTACAGACTAGGCAGTACTGTTTGGTGCCACCTGCCCACCTTGTTCCTTGCGCCTTCTGCTAGTTCAGTCACGGCCCTGATGGCATCCGTGGTGCTCATGTATTTCCTGAAGCCAAATTGACGTTCAGACAACCCGTGTACTTCAGCAAGCTTGCATTCTAGGCGATTGCAAATTATCCGCTCTAATATTTTCCCCATCGTGTCCAGCATACACAGAGGTATGAGGAAGGATCATCGAGTTCGGGATGGGCACAAGTCGCTGGAGCTTCCATCTACGTGGTACTGTGCATTCCGCTATACATTGATTGTACAGCTCCACGAAACTTCTAAGGTGTGCAGCGATGACAGCTTGGATTACCCCGTTCGGCATGCCGTCTGGTCCAGGGGATTTGTTGGCCTTTAGCTTCGCAATGCTCAGAACCTCATTGTCGTCGGTGGGTGCACAGTCGTTTATTCCATTTGCTGGGAGTCACAGTGCAATTCCAGAAGGCTGCCGGGAAAAGAGCGTTTGGACTATTTGTTTCAGCTGATCCGGGTTTGTTGGCATTGGTTGCCTGCATAGCCTTCCCATGACTAGCTCGTAAGCCATTCCAAAAGGCTCCGCGTCCGCAGCGTCGCAAAATTCTTGGAAGTATCGGGTTTTGCTGCGCCTGATAGCTTCCTTGAGTATTTTCCGCTTGGCTCTGAAGTTCTGCAGATGGTGCTCAAAATTGGGTGACGATCTCGACCGTTGGCTCTTTCGCCTAGCTGCGAAGCACTCTTTGCGCGCTTTGGCTATGTCCTCTTTTCACCAAGCAACCGGTCTATATGAGTTTCCACCTTTACGAACTTTGGTTAGTATGGCATCACATGCGTTGGTGATAGTCCCTGCTATCGCGTCAGCGGAGCTGTTAGCATCGCCTCTTATGCCAAGACCTTCTACCATAGGGAGGAATCTTTCCAGGTCCATGGTGTCCATCTTGTTTCCAGTGTGTTGGAGCCTTCTACTGATGCCTCTGTTTCCAGGTGGAGAGGTGTCCGATATCACCGCAAAGTGGTCGCTGTGGGTGTATACATCCGATACATACCATTTGGCGTCTCGGGCAATGTCTGGGCTAGCAAACGTCAGGTCTATGGTCGACTCGCGACCCGCTTTGCTGTAGGTGCATCTTGTGCCGATGTTCAGCAGACAGACATTCAGCGAGGCAAATGTGTCCAGCAGAATGGTTCCCCTTGGTGTCGTTCTACTGCTGCCGCATTCTGTAGTCCACGCATTGAAGTCTCCGGCGATTATCACAGGAGATTTGCCGTGCGCGTCCTGTGAGATGTCTTCAACGATGGCTGCGTACTCTGCCAGGGGGATGCTTGGTGGTATGTAGCAGCTACAAACGTATATGCGGCCACATTTTGCCCTAGCAAACCCTTTGCGAGCAATCCGTTGGGTGAGCTGGTATGGTGCCTGTCCGCAGCTCCATAGTGCTGCTCCAGCGTCCGAGCTTTCGTGCCACACTCCGATATGTTTGGGTGTATACGGCTCGCTGATGATGGCAACATCGATTCTCTTCTCCTGGGCCGTTGCAGGAACTTAGCCATCTTTAAGCGCTCTGTAGGCCTTCTTATACTCTGGGCAGTTCCTGCTCAGAGTTGAGTGCGCGGCTTGTCTAGTGCCCGCGCCCATTCTTGTGAAGAGGATGCACTTTGCCTCATGGGTGCACTGTCCAGACTTGTGCCCAGTACCTGCGCATTTAAAACACGTCTCTTTTCCAACCGGATGCTGGCTCTTGCACCTGGTGGTAGCATTTCTTTGGCTCTATCTTTCGACGTATTCGGCATATCACCCATCCTATGCGGACCTTGCCGGCTTCGAGCAATTTCATGGCTAGACTCGGTTGCAGGGCCAGCGTTGCGATTTGTGTTCCTCGTAGGCCGTTCTCATAGTGGGCGTCGCTTCGACTGGTATGTCTCCTTCCACCGAGGCAAAAAGACCTGTGAGGACCTCATCTGCTGTCGTGGACTCATCGATATTTAGAACCTCCATTTGCACCGTTTCCTGCATGGTTCTAACTGCAGCTTTTCCGGAAAGTACGCTGCTGACTGCCACATGCAGCTGGTCGGTAGCTGGGTCCGATGGCTTCTGGAGCCTGATGATCAGTTCTCCTGCCACTGATTTGCGGATGCCCTGCACATTGTTTTTCAGCGCCTGCAGTGAGGGAGCTGTTTTCACAATTTTGGGCGTATCCACGTATGGCATACTCTCTGTGCACTTGACCAGGATCGCATCCGGACGGTTGGGCTGTTTCCGCTTGGTGTGCTTGCCTTACACCTCAGTCCATTTGCTCTTGGTGGCCAAGTTTATGTGCCTCATCGCTGGCTGCTTGCCATGGTACATGTACAGCAGCTCGTCCAGTATCGAACCGATCTCTTCGATCTCCTGGGTATTTGCGTTGCTCTTTTTGGGCTTGTAGTAGAAGCAGTAGTAGCCACTTCCGTGGCTTGTTCGTGGGGCTGGCCCTAAGCCTTTTCGGGGTCTCCATCTCTTCAGTTTCCCTGCATGGTGCAGTGAGCTGAGGCGCCATAGCGCGAGGCGCCACGCAAGGGTTGACTCCGGTCCTTATGGGGGACGGAGTTCAGAGCCAGATCAGTGCTGGTCAGGGGATATCATTTAAACCTGCACGGCCAACTGAATGGCGACATACAACAAGCGTTCTACGAGGCCTGCCAAGGTTTTAGCGGGATGGGGGCGAGGCGAACATTAGCCTAGGAGCCGTTTCGACAAGGTTTTGGCTTGCTTATTAAGGTCCTAGAATGCCCGACTCGTCAGCCCATGTCTCCAGTTACGTAAGGGGGGTCCAGTGGGTCGCTTCCACACTTTACTGGGCTCAGTGTGGGGGTGGGGTTTTGATTGCTTGCAGTTGCTGCCAATTGTGGTGCTAGTCGCTGCTGATTTGTGGCTCCGACGGTGTGTAGTGTGTATATGCATTAAATAACACCCTGTGTTTAAATACATAAGTTTGCGACACTTTCTTGCATACAATTACAAACATAAAGCCAAAAGCGCAGAGCCGCTTGAGTTTATTGACTCAGGCTCTTATTACGCAGCGCGGACCGCTAGTATCCCACGCTTGGCTTATATACCAAGAGTACCATATATGTACTCACTAATGCATGCACATACCACACACTCTCTCTCTTTCAATTATGCTCTGCTGCGACAGAGCTTTACATATAATAATACCTATATCTTAGGTTTTGGAAGCGGACAGAGTTCCGAATAAAGAGCATTCAAAAAATGACTATAAACCAGCACTGACGTGCAGCATGAACATTTTTCTACATGGCGACCGTGACAAGTGTCACCCAACGAGGGAATATTCTATACTATTCTATTCAACTACAAGAACAACAGTAACAAGATGGAACAGCAGCAGCAATAACAATAGTAAATAAAACAAACAACAATCCAAAAGGAGCCGTCGCCTGGCAACGATGCAATCCGGAAACAAAATAACAATTGGTTTGAGAAAAAAAAAATTTTTGAATTAAACATACACCCACCAAGCTCAGCCGCATTAAGCCGCAACGACAATATTAAAAGGAGCTGCAGCTACAGCAGCAGCAACAATAACAGCAACAACGTCACATGGCAAACAACGAATCAGAAACACCGACGTTCGCAGAGGGAACACCAATAACGCAAACGGATGCACCATTAATCAAGGAAGTGTTGGAGATTAGCCTGCGAGACGGACCCAGGCCTATCACTATAGAGGCGTACAAAAGAAGGACTGCTGCGAGGGAGCGTCAGCGTGCCAGCACCGGGAGACGCCAAGCTGACGCATAGGAAACAACGAGGAGGCGAAAAAGCCAAACTCATCAACAGGACGATTCTCGTCATCGCGCTGTTGAAGGCAAGGGTCGAGGACAAGGCCCGCCAACAGCGATTACAGGAGGAACTGAAGCAGATCAACACCCTGTTGCAAAACAGGACTAACAAATGTTAGTGCCTCGCTTAAATTTTTTAAGTACCCATCTTGCGCTTGCGCTAGGTACGAAAAACTAACACTTGTCTCAGTTTAAACAACGAACAAACATTTTGTAGTGTAAACTTAATCTAAGTTATATATTGTATACTTGCCATTTGCTAATGTAAACTACAAAGTGTTCCCCTGTTGATTTCATAAAATTCATTTATAACAAATAGAAGAAGAAAGATAAAGATTTGATGTAAATATCACAAGTTAATTATTCAAACTATTAAATTTCAAGTCAATTATTCAAATTTGTATATTTGAAGCATTTAAAACGGAGGTATTATTCACACTCCATAATCAGTTCACTTGGTCCACCATGGGATTAATAGACACAAAGACGGTGGATTCCAGCGCCAACGTTATTAATAAAGTTGAGGTGGAAACACCAGATTGAAGAATAATAACAGTTCTCCTTGTAATTATCGTAGTGCTAATGTGCATTAACCTTTTATTCAAATTTTACAAAGTGCACAATAGGTGTTTAAAGAAAAAATATATGAGTCGTGCAAACGATTTAGATCAAATATAATAAAAAAAAAAAACCATATTTTTTTTTTTTAGTTTTGATCTCTCCTAAATAAACTCAATGGCTACAAACAAAGCGATAGCTCAAGTATATTTACGAGACCCATATTTTAGGGAAAGAGTTCAGCAATTAGTAACTGCAACTTCAATAAGTATATACGAACTTATGTTTTTATATATGGATACTTTCAATCTCGATCACTCACCTCTGATACATTGCTCAAAAACGCAAAAAGGAATAGTATTAAGTACTATTCCTGGTATACAAGTGAAATCGGTAAACAGAACACCCAATATTAGGCAGAACGTTAGATTTGGTACCATTCAAAAAAACACACAACAATTAGAACACCCTATTTTAGGACCTACCGACATTATTATTGTGCGTTTGCACAGATACATTAAAAATGTCTATAAATGGAATGGACGCAAATCGTTACCATTCTTAAAGAACAAGGTGAGGAATTTAACAAATCTTTCAAGTGCCTTAACAAAAGCGCACCTGTCTTAAACGAGCCGTCAACTTATATGTGAATGTGAATGCAACAAAACTAAATGATTTGCATTTAACACAGACCGTTGATGCTTTAAGCAGTTTATGAGAAAACATTAGACGAATTTCGGAAAGGCATAATATAACAATATTCCTTCCAAATTCTCTTAACACTTCAGCGTTATTCGACGAGAAAGTACTTTCACTGCCAGCTGATACTAAGCCATCAGATTCTGAAGTAAATACCTAATCAATTGACAACACAATGGCCCAAAAAGCTATAAGTTTTCTCAAACTAGCCTCATCGCTCTTACCAGAGTTTGATGGAAAGGCAGAAAACTTACAAAGCTTCAAAGATGCTTTGAGTCTTATAGACTCACTAAAAGAAGATCATGAAGCAACAGCTGTCGGTCTTATAAGGACAAAACTAAAAGGCCATGCAAGAAACTTGATAAGCAATGAGCAAACAATCGCTCAAATCATTGCAAAATTATAAAAACACAGTAAAAGGCAAATCAGTCGAAGTATTGTCAGCCAATCTACTTAACTTGCAACAAAAAAGCAAAACTGCCAACCAGTACACTCAAGATGTCTAGACGTTAACAAAAGCTTTAGAAGGAGCTTTTATAAACGATGGCTTAACGCCAGAATTGGCCAATAAATAAAAATCCAAGCAGTAAAGGCCATGACCAAGAACTGCGCTATAGATAAGGTAAAACTTATCATGCATACAGGCACATTCAATAACATGAATGATGCCATATCCAAATTTGTCGAAAGTTGCACAGAAGCAAACTAATACTGTCCTTTATTACCAAAATTACTATCCTCGTGGTGAAAACCGCGGCAGAGGTAATTATAGAGGCCGACCATACAACAGAGGCGGCTACAGAAATAATAATAATGGTAATAGAAACAATGATAACAGAGGCAATCCTCGAGGCGGCTCATACAGAGGCGGCTCAAACAGAGGACCCAGACAGCAAAACCAGATCCGAGTTACACAAGGCAACTCGGAAAACCAACAAACCCCCTTGAGCAACGAGTAATAAAAATTTTGCATATGAATCTATGTCTTAGTAGTCTCATCAAAATATACAATAGGAAAAATAATATACCATTGACTCTGCTAGTAGATACAGGAGCAAATGTCTCAATTTTAAAGAACAATAAAACTGATTCAAATGTAAATCAAGACTATAAGACAAGTATAACAGGAATCGGACACGGAACAATAGAGTCAAGTGGACAATCCACAATTGATCTACTTTTCGTTTACTTCGTAATCAGTCACAATTTCCAAATAGTCCACAATGAATTTCCCATACCTTGCGATGGAATTCTTGGACTTGACTTTATCAGAAAATTCAATTGCATAATAGTTTACCAACATAATGAATTCATCATGAAACTAGAATCACTTAATTATCAAATACATATACCGCTATTACATAATGATATTGATAACTCAATATTGTTACCAGCTAGATCAGAAGTAATAAGAAAAATTTCGCTTCTGACAAATGAGGATACAGTTCCTATACCAAACCAGGAAATACACCCTGGGGTAATAATAGCAAACAGTATCGTAAAAAGTAATAACGCAATAGTCCGTATTTTAAATACAAATAGTAAACATATAAAAATTCAAAATCCCAAAGTAAAATTTGAGTCACTACAAGAATATGACATCAAAATAAATAACATGAATACCGGCAATAGAAGAGATGAAGTCATAAATAAATTAAAATTCCCCGACCAGTTTAAAAACAAGCTTACTGACTTATTTACCAAATACAGTGACATATTTGGTCTAGAAACAGAAGCAATTTCAAGTAACAATTTTTATGAACAAAAATTAAGATTAGCAGACAAAACACCCGTATATATTAAAAACTACAGAAATGCAGAAACAGAAAACCCAGAAATTAACAGGCAGGTCAAAAAAAATAATAAAAGATGGTATAGTAGAACCATCTATCTCAGAATACAATAGCCCACTTCTCTTGCTACCCAAGAAATCTCTCCCAAATTCAAAGGAGAAAAAATGTCGTTTAGTAGTTGATTATCGCCAAATTAACAAAAAAGTCTTAGCAGATAAATATCCAATGCCAAGAATTGAGGAAATACTTGACCAATTAGGACGAGCTAAATATTTTTCATGTCTCGATCTAGATAAGTCAGGTTTTCACCAAATTGAACTAGATGAAAAATCTAGAAATATAACATAATTTTCAACGAGCACTGGCTCTTGGTCTTAAGGTACCACCAAATTCATTTATGCGAATGATGACACTCGCATTTTCAGGCCTAGAGCCATCCAAAGCATTTCTCTATATGGATGACCTAGTAGTTATCGGCTGCTCAGGGCAGCACATGTTCAAGAACTTGACAAGCATATTTGATCTTTGTCGAAAACATAATTTAAAATTAAAACCAGAGAAATGTTCGTTTTTCATGCACGAGGTTACATTCCTTGGGCATAAGTGCACAGACCATGGCATCCTTCCAGATGACAAAAAGTACGATGTTATAAAAAACTATCCAACCCCTACTGATGCGGATAGTGCACGACGTTTCGACGCGTTCTATAATTACTACAGAAGATTTATACACAACTTCGCACAACACTCACGCCATTTGACTAGATTGTGCAGAAAGAATGTCCAATTCGAATGGACAGAAGAATGCGAAGATGCATTTAAATATTTAAAAAAGGCATTAATGAAACCAATTGCAATACCCCGACTTCAGCAAAGAATTTTGCATAACCACAGATGCAAGTAAACATGCATGTGGTGCGGTACTATCCCAAGAGTGCAATTGCCAATTGCATAAGCATCCCGATCAACTATAGAGCAGGAATTATGTGCTATATATTGGGCAATAAAACACTTCAGACCATATGTTTATATAAGGCATTTCTTAGTTAAAACAGACCAAAGACCCCTAACCTATTTGTTTTCGATGAAAAATCCCACATCAAAATTAACCAGGATGAGACTAGACTTAGAAAAATAGAAAAATACCAATTTACGGTAGAATACCTTAAGGGGAAAGATAACCATGTAGCGGATTCATTATCCCGCATAAACATTGGGGCACTAACTGACATGAATAGGAAAATATTAATGGTTCAAACAAGATCATCAAAAAGACAGGAAAACATCTGCGCAGATGAGAAAATAAAATTGCTAAAAGATCAAAAAGATCTAAAAGGGCCCAATGGCTATGAAGTCGTTAGTAATATCGACGTACACAAATTTGTGAAACTAAAATTCGGTAAAATAAATTGTTTACTTCAAAGAGGAAAACGAATTATTTTACAATTTTCAGTTAATGATTTGTACTCCAATGGAAAATTCGACTTAAGTCAATTTTTTCAAAGGCTTAATTCAGAAGCCGGAATACATTAAATTGCTAACTTACAGTTGTCACCGAATTAACAAATTTTCGAATTTGTATCATTAAATGAATTTAAAAATATGGACAATAAATATTTAAATATAGTAAAAGTGGCGCTACTACCCCAAATGACTAAACCATTACAAAGTATGTGAAAACTTGTGTGAAATGCCAATTAGCAAAAACCACAACACATACGAAAGCCCCAATGATATTAACGAATACTCCAAATACTGCATTTGACACTGTTTTAATAGACACAATCGGTCCATTACCTCGAACAGAGAATGGTAACGAGTACGCAATTACTATAATATGCGATCTCACTAAATATCTAGTTACAATACCAGTAACAGATAAAAGTGCAAACACAGTAGGTAAAGCAATATTTGAATCTATTGTACTAAAGTACGGTCCTATGTAGACGTTCATAACGGACATGGGTACTGAATACAAAAATTCGCTAATAAATGACCTGTGCAAGTATATGAATAAAAGTAATATACAATCGACAGAACATCATCACCAGACATTAGGTAGAAAGAAGTCATCGAACATTTAACGAATTTATTCGTTTATATATTTCGATTGACAAAGACATAGTAAAAACTTTGGGACATATGGTTGAATTATTTCAAATATTGTGTCAACACTACACCATCGACAGTAAATGAACACTGTCCATACGAACTTGTTTATGGTAGATTACCAAGACATTTCATAAAATTTAATAACCAAACTAGAATTGACCCTATATATAACTTAGACGACTACGCAAAAGAATTTAAGTTTAGGTTAGAAATAGCTTATAAAAGAGTAAAAACTTTAGAAGATTTAGAAAAAGAAAAAAGAAAGATAGAATACGATAAAAAACTAAATGACTAGAAATATGAAATTTAGTTATACTAAAAAACGATACAGCGCATAAGTTAGAAAGTAAATACTTAGGCCCTTATAAAGTTATAAGAATAGAAGATAGAAACAACAAAAAAGTAGATGTAGGAAAAGAAACCCCAAGTAGTAAATAAGAACAGGTTAAAATTATTCAAAACTTAGCTTAGCTCGAGCATAGAACATATTACATTTTTAGGCCTGATCAGCCGAAAAGTAACTATCAATATTTAATTACAAAAATATATAAAAAAGAAAACACTATCGTTACCAAAATTTTATTTTATAATACATTCTTTGTCCAATCGGGAAAAAATTATAAATGCATATATATTAAAAATATATTATATAAATTAAAAATCTAAAATTTGTCCTAACAAAAAATAAAAAAGATTTTATGAATATAAAAATTTGAATATAACATCGGAAAAAAAAAAAAAAATAAAATTTTTATTTTTCTACATCAACTCACTCATCATTCATCAAGACCCCATTAAATTTATCGATTAATTAAAGAAGTACATTATATTTCGTTATTCTCCTAAAAGGGGAGGTGTAGTGTGTATATGCATTAAATAACACCCTGTATTTAAATACATAAGTATGCGACACTTTGTTACAAACAATAACAAACATAAAGCCAAAAGCGCAGAGCCGCTTGAGTTTATTGACTCAGGCTCATACATATTACGCTGCGCGGACCGCTAGTACTCTAGCTGGCCGTTTAGCTGACGGCGCATATCCCACGCTTGGCTTATATACCAAGAGTACCATATATGTACTCACTAATGCATGCACATACCACACACTCTCTCTCTTTCAAATATGCTCTGCTGCGACAGAGCTTTACATATAATAATACCTATATCTCAGGTTTTGGAAGCGGACAGAGTTCCGAATAAAGAGCATTCAAAAAATGATTATAAACCAGCACTGACGTGCAGCTTGAACTTTTTTCTACACCTTCCTGCTATAAATTCTTTAAAATCTTCTTATTCTCCTGGGCCTGGCAATATTCCTAGTTGTCTACTCAGGGAGTGTAGTTCTTCCCTTGTTCACCTTGAATCTTCTGTATTTCCATCTCTTTGGAAAGAATCTTATATCATTCCTCTCCACAAGAAAGGTGGAAAGTCTGATATAGCAAATTACAGGGCCATTGCAAAACTGTCCGCTATCCTAAAATTATTTGAAAAAATAATCACTTCGAATCTGCAGCATTTCTGCAAATCAGTTGTTTCCTCTGTGCAACATGGATTCGTAAAGAATCGGTCAACTACAACCAATCTGCTACAATTTACTTCCTTGGTAAATGATGTTTTCCTTTCTGAAATGCAAACTGATGTCATATACACTGACTTCAGTAAGGCGTTTAACTCTGTGCACCATGATCTATTACTCTTAAAACTTGACCGATTAGGTTTCCGTGCGTCTCTTTTGCTTTGGATTAGTTCTTATTTAAAAGGTAGGACCCAAAATGTAATGCTGAGGCTGACTACCTCAGAACAGATTCACGTTACTTCTGGTGTTCCTCAAGGTAGTTATCTTGGACCTTTACTCTTTACCCTTTTTATAAATGATCTCCCCTCGGCTATATCACATGACCGTGAACTTATGTATGCGGACGATGTGAAACTTATTTTATCATACACTAATCCCCTACATTAGTCTCGTCAAGATGATTTCAACGCTATATAATTTTGGTGTGCGGCCAATTGCCAACTGCATCTAAATTGTTCAAAGTGTATGTTAATGACCTTTAATCGTACTACGTTAGCTATACAATTGACAATACTCCATTGCAACGTATACTAACAGTTAAGGATCAAGGCGTTCTTTTTGATTCTAAACTCTGTTTCAATCTGCATAAAGATACGAGGCAAAAAGTGTACTTGGATTTATTAAACGATGGTCTAAAGAGTTTAACGATCCTTTTAAAATGAAACTTCTGTACATCTCTCTTGTTCGCCCTATCCTTGAATACTGCTCTTGCATCTGGTCTCCGCAGTATAACAATAGCCAGATCATATTGAATCTGTTCGGAAGCAATTTTTGATTTTTGCCTTACGAGGTTTAAATTGGGACCCTAATCTTCGGTTGCCATCCTACTCCAGCAGGCTGATTCTTCTTAATCTTCCGTCGTTAACCAACCGTAGGACAATTCTCGGTGTTGTCTTCCTACATAAGTTGATTATTGGCGATATAGATTCTCTTTCTGATAGGGCGTCTTCAATTCTCTGTTCCGTCTAGACCAACCAGGAATTATCGTCCCTTATTCTTATCTACGTGCACAACAGACTATGCTATGCACAATCCTTTTCGCGTGTTATGTAAAAATTACAATAGCATACAACTGCATCACGTTTTCTCTACCGAACTTTCTTTACCCCATTCCCAGCTATAAGCAGGGGCATAGTTTGCCGGACAGGCTATAAATTTTCCCCCACCGGGTCGGTGATTTCCCATTACTATCTGTTTATCCTATCAACTTAACACTCTACATTTCTAGCATACATTTCATTACTTTGTTAACAACTTCTTACCTTCTTTTTCCTTTTTTTTTGTGTTTTCCTAAATAATGTAGTAAATTAAGATTATTTGTAATTTTACTTAAGAACACTATTTTCTCTACTAACACCCTTCTTCTTAGCTGTAGGCTCTAATAGCGTTACTGCCAAAAGGGGCACAGCTGGCCGGACTGGCAAATAAAACACCTCCATTGGTCGCTGATGCTTTTAAAAATTGTGTATTCTAACTAGGCTTTTAGCATTTAATTTTCATAATGTATGTATAATGATTGAATTGAATAATTAGGAAGAAACACGTTTTCTCGACCATAAATAAAATAAAATAAATAAATAAATAAAAAACAAACCTATGTATGTGTTGTGTGGATGTGCGCACAATAAATTTTTTTTCAATGGCTGGCCTTCGGTTTTTTCGTAAACTCTTTTGTACCATGACACGATGAGAGTATTTTACGCTTCTATGCCCGTTTTCAGAGCAATTTGGTTAGAGACTTTGGAGACGTCAACAGCTTAATAATCCATATTTAATATATTATTTTAGAATATACAATAAGTAGAAATACGTGGTACAATCTATTGTAATCTTTGCGAAATCTGTTGTGCATGTAGGTAGGCTTAAGGTCTAAGCTAAGCAGAGAATTGAATATTTCCTAACAGAAAAGAAGAATCTATGTTGCCAACAAATAATTTATACAGGAAGACAACACCGAGAAAAATAAGTCTGCTAGAGTATGATGGCAACTAACGATTATAGTCCCAATTTAAACCTCGTAAGGCAAAAAGCAGAAATTGCTTCTGAACTAATTCAATATGATCCTGCAATATGAACATGCATGAGCAGTATTTAAGGATAGGGCGTACAAGAGAGATGTATAGAAGTTTTGTTAAGAAAGGAATCCAAGTACACCTTTGGCATCATTAACAATATGGAGATATATTAATATCTTATATGAAGATTGAAGCAGAGTTAAGAATCAATAAAAACGCCTAGGTTCTTAACTCTTAGTTTACGTTGCAATGGAGTAATTACGATTGTATAAGTGACAAGATAATGGAAGGTCTTGAACATACACTTTGAACAATTTAGATGCAATTGATTGGTAGAAAGAAGCACTTCTGCAAAGTTTCATGACGATAGCTATAAAACTGAGAGACTACAAAGTGCGCATAGAAACAGACAGACGGACAGTCGGACGGACGGACAGTCGCACGGACGGACAGACGCACGGACGGACAGAAAGACAGACGGACATGGCTATATCGACTCGGCTGTTTATACTGATCAAGAATATATATACTTTATAAGGTCGGAGATGTCTCCATCTATGCGTTACATATTTCACGACAAAATTATAATGCCCTCTGCAAAGGTATAAAAATAGTTAGACTTGGCTATGGAATGTTTAGCCAATAGAATAAAAACCAGGGTGCTTTTGAAGAACCAATTCAGTTTGGAATACAAACATCTAAAGGGAGTTCAGGGTATTATAAAAAAAAAGAGCAGAAATATTCATATCAACCGACTCATCTAATCTAACATTAACAACAAGGTAGTCGTTAATAAATACCAGATCAAGTGGTATCTAATCAAATGATTAGAAATGGAATTTTTTTGAAACAAGGAAAGGTCTAGCAAGCAATCTTTAAAATCATGCTGAGCTGATAGTACTAGATCATTTTCAGCAGTGAATTACCAAAAGATGTTCGGTAAATTAAAACCACTCAACATTATAAATTGGTCGATATTACTTCTTTAATATTAGTAAAATGTTTCATATAAACTTGAATATCAGAAGAAGGTGGGATAAAGGAGCATGTCACACCACAGGGGTGATATTCGGACAATCACGTAGGCAAGGCTTTAAAGACAACATTGGGGATAAATCCCAGTTGCAAAAGTGGGAAAGATGATTGGGCAGATGTAGAGAGCAAATTCAAAAATGTAGACTCTAACCGGCGAATAGATTCAGACTCAAATTTATATTTGCTAAGCAACTCGCAAATCAAGTTAAAATTGCTCGAGAGCCGATCAACCGTATTGTTGAGTTGTTGAAATTGATTTCTCACAGAATTATCCATTCTGGGGAAGTTAATTTGGCTGACGATGCATGCTGAGCACGACTAACGCAATCCACCGCAGCCCTTCTTGGCAATGGCAGCGATCTTGTCGCAATCACGCGCAGTGAGACGTGCATTTTCTGAACTCAAGTAAAGCACGTCAATCACCCTTAAGCTGAGAACTCTCGTAGGATGACCTACGTTCAAAATTTCAAGTCTCTAGCTCTCATAGGTTCGGAGATCCTAGCGTTCATACGGACGGACGGACAGTTGCACGGTCAGACAGGCGGGCATTGCTAGATCGATTCAGCTATTGGCGCTGATCAGGAATATATGCACTTTATCGGGTCGGGGATGGTTCCTTTTACATACATTTGCACAAATACATATTACCCTTTGTCGTGTACGGGTCGTCAAACTTCTTAGACTATCGCTTGATGAAACCCAAAACAATTCTGGCCTTGTTGACCACGGTCGCAGTATGAGACTCGAATTTAAGTTTATGATCAAAAATGTCTCCTGGATCATTAACTTTATTACTAGTACTTTACTTTGTCAAGGTTGTAAAAACCCATTTGGGAAGGGCTTGGAACAGTTTAAATTTTAGAGGTTAATAAGACAAAATAACATAATGACATCAATGTCGGCTTGAATAAGATTACGTTAGGCCATATATTTATATGCAAGACACAACTTTCCACCATCAGCATACATTAATACTCGAAAGTGAAACAGTATCAAGGGAAAGTAATTGACGAAAATAGTCAAGTGTAGCGGGACAAAGAGACTACCTTGCGGAACACCAGAATTCACCAGAAAATGAATTTCTGAAAATTATCTTTTGAGTTCTGTTACTCAAATACTTTGAGATCAAGTTCAGAAAATTGATTAGGATGCCAAGAAGGCATAATTTCTGAAGCAGTGAGCAGTAGTTAATAATATCGATAGCTTTACCTTTCAGTAATTTGACCTCATTAACTGATGCTAATAGGGCTGATTCTGAATTGAAAAGACTTGCCAAAAAATCGGTAATATCTGGATCAGTACTTCCCCTCTCATCTAAACTTAACCAAAGAAGGCAGAATATATGTCTTGCGTTTGGGGTTAATGTAGAAAAATTGCTAAGGATTATGTGAAAACTGATGGAAACAACAGCGAGGGCAATCCTTATAGAAGATTGATTTCCCGACATCTTAAATTTTTATAGTTCATCGAATTCACATATCTTACTCTCATTAGTTCACTTGAGAACCATGAAAGCCTTTCAGACCTCGCTGGGTAATCAAGAATAATGCAGATATCAAAGACCGAGTCAGGGATCAATAAAACTATTTAATGGCAACATCAATGTTCGACAATTCTACAGTTGTGTCCAAAAACAGCCTTAGTGAAACAATGGGCACGATCTGATAATTTTGATTTCTTGTTAGGCACACGGATAGATCAATGACCAAATCCAAAGAAGTATGAAAGGGTTCTTGAGGACGTAAAAGTGGATCAATCATGTGCACAACACTGTTAAATGAATTCAACACTAAAATTAAATCAATATATCTATCCCTTTAGTTACACACCCAATCAGCCTGCAATAAGGACAACTCATGTGGACCATCAATAAACTCGTATGACGTCTACCTTGCCTACTAGGCAACAGACAGGTTAAATCCATTTCCGATGACCAAGCAACAATTCGCCAATTACGACCAAGAGGTCACGTGTGTGAGTAAACATGTTAAATTATGTGTAAGTATGTGTAAAAGGAAGCTAACATATTTGCGACGGTGGTTCGGCGGGGTGTTTTGGGAATCTCTTAGTAGTGCACTCCAGACCATATATTTATTTAATATACTTAAATTAACATAAAGAATGCAATAAGATCAGCCAAAACCAGCCAAGGTAAATCAATAATACATAAATACTTACTTGATATTTGTATATTAGCTCACTTTGTAATATTAATTTCAGTGACCGCTGTTTATCCGATGATGAGTATTTAAGTGGTAGCTGATGTATATCTTTACTGAAAATTTGGGAAAATATTAATTTGGGCTTGTATGCATAATTTTTCTTGTAAGCATAATTTTTCTACCTTAAAATGTATTTAAAGGGATTGTTAGGCAGAAGAGAGCAAACAAAATTGAAAGAATTGGCAGGCACTCTCACAATTGTTTTTGTTCTTTTGCTGCAGCCGACGCCAATTTAACTTTATATTTCTTAAAGTGAACAAAAGATCGCTACTCAGTTTTCTTTTGGACCACCTGCTACTAGAGGTTAGTCCAAGTAACGTCATGAGTAAACATATCTACATGGGTACTTAAAATGTATGTACAAATTAACAAATACAACTCACAAAGTGTCAACGCCGAGCAAATCTCTCGTACTCGCATATTTGATTATAAATCACGGTACGGCCCGCTAAAAAACACCATGACTGAATCAAGCTCCACGGTCTTTTGGAGTAACCACCCGTGGTACAAAATTAAATTGTTGTCGATTGTTCGCATCCTTGTCCAACTCCCGCTTTTGTGCGATGCCAACAAGGAATGGATGATCCTTTTAACTTGCCCCGATTGGGGTTTGACTTACCAGGTGGAGGTACTTCCTTCTGCCTGTTACATACATTCTCACAAAACCAATATACTCTTTTTAACTTTTTTATGTCTTAAGACCTACCCAAGTTGTACTTGCCCTTCTACATCAATTCATTGACACCAGACGGTCGGACAGAAGGACGAACATAGTTAGGTCGACTAAGCTATTGACGCTGATCAAGAATATATATACTTTATGAGTTGTTGTTTTTTCAATGTAGGCGTAGACCTTTTGCTGGTCCGCTACCATCGTACTATCCTTCATTTTGTTATCACTGGATTACCCGTATACTAAATCAGACGAAGACCTAGGCAAAACTCATCGTGATAAGGCAATCGTGTCTGTTGTAATTCTTTACATTAAACACCTCCGCAGCTCAACATCGGTATATGGGAATTTAGGAGAGAACACGGTTCACATACGAATTTAGCTAAGCGCCATGTATGATGGATCTAACTCATGTAATGCTTATGGATTTGACCAGGGCTTAGAGTTTGCGAATCGAATATTTGGATCGAATCAGACACATCATTAGCTGTACGGTAGAATCATTTGATGATTTTCGTCGCTGCAATCTCGCTGCCTCGTCCGAAACGCTGCCTCTGTTAACATTTTGTCTTTGAACTTACATTTAGCTGCAGAAAAACACATCGGTGAGCGTGACATTGAAGTTAGTCTGTTAACATATCGGAGTATTAGAACTTTCGCTCGTTCATAACGGGGATCACAACATTCTCAACACAAAATGTCAACTCTTGAATCAAACTTTAACAAGCGAACGGACATCAAACGAAACATCGCGCACTTAGATGATCTAGTAAAAGTGTCTACTGAGTCTGATGACATTGAAAAAAAATTGTCATACGACGAGCTACAATTCCGCTTGGATATGTTTTAGATATATATTGAGGCTGATTTGGCAGTACAATTTGAAATTGAATTTGTGGAGAACAAATTCACTCGTCGCCGCCATCGAGTCTTCCGCAATTGGCTTACCAGTGTTTAATGGGAATTGAATAGAATTCAAAAACTTCATAACATCATTCATTCAGATCATCGGTCGTGAGTACTCTCTTTCGGACATTGAAAAGTACAACCATCTATTGAATTGTTTGAAAAACACCGCCCCAGAACAGGAAAAGGCATTCCAAGTGATTCAGGAATATTATTCCTAGGCTCTTATTCCCTTAAGTGAACGCTATGACAATCCAACACTTAAGTAATCAGATTCAATAGAATCGCTGTTCAATCTACAGGCAGTTGACAACCCGGACGGAAGTCAACTGAGCAGTCTGCTGGACAATGCAACAACATTGTACTCATCACTATCGCTATAGGTACAGGATCAGAAATTATATGATATGAAATGTGACCGGAAAACTCTTAATAAGTGGAACGAGTCTCTTTCCTTACGTATATTGTCAAATTGGACTAATTGCACAATTATTTTAGAACGTCGTTGTCAGTTTCTGCAATCAAGCGACATCGCATCGTATCGAATGGTTGATTCTTCAAAATAAAGACATATGCACAATCCTAGGAAGGAGTCATTAGTTGAATGTCATTAGTCAGAATAAATTTCCTATTGTCGAATCAATTGTAAAATATGGGATCTATGGCTGATAAAACTCGCCTGAGATGAATCTGTTTCGAAATAACTTCATCAGTCAAGGATAAAATGTGTATCGTTTCTCAAAGAATTAAAGGCGATTGCAGTAACCCGATTTTGTTTGCAATCTAAGTTAACAGACATACAAGTTCATGAATTCTCTGACGCATCAATAAGTGCTTTCGGCTGTTGCACCTATGTATGGCTATGTCGGGTCTAGGTCAATTAGCTGACCCTTTGACGAGTATTGAATTGTATACAACGGACAACATATTCATCGGCAAGCCGCACAGGACACATTTCTGGCCTGATTCGCAGATTGTCTTGCATTTGTTGGAAACAGAGTGTCGAATGGATCAATATCAAACAGCAGATGGTGTGTTGAGACACCTACCTGCTGACGTCGTGTCACGTGGATGTCCAGCTCATGAACTTCTGAAACAATTTTGTTCACTGGACTTGCATTTCTACGTGATGCCGAAACCCCTGCCAACAATGCGACAATTATTTGCACATGAATATTATCACTAACCAAACAACATATATGTAGATAGGACAGGCAGAACAACCAGAGTGGACACACAAAAATCGGAGACACCTGGTCCAAAATCGGGAGCAAGGGAGTAAGATATACATATGATGTCTTTTTATTCGCTTACACTATAGGAAACTGCTTTGGCTTACTCTCTTCCATATGATTTGTGTGATAGAACGGCATCGCTGTTTTTTTTATCTCGCTCCCACTTTCTCTCAGTGCACTAAATGCTCACTCTTTACGGTTAGGGATCGTTTAAATGTGTGTGTGTGTATGTGACCGCACAAGCAAAAATGCTTGTTCTCAATTTTTCTCAAATGTCGGAGGCATTTGTTCCCTTTTGAAGGGACGAGTAATATGAAATAATGAAAGGGTTTGTCATCCTTATCCGTTATTGTTGGTAAGGGTACCTAAGCGTTTTCATTTGTGCAGTTAAAAGTTTTTGGACTTGCTATACTGGACAGGCTGAATAGCAACTGAACTAGTTCGTAGAATCGGTCAATTCCACTTAGGCCACACATGTTTCGATTCTACAATGTTGTCAAAACAAACATCCTCTCGAAAGTTCCCCGCCATCCCCCATGCGTTGCACTGCATTATCTGGAACCTTAATTAACACTACCTTAAGGCAGATCTGCAATTGCTAAGGAAACAAAGAGACTTGAAAAGCAATTTGAAATCTCTTTAAATGCAAATGCAAGATCGCAGCATCGTACACTCTCGTGTACACTGTGTTAGAAATCGTGCATTTTTGCTTCGTCAAGCTATAGGTAAGCTGCCGTCTGAGTGCATGTAAACAGACAACCCATTTCGACACGTTAGAGTCGATTTCTGAGGTCCAGTAATAACCTGTCTACGAATAAGTGGAAAAGGTCCCGCAAAATCATATATAGTCATAGTTGTCTGCATGGTCGTAAAGGCAGTTCAGATCAAAATTGTGTTAGATCTTTCATCGAACAAGTTTTTGGAATCGGTAAAATGCATGGTTGCTGGTCGTAAGCCTGCCACATCTATTGTGAGAATGTCACATACTTTGTTGTAAAATCCAACAAGCTACTCGAGTTGAAGAAGTTCATGTTCAATACTAGTATTGGAAATAAGGGGGTGTCGGTTATGTGTGGCATGAATGACCGTGTTCGTGTCGCTAATTTGTACATATAAGCTAATTGCACGAAATTGTGGCTTACATTGGTAGGTAATTAAAAGATAATATATGGCTTTTGTTGCGTAGGTGGGGGGTGAATCTATCTCTTAAAATCTAAGAGACTCACTCAAAAAGCATGATTTCGATAACAGTTATTACCAATTGATTGGAAACAAACTCGTACTCATAAAATTTCAAGTTTCTGATTCTAAGATCATTGCGTTCATACATACGAACGGACGGAAATGCCTAAATCGATTCGACTATTGATAATGATCAAGAATATTTATTATGGGCTCGGAGATACTTCGTTCTGCTTGTTACATAGATTTGCACAAACACATTATACCCCTTTTAGCCATTTGTAATGGAAACACGGTATAATTAACAGAAATATAGTTTTCAGTGAAACTTATTGTATTTTATTTATTTTGTATTTGATCTGTCTATCCCGGAGATCTCCTTATTGCAAGGAAGGGAGTATTGCGTAATATATAAACGTTAGGAAACGAATGTATTTTAGAAAGAGATTATTTTATGGTTATTTATGGTTAAGCCATTGAGTAATAAATAGTAGAGGAAAAGCTACTCTGTGCTTTTATTATCGGCTTAAAAGTCAAACAAAGTACTTTAGGTTTGTCTACAAACCCAAAACCAAACACAAACGAGAAAGAAGGGCTACTTTCGGCACGCCGAAGATTTAAGTCCCTTTCAGTCCGGAATTTTTTCATAATACGCAAATAGTTAATGCCGAGTATGGATAAGATATCTTGAAAAACAAAGAAGTTTTCCATACAAAAACTTAATTTTCGACCGATCGTTCCTTTAGCAGTGATGAGGAATAAGACTAATTACGTTTTATTTTTGGTTTTAGTAGACCGCCATCGGCGCGTCCGTAATCATTTGCCTTCAATTTACTACTTCTATTTGTTTTATATTTATTTCTCAAATTTCAAATTGCCCGTGCTAATGCTACACGACGACTTAGACTAAACATTAAAAACATAAAAACAAAATGAAATTAAAATTGTTTGGTCACAGTAGCCGTTGTGTTAAAAAGTGTTTGTGTGTCAGTCTTGTTAAAAACAATTTCACTCGAATGGATGCGTTCCTCAACATCCCGTCCAGCCCTGAAACATAGTTTCGAAACAAGGCAATACTGCGATCCTTATGATTGGGCGAGTTGGCTCTTGAGTGAGTGTCTGAGTTGAGTCTTCCTGAGCGGTTGCTTGTTGATCAACAGTTGATGCTCATGCCTGAATGCAGTTTTAGAAAACCGAAGGCATAACGTGAGTGCTTCGTCGAATTCTTTGAAACTCAGCGCGCCCGAGTTGCGCCAGCGACGTGCAAATCGTAAGACGTCAGCCACGATGCGTACAAGTTTTGTCTAGGAAGAGACACGGCTGACGAGCTCGTCAAGTAGAGATGGTGCAGAATTGCTAACTGCCACAGTTAGCAATGTCTTAACTTCTTCCCGAATACGGTCATCTGAAATGAAAAGAAAAGTTTGTGCAGAGTGTATGTTTGCCATGTTGAAGGTTTCATCATGAAGACATTGTGGCCCTCTCCACCGGAGATCGAATTTTAACAGATCTGCGCATAGCATGCCTCGGGATGCGCACTCTTCTGCGTTTTCCTAGTTGCTAACATGATGCCAAGCATGTCGTGGAATAATGCCAAGTATTGAAGCGGTGCGATTAGTGACGAACGTTTTAAATTTAGATGGTGTTTTGGATAAGCAAGCCAAGACAATTGCTGAATCGCACGACGTGTACATTGATATTGATGTTCGTCACTGCAGGTTTGATCAAGGCAACCAGTCGATTCAGCAGCATCGCTCTTCAGAGTTCTAAGTGCGAAAGAGATTGTTGCTTGAGTGGGTCAACTCTTGTTTTCGCAGCGAGTAACGTAATCTCTACATGAGCATCTGGGTGTGTAATCCAACTATAACCAACAGCGGCGTAAGCTTCGATAGGTGCATCTGAGAATGCATGCAGTTCCACAGTGCAGTAGTTCCACAGAAGAGTATTCAACATAACGAGGCACCGTAAGCTCCTTCAATGCAATAATATCCATGCGATAATTTTGCTATTGCTTGGCAACTCAAAACTTGAGAGTCCTAATCCAAGTCATGCAGCCATAGTTCTTAAACTAAAATGTTGAGCTGAACGACAATTGAGGCCAACAGACCAAGTGGATCAAAAATGCGAGAGACGTCAGAGAGTACCTGTCGTGTTGTGCTGCTTCTACCTTGTTCATCCCAGGGTCAGTTGCTGGATACCAGTAAAGCACCTTTGCTGTATAATCTTGTGTTGCGTCGAGAACATTTGCAGATGGAGTTGCCTCCATAGTGTCAATGTGTTTGCTGTTTGAATCCATTTTCCCAAATCGAGCTGTGCTTGTGACATAAGTTGTATGAGTTCATCTCGGCGCTTGAGAATCTCATCGTCAGTTGATGCTCTTGTCAAGACATCATTGACGTAAAAATCTTTTAACAGTATCCTTGCTGCGTGTGGATATTCCTGCTCGTAATCGTGAGCCAGTTGCTCCAAAACTGTGACCGCTGAAAACGGTACGTAGGCCGTTCGGTGACCGTACATAACTAAAAGTGTTTTAGTGTCTCAAATGGATATTCTCTCCGTAAGATTCGTTGATAGTTGCGGCGAAACATTCTTACTATGTGAGCCGAAAATACAAACCGATGTATCCGAAACCGTAAGAACACAGAGAATACTGGGTGATGTGATATGTAGAAGGCTCGACCCCGGTAAGTATGTATCTGGTCTGGCTTGAGTTCCCGCATGTGGCCTAGACTCTCATAGTCTTGCATGAATTTTTCGTGTTTGCAGGCTTGTATCTTTCAGCAGTCGACGTTCTACAGCTTTAAACCGTGTTGTTGCTCCTTGAAGGGTGTTTGCGAAGGTAGTATCCAACATTTTGAAAGGAAGCTTGACGATATACCTTCCCTTGTAATCTCTTGAGTATGTTTCCGAAAATGCTTCTCCACCTTCAAATCATCGGGATTTGGTGGCAGGTAAGCGTTGGTGTCCTCCAAGTCCCAGAATCTTTGGAGTGAGACGTTTATGTCAACAGTAGTCTGCGGCGTGGTAGCAGCTGCTATGCTCGAGATGGTAATGGCAGTCATCACCCATCCAAACACCGTCGAAATTGCAATTACATTGCCATGCCTATCTAGCTTCTCGCCAGTAATTACAGCCCATACATAGTACGTGCATAATAAAATATCTATTGGAGATGTTGAGTTAAAAATCGATTCTGCAAGCGGAATATCATTGAAGATCTCCAGTGCAGATGCATCGATCTTGTGTCTTGCCAATGATGATGTGATTTTTCCCAGGATGTGCAAAAAAGCGTCTAGGGTGTCGTCTGATACCCACTATTTCAAGTGAAGCTTAATAAAACCCCCTGTGGTTTCAGTCCTTACCGATGAAATTTCCGAAACTAATAGCCTTTGTCCACTGAACACATTTCTTACACATTTCTGAAAATGTCACATTTTTTAAAAATGTGTAAATTCGCCCCGAACAGTACGAGTTTCTTACAATGATTTATCGAGTTTTCTATCGATGTTGTGAATAATGTGAATGTGTTCATTACCATAAACAGCTGATATTGCAACGATGGCAAGCGGTAACTTTAAATTATAATTTAAAATTTTAATAATCCCACAGTTTTTAACATTTAAAGTTGGCCAAATCCCGCAGTCTATTAAATGGAGCCCCTACTTCGGGGCCGTATTATTTGACTTTTAGAAGGAAATCTGTTATTTAAAAAGGTTAGTGGTCTTTGACTACAGTACTGATCAATAGTTAAAATACCCTATTTCGAGAAAGGGTGCTTTGCTGGTCCAAAGAAGAAAAAATTTTAAAAATCTGCGGGGCTGCTTACAGCTTGTAGGCGAGTGGAGAAGGAGAAAATATGACTTTGTGACTTTGCAGTGATTCGAAACAACAAGGGGTTTTTTATGGCTTATGCATTTAATCTCTGTTGGGACTTCCTCATTTCTGATGAGTGGAATTGGTAAGCTCATTTGGGTGAGACAAAAAAGTTTTCTTCTTCCCTATCTATTAAAGTGCAATATCAGGAAGATCATTTCTCTGAAATACAGAGCGCATATGATGTTCAATTGCTTCAGTTTGCTCGTCATCAGTCCTACGCCACTCCCTAAAATTTTCTGTGTGTTGCTATTTCGTCACCCCTATCATTACGATATCGTCTAGGTAGGCGAACGCATGAGGCTTCATCTCCGGCCCTATTACGGTGCCCAATGCCCGTTGGAAGGTTGCACACGCTAAGTGTAGTACAAATAGCATCACCCGTCATTGGAATAGACCTGTTCCTGCGACTTTGAATGCCGTGCATTCCCTACTATTGGCTGCCATTGATATCTGCCAATACCCGTGTTTCGAAAATGGGGTAGAGATGAGCCGGACGTGACGCAACTGTTCTTGGATATTATTAATCCGAGGGACAGTGTAAGCGGAATGGAGTGTGTAACATACAACGTAGGATAGTTGCAGAGTCGAGCTGATAGAAGTATAGACACCTTACGGAGCACGCGCTAGTTTTCAGGCTCTATCTCGACGGCGATGGGGGGGGGGGGGGGGGGGGGTTCAGGAAAAAGGTTGAAACGACATCATAGACAAAGAAAAGACATTAAAAAAATGTATGAATGTATAGTGTACGATAGCTACCCCAGAGATGGAAATTGTGAGCAGCGTATGCCCACCCCACGCATGACCGTCCAAGAGCCAAGACATGTTTGAGACGATCGCTTGTACACCCTTGTTATTGTTTACATTGACTCAAGTCCGCTTTTCATAAATCCCGGAATGGGAAATGGTCTTAGAATTCATGGTAACTTCTTTATTTATGCCAATTAGATCTTTCGGTTAAGTTGTTGTTATTTCATAACATTTCAAAAACTATTACAACATATAAATGAGTTAATTTTACTTTAAGTTAGAAGCAATGATCATTTATTATATTATAGTTGCTTCCATACCACTAACCGAAGTTTTACATATCTTTTGCTTACTCTAGGCAAAAACTAGTTGATTTAGTTTATTACTATACCGAAGCGAAAAGTTGCTGAAAACAATAAGGGTTAATATATATATTTTATATATGCAAATATGGCAAAGACGCAAATATGTATCGTTATAATAGAAGTAGGATTAAGCCATGCAGATTATATTATGCGGCTAAAGGCCATTTTAGATGTTTAATAAATTTACCGGAGGTGTGCGTAATATTTAGTGCCACTACTGTACGGGGCACAGCTGATATGCATTGCACGCGACTGAGCAAATGCTCGCCAATTTGTTATCAATTTTTTTTTACCGTTGTTTACTCAAGTTTCACATAAGCTCGGTTCACGCTTTGGCACAACAAGACGATGAAACAACAACAACTGTTTAAAATTGTCGAACGTATGCTCATTTGGCTGCTGAGAAAAAAAAATTATTTTGGTTTGTGAACCTGCCAAGTAATACCCTGGGTAAACAGAACAATTGTAAATTATAATGGGGTGCTCCAGCCTACCATTTAGCAGATCCAGCGACGAAAGTACTTTTTGCGGTGTCCATACGAGTGGTATTTATAAATATGTTGAAAGGCAGGGTTTATTTTTCTGACGCATTGTTTTAGATGAATTAAAGTTTTAAAATTTTCATTTGCCGACAAAAATCACTTTGCTTTTCACTTATTGTTAAATCGGCAACTTTTCGCTTTAGCACATTATACCCAACGCCAAAAAAAAACAATTAAACAAATAAAAGAGAATTTCATCAAAACCCGAAACAAAAAAAAATATGCAACTTCTTCGTCGCCAGGTTGGCCGCACGGTAATTAACTTTTATAACGTATTCAATTAAATTATTCGATTTATTTATTTTTTTTTTGTTTGCGTCGATCCGTTTTCGTTAAGCACATGCCGAACACTACTGTGTCAGGTGGCGATAATCTGCAATGCTCCCTGTGCCCGCAATTCCGATTCTGCTCGTTTATTTCAGAGAGTGAGAAACTGAGCTTAGCGGCTGCTGTATAAGTGCCAATCTGTGTACACCAGAAAATGATAATTAAAAAAAAAAAGGATACAGCGCAAAAGCAATGAGCGGCTGGTCCGCAAGAGAAGAGAAATATTTACCCTTTTTGGATTGGTACCAAAATTAAAACTTGGAAAGGTTGTTCCGTCCGACTGTGGGCTTTGCTTTTTCAAACTACGGTCAGCTATGCACCAATTGATAGCTGCCTGCATGGACTCAAGCCAATGGGAGTTCTGTGGACCAATGCCATTAAGCATGAATTTCTTTTCTGTAGTATTTAAACTTACAGCCTTGTATATTTCCGCAACAAAACGTTTTTTTTTTTTTTTTTGTTTTGTAATGGCAACTTTGTGGTAATTATTTATTTTTAAATTAAGCACAAAAGATGAACAAATTAAAACAGAAACGTGCTTGCAGGTTAGGCTAAGCTTTACGAAAATTATTAAATGCGACTGCTCTGGTTGACAACCAATGGTAGAATGGTCGAGTCTGGCTTGCGAAAATGTCATCTAACCTCACCGTGTCGAAAATTCGCAGACACGCATTTTTCTTGTAGATCGAACACAAATGTGCAATTTCCAAGTGCAATCGAGTAATTTTATATTTCAGCTAACATTTTAAATAAATATAAATATATATATGTTATTAAATATATTATATTATTTTATATTTATATTTTATTTTGGTTGTCATATTTTGCGTACAATAATTAACAAAAATACTACTAAAACTAAAAGAAATCTACTATTAACGAAAATTCCATTGCTTACTTTTGGGCACACTAAAAAAAATGGTCAACTAATTTTTGGTAACAAGCGCCACTACAAGCCCCCGGACCAAAATCGCACTTGGGGTACCACAAGGGTGATAAGCGCTTGTGACAAGTACTGAAAGAGAACTTATTGTTTAATATCCTTTGCATGATATTTTCCAATTAGATTACCCTGCATATCTTCAATCTCATAATAACTGTTTCCTAGCTTATGACGAATTCTTGCTTTTACGAATGTCGGGGCGAGCTTCGCATTAAACCCCTTGTCAAAATTACTTTGTTGAAAGTTCCCACGAAAGACTTCCTGTCCAACGACATAGGAGACCTCTCGGCTTCTCAAATTATAAAGCTTTTCGTTTCGTGAATGTTGATTGTGCATCACGTTGACCGCTTTGTTCCTCATTAAATAGAAAGAATCGTCTCTGTTGAATGACACGGTATGATCTTCGAGTAAGTTTAGGTCACGTAAAAGCCGATAAGTAGAACCATTTGTTATCATACGTTGACCAAAGACAAGTCTATACGGGGAAGTTTTTACTGCTGTATGTAGGCTTGAGCGTAAGGAGCAGCAAATTTTACTCAAATTTTCGTCCCAGTTTGATTGATTGTGATGAATATAGGCTTTTATGGCCGAAATTACAGACCTATTAACACGCTCGGAGGCATTAGCTTGTGGTGCGTAGACCGCTGTATAGGCATGGTTTATTCTATACTTTTGCATTAAATTATTAAAGGCATGCGACTTGAACTGTACTCCATTATCAGAGACTACCGTTTCGGGAACGCCAAAACAATGAAACAGGTCCTCTTCCAAAAATTGTATAATGGCGTCTGCAGGAAACTCTTTTACCAGCGTTGGATCTCGAATAAAAAAATTTTTTTTTTAGAAAAACTTCAAAATACTTCATTAATATATCCGGAACTTATGAGCCACTTTCCTGAGTAATAATAACACTGTTCATAAATGTGCAACAAGTAAAGGCATTTATAATATACGATATCTACAACATATTGAATACGATAGTTTCTTTAGGATATATTGATAAAGCAACGATCAGCCGCATAGCAAACGGCAGTATGCCTGATCGCTAGAATTATCAAGTATCAGATAAGTATGCTACCGTCTTTCACTGAAAATCAGCGGTATACTTTAATATAAGGTTAATCAATCCAATTGCCTTCCTAGTTAAGAAAACGCACCAGCAACACTAAGAAGACCAGGATCATTAGGTGATCCAGGTGAAATAACACAAAGAAGAGGAAGGGATGTGTGGTAACTGGGTGGTGATCATTTAAACAATTTACGTGTCCAGTGGACCACTTAGGGTATCTTAATACCTTGTTTCCATTTAGCGGTAGGCCGTAGAACTTGTCCACGTTTTAAACCAGCATCCAGCAAAAATTCCACAAAATATTTAAGAATACAAGGATTGTTCACAATAGTTACTGTTGATTGCGGAGTTAGCTTTAATTTGAAAAACCAACTTATCCAGCAATCAGAACTAATGGACATGCGTTTATTTGTTGTTTTATAGGCTCGGACCTGAGCTATTTAGAAATGCTAGGTAATCCATAGCCTTTCAACAATAAACAAGGACAAGGGAAATGGAACCATGTTCCAACTGATTGAGTAAAGTCAGATGTTACTGACTGAGAAAAAATTGCTCTATTGTATTTAAGATCGGGGCTTGCCGGATCGGTCCCCACGTTGGGCGCCAAGAATAATTAATAATAACTGTAACATACGACGTAGGATTGTTGCAGAGTCGAGCTGATAGAAGTATAGACACCTTACGGAGCACGCGCTAGTTTTCCGGCTCTATCTCGTCGGCGATGGGGGGGTTCAGGAAAAAATTCCGATTTTTTTTATTTTTATTTTTTTTATTTTTATTAAAATTTCGCGTGTTGTTTTGGGGGAACAGGTCGTCTATCAATCGGTTGAAACGACATCATAGACAAAGAAAAGACAAGAAAAGAAAAGTAGGTCTGCACTTATTTATGAATGTATAGTGTACGATAGCTACCCCAGTGATGGAAATTGGGAGCAGCGTATGCCCACCCTACCATGATCGTCCAAGAGCCAAGACATGTTTGAGACGATCGCTTGTACACCCTTGTTATTGTTTACATTGACTCAAGTCCGCTTTTCATAAATCCCGGAATGGGAAAGGGTCATAGTTAGAATTCATGGTAACTTTATTTATGCCAATTAGATCTTTCATTTAAGTTGTTGTTATTTCTTAACATTCCAAAAACAATTACAACATATTTAATTTATTACTATACCGAAGCGAAAAGTTGCTGAAAACAATAAGGGTTAATATGTATATTTTATATATGGAAATATGGCAAAGACGAAAATATGTATCGGTATAATAGAAGTAGGATTAAGCCATGCAGATTATATTATGCGGCTAAAGGCCATTTTCGATGTTTAATAAATTTACCGGAGGTGTGCGTAATATTTAGTGCCACTACTGTACGGGGCACAGCTGTCTTAAGTTTCACATAAGCTCGGTTCACGCTTTGGCACAACAAGACGATAAAACAACAACAACTGTTTAAAATTGTCATACGCATGCTCATTTGGCTGCTGAGAAAAAAAAATTATTTTGGTTCGTGAACCTGCCAAGTAATATCCTGGGTAAACAGAACAATTGTAAATTATAATGGGGTGCTCCAGCTTACCATTTAGCAGATCCAGCGACGAAAGTACTTTCTGCGGTGTCCATACGAGTGGTATTTATAAATATGTTTAAAGGCAGGGTTTATTTTTCTGACGCATTGTTTTATTGTGCATCACGTTGACCGCTTTGTTCCTCATTAAATAGAAAGAATCGTCTCTGTTGAATGACACGGTATGATCTTCGAGTAAGTTTAGGTCACGTAAAAGCCGATAAGTAGAACCATTTGTTATCATACGTTGACCAAAGACAAGTCTATACGGGGAAGTTTTTACTGCTGTATGTAGGCTTGAGCGTAAGGAGCAGCAAATTTTACTCAAATTTTCGTCCCAGTTTGATTGATTGTGATGAATATAGGCTTTTATGGCCGAAATTACAGACCTATTAACACGCTCGGAGGCATTAGCTTGTGGTGCGTAGACCGCTGTATAGGCATGGTTTATTCTATACTTTTGCATTAAATTATTAAAGGCATGCGACTTGAACTGTACTCCATTATCAGAGACTACCGTTTCGGGAACGCCAAAACAATGAAACAGGTCCTCTTCCAAAAATTGTATAATGGCGTCTGCAGGAAACTCTTTTACCAGCGTTGGATCTCGAATGCGGACCGAGAAAGTCAACATAGAGTTTTTGAAAGAACCGACTACTGTCTCCGCTTTTTGCAAGTGGGGGTCTGAGTACATTATTTGGACTTTTAGTAGTTTTGCAGATCTCGCACTGGTTAATGTATTCTTTAACTGATGTCACCAAATTGGGCCAATAATAAGCGGAAAGTGGATTGTCATGAGCCATTTTTAATGCTATAGGCACTAACTCTAAGGGAAGCCATAATTTCCAAACTAAATGATCGGCAACTTTGTCTCCTGTTGCGTGCTCAGTTCGCCGATAGATAAAACTATCCACTAGTTTGACGTCAGGTAGCTCGTTTTTGTTTTTCTCTAGTTTTGTCCGCAGATCCTGATAACCAGTCGATTGGAAACAAGGCGATTGCAGGTCTATAAAGGTAGAGACGTCGTTGGCCGATAAGTCCTCAGTGTAAGTTCTTGATAAAGCGTCGGGCACAATATTTTTGGATCCTTTACGATGTTGAATCGAAAAGGTATACCCCTGCAGCTTCAACGCCCATCGTGCCAATCGGCTGCTTAGGTCTGTTTGGGCCATCAACCATTTTAAGGACGCGTGATCAGTAATCACTGTAAAAGGCTGACCCTCAACATATGCACGGAATCTTTTTATACATACTATTGCGGCTAAGCAATCTTTTTCGGTAACAGAGTAGTTTCTTTGACATTGATTAAGTTTTCGTGACATATAGGCAATGGGAATCTCATCGCCCTGTTTATTTATTTGCATAAGGACTCCTCCAACACCGGTGTGACTAGCGTCACAGTGAATATAAAATGGGGCCTCGAAATCTGGTGTATGCAATACAGGAGCCTTGCACATCGCCCTTTTCAGAGATTGAAAGGCATTATCAGCTGGTTCCGACCATTCGAAACGACGTTTGTGCTTGAGGGTATCGGTGAGCGGTGATGCTAGCGAAGCAAAATTGCAAATAAATTTTTGGTACTATCCAGTCATACCCAGAAAACGGCTAAGCTGTTTTAATGAGTGGGGCGCTGGATAGTTATTTATTGCCGAAATTTTTTCAGGGTCCATAACTATTGTTCCATAGCCGACCACATGACCTAAATACTTCACTTCTTTTACGTAAAATTTACCTTTCTCAACATTAATGGTCAATCCTGCGTTAGAAAGGCACATGGCTATCTCTTTCAATACAACAATATGTTTCTCAAAAGATTCAGAAACTATCAGCAGATCATCCAAGTATATAAAAACTTCATTTTTCAACCTAACAGGGATTATTCTATCTATTAGCTTTGACATCGTCGACGGTGCATTGGTTAGGCCAAAAAGCATGACCGTAAATTGGTAGAGGGCTCTACCTGGCACTGTAAAGGCTGTTTTATCCCGAGAACTTGGTTTTAGTGGTATTTGCCAATAGGCATCTTTTATAACGAGCTAATAGTTCGTAATTGCCGTCTAAAGTTTGGATGGTTAATGCCTCTACGCGATATATAAAGTCTTCAACAAATATGCCTGACCTACGGATAAACTTCAGTTTCCAATTGGCGATTATTTGGCTTATCCGATCTGGACGTAGCTCGGTTCCTAATGAAGAAAGCCTGGGCATTAAATTAGTCGGAGTCATACTAACAGGTGTTGCTCGATTTTGGGGCCTTACATTTTGATTGTTGGCATCATTGAAAGTTCGTGGCAACACAGATGGGTCAGCTGTTTGTGCCACTAAACCTTGAGACGTAATAGGTGGACTGGTTGGTAAGGGTAGTGAACGAGATTGCGAAGAAGATGCTACTTGACTGGTAAAAATCGTCATCAGGTTTTTAAATTCTTCATTTAGCGACTCAGTAATTAGCTCAGTTTCTTTAACTGCCTGCAAGGTCAGGTGTTTGCTGAAGTTCGCTAATAATCGGAGAAGTCTCTCTATTGGCTAAGTTGGAGGTTTCTTCGCGGTTCTGTGGAGCGTTGTCCATATTGCTTCGCTCAGCGGTTGTATTGCTCTTATGAGCTCTAGTGACGGTTGGCATGTTTAGAGATGATAGACTTTGAGTCGACTGACTCAAATCGGAGTTAAAATTTTGATTTAAGTTAGAGGATTGTAATGATGCTCTACAAACAGGACAAATGTTTCTGTTGGAAACCTTCCGATTAAAACATACCCAATGAAAAGTATGATTGCAGCTGGTGGATAAAAGTAGAGATCTCCGATCAATATCTTTAAGACAAATGTAGCACTGGACCTCACCAGCTAAGTTTTCACAACTGCGGGCTACGAACATGACCAATTTGCCATGGTTTCATAAAAGCAGTTATATTTAACATTCGTAATTAAGCTTAAAAATAATATAAAAAAATTTTTTTTTAGAAAAACTTCAAAATACTTCATTAATATATCCGGAACTTATGAGCCACTTTCCTGAGTAATAATAACACTGTTCATAAATGTGCAACAAGTAAAGGCATTTATAATATACGATATCTACAACATATTGAATACGATAGTTTCTTTAGGATATATTGATAAAGCAACGATCAGCCGCATAGCAAACGGCAGTATGCCTGATCGCTAGAATTATCAAGTATCAGATAAGTATGCTACCGTCTTTCACTGAAAATCAGCGGTATACTTTAATATAAGGTTAATCAATCCAATTGCCTTCCTAGTTAAGAAAACGCACCAGCAACACTAAGAAGACCAGGATCATTAGGTGATCCAGGTGAAATAACACAAAGAAGAGGAAGGGATGTGTGGTAACTGGGTGGTGATCATTTAAACAATTTACGTGTCCAGTGGACCACTTAGGGTATCTTAATACCTTGTTTCCATTTAGCGGTAGGCCGTAGAACTTGTCCACGTTTTAAACCAGCATCCAGCAAAAATTCCACAAAATATTTAAGAATACAAGGATTGTTCACAATAGTTACTGTTGATTGCGGAGTTAGCTTTAATTTGAAAAACCAACTTATCCAGCAATCAGAACTAATGGACATGCGTTTATTTGTTGTTTTATAGGCTCGGACCTGAGCTATTTAGAAATGCTAGGTAATCCATAGCCTTTCAACAATAAACAAGGACAAGGGAAATGGAACCATGTTCCAACTGATTGAGTAAAGTCAGATGTTACTGACTGAGAAAAAATTGCTCTATTGTATTTAAGATCGGGGCTTGCCGGATCGGTCCCCACGTTGGGCGCCAAGAATAATTAATAATAACTGTAACATACGACGTAGGATTGTTGCAGAGTCGAGCTGATAGAAGTATAGACACCTTACGGAGCACGCGCTAGTTTTCCGGCTCTATCTCGTCGGCGATGGGGGGGTTCAGGAAAAAATTCCGATTTTTTTTATTTTTATTTTTTTTATTTTTATTAAAATTTCGCGTGTTGTTTTGGGGGAACAGGTCGTCTATCAATCGGTTGAAACGACATCATAGACAAAGAAAAGACAAGAAAAGAAAAGTAGGTCTGCACTTATTTATGAATGTATAGTGTACGATAGCTACCCCAGTGATGGAAATTGGGAGCAGCGTATGCCCACCCTACCATGATCGTCCAAGAGCCAAGACATGTTTGAGACGATCGCTTGTACACCCTTGTTATTGTTTACATTGACTCAAGTCCGCTTTTCATAAATCCCGGAATGGGAAAGGGTCATAGTTAGAATTCATGGTAACTTTATTTATGCCAATTAGATCTTTCATTTAAGTTGTTGTTATTTCTTAACATTCCAAAAACAATTACAACATATTTAATTTATTACTATACCGAAGCGAAAAGTTGCTGAAAACAATAAGGGTTAATATGTATATTTTATATATGGAAATATGGCAAAGACGAAAATATGTATCGGTATAATAGAAGTAGGATTAAGCCATGCAGATTATATTATGCGGCTAAAGGCCATTTTCGATGTTTAATAAATTTACCGGAGGTGTGCGTAATATTTAGTGCCACTACTGTACGGGGCACAGCTGTCTTAAGTTTCACATAAGCTCGGTTCACGCTTTGGCACAACAAGACGATAAAACAACAACAACTGTTTAAAATTGTCATACGCATGCTCATTTGGCTGCTGAGAAAAAAAAATTATTTTGGTTCGTGAACCTGCCAAGTAATATCCTGGGTAAACAGAACAATTGTAAATTATAATGGGGTGCTCCAGCTTACCATTTAGCAGATCCAGCGACGAAAGTACTTTCTGCGGTGTCCATACGAGTGGTATTTATAAATATGTTTAAAGGCAGGGTTTATTTTTCTGACGCATTGTTTTAGATGAATTAAAGTTTTAAAATTTTCATTTGCCGACAAAAATCACTTTGCTTTTCACTTATTGTTAAATCGGCAACTTTTCGCTTTAGCACATTATACCCAACGCCAAAAAAAAAACAATTAAAAAATAAAAGATAATATTATCAAAGCCCAAAACAAAAAAAAATATGCAATTTCTTCGTCGCCAGGTTGGCCGCTCGGTAATTAACTTTTATAACCTTTTCAATTAAATTATTCGAGCATAGCAAACTTGTTAAATCAAAAATATTTTCCACTGCGGGATATGGCTCGGACTATTACAAACGGCGGCACCTTAATTTGCTAACTTATAACATTTTTTTTTTTTTTTTTTTTTTGTATGCGTCGATCCGTTCTTGTTTAGCACATGCCGAACACTACTGTGTCAGGTGGCGATGATCTGCACTACTCCCTCTGCCCGCAATTCCGATTCTGCTCGTTTATTTCAGAGAGTGAGAAACTGAGCTTAGCGGCTGCTGTATAAGTGCCAATCTGTGTACACCAGAAAATGATAATTAAAAAAAAAAAGGATACAGCGCAAAAGCAATGAGCGGCTGGTCCGCAAGAGAAGAGAAATATTTACCCTTTTTGGATTGGCACCAAAATTAAAACTTGGAAAGGTTGTTCCGTCCGACTGTGGGCTTTGCTTTTTCAAACTACGGTCAGCTATGCACCAATTGATAGCTACCTGCATGGACTCAAGCCAATGGGAGTTCTGTGGACCAATGCCATTAAGCATGAATTTCTTTTCTGTAGTATATAAACTTACAGCCTTGTATATTTCCGCAACAACAAGATTTTATTTTTTTTTTTTTTTTGTAATGGCAACTTTGTGGAAATTATTTATTTTTAAATTTAGCACAAAAGATGACAAAAAAAAAAAAATACAAAAACGTGCTTGCAGGTTTCGCTAAGCTTTACGCAAAATTATTAAATGCGACTGCTCTGGTTGACAATCAATCAACTAAGTGTCAAACCAATTGTTAGTCAGTCTCGCTCCTCAGCTCGTTGCATTCGGACGTGCGCGCTTGACAAGTTATTTTCGCAAGTGATCAACACAATCTCTTGACCTCTTTATCTCTTTGTGCTCTTCTTGCACTATTTTTAGCCACTGCTTGCGGTGGCGGCAGCTTATTGCGGTACTTTACCTAAGATAAGCCAGACTTAAACGGTGCTTAGTTTGCCTTAGTTTGGTTCCGTTAATTGTTATCTTTTGATCAGGAAAAGTGGACGACAATTGCATTATTTGACTCTAAATAATAACAATTGAAGGTATGGACAATAACTCATGGAATCAGTCGCTACCTAGTAATAGGCAAGCTATACTGGAGGAGATGAGAAAAGCAGCTGGGGTAAGCCCTGAAACTCTATGCTCTCAAATCCGCGGTGGCGTAGTATCCATTTCTGCGGAAAACAACAGCTTATTGCCAAATCGGGTGATAACTGGGCCGACAGTAACGACAAGCACTGATACCAGCGTCACCTGCTCTATCTCTATGTCGCAAGCAAGTTTGACATCTACGTATACTGTAGCGGCAACTGCGGGGCCTAATATTTCCTCGACTACGTCACTTGACAACACATTGGGTGAAATCTTGTCAGCAGCAACTCGTAAGACGAAGTGCTCGTTTCAAGACCGTGGCCTGCCTGCTAGTAAAAAACATAAAGGAGTTATAAACACTTCTAAATCTATACAGAAAGCTAAGTCGAAGCCCGCTGAGCTGCACAAGGAAGTAGCCAAAGACACGGCATCCACCTCGACTGCAGCAGCACTGAGTAAAAACCGTTTTGCAGCTCTGGACGAAGAAGCGGACAACATGATGGAGCAAGGATTGTCAGAAAGCGGTTCTGACGACGAAGATGAAGCTCGTGCTGTTGGCAACGGGAACAAACAATCCTCAAAAACGCTTTCAAAGCCTCCAGCAATATGTGTACCACAAGTCAACAATCCCTCAGGCATGGAACAAGCACTAGACTCGTGCGTGGGTGCCAACAACTATAGCATTCGCACCTCTAAGTTCAGTGTATCACGGATATACACCGCAAACTCTGACGCTTTCCGAGCAGCTGTAAGACATTTGACAAAATTTAACTGTCAATTCTGGCACCATCAACTTAGGGAGGAAAAGCCTTACAGGGTTGTCGTCAAGGGCGTTAATGCCAACGTCCCCAAACCACAAATTGCGCAAGCTTTTACTGACCAGGGTTTCGAAACTCTCAATATATATTGCCCAAGAAAGGCAGATTGGCGTAATGTTCAGGTCAACGAGACAGACGATGAAGCGACGATCAACTACAAGACTAGGCAAAATCAATTGTTTGTCAATCTAAAACAAGGACCCAATGTGTCTAATGCTTTGAAAATTACACAACTCGGCAGATACAGAGTCTCAGTGGAGCGTGCTCCTCGCAGAAAAGAAGTTCTACAATGCCCAAGATGCCACATCTTCGGTCATTCCAAAAATTATTGTCTTCAGGACCCAATCTGTGGAAAATGCGCTGGCTCTCATATAACTGGTTCACTGCTTTGCACGAGTCAAAATTTCCTGTGCGTCAACTGCGGTGGTGATCACGCGTCGACCGACAACGACTGCCCCGTCAGGATTAAGAAAAGCAAAAAAATGAAACCGATCCCAAGGCTCCATGCTACTGGCAACACTGCCAGGCCAAAATATAACCAAGGCCCTTCACGTGGATTCATCCCGGCTGAGACTGTCAGATGCAGTATGTCTTACGCCGACGTTGCTCGGCCCAAAAGGGAGGAATCTGGTCCAAATGCTGACAAGCATCTTCAGCGAGAATCAAACTCACTGCCTGACAAGAAATTGGACGCGCTGGAGAGCTCCATACGGGATCTCAACTCTAGAATGGACCAATTATTCAAGTTGGTTCAAGAGACTATGGAGGCTAACAAGGCCTTCCGAGAATTGGTCCAGGTTCTCATTTCAAGTATCCAAAAATGATGCAACCGATCATTAAATTCGGATTGTGGAACGCACGGGGACTAGTTAGGGGCTCTGGAGAGCTCCGGCTGTTTCTTAGTGCAAATAATATAGATGTAATGTTTGTCACAGAGACACACAGCGTGTCTTCCTGCCAGGCTACTCCACCTACCATGCCTTCCACCCCAGCGGTAACAGCAGAGGTGGCGCCACAGTCATTGTGCGCTCCAGCATGTGCCACATTCCTCAGCCTCCCATCTCAACAAACAATATACAGCTAGCAAGAGTGAATCTGCAGACATCGGAAGGGCCTGTCGCACTAGCATCTTTGTATCTTCCTCCCAAAGAGCCTTGTACTAAAGCGGAATTTGAATCCCTGTTTGCCATGCTAGGTAACAAACTCATTGCAGGTGGTGACTACAACGCCAAGCACTCATGGTGGGGCAACTCAACAAATTGCCCCCTCAAGACCTCCTGAACCGGGTCTTGACATAAATATCACATACTAAAATTTAGACGATCTCCCCAGTATCACACCTTAAGCCTCCCACTTATAAGTTATCTTTAATTCATTGTTATGTTCTATCATACATTATTTTGTTATTTTTAGTTTAATTTCTGATTAGGTTAAGTTGCCTTGCAAGGTAGCAGCACACTTATCTTGTTAAATAAATTTCATTATAAAAAAAAAAAAAAAAAAAAAAAAAAAATTGTTAGTCACAACTGCATTAACGAAAATTTCATTGCCTACTTTTGGGCACATTAAAAAAAAAAACTCAACTAATTTTTTGTAACAAGCGCCACTACAAGTGCGCATTGAATTGCCGATAGTCCATGCACACGTGCCATCTTTTTGTTGACTTAGAAGATTGGGCGCTGTGCGGACCGTCGCGTAGCTCGATGGCACCTGCCTGGATCAGCTCATCTGCCTGTTCGTCGATCACCCTCTGCGTGGCTGGATTCTTTGGATAGTACCTTTGCTTCAATGGCTTGTCATCCTTCAGCCGGATCTTGTGCTCTGCGATATGCGAGACCCCCTGCAGACCCTCGAAGGGTGCCAGTTCCACCTCCAGGAACTCCCTTAGTTCCGGATCCAGATCCGGCGGCCTCTCTGCCTCCTCTGTGCTGGGTTCGCTCTGTCCCACCTCCTTCGTGCACCACTCCGACTCCAAAGGGAGCTCCATGTTTGTCCCACTCTGGCAGCTGCTCCCGACCCCGTGCGTCTGGGTGGACCCTAGCCATTGCTGTAGCTTCCTCCATTCCCTGGCACGTTTCCGCCATGGCACCCCCCCGATCAGCGTAGATCTGTTGCGGCAGCCCTTCTTCACTCACTTTTTCGTGTCCTTTCCCTTTGGTTACCGAGCAGGCGCTCCCTTTCCCTGACATGGGAAGCTTTATTTCGGTTCCCGCTTCGTGTCCCCTTCACCCAGTTGCCGAAAATGTGCTCCCTTTCCCTGACGTGGAAGGCCTTCTTCGGCACTTCGCTCATCCCAGGCCCCGCGTCCGGTGCCACCAACGTCTACAGGACCAATTTCGTATTGACGCAACGTATTCTAATGCACATTGCTCCGAAGAAATCCATCCCCAGGATGACGTAGTGTAGCATTGAGGGCGTAGTGTAGCATCAGAGTGGACCCATCTGCCAGACGAATGCGCGTCTGCAAGACCTCCGATCTTCCCCGAAACGACCACTTGCGTACGCAATCTCGATTGTCGATAGTCGCAGGCATCGATCGCCCCCAATCTTCATAGTACCGACGATTCGGCCACCATACACCTTCAGAGGGTGTCCTATTACCGGGTTATGTGCGTGGCGGCGTCGACCCGATCCTGGCCTGGGCGACGCCGTTGGCCGTTTCCCACCTCAGCGCTGCGGCAAACACTCCTGGCTACTTCTACCCTGGTTCTAACAACGCTAACTCCGTTTCATGACCGTCACATACTCCATAGCCATTTGCGTCAGCTGGGACAAAGTGGAGAAATCTTACCTACGCACGTAGATCCTGTATTCGGGGCGGCAATCTCGTATATCCGGTGCAACACCCAAGCCCGATCATACCTGGCGTGGTGCATTAAAGCACTCAGGTCTATCAGTTATTCCTTGAATTCCTGCCCCTCGCTCTGCCGGCGGGACCGGATTTAGCCATCAAGCCTCTCGAAGTAATTCGGAGGAAGGAAGAACTCTAAGAAAACCCCTCCTAAACACTGACCATGGCACATGCCTCAGAATGTTGCATTTGGCTTAATGCTGAATGCCTGCCACGACTTGTATTTGTCAAAGACCGTACTTCGCAAAAACAGCCTTTTGCCCGCGTCTTTTCTGTCTTTAGGAGCATTTACCAGTAGCGTGACAGCACTGTTGTCGAAGGTAAGGTAATTGTGCCAAAATGGCACTGCCACTGATTTTTCCGGAGCTACGCCTTTGGAAACGGCAAAATCCAGGATGTCTGGGAGCTTCTGCGGGTCAGTGGGCCAGTATGTTAGCTCGTCCGATAAGTGGCAGCTAAGACCTCTGCCCTGGATGCGTCTAAATAGCGCGTTTCCCTTTTGATTATTGGTCCTGGAACCCCACCAGGAGTGTTTGGCATTAAAATCTCCGCCTATGATGAACCTAACAATGCCTTACAAGAGCAGGTCAAACTCGTCGTCCTTCGCATTGTGCCTGGGAAGCACATATGCTGTAATGGTGGTAGCCTTATGTAGCATATGCCGCTTTTGATAAAAACCCTGCTCCGCGGGCTCTGCTTTTGGGGGGGGTTTCGGAGGTTTGGAGGACATCAACATTGCTGGCCTTGAGAAAGAGTTTAACCTCAGGTCTGCTTTTGCACAGGCCGTTTACATTTTTTAATACAATATGTTTTTTTTTTTTTTTTTTTTTTTTATATTTTGTTTATTAAGAAATCTGGTATCCTGTTACTCTATGTTATCAACTTTTATCAGAGTGACATAATTACTTAGCTTAGCGACGATTGTGGTTTTACAATTAGTTTTACAATTAGGTTAACAGATTACAGAAACATATTTGGATGTAATTAACGAAGCTTGTCACCTATATATAACGATCGATTAGGTCGATTGGGTAGGTCCTCTTCAGTCGCCTTCTTCTTCGCCTTCTTAGCAGGCTCCTCGCCAGGATGTTTGGATGGTTGTGGAGCTTTGTTGAGTAGCTCGCTGCTTGCCTGTTGACTACGTCGCCCACCATTGGAACCTTGAGGTCCTTGGCGATGTCGCGTGTGCGAATATACCATTCGGCTCCAGTTATTTTGCGCAGGGTTTTGGCCTGAATGATGCGAATTTTGTTCAGGTGTGTTTTTGCAGCTATACCGTCAACTTGAAGCCCGTAACGCCACACTGGGGCAAGGATTACCTTGTAGATTTGGACCTTGTTTCGGAGCGAGAGTTTGTTTTTGGAGTTGAGGAGTCAGCTCATTCGCCTTATCTTAGATTTGATGTTGCTCGTTACTACAGAGACGTGCTTACTAAATGTAAGTCGTCTGTCGAGAGTGACACCTAGGTACTTGTGTTGACGATATTGCTCTAGAAGTTCACCATGAAGAAGAGTATGGGTAACCGTGGCGCATTTTCCAGGGTTCACTGCGATGTTCCATCTACAAGCCCAGTTTTCAAATCGTTTGAGGTATTCCTGCAAGAGGTCAGTTGCCACGTACACACATTTGTCCAGAAGGTCCTGCCGATCATTCCGTGTGCTTGCATTTGCTGTGGGCATGTCATGTGTAAACAGGCTATATAACGTGGGACCCAAGACACTTCCTTGTGGAACGCCCGCTTTTATGCGTTTGGTTTGAGAGGCTACTCCATCCTGCACCACTTGAAAGGTTCTCTCAGTTAGGAAGCTCGCAATGGTGCTAAATAGCTGCGGATTTAATTTGTCCTTTATCTTGGAGAGGAGTCCTGCGTGCCACACCCGATCGAAGGCTTTTTGGATGTCGAGGTATGCTGCCACCACATACTCTTTCCTGTGAAAGCCGTCCAAAATAAAATTTGTGACCCGATGGAGTTGCTCAGGGGTACCGTGTTTGAGTCGAAACCCAAACTGGAACTTCGGGATCAAGCGTTTTTTTTCCGGGGTATCCAGGACCCTTCTGAGGATGCACCTTTCCAGAATCTTACCAAAGGCAGGCAGGAGGCTGATGGGGCGATAGGATCCCAGTTGATTAGGGGGCTTTCCGCTCTTGTGCAACATGTGCCTTCTTCCAAGCCACTGGAAAGTAACCTAGCCGAAGAGCTGCATTAAAAATGGCGACGAGAAAAAGCACCGCCTTGTATGGCAGTAGCTTGATTGTCTGGTTGTCCAACCGATCTTCCCCAAGGGCTTTGCTGCTTTTTAATCTCTTCATCTCCTGCTCTACTTCTTGGAAGGTGATTGGCGATACAGGGAGTGACATTTGGAGTGGCGCCTCCAGGATTTGCGCGACTCGCTGTATCCTTCCATGCGATGCGGTCTCAAACGGCTTGAAGCGCTCCTCCAGGTTGCAGGCGAAGGCTTTGGCTCTGTCCATTGGTGATCTGGCCCAGGTGCCATCGGGAAGTCGAACGGGGAACTTTGGCGCAGCTTGCCGCTTGTATCGACTGGTAAGTTTCCACAGCGCGAATTTGGAGCTCTCGTCTGCCGTTGCTTCCTCCAGCATGGTGTCTGTGGCATTTCTTTTCGAGATAATCAGCTCCTTCCTGACCCTGTTAGCAATACGACGATAGATCCTGTCAATCGTGGGGTCCTGGGTACGGACATACTCCCTCCTCAGTCGCTTTTTTAGGGCGAGAAGACCTTCCAAGATGGGGGAAAACGTCCTTGGCCGCTGGCTTGTAGGGGCTGAGTAGATATGTGCGGGCGTAGCGTTGGCGGCTGCGGCATGTACTTGGTCCAACAGGGTTTGTACTGCAGCGTCTCGTTAGCATTTTGGAGGATGCCACGAGCGTTCCACGATCCGAGACGTAACTGGGTAGCCATTATTTGCGGCTTTTTGGGAGTATAAGCTGCGGGGAACCTTGCGCATCATTTAGCTCTTTAATGCTAACCAGAATGGTTGCAACTGCGGCATTTAGTGCTGCAATGGACTGCTGGAGGTTTTGAAGGATGCCTCCAAGGGAAGCGTCTTGCTCCTAAGGTCCTTGCAGTGGTTGTTGGAGCTGCATTGGATTGACGGTGGGCTGAAGAGTGCGCGCTGGGGGTTGGCGGACTTGTACATGATGGCCTGGCCGTAGCGCATCAGCATACGACAGGCCCTGTTGCACAATTCGGGAAGGTACGAACTGCTGAGTGGTTCTTCGTGTATTTTGAGGATGGCTATATCGTGAAGGAGGGGAGACATTGATGGCCGGCTGCCTGGCATTTAGTCTCACCTGATAGCTTTTGCATCCTTTATAGGAAGCAGCATGGTTTCCCTCGCAGTTGGAGCATCGCAGGTCTGCCACTGTTTTGGCCTGGCACTGCTCGGAGTTTGTCCAATGGGACTGCCCGCACCTACCACACTTGGGCTGTTTGAGACAGTAGTTTTTGGTGTGGTCGAACTCGAAGCAGCGGAAACACTGCCTTATACTATTGTTCTTCCTCGGAAGCTCAATAGTGGCGGCCAACCTTGTTGAGCCGCAGCGCTTGCCTGTTGTTGAGAGACTGCTTGAGATCGACATACCAGAAGTTGCGACTTGGAAAGTTGTTGGTGGAGTCTGCACTGGCATCACTTGTTCGCTGTCTGGCGCCCGGGTTGTAAAGGTTCGTCACAATATGGCCGTGCGAAGTAAAGGCAGCTTCAATCTGGCTTCTGGGAGTAGAAGCGCCCAGATTTTTAACCACAACGCGGTATGGTCTGTCTTCCTTTAGGCAGAAGTGGGTAAATTGCACTCTCACTTCAGTGAGCTTGCGGACAATTGCTCTGTGGGTGTCGGCATCTTTGGCGTAAATTCTTAGATAGCCAGAGGGGGAGACCTTGAATTCATAGGCGTCTGCGCCCATTGCCTGATCTATGGTTCGCTCCATTGCGACAATATCGCTGACTCCAGGGACTGTTATCGGCCTGGGTTTGGAGATCTTTTTCGCTGATTGTTGTTGGTCTGTGACTGGAGGCGCTTCGTCGGCAGTGTCCATCTCGCCGTCATCGATTACAGAGGCGTCTTCCTGAGGCTCAAGGGAGGCATATCTGTTGCTAATTGCCGAAGCGGTACTGGGAGTTGCGGGCTTAGCTCCAGCGCGGCTAGTGTTGCGGTTATTGAGTTGCTTCCCTTTTTTTACGCCTTCGGATAATAATGTAGTCCCACGCCGTTTTTTTTTCGGCAACCGTTTGCCAATCTACCAGTGGCTCTTCGAAGGCTGGCGTAGCACCTGCGTTCTTTATGGGAGGCAGAGGGGGGTTTGTGACACAAGAACCAGCTGCCTGGGTGCCATAAGGGGTGGACTGCAAGGTCGGATTGGCGGCTTTGGGGCGGGTCCCGATGGGCTCTAAAGCGGCGCGGCTTGTGCCTGTTGAGGCAGATGTCCTGCAGCCGCTGCTGGGTGACGCTGTGGTTGTGGTGGTTGTTGCTGTCGTTGTGCTGACAGTGCCGTGCTGTTGCGGTTGCCAAGTCGAGCATTGCTGGGTACCGGCTGACAGCGAGGTGGAGGCGCCGTTCCGGTTTGCACTACTGGCGAGCATGTTGTTGCAATACTGGTAAAAATCTTCCAGTGGCCTGCTTCCATCGAGGCGATCGACATTAGCGGCTATATTTGTAGGGGATATTACTGAGCTGTTCGGCAGCGGGTAGATTGGCGAATGAATTTCTTCGTTATTTTGAGGTCGGTTGTTTGTAGCCATTGTTCTTTACTTTGTTATAATTTTTTCCCCACAGGGAGAAAAAAGAATAAAAAATAAAAACAAAACAAGTTTTTTACATTTAATTACATATTTTTGTAACAAGTGATTGATTACAAATTGTGACTTTAGTGTCAGCACTGTCACTGCAGTGACTGTTTTGCCAGCACTATCAGTGCAGCTGCAAGCTGAAATCTCTCTCGCGAAAGCTTTGCTGCACTCGCGCACACACACACGCACTTGAGTTGCGATCAGCTGAGCGCAGCTTAAGTTTTGCAAGAACTTGTTCTCACGCACTGCACGCGGTAATTTTTTTGTTAAAATATTGTTAATTTGTATAACACTCCAGCTGCCAGAGGCAGTAGTTGCGTATAGTTTACCCACTATAAGCGGGATTTGTATGGATTGCCCTGGGGCGGGCTTTATACAGTGTCACTGTCACTTTCTTTGTTTATGCCTGCTGCCAGCGGTGCACTAACGCGCACACACACACGAGACTGCAATTTTCACGTCCGATCTCCAGAGAAACACAAACGTAAGTGATAATACAATATGGATTTTACTTCCATAACTTGCTTTCAACCGGGACAAGCCTCTGCGTCATCTGACGATGCTCCACGGCTACCACGGTTACTTGCACAAGCATTTTTAACGCCTCTGCGTTATTGCTGGGTGGCTCCAAATTGACAAAATACCACATTATGCCCCACGATAATTATTGCTTCCCTAATATCCTCCTTACCAGTAGTGTTTGTGGTGGAGGCGTCGGATAAGTAAAAATAGTCGTCTTCAAATAACACAATGGTTTTTCTCTATAAATTGTAGTAGGTTTTATTTCACTTGTGGCTGCATATAACGAACTTTACATTAGAAGTGATTTGCATTTTTCTAGTGTCAAAACGGTTGAGGTTGAGTGGAGATCGTGGGGAGAGTTCTGAGCGTACTTTGGATCCTATTTGAGAGTGAGTCTCTCTCAGTGAGTGAGTCTGTCTCACTGAGTGACTCTCTCACACTGACTGAGGCTCAGTCGATGCTGTGTTCAGACTAGCTATGAACTGGCATGAACATTCTCCCCCCCCTGGCAATATGCAGATTGCAAGGATTACTATTGCGTGCATGTGCCAGAGAGTATCCATCCAAACTTAGTATTTTGAGCCATCGGCAGACCGCCTTGGCTCGGGGGGATACCTGGTAGGATGATGTCTGGGTAGGCGTCGGCGCCGAGTACGAAAGGTACTGGAGATGGACGGAACCAGTCGTTGTCCGCCAAAGCGACATTGCTAAACGGGTCCTTCATGTCCGCTCTGATAGCTCGGGCTGGAGTTATGCAGCTGAGTTGCGGGTCAGCCATTAAGACCACCTCTCGAGACATCTAAGTTGTCTTGGGGCGTAGCACGGCTGTGCACGCTCCTTCTGCGCCAATGCGTGTGACGGAAAGGCCATACGCCCTTGCCACGGTTGCATTAATGCGGCTTACTGAACAACATGGATCGATCAGAGCCCGAGTCTCAAGGGTCTTTTTCCCGGTGTCGAGCAGCACTATGGCGGTGGGCAGTATACTGACTTCCTTGTGCTGGAGAAGGGACGTAAGCGACGTCCGTATCGTAGCACGTCTCGGGCTTGGGGGTGAGCCAATATTAAAATGGCAGAGCTTGCGAGGCTGGGCTGCAACAGCTTGATTTAATCCCGATACTTGTGCCTATACGGATTTATACGGCAGCTTTATCAGGTGGAAGAGTCGCTCGGAAATAAATGTTGCCTCTGATCCCGAGTCGATCAGTGCACGAGCTGTATAATTTACACCCAAATGGCGAACATATATAACAGCCGTGCTTAGGAGAACACCGTGGGTGTTAATTGCAACATAATTGTGAACATTCGTTTGTTGGGATGGAGTGGACTGTATGGATTGATTGGAGGGAGCTGTTGCTTGTGGCATGGAGACTACCGTAGGGCTCAATTGTGGAGTGTCACTACGATGCAAGAGCGTATTGTGACGACCCTTGCACGTAAAACAATTGTGAGCACTTGTGCAATCCCTTAACTGATGACCCCTAGCGAAACAGTTTAAACATAGTTTTTGCTGTTTGATGTAAGTTGCCCGTTTGCTGACGGGCATTTGGAGAAATCGTGGGCACAGACGAATAGGGTTATTCTCCCTGGAGCACAATTTGCAGGCTTGCGGCTTGTTAGCGACCTTATTCTCAAATGAGTTAAGCCTTCTAGTGGTAGGAGGTTCTGTTCGAACAATTCTGGACTGCGCTGGAGTATTTGCGCTTGGCTTAAGCTCTTCTATCGCTTCGAGAGTGCGATAGCGTTCTAAGAGAAAGGCGTTCATCTCAAGCCAAGATGAGATGTCGTTTTTTCTGGAGATGGACTGTTCCCATAAGGAGAGTGTTAATTTGGGTAATTTGGAGGAACATAGGAACACGAGAATACAGTCCCAGTTTTCTATGTTGATTTCGGATAACTCCAGAGCTGTTAAGCAACCTTGAATGGTGCTCTGAAGTTCCCTAATTGCCGTTCCAGACTCTTGGGAGATTGGCTGCAGGTTGAAAAGAATCTTGAGCTGGCTGTTGACTAACAATTTTCGGTTCTCAAAACGCTCAGTCAGATTGGCCCAGGCTGATCGGAAGCCATCGTTAGTCAAAGGTGACTTCGATACAATCGCCTGAGCCTCACCGCTGGTTTTCGCATTGAGATGGAATAATTTCTCGACCTCTGATAACCTAGGATTATTTATGTAAATTGCGGTAAAGAGGTCTCGAAATGTGGGCCAACGTATGTAATCTCCGCTGAAGATTTCTGTGTCGCAAGGAGGTAAGCGACACCCGGTGGGAACATATGTCGGAATGGAGGACTGAGCGGATGGTCTATTTTGGGCTTTAGCGGTATCGATTTGCTCGCTAAGTTTAGCGGCGCATCTCTCATATACCATGTAACAATATTCGTACTTGGACTGCATAACTGAAATGGTTTCCATTGAACCGGCTGCCGAGATTATTGTTGAGCCGACCTCGTACTCTTTTTCAACCTTGTCCCACAAGGCTCGCACTTGGTCCCGACGGACCTGGCACGTATAGAGAGATGGGTCAGAGCCTCCAGGAGTGTTTATTTTTGCATCAAACTGACTTAGCCGATCAGTGACAGCAATAAACTTGATTAAGGACGCGTCTGTCATATTTTGGGCCGTTTTGGTATTAGCTCGCGTGGAAATCGGACTAGATCTTGTGCTAATGGTTGCCTTAGTGCGTCCGACTGCAGTGATCAGGGATGGTTCGCTTTTTGCTTTGGACGGCGGGCGACTGATTTTTATCAGTGGACTTGGCCTCGAACTAAGAGGTGCCTTAACTGTTCCCTTTGGCGTGGACGCGGATGATTCGCTTTCAGTCCGGGCCGATGTTTCCCTTTCGACTCTAAGGGCTGCTGTTGGAGACGGAGAAGTTCTGGAGGTGCTTGCGGACGAAACTGCTAATTGATGCTTTGATTCTTCCCCTTTGCCAGTTGGCATACTAGGCGGAAGCGATTGGGTAGGAAAACAAAGGAAAACAAAGGAAAACAAAGAAACACTGGAATGCCGATACAGGTAAATAGTCGGGTTTATAATTCGATTGAGATTGCGGAAAATTTAAATAATTTTGCTTTAAATTAAAAATTTATTTGATTTGATAAATTTAATTAATAAATTTTTAACTTGGTAATTTAAAAAAATACGATTATTTATTAAACAAGGGAAATAATAATAAAGAAAATCGATAATTTTATTATTATATTAGTCTTTAAATACGGTAACGGTTGGTTTACTTTTACTTTTTTGTGGTACTCATAAAATACCCACTATTGTGGCTGAGTACACACCGCTGACAAATGTAGAACTTCGAAGTTAATGTGTAGTGTTTTTGTTTATTTACAATAAATTAGTATTATTATTAATCTATTAATTATGATTGTTGTGTTTTTATTGGTGCGTCTCGGAACAAGAGTAGTTGTATGGGAATGTGTGCAATTGCATAAAAATGTGTAATTGGAGTACGGATCGGCAGCTGTTTATTTTTACATATGTATGTATGTGGTGTGTACATACGCACATACACCGGTTGTAATTGCAATGTGTTATAATTGTTATAATTATTCTATTGTATATTGTGCACTTAAAAATATTATATGTGGACACGCATAGTACAGATGATTTGTGGATTTATTTATCGGATGTGTGTACTATGTGGTTGCACAAATATATTCGGTTGCACTATGCAATAAATCATCAGTTGAGAAATTGAACTGGAGTTTTTATTTATGTTTATTAAATAATAATGTTAAATAGAGTGTCTATTCAAAATGCATATGGGCAATTATATTCGGATTTAATATATGTATGTACGTATGTTTTTTTGTATTTACTTATCTTTGCCAAAAAAACTTGTGTAGGGGCGAACGGTTTATATATAATCCGGCTCGAAGGACCAATGTTTGTGGTGGAGGCGTCGGATAAGTAAAAATAGTCGTCTTCAAATAACACAATGGTTTTTCTCTATAAATTGTAGTAGGTTTTATTTCACTTGTGGCTGCATATAACGAACTTTACATTAGAAGTGATTTGCATTTTTCTAGTGTCAAAACGGTTGAGGTGGAGTGGAGATCGTGGGGAGAGTTCTGAGCGTACTTTGGATCCTATTTGAGAGTGAGTCTCTCTCAGTGAGTGAGTCTGTCTCACTGAGTGACTCTCTCACACTGAGTGAGGCTCAGTCGATGCTGTGTTCAGACTAGCTATGAACTGGCATGAACAAGTAGAATGATGGATTCCTTTTACCACGATCGTGTGCGCTCTTTCGTCACAAGGATGGAAGGTGTGGCATCTTTTGTTCATTTCGTCCAATTGACTGTTTATGGCAGTACAGCTAGCCTTATCGGGCATCACACGCACGTTGGTGTGCGCCATCCTTGTACGTGATGCAGATGATTTCAGATGTAGATGATTCCAGTGATGGTCGGGATAGAGCATTTATATTCGAAACATCCGTAATGCAGATTAGAGGGGTCTTAATTGTTTTGGGTTTGGGATCCGCGTGTACCTTAGAGTTCATCGGAAAGGTCCGTCTTCTAGGTTTTCATCGTCATCAACGCCGGATAACGGGGCAAACGAATTATTAATAAGTTTTGCCCGTGCAGCGGCCTTGATGCTGGGTCCTTCATCTTTGTGGCTGGCCGAGCAGCTGCTTCCTAGCTAGTGCTTCCTAGCACTATGACGATTATATGACAACAACACCTACTGCTGTGTTTAGGCATCGCACTGTAATTTTAGCTGCAGATAGCACGCAGGCTAGACGCGTGCGCAGGTATTAATGCGTCCGTTAGAGCACTATTGACTCGGTCAATGAGCCACTTAGAAGGTGGTAGGTAAATAAGCCCGGTGACATAAGGTAACTTTGAAAAATCGACCGTAGGCGTAGATTGATCGTGATTGAGGAAGACATGTTTGAAATATGGCTTCGCCACTTTATAGTAAAAAGTGCTTGCTATTTTGTAATCAATTTCAATCAGTTTTCTACAAATGCTGATCAAGTTGATCGATTTTCGTGTATTTAGTGCCCGACGCACAAATTGCTGCTGACCAGAAACTGAAATTAAAGTGTCTGTTGTTGTCCTTCGAACTGTCCCATACAAGGATATTTTAGTCGACGTCAAGTCTTTCTACTGATCCAAAGTCATAGTGGCAGAGGAATTTAGGGTAACGTCCTAAATTTACTTGTGAGCTACATGCAATCCTCAAATGAAAGGGTAACACACTTTGATTCTTTTCTATTCTTTAGTCATCATAATAACATATCAATTAATTCTTTAATAATATGCAATACTTTGTACGCAAAGATTACTTAATCGATTGTACTTTCTTTTTCCAAATTTAAAGCTACAAAAATGTATAATAACATCGTCACAATAACATATCAATTAATTCTTTTGTTCGCAGCAGAACGCCCTCTGAATAATATTATATCTGAATTACAATATATCTCTACTTCTCAAATCACGATATTGAAGTCACATACTATTATTTTTAAACCACCATAAAATACCATTGTAAATTGCTCACCACTAATCTATCGATAGTTATTGTTGAAAGTTCGAGAAGTAAATCACGCATTACAAGCAGTCTAAAGGCTCCTTTGATTTTTATTAAAATTCATAAAACATAAAAGGGGCCGAAGTGGGGTGCAAACCAGCATCTCCTCAAAACATTGGTGACCCCGACGTGATTTTATTTCTTGCTTCTCGTCTTGCCGCAAAATCTCACTTTCGTTATTCATCGCTCTTTTGCTGCTGCAGCATAGGCACTAAACTCAAGTACAGACATATGTACATATGTATATACACATTTCGCACACCGGCTCGAGTGCGCGCTTCTCTCTAACGATCTTATCGCGTTATTTAGCAGATCGGCTATTATAACCAAGCTGTTTGGTGCATATCAGTGCCAAGCACAACCCTTTGCTTAGAAAAGAAGCCGTCGAGCAGATACCTACATACTTACATACATACATATGAATGTGAATGCAAGTGCCGCTACAATTGATCTCGATACATACACATACACAAGCCGCTGCACACATAAAACGGTAATCGCATTCTCGCATTGCTCACTCTGTGACATTCGCAGTAGTCAAGGGCAAAGCTCTTCTCCATAAGTGGCCTTTGGTGACAGGCCGGAGTACAGTGAGCACTCAACAAAACGTACCAACCGAACATTACCTCGCCAGCAACAGAATGGAAAATTCGACAAGTGAAAAAGACTTTTGCAAAGCCAAATGCGCTTCTGTTCAACGCCAACTATTAGCAATGAACGAATTCTTCAGCGCTGGTGAGATGATCAGCTTTGACGAGGCCGATCTGATGGTGCGTATAGAATCTGCGGAGAGCTTGAAGGCCGAGTTTGATATCAGCCAGTCAAGGCTAGAAAAATTAGATTTGCTCGAGCTTTCAACGGACGCTCGCTCAGACTTCGAGAAGGTTTACTGGAAGATCAAATCCACTCTCGCTCGTCAAATGGACGTAGTCACTAAGGGACGTATGACTGACGCTAATTCAACAACTATCCCACGCTTTGCTGAAAGTACGCACACATTTGCTCACTCGTTCAACCGTAAGTCTCGCCTACCGGAATTGCAGCTGCCCAGGTTCAGCGGCTCCTACGAGGATTGGCCGGATTTTTACGCCATGTACAAGACTGTCATTGGCAGCAATGAGGACCTGAGAAAGATTGAGAAATTACAACATTTACGTGCGTGCTTGGATGGTGCTGCTCTCAACACAATCAAATCGTTAGAGCCTGTCGACGTGAATTACGACAAGGCGTTGGAGTTACTCATAAAGCGTTTTGATAATAAGTTGCTACATTTTCAGGGCCACGTGCGGGCTATAGTCGGGCTGCCAGGTGTTGAAAAGGGATCAGCAGAGGCGTTGCGTGAGTTGAGTGACAAAATTAACTCGCATCTTCGGGCGCTTAGCACCATGTCAACAACTGAGGAGCTGGCTGACGGATTACTCATACACACAATATCGCACAAGCTCGATCACCACACCCAGGAAAAGTGGCAGGAAGCGCTTGCAACGGATAAGCTACCCAGGTGGACGGATATGTCGGCGTTCTTAGAGAAGAGATGCCGCATGATGGAAAACTTGAAAGGCGCTACGGTACCTACGCCTAGCCACCAGGGTACCAGAAATGCACAAAAATTGAATCGTAACACATTCATTGCATCCTCATCTAACAATTACCAGCAAAATTGTAATTTTTGCGACTCAAAAGAGCATTTTCTTGTTAAATGCCCGTCGTTTTTGAATCTGTCCCCAAGTTTGCGCCACAAGGAGGCCAAGCGATTGCATCTTTGCCTAAACTGCTTGCGCAAAGGCCATGGCTTGCAGCAATGTCGCTCAGGTCACTGCAGGCATTGTCATCAAAAGCATCATTCGTTGCTGCACATGAGCCCCATCACAACTCAATCATCTGCCCTGTGTACACCAAGCTTGCAGGCTGCAACCACGATCCAGCCTCACGCATCGTCTTCAAGTAATCCACCATCTTCAACTCTCGTCAGCACTGCTCTTGAATTCGCACCTGAAGCCACGAATGCCCAGCCTGTAGACTATGTGGTGCTTCCAACCGCTATCTTATATGCCAAGAGCCACTCAGGTGTATTCATACCCTGCCGTGCATTACTGGATTCTGGATCTCAACTCAACTTTATCACTGCTCGTCTAGTAAAGCAGCTCCAACTCAAAACTCATCATGCTGCCGTATCAATATCTGGTATAGGCGAATCAACCCTATCTTCTAACATGTCCACTGACATATCAGCGCAGTCACGTGATAGGAGCTTCAGCACATCATTTTCAGCAGTCGTTACTCGCACTATAACTGATTATCAGCCCCACTTTGGGTTAGACATCTCTGGGTGGAATATCCCCAAAAACATCTCGCTCGCGGATCCAACGTTTTTCAAATCTCAAAGAATAGATTTATTACTTGGTGCCGGACTATTTTTCGATCTCATTTGCATCGGCCAAATTCGAATGGCGGATAACCTACCAACGCTCCAAAAGACCAAGCTCGGATGGATTGCGTCTGGCGGACTCTCTCGCGTACACAACAAACACACATCCCTTTCAGCACTTTACAAGGAACCTAATCCATGGGAGGATCCACTGTCGGATATTGTAAAACGATTCTGGGAAGTCGACAATTGCTGCGGTACAACCCCTGCGCTCTCTGATGAAGACGCACTATGTGAGCAGCTATTTCTCCAAGGCTACACGCGACTAAAGTCAGGGCAGTATTCAGTCAGGCTTCCAGCAAAGCTCAGCTTCGACACGCTAGGAGACTCATATCAACGTGCTCTACGACGTTTCAAGTCGCTCGAAAACAAATTGGACAAAAATCACCAGCTGAAGGAGAGCTACTCTGCATTCATGCGCGAATACATCGACTTGGGCCACATGTCTTTGGCTTCCAAGCAGCAGCTTGTCCCACAATTCTATTTACCCCACCACTGCGTAGAAAAGCCAGATAGCTCAACCACCAAATTGCGCGTCGTTTTTGATGGATCAGCCAAATCCACATCAGGCGCATCTCTGAATGATCTTTTGCATACAGGCCCAGCAATTCAACCCAAATTATTCAACATTCTAATTCAGTTTCGTTTTTTAAAGGTTGCCATGTGCGGTGACATCTGTAAGATGTACCGCTGTGTCCGAATAACGCATCCAGATCAATTTCTGCAATGCATCTTATGGCGTGATCACAAAAACGAAAGCATAAGGACGTACACCCTGGATACAGTAACGTATGGAACCAAACCCGCTGCGTTTCTAGCAATTCGAGCGATGCAGCAGCTGGCCCACGACGAAGAGCCTACCTTTCCACTAGCTGCAAAGATAGTTTGTCGCGACTTCTACGTAGACGATTTAATTTCTGGAGGGGACTCTATAGAAGAAGCCATTCAGATCCGACAGCAAGTAAAACTGCTACTGGCTAAAGGTCACTTTCCAATCAGAAAGTGGTGCTCAAACGAGCCTGATGCATTAAAAGGAGAAAGCGAATCCGATTGTGAAAAGCTAATGGAGTTCAAGGATGGCACCAACATTGCAAAGGCGCTTGGTTTAGCTTGGAGCCCTAGCTCTGATAGCCTGCTTTTCAACTTTGCGGAGATAGTACCCGAAGGACCAGTCACAAAGCGGAGCATATTATCAATGATAGCGAGATTTTACGATCCGCTCGGATTGATCGCGCCCATCGTTACCAGGTTAAAGGTATTTCTCCAAGCACTGTGGAAGGAAAGGGTCAATTGGGACGAATGCCTGTCGCAGTCGCTGCACTTCGAATGGATCAAACTCATATCGCAACTCTCATTTGTCAGCAGCTTGAAATTCTCCCGTTTTGTATTGATGCCGCTAGCTACGTATGAGCTGCATGGATTTTGCGACGCCAGCACAGCCGCTTATGGTGCTTGCGTATTTGTCAGATCCGAAATGCAAGGGGTATTTTCATCACATTTGCTATGCTCTAAATCAAGGGTCGCCCCATTAAAGACGCTGACAATCCCAAAGCTTGAGCTGGCAGCTGCACTCTTATTATCAGAGCTCATAGGAAACATTGCCAAGTGCATTCAGTTCGAATGCAGATATCATTGCTGGACCGACTCAACAGTAGCGCTTGCATGGATTCGTGAATCACCTTCAAAGTTTAACGTCTTTGTATCCAACAGGGTATCACAAATACAGGAGCGGACCAAGGGCATGACCTGGCATCATGTACCCTCTCAGCTGAACCCTGCGGACATTTTATCACGTGGATGCACACCTTTGGAACTTTTAGACTCACAGCTATGGCATAATGGACCCCCATTTATACAGGCCGCTAGCTCGACTTGGCCTCAAAACGTCGCCTATCCCTTTGAGCTTCCAGAACGACGCCAGAAAGTTCTGGTACTATCAACGAAGACGGACCTATCGGCATCTTGCAAATTCAACAACACATTTGCCAAGTTACAGCGCACTTTCGCATACGTGTATCGATTTATAGCGCTAAAAAGATCTGATTCGACGAGTTCAAAAGGTCCACTCACTCCAGATGATATCAAGTGCGGAACGCATTTACTTATAAAAAACATTCAACTTACGCACTTCGCCGAAGAGTACAAAGCACTCAGCTTAAAAAGGCCGCTTCCAACAAGAAGCAAACTTCGTTCATTGTGCCCACTGTTGGACGCTGAGGGACTCTTGCGCATCGGCGGGCGCCTTCAGAACTCAAACTTGGAATATGAAGCAAAGCATCCGTTATTATTGCCTAAACGCCACCCAGTCACCGCAGCTATGATCACATATTATCATTTGGAATTTCTTCATGCTGGTCCGCAATTCCTTCTAGCAACACTCCGCCAGCGATACTGGCCCATCGGAGGTCTCAAGGCTGTCTCAAATATCATCAACAGGTGCGTGCGCTGCTTTCGAATGCGACCTAAACTTCTGGAGCAAGTCATGGCCCCGCTACCAGCTGAGCGTGTTCAGCCAAGTCCGACGTTTCACGTAACTGGCATCGACTTTTGCGGTCCTTTCTACGTCAAATCAGAGGTCAGGAATCGCTCACCAACAAAATGCTACGTCTCAATTTTTATATGCTTTGCAACGAAAGCAACGCATTTAGAGTTGGTAGAGGACCTGTCCACGTCATCGTTTATCGCCGCCTTGAAGAGATTCATCAGCCTTCGAGGGAAACCGCATACAATATGGACAGGCAACGCCACAAATTTCGTGGGTGCTCGAAATGAGCTCAAGGAACTGCGCGACCTGTTTATAAGCGATCCCCAGCGCAATGAGATTCTTCGCAACTGCCTAGCTCTGGGAATCAACTGGAAATTCATTCCGCCCCGTTCGCCACATTTTGGAGGATTGTGGGAGGCCGCTGTCAAGTCAGCAAAATATCATTTTTACCGCGTCGTTGGAAATTCTCTTCTCTCATTCCACGAATTCCGAACTCTCATCTGTCAAATATCCGCAATGCTGAACTCAAGACCGCTTTGCTCTATTACAGAAAACCCGAATGACTTGGAGATACTCACGCCTGGGCACTTCATCTGGGGCAAAGCCAATGCCACTATCGACGAGCCAGACATAACTCACCTAAGCATAGGTCGCCTCAGCCGTTGGCAACGAATATGTCACATGCAGCAATCATTTTGGAAGAAATGGAGTACATCGTATTTGTCGTTGCTACAAGAGCGCGGGAAATGGCGATCGTCCAAGCAAAATCTTCAGGCCGGCAGCATCGTGCTGCTCAAGGAGGACAATGCACCACCACTCAGGTGGCCGCTTGGTCGAGTCGACAGCGTCATCACGGGTGACGACGGCATTGTGAGAGTAGCAGTCATTCGTACACAAAATGGTCTGGTCAAGAGAGCCATTGCCAAAATCGCCGTTCTGCCAATCGAGACCACATCGGTTGAAAGCTTGTATCTTCCAACGGGGGGAGCATGTTCGCAGCAGAACGCCCTCTGAATAATATTATATCTGAATTACAATATATCTCTACTTCTCAAATCACGATATTGAAGTCACATACTATTATTTTTAAACCACCATAAAATACCATTGTAAATTGCTCACCACTAATCTATCGATAGTTATTGTTGAAAGTTCGAGAAGTAAATCACGCATTACAAGCAGTCTAAAGGCTCCTTTGATTTTTATTAAAATTTATAAAACATAAAAGGGGCCGAAGTGGGGTGCAAACCAGCATCTCCTCAAAACATCTTTAATAATATGCAATACTTTGTACACAAAGATTACTTAATCGATTGTACTTTCTTTTTCCAAATTTAAAGCTACAAAAATTTCTAATAACATCGTCGAACAAATTAAGGTATTTTATTTGGCTGTCTGGCTAGGTTTGCCCTTTTTCACAGCTAATTTTGTTAGTGATGTTGTTAAAGTCCAGAGTTAAAAAAGAAGATTTAAATAGACGAATACCCAACGTTAAATAAAAATATTCTGAATTGAATTTATTAAATCTTGGGAGATTGGCTGCAGGTTGAAAAGAATCTTGAGCTGGCTGTTGACTAACAATTTTCTGTTCTCAAAACGCTCAGTCAGATTGGCCCAGGCTGATCGGAAGCCATCGTTAGTCAAAGGTGACTTCGATACAATCGCAAGAGCCTCACCGCTGGTTTTCGCATTGAGATGGAATAATTTCTCGACCTCTGATAACCTAGGATTATTTATGTAAATTACGGTAAAGAGGTCTCGAAATGTGGGCCAACGTATGTAATCTCCGCTGAAGATTTCTGTGTCGCAAGGAGGTAAGCGACACCCGGTGGGAACATATGTCGGAATGGAGGACTGAGCGGATGGTCTATTTTGGGCTTTAGCGGTATCGATTTGCTCGCTAATAGCCTTTCTCCACTGGGCTTAAAAATGTCACATTTTCAAGTTTTACATATTGGTGTTCCACCGGTTTTCGGTAACATGTGAGTGGCAAAAGTACTGTTTCTTTAAATAAACAGCTGATCGAGTTGCTTTAATTTACATAAGCGCCGCACAGATTTCCTTCCAAAAGTCAAACAATACGGCCCCGAAGTAGGGGCTCCGTTTAATAGACCCTTTGCGGGATTTGGCCAACTTTAAATGTTAAAAACTGTGGGATTATTAAAATTTAAAATTATAATTTAAAGTTACCGCTTGCCTTCGTTGCAATATCAGCTGGTTTATGTTTACATTTTTCACAACATCGATAGAAATCTCGATTAATCATCGCAATATACACGAAATGTTCGGGGCGAATTTACACATTTTTAAAAAATGTGACATTTTTGAAAAATGTGTGAAATGTGTTTTCTTATGGGGAAACGTACAGGCCGCATTTTACACATATTGCAAAAATGTGACATTTTCAGAAATGTGTTCAGTGGGCAGAGGCTATTAGTTTAGCGGCGCATCTCTTATATACCATGTAACAATAGTCGTACTTGGACTGCATAACTGAAATGGTTTCCATTGAACCGGCTTCCGAGATTATTGTTGAGCCGACCTCGTACTCTTTTTCAACCTTGTCCCACAAGGCTCGCACTTGGTCCCGACGGACCTGGCACGTATAGAGAGATGGGTCAGAGCCTCCAGGAGTGTTTATTTTTGCCTCAAACTGACTTAGCCGATCAGTGACAGCAATAAACTTGATTAAGGCCGCGTCTGTCATATTTTGGGCCGTTTTGGTATTAGCTCGCGTGGAAATCGGACTAGATCTTGTGCTAATGGTTGCCTTAGTGCGTCCGACTGCAGTGATCAGGGATGGTTCGCTTTTTGCTTTGGACGGCGGGCGACTGATTTTTATCAGTGGACTTGGCCTCGAACTAAGAGGTGCCTTAACTGTTCCCTTTGGCGTGAACGCGGATGATTCGCTTTTAGTCCGGGCCGATGTTTCCCTTTCGACTCTAAGGGCTGCTGTTGGAGACGGAGAAGTTCTGGAGGTGCTTGCGGGCGGAACTGCTAATTGATGCTTTGATTCTTCCCCTTCGCCAGTTGGCATACTAGGCGGAAGCGATTGGGTAGGAAAACAAAGGAAAACAAAGAAACACTGGAATGCCGATACAGGTAAATAATCGGGTTTATAATTCGATTGAGATTGCGGAAAATTTAAATAATTTTGCTTTAAATTAAAAATTTATTTGATTTGATAAATTTAATTAATAAATTTTTAACTTGGTAATTTAAAAAAATACGATTATTTATTAAACAAGGGAAATAATAATAAAGAAAATCGATGCTCGTTTTCGATAATTTTATTATTATATTAGTCTTTAAATACGGTAACGGTTGGTTTACTTTTACTTTTTTGTGGTACTCATAAAATACCCACTATTGTGGCTGAGTACACACCGCTGACAAATGTAGAACTTCGAAGTTAATGTGTAGTGTTTTTGTTTATTTACAATAAATTAGTATTATTATTAATCTATTAATTATGATTGTTGTGTTTTTATTGGTGCGTCTCGGAACAAGAGTAATTGTATGGGAATGTGTGCAATTGCATAAAAACGTGTAATTGGAGTACGGATCGGCAGCTGTTTATTTTTACATATGTGTGTGGTGTGTACATACGCACATACGCCGGTTGTAATTGCAATGTGTTATAATTGTTATAATTATTCTATTGTATATTGTGCACTTAAAAATATTATATGTGGACACGCATAGTACAGATGATTTGTGGATTTATTTATCGGATGTGTGTATGTGGTTGCATACACGTGGTTGGATGTGTATGTGGTTGCACAAATATATTCGGTTGCACTATGCAATAAATCATCAGTTGAGAAATTGAACTGGAGTTTTTATTTATGTTTATTAAATAATAATGTTAAATAGAGTGTCTATTCAAAATGCATATGGGCAATTATATTCGGATTTAATATATGTATGTACGTATGTATGTATGTACAATACGTGCTGGTGAACCTGGTGTATGTTTGTGTGTCGGACCAAGAACATGAATTGACAATATTGTGGAGCAGCTTGTCGGATTAAATGCGGAAACGTAATTATTTTTTTTCTTTTATAGTTAGGAAAGTGCACGAGTGCGTACGTATGTACATACAAAAAAATGTTGAAGTGGATTTCTTTTGTAGTTGGAAGTAACTACCACAAAATTTAACTAAACTGTTTTTAGTTTTGATTGGATAATTTATATATATTTGTATATATATATAATATATATATATTCAGAAAATTGCCGATCACTTTTCTTAAAGGAAAAAATATGGCGGATATTGCCGAATATATATATAAAGGAAATTTTGTATTTACTTATCTTTGCCAAAAAAACTTGTGTAGGGGCGAACGGTTTATATATAATCCGGCTCGAAGGACCAATGTTTGTGGTGGAGGCGTCGGTTAAGTAAAAATAGTCGTCTTCAAATAACACAATGGTTTTTCTCTATAAATTGTAGTGGGTTTTATTTCACTTGTGGCTGCATATAACGAACTTTACATTAGAAGTGATTTGCATTTTTCTAGTGGCAAAACGGTTGAGGTGGAGTGGAGATCGTGGGGAGAGTTCTGAGCGTACTTTGGATCCTATTTGAGAGTGAGTCTCTCTCAGTGAGTGAGTCTGTCTCACTGAGTGACTCTCTCACACTGAGTGAGGCTCAGTCGATGCTGTGTTCAGACTAGCTATGAACTGGCATGAACAAGTAGAATGATGGATTCCTTTTACCACGATCGTGTGCGCTCTTTCGTCACAAGGATGGAAGGTGTGGCATCTTTTGTTCATTTCGTCCAATTGACTGTTTATGGCAGTACAGCTAGCCTTATCGGGCATTATCACACGCACGTTGGTGTGCGCCATCCTTGTACGTGATGCAGATGATTTCAGATGTAGATGATTCCAGTGATGGTCGGGATAGAGCATTTATATTCGAAACATCCGTAATGCAGATTAGAGGGGGCTTAATTGTTTTGGGTTTGGGATCCGTGTGTACCTTAGAGTTCATCGGAAAGGTCCGTCTTCTAGGTTTTCATCGTCATCAGCGCCGGATAACGGGGCAAACGAATTATTAATAAGTTTTGCCCGTGCAGCGGCCTTGATGCTGGGTCCTTCATCTTTGTGGCTGGCCGAGCAGCTGCTTCCTAGCTAGTGCTTCCTAGCACTATGACGATTATATGACAACAACACCTACTGCTGTGTTTAGGCATCGATTACGCTGGTAGCACTGTAATTTTAGCTGCAGATAGCACGCAGGCTAGACGCGTGCGCAAGTATTAATGCGTCCGTTAGAGCACTATTGACTCGGTCAATGAGCCACTTAGAAGGTGGTAGGTAAATAAGCCCGGTGACATAAGGTAACTTTGAAAAATCGACCGTAGGCGTAGATTGATCGTGATTGAGGAAGACATGTTTGAAATATGGCTTCGCCACTTTATAGTAAAAAGTGCTTGCTATTTTGTAATCAATTTCAATCAGTTTTCTACAAATGCTGATCAAGTTGATCGATTTTCGTGTATTTAGTGCCCGACGCACAAATTGCTGCTAACCAGAAACTGAAATTAAAGTGTCTGTTGTTGTCCTTCGAACTGTCCCATACAAGGATATTTTAGTCGACGTCAAGTCTTTCTACTGATCCAAAGTCATAGTGGCAGAGGAATTTAGGGTAACGTCCTAAATTTACTTGTGAGCTACATGCAATCCTCAAATGAAAGGGTAACACACTTTGATTCTTTTCTATTCTTTAGCCATCATAATAACATATCAATTAATTCTTTAATAATATGCAATACTTTGTACGCAAAGATTACTTAATCGATTGTACTTTCTTTTTTTCAAATTTAAAGCTACAAAAATGTATAATAACATCGTCACAATAACATATCAATTAATTCTTTAATAATATGCAATACTTTGTACACAAAGATTACTTAATCGATTGTACTTTCTTTTTCCAAATTTAAAGCTACAAAAATTTCTAATAACATCGTCGAACAAATTAAGGTATTTTATTTGGCTGTCTGGCTAGGTTTGCCCTTTTTCACAGCTAATTTTGTTAGTGATGTTGTTAAAGTCCAGAGTTAAAAAAGAAGATTTAAATAGACGAATACCCAACGTTAAATAAAAATATTCTGAATTGAATTTATTAAATCTTGGGAGATTGGCTGCAGGTTTAAAAGAATCTTGAGCTGGCTGTTGACTAACAATTTTCGGTTCTCAAAACGCTCAGTCAGATTGGCCCAGGCTGATCGGAAGCCATCGTTAGTCAAAGGTGACTTCGATACAATCGCCTGAGCCTCACCGCTGGTTTTCGCATTGAGATGGAATAATTTCTCGACCTCTGATAACCTAGGATTATTTATGTAAATTGCGGTAAAGAGGTCTCGAAATGTGGGCCAACGTATGTAATCTCCGCTGAAGATTTCTGTGTCGCAAGGAGGTAAGCGACACCCGGTGGGAACATATGTCGGAATGGAGGACTGAGCGGATGGTCTATTTTGGGCTTTAGCGGTATCGATTTGCTCGCTAAGTTTAGCGGCGCATCTCTCATATACCATGTAACAATAGTCGTACTTGGACTGCATAACTGAAATGGTTTCCATTGAAACGGCTGCCGAGATTATTGTTGAGCCGACCTCGTACTCTTTTTCAACCTTGTCCCACAAGGCTCGAACTTGGTCCCGACGGACCTGGCACGTATAGAGAGATGGGTCAGAGCCTCCAGGAGTGTTTATTTTTGCCTCAAACTGACTTAGCCGATCAGTGACAGCAATAAACTTGATTAAGGCCGCGTCTGTCATATTTTGGGCCGTTTTGGTATTAGCTCGCGTGGAAATCGGACTAGATCTTGTGCTAATGGTTGCCTTAGTGCGTCCGACTGCAGTGATCAAGGATGGTTCGCTTTTTGCTTTGGACGGCGGGCGACTGATTTTTATCAGTGGACTTGGCCTCGAACTAAGAGGTGCCTTAACTGTTCCCTTTGGCGTGAACGCGGATGATTCGCTTTTAGTCCGGGCCGATGTTTCCCTTTCGACTCTAAGGGCTGCTGTTGGAGACGGAGAAGTTCTGGAGGTGCTTGCGGACGGAACTGCTAATTCATGCTTTGATTCTTCCCCTTTGCCAGTTGGCATACTAGGCGGAAGCGATTGGGTAGGAAAACAAAGGAAAACAAAGAAACACTGGAATGCCGATACAGGTAAATAGTCGGGTTTATAATTCGATTGAGATTGCGGAAAATTTAAATAATTTTGCTTTAAATTAAAAATTTATTTGATTTGATAAATTTAATTAATAAATTTTTAACTTGGTAATTTAAAAAAATACGATTATTTATTAAACAAGGGAAATAATAATAAAGAAAATCGATGCTCGTTTTCGATAATTTTATTATTATATTAGTCTTTAAATACGGTAAAAGTAAACCAACCGTTGTTTACTTTTACTTTTTTGTGGTACTCATAAAATACCCACTATTGTGGCTGAGTACACACCGCTGACAAATGTAGAACTTCGAAGTTAATGTGTAGTGTTTTTGTTTATTTACAATAAATTAGTATTATTATTAATCTATTAATTATGATTGTTGTGTTTTTATTGGTGCGTCTCGGAACAAGAGTAGTTGTATGGGAATTGGAGTACGGATCGGCAGCTGTTTATTTTTACATATGTATGTATGTGGTGTGTACATACGCACATACACCGGTTGTAATTGCAATGTGTTATAATTGTTATAATTATTCTATTGTATATTGTGCACTTAAAAATATTATATGTGGACACGCATAGTACAGATGATTTGTGGATTTATTTATCGGATGTGTGTACTATGTGGTTGCACAAATATATTCGGTTGCACTATGCAATAAATCATCAGTTGAGAAATTGAACTGGAGTTTTTATTTATGTTTATTAAATAATAATGTTAAATAGAGTGTCTATTCAAAATGCATATGGGCAATTATATTCGGATTTAATATATGTATGTACGTATGTTTTTTTGTATTTACTTATCTTTGCCAAAAAAACTTGTGTAGGGGCGAACGGTTTATATATAATCCGGCTCGAAGGACCAATGTTTGTGGTGGAGGCGTCGGATAAGTAAAAATAGTCGTCTTCAAATAACACAATGGTTTTTCTCTATAAATTGTAGTAGGTTTTATTTCACTTGTGGCTGCATATAACGAACTTTACATAAGAAGTGATTTGCATTTTTCTAGTGTCAAAACGGTTGAGGTGGAGTGGAGATCGTGGGGAGAGTTCTGAGCGTACTTTGGATCCTATTTGAGAGTGAGTCTCTCTCAGTGAGTGAGTCTGTCTCACTGAGTGACTCTCTCACACTGAGTGAGGCTCAGTCGATGCTGTGTTCAGACTAGCTATGAACTGGCATGAACAAGTAGAATGATGGATTCCTTTTACCACGATCGTGTGCGCTCTTTCGTCACAAGGATGGAAGGTGTGGCATCTTTTGTTCATTTCGTCCAATTGACTGTTTATGGCAGTACAGCTAGCCTTATCGGGCATTATCACACGCACGTTGGTGTGCGCCATCCTTGTACGTGATGCAGATGATGTCAGATGTAGATGATTCCAGTGATGGTCGGGATAGAGCATTTATATTCGAAACATCCGTAATGCAGATTAGAGGGGGCTTAATTGTTTTGGGTTTGGGATCCGCGTGTACCTTAGAGTTCATCGGAAAGGTCCGTCTTCTAGGTTTTCATCGTCATCAACGCCGGATAACGGGGCAAACGAATTATTAATAAGTTTTGCCCGTGCAGCGGCCTTGATGCTGGGTCCTTCATCTTTGTGGCTGGCCGAGCAGCTGCTTCCTAGCTAGTGCTTCCTAGCACTATGACGATTATATGACAACAACACCTACTGCTGTGTTTAGACATCGATTACGCTGGTAGCACTGTAATTTTAGCTGCAGATAGCACGCAGGCTAGACGCGTGCGCAAGTATTAATGCGTCCGTTAGAGCACTATTGACTCGGTCAATGAGCCACTTAGAAGGTGGTAGGTAAATAAGCCCGGTGACATAAGGTAACTTTGAAAAATCGACCGTAGGCGTAGATTGATCGTGATTGAGGAAGACATGTTTGAAATATGGCTTCGCCACTTTATAGTAAAAAGTGCTTGCTATTTTGTAATCAATTTCAATCAGTTTTCTACAAATGCTGATCAAGTTGATCGATTTTCGTGTATTTAGTGCCCGACGCACAAATTGCTGCTGACCAGAAACTGAAATTAAAGTGTCTGTTGTTGTCCTTCGAACTGTCCCATACAAGGATATTTTAGTCGACGTCAAGTCTTTCTACTGATCCAAAGTCATAGTGGCAGAGGAATTTAGGGTAACGTCCTAAATTTACTTGTAGCTACATGCAATCCTCAAATGAAAGGGTAACACACTTTGATTCTTTTCTATTCTTTAGCCATCATAATAACATATCAATTAATTCTTTAATAATATGCAATACTTTGTACGCAAAGATTACTTAATCGATTGTACTTTCTTTTTCCAAATTTAAAGCTACAAAAATGTATAATAACATCGTCACAATAACATATCAATTAATTCTTTAATAATATGCAATACTTTGTACACAAAGATTACTTAATCGATTGTACTTTCTTTTTCCAAATTTAAAGCTACAAAAATTTCTAATAACATCGTCGAACAAATTAAGGTATTTTATTTGGCTGTCTGGCTAGGTTTGCCCTTTTTCACAGCTAATTTTGTTAGTGATGTTGTTAAAGTCCAGAGTTAAAAAAGAAGATTTAAATAGACGAATACCCAACGTTAAATAAAAATATTCTGAATTGAATTTATTAAATCTTGGGAGATTGGCTGCAGGTTGAAAAGAATCTTGAGCTGGCTGTTGACTAACAATTTTCGGTTCTCAAAACGCTCAGTCAGATTGGCCCAGGCTGATCGGAAGCCATCGTTAGTCAAAGGTGACTTCGATACAATCGCATGAGCCTCACCGCTGGTTTTCGCATTGAGATGGAATAATTTCTCGACCTCTGATAACCTAGGATTATTTATGTAAATTACGGTAAAGAGGTCTCGAAATGTGGGCCAACGTATGTAATCTCCGCTGAAGATTTCTGTGTCGCAAGGAGGTAAGCGACACCCGGTGGGAACATATGTCGGAATGGAGGACTGAGCGGATGGTCTATTTTGGGCTTTAGCGGTATCGATTTGCTCGCTAAGTTTAGCGGCGCATCTCTTATATACCATGTAACAATAGTCGTACTTGGACTGCATAACTGAAATGGTTTCCATTGAACCGGCTTCCGAGATTATTGTTGAGCCGACCTCGTACTCTTTTTCAACCTTGTCCCACAAGGCTCGCACTTGGTCCCGACGGACCTGGCACGTATAGAGAGATGGGTCAGAGCCTCCAGGAGTGTTTATTTTTGCCTCAAACTGACTTAGCCGATCAGTGACAGCAATAAACTTGATTAAGGCCGCGTCTGTCATATTTTGGGCCGTTTTGGTATTAGCTCGCGTGGAAATCGGACTAGATCTTGTGCTAATGGTTGCCTTAGTGCGTCCGACTGCAGTGATCAGGGATGGTTCGCTTTTTGCTTTGGACGGCGGGAGACTGATTTTTATCAGTGGACTTGGCCTCGAACTAAGAGGTGCCTTAACTGTTCCCTTTGGCGTGAACGCGGATGATTCGCTTTTAGTCCGGGCCGATGTTTCCCTTTCGACTCTAAGGGCTGCTGTTGGAGACGGAGAAGTTCTGGAGGTGCTTGCGGACGGAACTGCTAATTGATGCTTTGATTCTTCCCCTTTGCCAGTTGGCATACTAGGCGGAAGCGATTGGGTAGGAAAACAAAGGAAAACAAAGAAACACTGGAATGCCGATACAGGTAAATAATCGGGTTTATAATTTGATTGAGATTGCGGAAAATTTAAATAATTTTGCTTTAAATTAAAAATTTATTTGATTTGATAAATTTAATTAATAAATTTTTAACTTGGTAATTTAAAAAAATACGATTATTTATTAAACAAGGGAAATAATAATAAAGAAAATCGATGCTCGTTTTCGATAATTTTATTATTATATTAGTCTTTAAATACGGTAACGGTTGGTTTACTTTTACTTTTTTGTGGTACTCATAAAATACCCACTATTGTGGCTGAGTACACACCGCTGACAAATGTAGAACTTCGAAGTTAATGTGTAGTGTTTTTGTTTATTTACAATAAATTAGTATTATTATTAATCTATTAATTATGATTGTTGTGTTTTTATTGGTGCGTCTCGTAACAAGAGTAATTGTATGGGAATGTGTGCAATTGCATAAAAACGTAATTGGAGTACGGATCGGCAGCTGTTTATTTTTACATATGTGTGTGGTGTGTACATACGCACATACGCCGGTTGTAATTGCAATGTGTTATAATTGTTATAATTATTCTATTGTATATTGTGCACTTAAAAATATTATATGTGGACACGCATAGTACAGATGATTTGTGGATTTATTTATCGGATGTGTGTATGTGGTTGCATACACGTGGTTGGATGTGTATGTGGTTGCACAAATATATTCGGTTGCACTATGCAATAAATCATCAGTTGAGAAATTGAACTGGAGTTTTTATTTATGTTTATTAAATAATAATGTTAAATAGAGTGTCTATTCAAAATGCATATGGGCAATTATATTCGGATTTAATATATGTATGTACGTATGTATGTATGTACAATACGTGCTGGTGAACCTGGTGTATGTTTGTGTGTCGGACCAAGAACATGAATTGACAATATTGTGGAGCAGCTTGTCGGATTAAATGCGGAAACGTAATTAATTTTTTTTCTTTTATAGTTAGGAAAGTGCACGAGTGCGTACGTATGTACATACAAAAAAATGTTGAAGTGGATTTCTTTTGTAGTTGGAAGTAACTACCACAAAATTTAACTAAACTGTTTTTAGTTTTGATTGGATAATTTATATATATTTGTATATATATATAATATATATATATTCAGAAAACTGCCGATCACTTTTCTTAAAGGAAAAAATATGGCGGATATTGCCGAATATATATATAAAGGAAATTTTGTATTTACTTATCTTTGCCAAAAAAACTTGTGTAGGGGCGAACGGTTTATATATAATCCGGCTCGAAGGACCAATGTTTGTGGTGGAGGCGTCGGTTAAGTAAAAATAGTCGTCTTCAAATAACACAATGGTTTTTCTCTATAAATTGTAGTAGGTTTTATTTCACTTGTGGCTGCATATAACGAACTTTACATTAGAAGTGATTTGCATTTTTCTAGTGTCAAAACGGTTGAGGTGGAGTGGAGATCGTGGGGAGAGTTCTGAGCGTACTTTGGATCCTATTTGAGAGTGAGTCTCTCTCAGTGAGTGAGTCTGTCTCACTGAGTGACTCTCTCACACTGAGTGAGGCTCAGTCGATGCTGTGTTCAGACTAGCTATGAACTGGCATGAACAAGTAGAATGATGGATTCCTTTTACCACGATCGTGTGCGCTCTTTCGTCACAAGGATGGAAGGTGTGGCATCTTTTGTTCATTTCGTCCAATTGACTGTTTATGGCAGTACAGCTAGCCTTATCGGGCATTATCACACGCACGTTGGTGTGCGCCATCCTTGTACGTGATGCAGATGATTTCAGATGTAGATGATTCCAGTGATGGTCGGGATAGAGCATTTATATTCGAAACATCCGTAATGCAGATTAGAGGGGGCTAAATTGTTTTGGGTTTGGGATCCGCGTGTACCTTAGAGTTCATCGGAAAGGTCCGTCTTCTAGGTTTTCATCGTCATCAACGCCGGATAACGGGGCAAACGAATTATTAATAAGTTTTGCCCGTGCAGCGGCCTTGATGCTGGGTCCTTCATCTTTGTGGCTGGCCGAGCAGCTGCTTCCTAGCTAGTGCTTCCTAGCACTATGACGATTATATGACAACAACACCTACTGCTGTGTTTAGGCATCGATTACGCTGGTAGCACTGTAATTTTAGCTGCAGATAGCACGCAGGCTAGACGCGTGCGCAAGTATTAATGCGTCCGTTAGAGCACTATTGACTCGGTCAATGAGCCACTTAGAAGGTGGTAGGTAAATAAGCCCGGTGACATAAGGTAACTTTGAAAAATCGACCGTAGGCGTAGATTGATCGTGATTGAGGAAGACATGTTTGAAATATGGCTTCGCCACTTTATAGTAAAAAGTGCTTGCTATTTTGTAATCAATTTCAATCAGTTTTCTACAAATGCTGATCAAGTTGATCGATTTTCGTGTATTTAGTGCCCGACGCACAAATTGCTGCTGACCAGAAACTGAAATTAAAGTGTCTGTTGTTGTCCTTCGAACTGTCCCATACAAGGATATTTTAGTCGACGTCAAGTCTTTCTACTGATCCAAAGTCATAGTGGCAGAGGAATTTAGGGTAACGTCCTAAATTTACTTGTGAGCTACATGCAATCCTCAAATGAAAGGGTAACACACTTTGATTCTTTTCTATTCTTTAGCCATCATAATAACATATCAATTAATTCTTTAATAATATGCAATACTTTGTACGCAAAGATTACTTAATCGATTGTACTTTCTTTTTCCAAATTTAAAGCTACAAAAATGTATAATAACATCGTCACAATAACATATCAATTAATTCTTTAATAATATGCAATACTTTGTACACAAAGATTACTTAATCGATTGTACTTTCTTTTTCCAAATTTAAAGCTACAAAAATTTCTAATAACATCGTCGAACAAATTAAGGTATTTTATTTGGCTGTCTGGCTAGGTTTGCCCTTTTTCACAGCTAATTTTGTTAGTGATGTTGTTAAAGTCCAGAGTTAAAAAAGAAGATTTAAATAGACGAATACCCAACGTTAAATAAAAATATTCTGAATTGAATTTATTAAATCTTGGGAGATTGGCTGCAGGTTGAAAAGAATCTTGAGCTGGCTGTTGACTAACAATTTTCGGTTCTCAAAACGCTCAGTCAGATTGGCCCAGGCTGATCGGAAGCCATCGTTAGTCAAAGGTGACTTCGATACAATCGCATGAGCCTCACCGCTGGTTTTCGCATTGAGATGGAATAATTTCTCGACCTCTGATAACCTAGGATTATTTATGTAAATTACGGTAAAGAGGTCTCGAAATGTGGGCCAACGTATGTAATCTCCGCTGAAGATTTCTGTGTCGCAAGGAGGTAAGCGACACCCGGTGGGAACATATGTCGGAATGGAGGACTGAGCGGATGGTCTATTTTGGGCTTTAGCGGTATCGATTTGCTCGCTAAGTTTAGCGGCGCATCTCTTATATACCATGTAACAATAGTCGTACTTGGACTGCATAACTGAAATGGTTTCCATTGAACCGGCTTCCGAGATTATTGTTGAGCCGACCTCGTACTCTTTTTCAACCTTGTCCCACAAGGCTCGCACTTGGTCCCGACGGACCTGGCACGTATAGAGAGATGGGTCAGAGCCTCCAGGAGTGTTTATTTTTGCCTCAAACTGACTTAGCCGATCAGTGACAGCAATAAACTTGATTAAGGCCGCGTCTGTCATATTTTGGGCCGTTTTGGTATTAGCTCGCGTGGAAATCGGACTAGATCTTGTGCTAATGGTTGCCTTAGTGCGTCCGACTGCAGTGATCAGGGATGGTTCGCTTTTTGCTTTGGACGGCGGGCGACTGATTTTTATCAGTGGACTTGGCCTCGAACTAAGAGGTGCCTTAACTGTTCCCTTTGGCGTGAACGCGGATGATTCGCTTTTATTCCGGGCCGATGTTTCCCTTTCGACTCTAAGGGCTGCTGTTGGAGACGGAGAAGTTCTGGAGGTGCTTGCGGACGGAACTGCTAATTGATGCTTTGATTCTTCCCCTTTGCCAGTTGGCATACTAGGCGGAAGCGATTGGGTAGGAAAACAAAGGAAAACAAAGAAACACTGGAATGCCGATACAGGTAAATAATCGGGTTTATAATTTGATTGAGATTGCGGAAAATTTAAATAATTTTGCTTTAAATTAAAAATTTATTTGATTTGATAAATTTAATTAATAAATTTTTAACTTGGTAATTTAAAAAAATACGATTATTTATTAAACAAGGGAAATAATAATAAAGAAAATCGATGCTCGTTTTCGATAATTTTATTATTATATTAGTCTTTAAATACGGTAACGGTTGGTTTACTTTTACTTTTTTGTGGTACTCATAAAATACCCACTATTGTGGCTGAGTACACACCGCTGACAAATGTAGAACTTCGAAGTTAATGTGTAGTGTTTTTGTTTATTTACAATAAATTAGTATTATTATTAATCTATTTATTATGATTGTTGTGTTTTTATTGGTGCGTCTCGGAACAAGAGTAATTGTATGGGAATGTGTGCAATTGCATAAAAACGTGTAATTGGAGTACGGATCGGCAGCTGTTTATTTTTACATATGTGTGTGGTGTGTACATACGCACATACGCCGGTTGTAATTGCAATGTGTTATAATTGTTATAATTATTCTATTGTATATTGTGCACTTAAAAATATTATATGTGGACACGCATAGTACAGATGATTTGTGGATTTATTTATCGGATGTGTGTATGTGGTTGCATACACGTGGTTGGATGTGTATGTGGTTGCACAAATATATTCGATTGCACTATGCAATAAATCATCAGTTGAGAAATTGAACTGGAGTTTTTATTTATGTTTATTAAATAATAATGTTAAATAGAGTGTCTATTCAAAATGCATATGGGCAATTATATTCGGATTTAATATATGTATGTACGTATGTATGTATGTACAATACGTGCTGGTGAACCTGGTGTATGTTTGTGTGTCGGACCAAGAACATGAATTGACAATATTGTGGAGCAGCTTGTCGGATTAAATGCGGAAACGTAATTATTTTTTTTTCTTTTATAGTTAGGAAAGTGCACGAGTGCGTACGTATGTACATACAAAAAAATGTTGAAGTGGATTTCTTTTGTAGTTGGAAGTAACTACCACAAAATTTAACTAAACTGTTTTTAGTTTTGATTGGATAATTTATATATATTTGTATATATATATAATATATATATATTCAGAAAATTGCCGATCACTTTTCTTAAAGGAAAAAATATGGCGGATATTGCCGAATATATATATAAAGGAAATTTTGTATTTACTTATCTTTGCCAAAAAAACTTGTGTAGGGGCGAACGGTTTATATATAATCCGGCTCGAAGGACCAATGTTTGTGGTGGAGGCGTCGGTTAAGTAAAAATAGTCGTCTTCAAATAACACAATGGTTTTTCTCTATAAATTGTAGTAGGTTTTATTTCACTTGTGGCTGCATATAACGAACTTTACATTAGAAGTGATTTGCATTTTTCTAGTGTCAAAACGGTTGAGGTGGAGTGGAGATCGTGGGGAGAGTTCTGAGCGTACTTTGGATCCTATTTGAGAGTGAGTCTCTCTCAGTGAGTGAGTCTGTCTCACTGAGTGACTCTCTCACACTGAGTGAGGCTCAGTCGATGCTGTGTTCAGACTAGCTATGAACTGGCATGAACAAGTAGAATGATGGATTCCTTTTACCACGATCGTGTGCGCTCTTTCGTCACAAGGATGGAAGGTGTGGCATCTTTTGTTCATTTCGTCCAATTGACTGTTTATGGCAGTACAGCTAGCCTTATCGGGCATTATCACACGCACGTTGGTGTGCGCCATCCTTGTACGTGATGCAGATGATTTCAGATGTAGATGATTCCAGTGATGGTCGGGATAGAGCATTTATATTCGAAACATCCGTAATGCAGATTAGAGGGGGCTTAATTGTTTTGGGTTTGGGATCCGCGTGTACCTTAGAGTTCATCGGAAAGGTCCGTCTTCTAGGTTTTCATCGTCATCAACGCCGGATAACGGGGCAAACGAATTATTAATAAGTTTTGCCCGTGCAGCGGCCTTGATGCTGGGTCCTTCATCTTTGTGGCTGGCCGAGCAGCTGCTTCCTAGCTAGTGCTTCCTAGCACTATGACGATTATATGACAACAACACCTACTGCTGTGTTTAGGCATCGATTACGCTGGTAGCACTGTAATTTTAGCTGCAGATAGCACGCAGGCTAGACGCGTGCGCAAGTATTAATGCGTCCGTTAGAGCACTATTGACTCGGTCAATGAGCCACTTAGAAGGTGGTAGGTAAATAAGCCCGGTGACATAAGGTAACTTTGAAAAATCGACCGTAGGCGTAGATTGATCGTGATTGAGGAAGACATGTTTGAAATATGGCTTCGCCACTTTATAGTAAAAAGTGCTTGCTATTTTGTAATCAATTTCAATCAGTTTTCTACAAATGCTGATCAAGTTGATCGATTTTCGTGTATTTAGTGCCCGACGCACAAATTGCTGCTGACCAGAAACTGAAATTAAAGTGTCTGTTGTTGTCCTTCGAACTGTCCCATACAAGGATATTTTAGTCGACGTCAAGTCTTTCTACTGATCCAAAGTCATAGTGGCAGAGGAATTTAGGGTAACGTCCTAAATTTACTTGTGAGCTACATGCAATCCTCAAATGAAAGGGTAACACACTTTGATTCTTTTCTATTCTTTAGCCATCATAATAACATATCAATTAATTCTTTAATAATATGCAATACTTTGTACGCAAAGATTACTTAATCGATTGTACTTTCTTTTTCCAAATTTAAAGCTACAAAAATGTATAATAACATCGTCACAATAACATATCAATTAATTCTTTAATAATATGCAATACTTTGTACACAAAGATTACTTAATCGATTGTACTTTCTTTTTCCAAATTTAAAGCTACAAAAATTTCTAATAACATCGTCGAACAAATTAAGGTATTTTATTTGGCTGTCTGGCTAGGTTTGCCCTTTTTCACAGCTAATTTTGTTAGTGATGTTGTTAAAGTCCAGAGTTAAAAAAGAAGATTTAAATAGACGAATACCCAACGTTAAATAAAAATATTCTGAATTGAATTTATTAAATCTTGGGAGATTGGCTGCAGGTTGAAAAGAATCTTGAGCTGGCTGTTGACTAACAATTTTCGGTTCTCAAAACGCTCAGTCAGATTGGCCCAGGCTGATCGGAAGCCATCGTTAGTCAAAGGTGACTTCGATACAATCGCCTGAGCCTCACCGCTGGTTTTCGCATTGAGATGGAATAATTTCTCGACCTCTGATAACCTAGGATTATTTATGCAAATTGCGGTAAAGAGGTCTCGAAATGTGGGCCAACGTATGTAATCTCCGCTGAAGATTTCTGTGTCGCAAGGAGGTAAGCGACACCCGGTGGGAACATATGTCGGAATGGAGGACTGAGCGGATGGTCTATTTTGGGCTTTAGCGGTATCGATTTGCTCGCTAAGTTTAGCGGCGCATCTCTCATATACCATGTAACAATAGTCGTACTTGGACTGCATAACTGAAATGGTTTCCATTGAAACGGCTGCCGAGATTATTGTTGAGCCGACCTCGTACTCTTTTTCAACCTTGTCCCACAAGGCTCGCACTTGGTCCCGACGGACCTGGCACGTATAGAGAGATGGGTCAGAGCCTCCAGGAGTGTTTATTTTTGCCTCAAACTGACTTAGCCGATCAGTGACAGCAATAAACTTGATTAAGGCCGCGTCTGTCATATTTTGGGCCGTTTTGGTATTAGCTCGCGTGGAAATCGGACTAGATCTTGTGCTAATGGTTGCCTTAGTGCGTCCGACTGCAGTGATCAAGGATGGTTCGCTTTTTGCTTTGGACGGCGGGCGACTGATTTTTATCAGTGGACTTGGCCTCGAACTAAGAGGTGCCTTAACTATTCCCTTTGGCGTGGACGCGGATGATTCGCTTTCAGTCCGGGCCGATGTTTCCCTTTCGACTCTAAGGGCTGCTGTTGGAGACGGAGAAGTTCTGGAGGTGCTTGCGGACGGAACTGCTAATTCATGCTTTGATTCTTCCCCTTTGCCAGTTGGCATACTAGGCGGAAGCGATTGGGTAGGAAAACAAAGGAAAACAAAGAAACACTGGAATGCCGATACAGGTAAATAATCGGGTTTATAATTCGATTGAGATTGCGGAAAATTTAAATAATTTTGATTAAAATTAAAAATTTATTTGATTTGATAAATTAAATCTATAAATTTTTAACTTGGTAATTTAAAAAAAATACGATTATTTATTAAACAAGGGAAATAATAATAAAGAAAATCGATGCTCGTTTTCGATAATTTTATTATTATATTAGTCTTTAAATACGGTAACGGTTGGTTTACTTTTACTTTTTTGTGGTTCTCATAAAATACCCACTATTGTGGCTGAGTACACACCGCTGACAAATGTAGAACTTCGAAGTTAATGTGTAGTGTTTTTGTTTATTTACAATAAATTAATATTATTATTAATCTATTAATTATGATTGTTGTGTTTTTATTGGTACGTCTCGGAACAAGAGTAATTGTATGGGAATGTGTGCAATTGCATAAAAACGTGTAATTGGAGTACGGATCGGCAGCTGTTTATTTTTACATATGTGTGTGGTGTGTACAAATTAAGTCTTCCGTCGTAACTTCGTTGTCTGGCGACGATGTGTGGTTGGTCGGACGGTGGTGACTTCTTCTCCTTGTGAGGTGGTGATGAATTCAACAGGTGATTCTTCTCCTTGTGAGGTGGTGATGAATCCAACAGGTGACTATTGGAACAATGTGATTAGGTTGTGGGAACTTTCCCAGTTGCCCGTCTTGGACGTGGTCAACTATGATTGATAACACCAATAATGTTTATTGACGGCAATGCCGGAGTTTAATCATTCATTCGTCTTATAATGTTGCGATCTAGATTGAGACTGCTGGCTACAGAAATGTTCAAGCTTAAGTTTGCCCTGTGAAGCCAATGCATCACGCCATACGCTAGAGTCGGCATGCCGACTCAGCATTCTTGCGCAAGCAGCACGGGTGTCCGTTTCAGTTGCTGTGCGCAGAACACTTAGCAGCGGGTCAGCATTGTTTACAAGAATACTACTTTGTTGCTGAGGGCAACCAAAAATGCTTAAGGCTGTGTGTTGTTGTATTTGTTGCTGAGGGCAACCAAATACTCATGATTGTGTGTTGCGTACTTAGAAATAACAATGTATGACTGTGAGAGTGTATCTTATATGTTTAGTTGTTAACTACCCCCCCCCTCAGGATGATGGCCGTCCTCGGTCATATTAAAGTTGTCCAAAGCCTTCTGTATCCTTATTGTAGCTCGCTTTCTCCTTAGTGCCATAAAAAGGACGAATGAGCCAATTAGTCCGACGTTCAGGACCGCACCAACCGCCAACCAGAATTTAGGCGAGCCAGCCGCAACTACCTCCTCCTTGAAATCTCGAATTGATAGCAAGTTGTTGATGTTCATACGATGCAGGAGTGGTATGCTTAGTGCCAGGTCATGTCCGATGATGTTTAGGAGCGGTGACCTCACGATGCCAGGCTGCTTGCTTGGTGATTTGCGCAAGTTTACAAATTCTGTGCCATTGATAGCTGCAGACCGTTCGAAAGTTATCAGGAAGGTTCCTGAGACGGTTACCTCTGCGTCATCATCTGTTCGGACGCGCGCTGTCGCTTCGTTGATAACCACGACGCCGTCATCTACAGGCATTATCGCTTTCAGGTGGCTAGGTTGAGTGTGGCAGTTGGCGATGTTTCCCGCGTGAAGGGAGCTAGCACAGGTTTCGCGCCGTGCTCGTTCGCAGAAGGTGTTATGTGTAGTTACGGTGCATCCAGTAACTGCAAAGGTATCCTTTTCGCATTCCGCCAACGTGTCTTCGTCGAGTCGCAGAATGGTTTGTTGGTGTGAAACGGGGTAGACGGAGACCTTTTGGCACCTAAACTCAACTTTAGGGTAGGCTATTAATATGTGGATAATATTCTCGGACTGAAGGACCTTGATCTTAGAAGCTTCTATTAAGCTAACTATTGGGGTATCCTGTTCGATAAGTGATTTCAGATCGGTATGATCAAGGATTGTAGGATTTACTATGTTTGCTTTTGCCAACGTTATGGTGAGTACTAAATTTTGAATTTCTGTGTTCAGTATTCTATTTCTTGCCAACAGTGTCTCGAATAAATGAGGAGTGTCAACCAAATCGCCTTTGCGGGAACTGATAATTTTATTGATAGTGTCCGTTAGTCTGTTTATTTGTTTTTGAGTTTCGGAGTTTATTAGTATCTGTTTGGAGTTAGCCTCCACCAACTGCGTCTCTGTAACGCGGACCCTTAGGAAATCTGAAGCATCAGGGGTGCCAGCAACAACCTTCAAGGCAGTGCCTAAGAAATCGAGGCTTCGTGCAAATCTGTGATGCACTTGAAGAACGGACAACAATGTTCTAAGGTGATCTGTATCTACGTCTAGTAGTTTGCGCATATGCGACTGTGGAAAGGAATCGGACAGTTTTTCCGTCTCGTCTACCATACTAACAAATTCAGAAATGTTACTTGAGTGCCTCAGGTAGCTACGTTGATCGAACACCAGTACTTCCCCGTCTATGACCGGAATGTAGTTGGCATGCGAGAAGTCGGTGATCCGAGCATTTACCGCTGCTAGTGCCACAAGCAAAGTGAGTGCAAACCTGAAATGGACGATCAATATAAGACGGTGTTCTAACTCTGAGTTGGCTTACTAGCTAATTGTGGAGGAAAACTTATTTCAGGTTGTCCTTATGGACCACCCTCCCCTTAATGAGGACAGACGTTCCCAAGTCTGCTTCGACCTTTTGTTCTGAGCATAAGGGAGTTAACTTGTTCCCTAGCCTCTTGTTGTTCTTCTGGAACACCTTTTCTCCTACCTCGAAAACGCGGTTTTGCCTGGATGCATTGCACCTTTTGATATTGTCTTGCTGTGCCTTAATTAGCCTGTCTTTGACGTTCCCGCGACGATCATAAGCTGCTGCATGAACGACCTCAATTGGTTTCTCGCGGGTTACTGAGTGCAAACTTTTGTTGTACTCCATCGTGGCCTTTAAGATTAATTCTGTAGTGTCGCTGATTTTCTTGTCTAACTTGAGGCATCTCGCAATTTCGGTCAGGGTGCTATGAAAGCGCTCCACCTGGCCGTTTGAGGTGCTGTGAAGCGGAGCCGCATTCACAATGCAAACGCCGTAGGCGTTTCGGAGCATCGAAGTGATGGTCTCGGAATTGAAGGCCGCCTCGTTATCGCAATAAATTGTCTTGGTTGCGGGGAAAAGGCTAACAATTTGCAGTAGAGGGCTTGTGACATCGATTATCGTTCTGGATAATATCGGTTGGACGACTGCAAATTTGGAGAATTTGTCTATGCAGGTCAAGAACTGTTTCTTGTCTGTCGAGAAAATGTCAATATGCAACATTTCGCCAGTATAACTTGGTATAGGCGTTTCCCCGAGTTCTTGTTTCTTCGGGTGCCTATCGTACTTGGCTTTAGTGCAGACCCTGCAGTTTGCAACCACTTCTTTGGCCAAACTGGCCATATTGGGAAAATAATAGTCACGAAGTACTTGTTTAATGTTTTCCTGAGCTGCTCTGTGCGCTCGATTGTGCTCGGCAGTGATGATTTCTAACTGCTCGTTTTTGTCCGTTATATCTTGCACAAGATTTTTGCAATGCCAGAATTGGGTAGCAGGGAAATGCAAAATCAGGTCGTGTTGGAAACTTGCCAACGTGGGAAGATCGCAATGTATTGCATGAACGACTCCAGAATTCACAACTTCTTTGAGAGTTTTGAGAATTGTGCTCTTGTCAGTGTAACTGATCAAGTGGCGTGTTTTGCTGCGAAACAGCAACAAGTTTCGCTTTAGCGGAAAACGCGATTCCTCTAGGACAATCTGGTTCCTAAAGCAATTCAAAGGTTTGTCTGTTGTCTCGACCGTGTAGGTCAGGGAAAGTTCGCTGTGAACGGTTGCAGCGTCCGAACGGGGCCCATCTTGCAGAGCATTAATGTTTTGCCTTGAAAGGGCATCCGCCACCAGATTCTCTTTGCCCGGTTTATAAAACATTTTGGCATTGTGCTGGTCAATGTAAGATTTCCATCTTTTAATCTTGGAATTCGTGTTCTTGTCCGACACAGCGAACGTGAGCGGCTGGTGGTCCGTGAAAATGTTAATTTCCCTAGAACCGTACAGAAAGTTCTGCAATCTGCCTAAAGCCCACACAATGGCCAGCAATTCTCTTTCGTTAGTGGCATAGTTTTGTTCGGCCTGTTTTAAGGCGCGAGAAATCATTGTTATTGGCCTATTGCCTTGGGAAAGAACCGCGCCAATTCCACTGGCCGAAGCATCTGTGGTTAAATCGAACGGTTTCTGGAAGTCTGGATACATTAACATGACATCTTCTGATGCCAAAATACTCCGCAGACGGTGAAATGCATCGCGTTGAACTTCATTAAATTCAACAGGGATTTTCTTTGATACGTGCCTACTAACTGAACCATTTTCCCCTTTAAGTATGTGCGATATCGGACGCGCTATAGCGGCAAAGTCCTTAATAAAGACCCTATAGTAGTTGGCTAACCCCAAGAAGGACCTAACGCTGTAGACACTCTTTGGTTCAGGGAATTCGTGAATGGCTTTAACTTTTTTGGGATCGGATGTTGCTCCGTCTTTGGTTACAATGAAACCCAGGAATTCGATACTTTCCTTGAAGAAACGAGTCTTTTCAGGGCCTACACGCATGTTGGCGTCGATTAGACATTTTAACACAATGTTAATGTGTTGAAGGTGCTCCGTTTCGTTTTTAGAAAAAATTATGACGTCGTCTACATAGACAAAGCAAATCTTTCCTATATGTTCCCTCAGGATATCGTCTATTGCCCTTTGGAATATGCTGCTTGCATTGCGCAGGCCGAATGGTAGGCGACAGAACTCGTACTTGCCGCTGCTTACTGAAAATGAAGTCTTTTCGCGGTCATGCTCCGCAAGGTAGATTTGATGGTACCCAGACTTTAAGTCGAGGGTAGTGAAGTATTTCGCCTTTCCTAGATTTGCTAAGATCATGGGGATGCTCGGCATGGGGTAACGGTCCGGTATGGTTTTTTCGTTCAGTTTCCTGAAGTCGATTACCAATCTTTTTTTTGGGTTACCGTATGAGTCAGTGCCTTTTTTATCAACCACCCATGTTGGGCTGTTGTAAGGCGATCTGGAGGGCCTGATTATGCCATCGTCCAGTAATTGTTTGACTTCTTTGTTTATGAAGTCAGAAACACCCATGAGACTCGGGTATCTTGAATACACAGGCTCATTGTCTACTGTTCGGATTGTAGCGATGACAGCAGTATTAAAAGGGAGAGCTTCATCTGCATTTGAGAAGGCTCTTTTGTTTCTGAGTATCATGTCCCTGAACTCTTTCTTTACGGTAGGGGGGACTACGATGTCGTTGACATCGGTGAAGTTCACATCAGCACATTGATAGTACTGGAGTTTTTCGGATGTACTCTGGTATTCCAGAGTGTTTTTTGCCAAGTTCAATTTGACTCCGGCTTGTGTTAGCAAGTCGAAGCCTATGATGGCGTCGAAAGAACTTAGGGTATCGAGGAGAAAAAACGGGGAGGTATGTTGGAAAATATTCATCAAGCATTTGCGCTTGATTTCGGTAGACCCGTGGATCGAGTTTACCGAGAATGACTTGGCGACCGGCGTTATGGTCTTTAGCTCTGTTAAGGGCTTCACATAATTTTTTGCCGCGCCAGTGTCAATCAACATCTTCAGAGTTCTCCCAGCCAACCGTCGTTCAATGTACGGAAGCCGGGAGTGTTCCCTAAAAAATTAATCGAGTCGTCACCAGGTGCGTACTCGTTCTCACTCTCTAGTTCTTCGACTGCCTCTTTGGCCGCCTTCTCGAATTCTGTTACGGCTTCTTTGGAATCTGATTGTACGACATTGTTAACGCGTTGTGTTTGACCTGTTGAACGGTCTGACGAATTCTTGCGTTTTGGTGCGTTGGACTCATTAGCCTGACGCTTGCTGTAGTCGGTTTTTTGTCTAAATCTGGAGGAAGAGTCAACTTCCATGGGCTGTGGAGCCTCGGTTTGATTGTCTTTAGGGGCCTGGGGCTGGGGACCGCCCTTTTGGCGTTTCACAAAATGGGGATTTCTCTCCTGATTTTGCTCATCTTTGTTAAATCTGGTTTGTTTGCCTTGGGCAACGGTATCTTGCCTCCACGCTACATACTCATCCTGTACGCCGGAGAAATCCGGCACAGATTTAATAATGTCTAAGGGAATATCGCATTTGGCGTTAGGATCGCCGGATATTTTCTCGTATGTGACGATTTGCGACGCATCCACCTGCAAACTCTGTACTTGTGAAGCTAAAGCGGTTATTTGTGCTTGAAACTGATTTTGTTGTTGCGCTAAAGCTTGCCTGATGGCACCCTCAATGAGATTCTGAACTTGAGCCGGCTCCATTTCTTCAGTTACAACGATGACAACACTGCTTGTCAAACGCAGAGGTAAATTTTCATAAAATAAAAATTGTGTACCATTAAATTTATTATCTTTCGTGAAAAATTAATAAGAAAAAAACAACATTGAGCCAAACAACATTGGGCATGGATGTTAGTGCATCCACGCCCTCTCAACCGAGAGAGCTGCGACCAGAATTCGCTAAAATGATGAGAATTGCTGGCACTACACCAGCGGAAATTCGTGAAATGATTTCCTTAAATACTGTAAGTGCTTCAAATACTGCAATTAAGTGCAGTAGTAGCAATTTTGCAGCAACGACATGCACATTGACGTCGACAAACTCCATCTACGCGTCTACCTACACTGTCACAACTTCAAGTGGAGGAGTGTGCACCATCCCAAATATTAACTACAAAAGTGTAGTTGCAAGCGAATCAGAAAATAATATCAATGAACTAGGAAAGTCATCAGTGAAATCACTCAGCTGGATGACGACCAAAATAAAACGTAAACTGCCTTCAAGCTTTCCAAAAGTAAACGGTAAAAAAGGGAGGTTAATTGCATCTCAGATATCGATGGACAGACGTCTAAAGGAGATCCCAATAAACTCAAAAAACCAATTTGTATTACTGGATAATGAAGAGAACGATGATCCTACAGAGGAGGAAATAGCCCATGCCGAGGCACTGGCAGAAGAGATGGAAGTAGAGCTGAATGCGGAAAAAGAAGCCAGAGTACCCAGATCCAGGAAGCCACCCCCCATCTTCATTGAAAATGTAAACAATGTGACCCAGATGGAGGCAGAGCTTGATGCAGTCATTGGGTCAGATAGTTATACCCTCCACGTTGGAACACAAGGAAAAGTAAGAGTTCACGTTGAAAACTCGAATTCATATCGTAGTCTAGTGCAGTTTCTCAAAGAAAATAATGCACATCACTTTACATACCAACTGAAGGAAGACAAGGCCTTCAGGCTTATCGTCCGCAATTTGGCTAGCACCACCCCTGAAGATAGCATTAAAGAGGAGTTTATGCGATATGGACACAGTGTCCTTCGTATCCACAATCCTCGTCCTCGTAAGACCCAACAACAGGAAAACGGTGAAGCTATTGAGGATCTGATACAAAATAATTTCTTTTTCATTGATTTGGCTCGCAAGCCTAATAATAAGGACGCGCTGAAAATCAAGCAATTAGGGCGACAAAGAGTCTTGGTTGAAATACCAAAGAAAAATTTGAATGCCATCCTGTGCCACAGATGCCAAGGATTTGGACATACAAAAAACTACTGCATGAGGCCTTATATCTGTGGAAAGTGTGCTCAAAATCATCCAACAGCTCAATGCAAAGAAACTTTGGTTGAGAATCTTTGCTGTATCAACTGCGGTGGAAACCATGAGGCTTGGCATAAGGGATGCAATGTGTTCAAAGCTAGAACGCAAGAAAGAAGACCAAAAGTAAGTCTAGGATTGAAAAGTAATCTCAGTTGCAAAAAAGGCCGTCAGCAACACATTCCAGCAACCTTAGTGCGAGGAAATTTTTCGTACGCCGATACTCTGCGTACTGGGCTGGAAAAGTTCAATAAAGAGACGTCAATTAGGAACCCTACCCCCAAGCACCAAGATACCCCACCCCACAATAGTTCAAGGCTGGAGGCTGCAATAGAAGCACTCACTGTGAAAGTCGACACTCTACAAGCTATGTTTAAGGAACTTCAGGAGACGAATCAGTTCCTTAAACAAATGTGTCTGAGTCTATTGAACGCCAAAAAATGATGCACAATTCACTAAGCCTCGGATTGTGGAATGCCCGTGGTATCTCTGGGCATGTGGAGGAGCTTAAGCAATTCCTAACTGAACATAATATTGATGTGATGCTAATTACAGAGACCTGGCTACAGGCCGGTGTATCCATCTTTATTCCAGGCTACAAAATTCACAAAGCGGATCATCCTAGCGATAGAGCAAGAGGAGGAGCGGCGGTGCTTATTAAGCAGGAGATCGAATATTTCCAAAATGAACCGGTTAGGATGGAGAAATTGCAAATGGCCAGCATCCAGATTGCAACTAGCAGGGGTGAATTAACCATTGCTTCGGCATATCTCCCGCCGCAACTGTCGTGGTCAGCAATGGAGTTCCAGCAACTTTTCAGCGGATTAGGAAGAATGTTCCTTATAGGAGGCGATTTTAACGCCAAAAACAGATGCTGGGGTTGCTTTAGAGCTAACGCAAGAGGCACCTGCTTACTGGACGCGGTGGAAAACTCATCATCTGAAATACTAGCGACTGGACAAGCCACTCATTTCCCGTTTGCCCAAAGTTACACGCCGAGTGCCATTGACTTCTTTATTTATAACGGACTTCACCCAGATGGATTAAGTATAAGGCCTGAGTTTCAGCTATCCTCTGATCATATCCCACTAGTAGTTGGTTACGACTGTATTCCAAAGGGCAAAACAATTAAAGGTCGTCTGCTGCCTCCTGGAGCCAACATTGCTGCTTTTCGACGAGATCTAGAGGAAACTCTAGACCTAAACTTGGATATACTTGCACCAGAAGACATCGAAGATGTATATGCGCTATTCCTGAACAAGGTTCACTCGGCAGCCCTCATTTCTGCGCCAGTAAGCCGATCAGAAAGCTCACGACCACAAGTGAGACTTCCGCCAGCAATTCATACACTACTGCTGATTAAGAGAAGGATTAGAAGGCAGTACTGTCGAACCGGAGATCCAATTGTGGACAGGATCTACCGTAGAGTGTCGAACCGTGTCAAAAAGCTGCTGCAGCTGAATAGACAAAGGGAAACCGACCGTTTTTTGGAAAATCTTTCTCCAGATGAATCTTCAAGTCACTCCCTATGGAGACTGACGAGAAGGTACAAACAGCAAGTGTCCCCCAAATTTCCGATCAGAAAGCCTGATGGATCTTGGGCCAGATCCCCAAAGGAACGGGCTGATGCATTTGCCGAAGACTTGGAGGATCGCTTCAAGCCTTTTAATACAAGTTCGGCAAGCATGAACAGAAGGGTTCAACTCACACTGGAGAGCCCAGGCCAGCTAAGCCTCCCAGTTGCTCCTATCACTGCCAACGAAGTATCAGACCACATAGCAGCACTTAAGACAAGAAAAGCTCCCGGCGATGATGGCATCGACAACATAACACTTAAAGCATTGCCGGTCAGAGCAGTCCTATTTTTAGTGTTAATCTTTAATGCGGTATTGAGACTGGGGCATGTTCCAAGCCAATGGAAAAAGGCGAGGATATGCATGATCCATAAGGCTGGAATGAGCCCCTCGTCCCTAGACTCATACAGGCCTATTAGTTTGTTGCCCACGATCGGAAAACTCTTCGAACGTTGTCTGCTTACGAGACTGCTGTCTTTAGATAGAATTAAAGAAAAAATTCCCCCCTTTCAGTTCGGGTTCCGAAAATCTCATGGCACACCGGAACAGCTAAATAGGGTGGTGAATTTTATCCTCGAGGGTTTCGAAGCCAAAGAGTACGTAGTGGCAGCGTACTTAGACATAAAACAAGCCTTCGACAGAGTCTGGCATGATGGACTACTCTGCAAAATCAAGCCCTTGTTGCCACCCCAACTATATTTAATTGTGCAAAGTTATTTGACAAACCGGTCATTTTCGGTAGTACTCGATGGAGTTGAGTCCAACATGAAGGCCATCGGGGCTGGCGTTCCTCAAGGGAGTGTGCTAGGGCCCACGCTCTACACCCTCTTTACCTACGACATGCCCACTGGCTCTACAATTGAAGTCGCGGATCCACACGACTTTACAATCGCCACTTTTGCAGATGACACAGCCATCTTAGCAAGAAATGAATGTGTCTACGAAGCTACCGACGTCCTGCAGCAATATCTTTACAAATTTGAAATGTGGGCCAAGCGCTGGAATATTGGCATTAATTTAAATAAATGCGCCAATGTGACCTATGCGCTACGGAGGGACATGTGTCCGGGAGTATTCTTGCGCGGTCAATTGGTGACGCAATTCAACAGCCACAAATACTTAGGGGTGCACTTAGACAGACGCTTGAACTTTAACAAGCACATCACAAGTGTCTCTGTAACCCTAAAGAACAGAATAGGAAAACTAAGATGGCTTCTGAGCAGTAGAAATGCGTTGTCATTGAAAAATAAAGTAAACATTTATAAGTCCTGCATAGCTCCCGCCTGGCGTTATGGTATTCAGGTATATGGCATTGCTGCAAAGTGCCGTCTAACAAAAATCAGGGTGCTCCAAGCAAAAACGCTCCGTAATCTGTCTGGTGCCCCCTGGTATATGAGAACTTCCGACCTGGAAAATGACCTAGGAGTGCCCAAAGTCGGGGACGTAATAAATATACAGGCCGCAAATTATATAGCGCGACTGAGAAATCATCCTAACCGTCTGGCTAGGCGTCTTCTGAATAGGCGTAGAATTGGAGGACACCGAACGCGGAGGAGACTGCGAAGGTCTCACCCAATAGATCTCCCAGATCGATTTATATAGTCGCCACTGTAAATTTGTATATTAGACTTACCAGTAGAATAAGTAGTTTGTAAATATTCATATAAATTTAATTTAAGTTGTTCCTGATAATAACAGAAAAATTAAAATAAAGCAAAACTTAATAAAATAAATCAGTTACAACGGTATCTGCAGGAGTAGGATCTACTGAGAAATTGATTTCCCCCTCCCAGCTATCGTCACTATTATATTCGACTTTTATCTCCCTATAATTCCAACTCATTGGCTTATGGTTGGCACTTTTCAAAACTTAGGCCGATCGAGAAAGATCGGCAGGTAAAACTGTTGGCAATAATGGAAACTGGTGAATCTTGGGGTATGCAATATTTATTATAAAAAATTGTTAGGGGTATGCAGCAAAAAATATAATGCTGCCGAAAGTATGCAATACTTATTCGTTTAAGGTATGCAATGCTTTATTGACAAGGAACGCTGGTAAAAGTATGCAACAATTTTTAGTTAAAGTATGCAACAATTTTTAGTAAAAGTATGCAACAATTTTATAAAAGTATGCAATGATTTAAAGGAATGAAATGCTGGCAGAAGAAAGCAGCAATATTTACTTTACTTTACACTTTTTTTTAAAATCACACGTATCGGTACGTGGCGTTCGTGAATAATTTCTTCAAACTGAAATCACTTATGAACTTACAAGGTATAGGTTCCTATTTATTGGTTGGGCGCCAATTAAGTCTTCCGTCGTAACTTCGTTGTCTGGCGACGATGTGTGGTTGGTCGGACGGTGGTGACTTCTTCTCCTTGTGAGGTGGTGATGAATTCAACAGGTGATTCTTCTCCTTGTGAGGTGGTGATGAATCCAACAGGTGACTATTGGAACAATGTGATTAGGTTGTGGGAACTTTCCCAGTTGCCCGTCTTGGACGTGGTCAACTATGATTGATAACACCAATAATGTTTATTGACGGCAATGCCGGAGTTTAATCATTCATTCGTCTTATAATGTTGCGATCTAGATTGAGACTGCTGGCTACAGAAATGTTCAAGCTTAAGTTTGCCCTGTGAAGCCAATGCATCACGCCATACGCTAGAGTCGGCATGCCGACTCAGCATTCTTGCGCAAGCAGCACGGGTGTCCGTTTCAGTTGCTGTGCGCAGAACTCTTAGCAGCGGGTCAGCATTGTTTACAAGAATACTACTTTGTTTGCTGAGGGCAACCAAAAATGCTTAAGGCTGTGTGTTGTTGTATTTGTTGCTGAGGGCAACCAAATACTCATGATTGTGTGTTGCGTACTTAGAAATAACAATGTATGACTGTGAGAGTGTATCTTATATGTTTAATTGTTAACTACCCCCCCCTCAGGATGATGGCCGTCCTCGGTCATATTAAAGTTGTCCAAAGCCTTCTGTATCCTTATTGTAGCTCGCTTTCTCCTTAGTGCCATAAAAAGGACGAATGAGCCAATTAGTCCGACGTTCAGGACCGCACCAACCGCCAACCAGAATTTAGGCGAGCCAGCCGCAACTACCTCCTCCTTGAAATCTCGAATTGATAGCAAGTTGTTGATGTTCATACGATGCAGGAGTGGTATGCTTAGTGCCAGGTCATGTCCGATGATGTTTAGGAGCGGTGACCTCACGATGCCAGGCTGCTTGCTTGGTGATTTGCGCAAGTTTACAAATTCTGTGCCATTGATAGCTGCAGACCGTTCGAAAGTTATCAGGAAGGTTCCTGAGACGGTTACCTCTGCGTCATCATCTGTTCGGACGCGCGCTGTCGCTTCGTTGATAACCACGACGCCGTCATCTACAGGCATTATCGCTTTCAGGTGGCTAGGTTGAGTGTGGCAGTTGGCGATGTTTCCCGCGTGAAGGGAGCTAGCACAGGTTTCGCGCCGTGCTCGTTCGCAGAAGGTGTTATGTGTAGTTACGGTGCATCCAGTAACTGCAAAGGTATCCTTTTCGCATTCCGCCAACGTGTCTTCGTCGAGTCGCAGAATGGTTTGTTGGTGTGAAACGGGGTAGACGGAGACCTTTTGGCACCTAAACTCAACTTTAGGGTAGGCTATTAATATGTGGATAATATTCTCGGACTGAAGGACCTTGATCTTAGAAGCTTCTATTAAGCTAACTATTGGGGTATCCTGTTCGATAAGTGATTTCAGATCGGTATGATCAAGGATTGTAGGATTTACTATGTTTGCTTTTGCCAACGTTATGGTGAGTACTAAATTTTGAATTTCTGTGTTCAGTATTCTATTTCTTGCCAACAGTGTCTCGAATAAATGAGGAGTGTCAACCAAATCGCCTTTGCGGGAACTGATAATTTTATTGATAGTGTCCGTTAGTCTGTTTATTTGTTTTTGAGTTTCGGAGTTTATTAGTATCTGTTTGGAGTTAGCCTCCACCAACTGCGTCTCTGTAACGCGGACCCTTAGGAAATCTGAAGCATCAGGGGTGCCAGCAACAACCTTCAAGGCAGTGCCTAAGAAATCGAGGCTTCGTGCAAATCTGTGATGCACTTGAAGAACGGACAACAATGTTCTAAGGTGATCTGTATCTACGTCTAGTAGTTTGCGCATATGCGACTGTGGAAAGGAATCGGACAGTTTTTCCGTCTCGTCTACCATACTAACAAATTCAGAAATGTTACTTGAGTGCCTCAGGTAGCTACGTTGATCGAACACCAGTACTTCCCCGTCTATGACCGGAATGTAGTTGGCATGCGAGAAGTCGGTGATCCGAGCATTTACCGCTGCTAGTGCCACAAGCAAAGTGAGTGCAAACCTGAAATGGACGATCAATATAAGACGGTGTTCTAACTCTGAGTTGGCTTACTAGCTAATTGTGGAGGAAAACTTATTTCAGGTTGTCCTTATGGACCACCCTCCCCTTAATGAGGACAGACGTTCCCAAGTCTGCTTCGACCTTTTGTTCTGAGCATAAGGGAGTTAACTTGTTCCCTAGCCTCTTGTTGTTCTTCTGGAACACCTTTTCTCCTACCTCGAAAACGCGGTTTTGCCTGGATGCATTGCACCTTTTGATATTGTCTTGCTGTGCCTTAATTAGCCTGTCTTTGACGTTCCCGCGACGATCATAAGCTGCTGCATGAACGACCTCAATTGGTTTCTCGCGGGTTACTGAGTGCAAACTTTTGTTGTACTCTATCGTGGCCTTTAAGATTAATTCTGTAGTGTCGCTGATTTTCTTGTCTAACTTGAGGCATCTCGCAATTTCGGTCAGGGTGCTATGAAAGCGCTCCACCTGGCCGTTTGAGGTGCTGTGAAGCGGAGCCGCATTCACAATGCAAACGCCGTAGGCGTTTCGGAGCATCGAAGTGATGGTCTCGGAATTGAAGGCCGCCTCGTTATCGCAATAAATTGTCTTGGTTGCGGGGAAAAGGCTAACAATTTGCAGTAGAGGGCTTGTGACATCGATTATCGTTCTGGATAATATCGGTTGGACGACTGCAAATTTGGAGAATTTGTCTATGCAGGTCAAGAACTGTTTCTTGTCTGTCGAGAAAATGTCAATATGCAACATTTCGCCAGTATAACTTGGTATAGGCGTTTCCCCGAGTTCTTGTTTCTTCGGGTGCCTATCGTACTTGGCTTTAGTGCAGACCCTGCAGTTTGCAACCACTTCTTTGGCCAAACTGGCCATATTGGGAAAATAATAGTCACGAAGTACTTGTTTAATGTTTTCCTGAGCTGCTCTGTGCGCTCGATTGTGCTCGGCAGTGATGATTTCTAACTGCTCGTTTTTGTCCGTTATATCTTGCACAAGATTTTTGCAATGCCAGAATTGGGTAGCAGGGAAATGCAAAATCAGGTCGTGTTGGAAACTTGCCAACGTGGGAAGATCGCAATGTATTGCATGAACGACTCCAGAATTCACAACTTCTTTGAGAGTTTTGAGAATTGTGCTCTTGTCAGTGTAACTGATCAAGTGGCGTGTTTTGCTGCGAAACAGCAACAAGTTTCGCTTTAGCGGAAAACGCGATTCCTCTAGGACAATCTGGTTCCTAAAGCAATTCAAAGGTTTGTCTGTTGTCTCGACCGTGTAGGTCAGGGAAAGTTCGCTGTGAACGGTTGCAGCGTCCGAACGGGGCCCATCTTGCAGAGCATTAATGTTTTGCCTTGAAAGGGCATCCGCCACCAGATTCTCTTTGCCCGGTTTATAAAACATTTTGGCATTGTGCTGGTCAATGTAAGATTTCCATCTTTTAATCTTGGAATTCGTGTTCTTGTCCGACACAGCGAACGTGAGCGGCTGGTGGTCCGTGAAAATGTTAATTTCCCTAGAACCGTACAGAAAGTTCTGCAATCTGCCTAAAGCCCACACAATGGCCAGCAATTCTCTTTCGTTAGTGGCATAGTTTTGTTCGGCCTGTTTTAAGGCGCGAGAAATCATTGTTATTGGCCTATTGCCTTGGGAAAGAACCGCGCCAATTCCACTGGCCGAAGCATCTGTGGTTAAATCGAACGGTTTCTGGAAGTCTGGATACATTAACATGACATCTTCTGATGCCAAAATACTCCGCAGACGGTGAAATGCATCGCGTTGAACTTCATTAAATTCAACAGGGATTTTCTTTGATACGTGCCTACTAACTGAACCATTTTCCCCTTTAAGTATGTGCGATATCGGACGCGCTATAGCGGCAAAGTCCTTAATAAAGACCCTATAGTAGTTGGCTAACCCCAAGAAGGACCTAACGCTGTAGACACTCTTTGGTTCAGGGAATTCGTGAATGGCTTTAACTTTTTTGGGATCGGATGTTGCTCCGTCTTTGGTTACAATGAAACCCAGGAATTCGATACTTTCCTTGAAGAAACGAGTCTTTTCAGGGCCTACACGCATGTTGGCGTCGATTAGACATTTTAACACAATGTTAATGTGTTGAAGGTGCTCCGTTTCGTTTTTAGAAAAAATTATGACGTCGTCTACATAGACAAAGCAAATCTTTCCTATATGTTCCCTCAGGATATCGTCTATTGCCCTTTGGAATATGCTGCTTGCATTGCGCAGGCCGAATGGTAGGCGACAGAACTCGTACTTGCCGCTGCTTACTGAAAATGAAGTCTTTTCGCGGTCATGCTCCGCAAGGTAGATTTGATGGTACCCAGACTTTAAGTCGAGGGTAGTGAAGTATTTCGCCTTTCCTAGATTTGCTAAGATCATGGGGATGCTCGGCATGGGGTAACGGTCCGGTATGGTTTTTTCGTTCAGTTTCCTGAAGTCGATTACCAATCTTTTTTTTGGGTTACCGTATGAGTCAGTGCCTTTTTTATCAACCACCCATGTTGGGCTGTTGTAAGGCGATCTGGAGGGCCTGATTATGCCATCGTCCAGTAATTGTTTGACTTCTTTGTTTATGAAGTCAGAAACACCCGTGAGACTCGGGTATCTTGAATACACAGGCTCATTGTCTACTGTTCGGATTGTAGCGATGACAGCAGTATTAAAAGGGAGAGCTTCATCTGCATTTGAGAAGGCTCTTTTGTTTCTGAGTATCATGTCCCTGAACTCTTTCTTTACGGTAGGGGGGACTACGATGTCGTTGACATCGGTGAAGTTCACATCAGCACATTGATAGTACTGGAGTTTTTCGGATGTACTCTGGTATTCCAACCTGCCCAGCGCCGTATACATGATCTTCAAGCGCAACTACCAAAAGAAAATATTATGCAGCAGCAGCATCCAGTTGACGTTCAGTCACTATTGGAACAACAGCAACAACAATTTTTGAAATGGCAACAACAGCTGCAATTACAGCAGCAGCAGCAATTCCTCTTATGGCTTCAGGAGCAGCAACGGGAACAACAACAACAAAATAAGCAAAACAGTCAACGACTAGAACGGCTCGAGAAAATGGTTCATGAAATGGCCAACATGATAAAGCAATGGACTGGGGATACATCGACTCGCCAGCTCTATACAAACGCCTCAGCCTCACAATGAATTCACTCAAGATCCTTATCTGGAATGTCAATGGCATTGCAGGAAAAGCCAGAGAAGTTGAGCTCTTCGCGCACAACAACAACATCGATATTCTCCTCTTAAATGAGATCAGACTAAACCGAGGGGAAACAGTCAATATATATGGGTATACCTTCTATCCAGCTTACAAACCAACAAGTCACAATCACGGCGGCGGAGGAGCGGCGGTATTCGTGAGGAGTTCTCTCCACCATTTTCCACAAAGGGTCATTGAAACGCGAACCGTACAAATGTCTTCAATAAAAGTTGCCACAGGTTTGGGAGACATGGTATGTTGTGCCATATACTGTCCACCAAGGAATAGAATTGAAGAGAGGCACTTCAGTGACATACTCGCTTCTTGCGGCCAAAGGTATCTGATTGGTGGAGACTGGAATGCGCGACATTGGCTGTGGGGAGATACCTACAATTCACCCAGGGGCCGGGAACTAGCCGAAGCCATTACATCCAGAGGAGCTAAAATTCTTGCAACAGGATCACCAACTAGATATCCATATGTGTCCAGACACACACCTACTTGCATTGATTTCGCATTATACCATGGTATACTGGATTCTCAAGCAAATATCTGCCAAAGCTGGGACTTGGACTCTGACCATATAGCCCTTGTTGTAAATTTGCAAACAGATGGTTCCACTGTCAGGCCAACCCCTCGGTTAATCACCAACCGTACTGACATCATGGCTTTCAGACAACATCTTGAATCCTCCATTCAATTAAATTCGACTCTGGACTCTGGAGAAGACATTGAGAACGCGGTAGATTTTCTAACAGAAAATATACATAGAGCTGCTACTGCCACAACCCCACCCAATCCTGAGTCACGCCGCATTAGTTATGGCATTATTCTCACGAGGGAAGCTAAAGATCTAATTAGAACAAAGAGGCGCCTCCGAAGAAGGGCAATTCGATCTCAAGATCCTTGGGACCGAATTTTATGGAATCGTGCAGCAAAACAGCTACGTCTCCTCTTAAGGGAACTCAGAAGTGATTTCTTCGAGCAAAAGCTGGCTTCCATGGACTACACCGTCGATGCAAACTACTCTCTATGGAAATGCACAAAATCGCTTAAACGACAACCCTTTAGACAGGTTCCTGTCCGATGTCCTGGTGGCGAACTTGCTAAAAACGAAAGGGAACAGGCTAATGCTTTCGGATACCATCTAGAGGCTCGTTTCGCTCCTTACGACTTTGCTACGATAGAGCAGACTAGGGAGACCCATCAGAATCTCCAGACCCCACTGCAGATGTCCCTGCCTATTGATCCTATAAGGATTGAAGAAATAACTGAAGCGATCCAGTTATTGCCGAAATATAAGACTCCGGGTATCGATAGGATTTGTAATGCTACGTTGAAAGCCCTGCCTACAAGAGCGCTCCTCTATATTGTATTAATTTTTAATGCTATTATCAGGCTCCAAGTGTTCCCAAAGCAATGAAAATTAGCAGCGATTCTGATGATTCACAAGCCAGGAAAACCAGAGGTTGATCCTGAGTCGTATCGGCCAATAAGTCTCTTACCCTCCCTGTCTAAATTATGGGAGAGGACTATTGCCAATCGGATTACTGCCATAATAAGCCAATGTAATATCTTGCCGGATCACCAATTCGGCTTTCGTGAGGGACACGGCACTGTGGAACAGGTCCATAGATTGGTGATACACATCATGCAGGCTTTTGACGACCTAGAGTTCTCCAACGCTGTCTTCATTGACATGCAACAAGCGTTCGACAAGGTGTGGCACGATGGATTACTGTGCAAAATAAAAAACCTTTTACCTGCACCGTACTATGGTCTTTTAAGGTCATATCTGGAAGGACGAGAGTTCAAGGTCAAGGTAAGGGACACATACTCGTCCACTTATACTATGCGAGCAGGAGTGCCGCAGGGCAGTGTTCTTGGTCCGCTGCTCTTCTCCTTGTATACTTCAGATATACCCAGCCCCACCTCTCAACATATGGAAGCTCCCTCTAAAGCTATTATTGCGACATATGCTGATGACATCGCAGTCATTTATAATTCCAAAAGTCGCGTTGAAGCAAGTAATGGACTACAGGGATATCTTGATGATCTCGCAGCTTGGTGCAAACGATGGAATTTGAAGGTTAACCCGCTCAAAACAATAAACCCATGTTTCACTCTCAAAAGGCTGATGCATACCCCTCCAATCCAGCTAGAGGGAGTTACCCTGGAGCAGCCGTCACAAGCCAAGTATCTCGGCATCACCTTGGACAAGCGCCTTACCTTTGGACCACACCTCAAAGCTACGGTAAAAAAATGTCGTCACAGATTGCAACAACTGCGGTGGCTCAACAATAAAAGAAGCACCTTGCCGCTTAGATGCAAAAGAGCTGTATACGTGCACTGTATTTTGGCAATATGGCTTTATGGAGTGCAGATTTGGGGGATCGCAGCCAAATCCAATTATAAACGTATACAGGTATTACAGAATCGGGTACTACGTCAGATAACGAACTGTCCCTGGTACGTACGCGGCTCCACGCTCCATAAAGACCTCAAACTGCATACAGTCGAGGAACAGATTGGAAGGCACGCAAGCAGATACAGCGAAAGATTGCTGAGACACCGCTCCCTGCTCGCAAGAGGACTACTCCCTGCCCGACCTTTAAGGCGACTTAAACGGCAAGGTTTTGCCAACACGATTGGACGACAATAAGACTACCTGCATCTAAAATCTTCATACAGCGGTATGGGGTTCGGTTTTTAATTACATTTGCCATCCATGTGTTGTTAAGGTACTAAATTATGATTGTACAGGTTCTACACTTAATAGAAATAAACCAAAAAAAAAAAAAAAAAATTGTTAACTTACATACGCACATACGCCGGTTGTAATTGCAATGTGTTATAATTGTTATAATTATTCTATTGTATATTGTGCACTTAAAAATATTATATATGGACACGCATAGTACAGATGATTTGTGGATTTATTTATCGGATGTGTGTTCTATGTGGTTGCACAAATATATTCGGTTGCACTATGCAATAAATCATCAGTTGAGAAATTGAACTGGAGTTTTTATTTATGTTTATTAAATAATAATGTTAAATAGAGTGTCTATTCAAAATGCATATGGGCAATTATATTCGGATTTAATATATGTATGTACGTATGTCTGTATGTACAATACGTGCTGGTGAACCTGGTGTATGTATGTGTCGGACCAAGAACATGAATTAACAATATTAATTAGGAAAAAATATTGTGGAGCAGCTTGTCGGATTAAATGCGGAAACGTAATTAATTTTTTTTCTTTTATAGTTAGGAAAGTGCACGAGTGCGTACGTATGTACATACAAAAAAATGTTGAAGTGGATTTCTTTTGTAGTTGGAAGTAACTACCACAAAATTTAACTAAACTGTTTTTAGTTTTGATTGGATAATTTATATATATTTGTATATATATATAATATATATATATTCAGAAAATTGCCGATCACTTTTCTTAAAGGAAAAAATATGGCGGATATTGCCGAATATATATATAAAGGAAATTTTGTATTTACTTATCTTTGCCAAAAAAACTTGTGTAGGGGCGAACGGTTTATATATAATCCGGCTCGAAGGACCAATGTTTGTGGTGGAGGCGTCGGTTAAGTAAAAATAGTCGTCTTCAAATAACACAATGGTTTTTCTCTATAAATTGTAGTGGGTTTTATTTCACTTGTGGCTGCATATAACGAACTTTACATTAGAAGTGATTTGCATTTTTCTAGTGTCAAAACGGTTGAGGTGGAGTGGAGATCGTGGGGAGAGTTCTGAGCGTACTTTGGATCCTATTTGAGAGTGAGTCTCTCTCAGTGAGTGAGTCTGTCTCACTGAGTGACTCTCTCACACTGAGTGAGGCTCAGTCGATGCTGTGTTCAGACTAGCTATGAACTGGCATGAACAAGTAGAATGATGGATTCCTTTTACCACGATCGTGTGCGCTCTTTCGTCACAAGGATGGAAGGTGTGGCATCTTTTGTTCATTTCGTCCAATTGACTGTTTATGGCAGTACAGCTAGCCTTATCGGGCATTATCACACGCACGTTGGTGTGCGCCATCCTTGTACGTGATGCAGATGATTTCAGATGTAGATGATTCCAGTGATGGTCGGGATAGAGCATTTATATTCGAAACATCCGTAATGCAGATTAGAGGGGGCTTAATTGTTTTGGGTTTGGGATCCGCGTGTACCTTAGAGTTCATCGGAAAGGTCCGTCTTCTAGGTTTTCATCGTCATCAACGCCGGATAACGGGGCAAACGAATTATTAATAAGTTTTGCCCGTGCAGCGGCCTTGATGCTGGGTCCTTCATCTTTGTGGCTGGCCGAGCAGCTGCTTCCTAGCTAGTGCTTCCTAGCACTATGACGATTATATGACAACAACACCTACTGCTGTGTTTAGGCATCGATTACGCTGGTAGCACTGTAATTTTAGCTGCAGATAGCACGCAGGCTAGACGCGTGCGCAAGTATTAATGCGTCCGTTAGAGCACTATTGACTCGGTCAATGAGCCACTTAGAAGGTGGTAGGTAAATAAGCCCGGTGACATAAGGTAACTTTGAAAAATCGACCGTAGGCGTAGATTGATCGTGATTGAGGAAGACATGTTTGAAATATGGCTTCGCCACTTTATAGTAAAAAGTGCTTGCTATTTTGTAATCAATTTCAATCAGTTTTCTACAAATGCTGATCAAGTTGATCGATTTTCGTGTATTTAGTGCCCGACGCACAAATTGCTGCTGACCAGAAACTGAAATTAAAGTGTCTGTTGTTGTCCTTCGAACTGTCCCATACAAGGATATTTTAGTCGACGTCAAGTCTTTCTACTGATCCAAAGTCATAGTGGCAGAGGAATTTAGGGTAACGTCCTAAATTTACTTGTGAGCTACATGCAATCCTCAAATGAAAGGGTAACACACTTTGATTCTTTTCTATTCTTTAGCCATCATAATAACATATCAATTAATTCTTTAATAATATGCAATACTTTGTACGCAAAGATTACTTAATCGATTGTACTTTCTTTTTCCAAATTTAAAGCTACAAAAATTTCTAATAACATCGTCGAACAAATTAAGGTATTTTATTTGGCTGTCTGGCTAGGTTTGCCCTTTTTCACAGCTAATTTTGTTAGTGATGTTGTTAAAGTCCAGAGTTAAAAAAGAAGATTTAAATAGACGAATACCCAACGTTAAATAAAAATATTCTGAATTGAATTTATTAAATCAAAATAAATAATAACAAGTAAAACGAGAACGTAAGGACAAATTAAAAGAATAAATACCCTTGTAGAAATATTGCAGATACAGATACATGTGAGAACCGTGAAGCTTGTAAATGCCGAGTTTGATAAAAATATCATGTAATACAGATTATTTTTATGCATAAACTAATTTGTCGAACGATTCCTCCTAAAAGGGGATATATTATTGCAGTGAGATATTGATAAGTTTTTGCTCGCCTATAAGCAACACAGTGTTACTTATAAGTGCCCGGTTTGTTCCAGATATCTTGATGTGCAAAATGTTTTTTTACGAATTGAAAGGAATTAAAAAAATACTTACAAGTCAATTAAATTGTTAGAAAGGAAGCAATTACCCATTTCCAGCTCATGAAATTTAAATATTGTTTCGCAATTGGGCAATAAAACATCAGCGAAATATATTCTCTTAATAACATTAGCACACGATTGGGCCAGCAACTGAAAGAAAAAATTTTTGTTTTTATAATTAGGCTTAGCCATAAATACCAAAATCATTATCCAAACAAGTAGAGTATTTTTTCTACGTTGGAAACATCGAGACATTCATAGCAATATTGAATGTTCATCATAGAGACGTCCGTAGCATAAATCTACTAAGGACAGTCTTAAAGGAAATAGCCGAGACTCTCGACTCTGACGATTGGGAGCTGATCAAGTTCAGACAGACTCAGTTAGTAGACTCCAAAAAAACAGACATGACTAAATGAAGATTTAAAATACCATCCGCAAAACTGATAGACCGAAACTGAACACTTGTACGAAACCCTGTTGGTAAAAACAGATTGCTGATTAACAATTAAGGAAATTTATTCCTTCAATAAGACTAGCCACAGAACTTGAGCAGCCCGGTAATAAAAGACGATATCGACCTTGCCTATAAGCACCTCACACATGTAAGCGTAACAAACAAATTATAAAAGTAAAGACATTTTCTTTATTCATTTATTCAGTTGAACATTCGAATAGAGTACTCGATTTTAAAGATAGCGGTATAGTTGCTGACGGTGGCTTATAGCCTCTGCCCACTGAACACATTTCTGAAAATGTCACATTTCTGCAAAATGTGTAAAATGCGGCCTGTACGTTTCCCCATAAGAAAACACATTTCACACATTTTTAAAAATGTCACATTTTTTAAAAATGTGTAAATTCGCCCCGAACTTTTCGTGTATTTTGCGATGATTAATCGAGATTTCTATCGATGTTGTGAAAAATGTAAACATAAACCAGCTGATATTGCAACGAAGGCAAGCGGTAACTTTAAATTATAATTTTAAATTTTAATAATCCCACAGTTTTTAACATTTAAAATTGGCCAAATCTCGCAAAGAGTCAATTAAACGGAGCCCCTACTTCGGGGCCGTATTATTTGACTTTTGGAAGGAAATCTGTGCGGCGCTTATGTAAATTAAAGCAACTCGATCAGCTGTTTATTTAACGAAACAGTACTTTTGCCACTCACATGTTACCGAAAACCGGTGGAACACCAATATGTAAAACTTGAAAATGTGACATTTTTAAGCCCAGTGGAGAAAGGTTATTAAATACGTTCGCCATCGGTGGGTGCGATGTGATGTTAAGCACTACCTTCTGCAGAAGGTTACAAATTTTAGCCTGTGCCCAAAAACTCGTGCCCTCGGGAACCCTTGCACAACAGCAGCATAACCCTAATCTGCAAGCGATCAATATCGCCAACCAGTCCGACCAGGCTACCAAATGCCGTCGCAACTTGGTTGCGCCACTTTCCGGCAGAAGGCGCAGACTCTGCACTACGACCGATCAACGTCCACTGCATGAAAGTAATTCGATTTGCATGTGCGCGCTGAGTGTCCGACTTCTGCCTAAGCGCGCTGTGAGTGGCCGCTGAAGAATTTAATTTTGCAATTAAATGAGTATACCCTTGGCCATTTAAATAAACAAAAACAAAGCGAACATCCGTTCGCTCCCAGGCGAATCAGAGACGGAAATTCAAAATAAGCTTAAAAGGGCACAAGACACATTTAGAGCTAGAGAGAATGACTTCCGGCAAAACAGGGTATTTGAGGTTGGCGAGAAAGTATTGGTAAAATCCAATCGCAGGCTTGGAAACAAACTCACACCTTTGTGTGAAGAAAGAGCAGTGGAAACTGACCTGGGAACCACAGTTCTCATTAAGGGGAGGGTGGTCCACAAGGACAACCTTAGGTAGAGCTTCCCATTTTACCTTTTATTTTTATTGTGCCATTTGGCATTTTTTTTCTTTTATATTAAGTTGCTAAAGATCTAAGTTTAAGCCACTCGGCACCCCACTCTAGATAAGTTCGGTGATGGGTTGTTCTTTTTTTCTTTTTTGTCTTTTTTTCTCTTTCGTCTTCTTCTTCTTAAAAAAAAAGAGTAATTTCTACTCCACATGTTTGGGTTTCTGGTATTGCTTATACTCACGACGATTTCGGCACGTGTCACCGACTACTCGCACGCTAGATACATTCCAATCGTCGACGGCCAGGTCTTTGTATGGGGTGAGTTCGCTTTCGTCCGACATTTAGCGAACATATCTGAATATGAGCGCATGGTGGACTAGACGGCGAGGCTGTGTGACCTGTTTCCACAGTCACATATGAAAAAACTTCTGAATGTGGATGCAGAACATCTCAGGGATATGTTGGAGGCCCTGGGCACACACCACAGAATCTCTAGGAGTCTAGATTTTCTGGGTTCAATTTTAAAGGTGGTTGCAGGCACTCCCGACGCCAAGGACTTAGAGAGAATAAGAGTTCATGAAGCCCAATTAATCAATTCAAACAATAGGCAGGTGCAGATAAACACTAGAGTCCAGGATCAGATTAACCAACTCACCCTCACAGTTAACCAAATTTTGAAGGCTAAAAAAGTAGGAAAATTGATTCCGACCATTTATACGAAACACTTTTGGCCAGAAACAGAATGTTGTCAATGGAATTGCGGAACTTAATGCTCGCCATAACATTAGCTAAAATTAACGTGGTTAGTCCAAACATCTTAGATCACGCGGACTTAAAATCTGTTTGGTTTGAAGAGCCCACAGAAATTTCCATTGCCGACCGTTTCGTTTCGTCCGTTAAGGTTTTACAATCCACAAACATAATACATTTTATAATGTCATTTCCAAAAGTTAAATACACCTGCGATAAAATTACAATCTACCCAGTTGCTCACGAAAGCCATGTGCTGCGAATGGAGAACAACATCGTTGCCGAATGCCAGGATCAAATCTACGCGCTGAAGAATTGCACAGCCACCGCAAGAACGACATTTTGTCAACGATAACAGTCAGCTCATGCGCCAAGGAACTTCTTGCTGGCGGCGAAGCCCATTGCGAAAAGCAGCCAAGCAACCTAGACGCAGTCACATGGGTTGATGACGGAATAATCATCATCAACGATGGAGTGGTGTGCGTAGATAACGCCACCCAGTCCTGGGTGCGTGGCACACTATTAATCACTTTCAATAATTGGGTCACCATAAACAGGACAAGGTACATCAACCGCAACCACGTCTAGAACCGGTTCCCAGGCATCGCAGCGTCCCCTCTGTTATACGTCACAGGTCATCAGGACATTCTCAGTCTCCGTTACCTTCATCGATTAAATGAACGCAATTTGGAGACAATACAAGAAGTCAGAGACAAAATTGGCAATATCAGCTTGACCAGCAGCCTGTGGCACAGTCATCTGCATCGGCCTCACCTATCGGCGGATCATCAGGAAGAAGGCTGCGGCCCAAAGGATGAACAAGACGATCGCTGAAATAGGGTCGGCCGAGGGCGGCCTTCACTTGAGAGGGGAGTAGTTAACACAAGTTAACGCGACCGGGTTTGACCCCAGCACAGACGCTGACTCAGCTCTGGGCCGGATGTCGTTGCATAGCAGGCCACGCAAGAGGCGCAAGCTAAACGTTTCTGCAGCCGCTATGAATTTGCATTTTGTAATTTCATATTGATACTTTGTAGCTTCATAAGTAATTTTATATTGTTTTTAGCTTTATTTCGCATTTTGTATGCCTTGCGACACTACGTCCAAGGTTAATAACTCATTCATAACCCGAGCGGTTATATCTTAAAGAATCAATTATTCAATAAAAAATAATAAAATAAAACGAATAATTAACTTATATCTAATTGGCTCCCAACCGAAAGAAAATTCCATGCGGTATTCACACGTGAACCTGTGTTGTGATACCAACATATTAAAACCTGCGCCAAACACTAAAATAAATTCGACAGTGCAGTGCAGTGCTGTGTACCTGACCTACATCAACTTGGTCAGCTGAAACGACTGGAGCTCTTCGGGCAGAGGTGTGTCACCAGTATAGCAGGCAAACTAATCTGGACAACGTTGAACGATTTTTTTGTTCCCGACTGCAGCGAGGGAGACAGCATATTCGGCGGATACTTAACTAATATAAGATAAGGAACACCCCATAACCCAATAAAAAACCATGTAAGTGAGCCATTCATTCATATCAGGTTTTAAGTACTGCGTGAAGAAATCAAAATTTAAATAATTCAATATACTGTATTGTGCTATATCCTGCGACTAGTTGTCATTTCCTATTACAACTTATGTATAGGGCATTCGGAAAATATAGGGACCCCAGCTCGAGAAATTTTGACTCGGAGGGCTCAGATAGCGACGACATTAGGGTAAACCCATACGCAGAAGACATTAAGCCAAACCCAGTGCATTCAAACAGAACAGACATGGATTCCCAGCAACTTAGGGCTTTAGTCGAGTCAGCGGTTTCAGCTGCCCTCGATGCACAAGCAAAGGCATTCAATGAATGAGATGCAACTCTTAAGGAGAACCTCAACCGGCAAATTGCTGAGTTAACAGAAAAAGTAACAGATCTGAAGGTCACAGCGCCCCCAATTGATGTGTTCGAAGAAATACAAAAACAAAGCATATAAAATATTTAGACGATAATTATCAGAAGAAGATAATTATCAGAAGCAAAATAAGGGGTTCGGCCAACGCGGTTTTGTCATCGTTTGCCACAATACTAAATTTTGATGCCATCATCAACCTTTTATATTTCACCAACAGTGACAAGAGGGCAGTTCATGTTATCGAACAAGAAATGGGCACCCTCAGACAAGGACAACTCAACTTGCCTTAATATTATGACGAAGTTGAGAAGAAACTCACTTTACTCATAAACAAAGTCAACATGACGTATTATGCAGCACTAGCAAAAGGCATGTGCGAGAAGTTTAGAGGCGATGCCTTGCGCATATTTATCTCTGGCCTTAGGCACAGTCTCTCCGATGTTCTATTTGCGGCACATCCGTTCGATCTTCCCTCTGGGAATCGAGGCCAATCACGACAGATACACTTTTGAAACCAACTATGCCAAAAGCATTGAGGATAAGGCTCGGAAACCTGACCAAAAGCCTCAATCCCAGACCTGCTGCCCTTCATCAGGCGGGAAGTACGGGGACTCAGATGAAGTTCCTCATCGACACGGGTGAGGATTCCGCCCAGTCGATAATCCATTTTCCACCCACTTTATTTATGGCACTACCAAGATTTCAGAAAAGTGCTATGTATCAATGTTTGGAAAAAAGGCTACTTTTTTCCTTCTCTCAGAACTTTCAACATTTGATGGGATTATAGGCCTCGACCTGTTAACACAAGTCGGGGCAGAGCTTTGCCTAAGCTCCAGCCAACTCAAGTTTGGCAATAATTCAGAACCAATATTGTACCATAGGTGTGTGGATGTCAATTTCACCAACGTAGATTGCGCAGACGCACCTCCCCTGATAAGAGAAAAATGTTTAAAAATGATAACGAAGCGCTGCCATACAACACTTCGGTAGTAGCCACTATAAAACTGATGACGAACAACCTATCTACGCTAAACTGTACCCATATCCTATGGGCGCAGCTGAATTTGTCAGTAAAGAGATTCAAAATCTTTTGAAAAATGACATAATTCAGAAATCCGTTTCACCCTATAACAACCCCATTTGGGTGGTTGACAAAAAGGGCACAGATGAAATGGGTAACCGAAATATGCGTCTTGTGATAGACTTTCAGAAACTAAATGAAAAAACCATAGCGGACAGATACCCTATGCGCAATATCTCTATGATTCTGGAAAATTTGGGTAAAGCCAAGTACTTTTTGACGCTGGATCTTAAGTCTGGCTATCAGCAAATCACGCTCGCAGAGCGCGACCGAGAGAAAACTTCTTTTTCGGTAAACGGAGGGAAGTATGAATTCTGTCCACTTCCTTTTGGCCTGAAAAATGCAGCCAGCATTTTCCAAAGGGCGATTGATGACATAATGCGAGAACAGATCGGAAAGTCATGTTACGTCTATGTCGATGACGTCATCGTCTTCTCGAAAGATGAAGAATCCCATGTCAGACATTTTGACTGGGTGTTGAAGAGCTTGTATGATGCAAATATAAGGGTATCTGAGGAAAAATCTCGCTTTTTTAAGAAAGTGTACATTTCCTTGGATTTGTTGTCACTAGTAACGGTGCTACAACGGACCCAGACAAGGTTAAGGGCATTCAGGACTTCCCAGAGCCCAAGACATTTTTTGAGGTCAGATCGTTCCTGGGACTCGCAAGTTATTATAGATGCCCTATTAAAGATTTTGCATCGTTAGCGAAAACCATCTCCGACATCCTAAAGGGTGAAAATGAGTCGGTCAGCAAACATAGATTACGAAAAATTCCAGTCGAATTTTCTGATCACCAGCGCAGTACTTTTCAGAAGCTGCGGAACATATTGGCATCCGAGGATGTCTTGCTTCGAGATCCTGACTTTAAGAAGCCAACATATTCACAGACCACCAGCCACTGGCCTTCGCCGTGTCTGATTCTAACCCAAACGCTAAAATCAAGTGGTGGAAAGCACGTTTTGACGAGTCTAATGCTCGCATTTTCTACAAACCAGGAAAAGAGAATCTAGTTGCCGATGCCTTTTCCAGGCAACAGCTCAACGCTTTAAGCCAGCAAGATGCTGACTAATGCATCGCAACAGCTCGTAGTGAGCTCTCTTTGACGTACACCACTGAGTCCACAGATAAGCCCTTGAACTGTTTCCAGATCCAGATAATTCTTGAAGAGGCACGTTTCCCACTAAAGCGTAGCTTTATCCTGTTTGGAAGCAAGAGGCGACACTCCCTAAGTTGTACCTGCAGAGAATCACTTCTCGAGGAATTAGTGAAAGTGTTCAAACCTAATGTGGTAAATGCGCTACACTGCGATTTACACACTTTGGCGCTGGTGCAAGACGATTTGGTTCGGAATTTTCCAACTACCAAGTTCCGGCATTGTAAAAATCGTGTTGTGGACATTTTCAGTGTTAGGGAGAGAAGAGAAATTCTCATCACAGAACACAACAGAGCCCACAGAGCAGCAAGAGAATGTAAAACAGGTCCTCTCAGAGTACTATTTCCCAAAACTGGCTAAAATGGCCAACGAAATTGTACAAAACTGCAAGGCCTGCGCTGGGCTAAATACGACAGACACCCTAAGAAACAAGAATTTGGTGAGACACCCGTCACATGCAGGGGAAATGTTACATGTAGACATCTTCTCAACCGACAAAAAATTTTTTTCGGACTTGCATTGACAAGTTTTCAAAATTTGCCATAGTTCAACCAATCCCTTTTAGAACGATAGAGAACTTCAAAGTACCCTTATTACAGCTCATGAATTTCTTCCCGGGAGTCAAAACAATCTACTGCGACAATGAGCCAGCTTTGAACTCCCAGACTGCCTTATTAAAGATTTTGCATCGATAGCGAAACCCATCTCCGACATCCTAAAGGGTGAAAATGAGTCGGTCAGCAAACATAGATTACGAAAAATTCCAGTCGAATTTTCTGATCACCAGCGCAGTACTTTTCAGAAGCTGCGGAACATATTGGCATCCGAGGATGTCTTGCTTCGAGATCCTGACTTTAAGAAGCCAACATATTCACAGACCACCAGCCACTGGCCTTCGCCGTGTCTGATTCTAACCCAAACGCTAAAATCAAGTGGTGGAAAGCACGTTTTGACGAGTCTAACGCTCGCATTTTCTACAAACCAGGAAAAGAGAATCTAGTTGCCGATGCCTTGTCCAGGCAACAGCTCAACGCTTTAAGCCAGCAAGATGCTGACTCATGCATCGCAACAGCTCATAGTGAGCTCTCCTTGACTTACACCATTGAGTCCACAGATAAGCCCTTGAACTGTTTCCAGAACCAGATAATTCTTGAAGAGGCACGTTTCCCACTAAAGCGTAGCTTTATCCTGTTTGGAAGCAAGAGGCGACACTCCCTAAGTTGTACCTGCAGAGAATCACTTTTCGAGGAATTAGTGAAAGTGGTCAAACCTAATGTGGTAAATGCGCTTCACTGCGATTTACACACTTTGGCGCTGGTGCAAGACGATTTGGTTCGGAATTTTCCAACTACCAAGTTCTGGCATTGTAAAAATCGTGTTGTGGACATTTTCAGTGTTAGGGAGAGAAGAGAAATTCTCATCACAGAACACAACAGAGCCCACAGTGCAGCAAGAGAATGTAAAACAGGTCCTCTCAGAGTACTATTTCCCAAAACTGGCTAAAATGGCCAACGAAATTGTACAAAACTGCAAGGCCTGCGCTGGGCTAAATACGACAGACACCCTAAGAAACAAGAATTTGGTGAGACACCAATTCCGTCACATGCAGGGGAAATGTTACATGTAGACATCTTCTCAACCGAAAAAAAATTTTTTTCGGACTTGCATTGACAAGTTTTCAAAATTTGCCATAGTTCAACCAATCCCTTCTAGAACGATAGAGGACTTGAAAGTACCCTTATTACAGCTCATGAATTTCTTCCCGGGAGTCAAAACAATCTACTGCGACAATGAGCCAGCTTTGAACTCCCAGACTATTGGCTCGCTGCTGATGAATAATTATGGAGTCAGTATTTCAAATGCGCCGCCCTTGCATAGTGTTTCCAACGGGAAGGTCGAACGTTTTCATAGTACCCTGGTGGAACTCGCTAGATGTTTAAAATCGACAAAAACATTAGCGACACTGTAGAGCTAATCTCTTTGTCTACAGTGGAGTACAACAAGACAATCCATAAGGTCGCTGATAAACGGCCGGTTGACGTTATCCGTTCGCTCCCAGGCGAATCAGAGACGGAAATTCAAAATAAGCTTAAAAGGGCACAAGACACATTTAGAGCTAGAGAGAATGACTTCCGGCAAAACAGGGTATTTGAGGTTGGCGAGAAAGTATTGGTAAAATCCAATCGCAGGCTTGGAAACAAACTCACACCTTTGTGTGAAGAAAGAGCAGTGGAAACTGACCTGGGAACCACAGTTCTCATTAAGGGGAGGGTGGTCCACAAGGACAACCTTAGGTAGAGCTTCCCATTTTACCTTTTATTTTTATTGTGCCATTTGGCATTTTTTTTTCTTTTATATTAAGTTGCTAAAGATCTAAGTTTAAGCCACTCGGCACCCCACTCTAGATAAGTTCGGTGATGGGTTGTTCAATGTCTTTTTTTCTCTTTCGTCTTCTTCTTCTTAAAAAAAAGGAGTAATTTCTACTCCACATGTTTGGGGTTCTGGTATTGCTTATACTCACGACGACTTCGGCACGTGTCACCGACTACTCGCACGCTAGATACATTCCAATCGTTGACGGCCAGGTCTTTGTATGGGATGAGTTCGCTTTCGTCCGACATTCAGCGAACATATCTGAATATGATCGCATGGTGGACGAGACGGCGAGGCTGTGTGACCTGTTTCCACAGTCACATATGAAAAAACTTCTGAATGTGGATGCAGAACATCTCAGGGATATGTTGGAGGGCACACACCACAGAATCTCTAGGAGTCTAGATTTTCTGGGTTCAATTTTAAAGGTGGTTGCAGGCACTCCCGACGCCAAGGACTTAGAGAGAATAAGTGTTAATGAAGCCCAATTAATCAATTCAAACAATAGGCAGGTGCAGATAAACACTAGAGTCCAGGATCTTATTAACCAACTCACCCTCACAGTTAACCACATATTGAAGGCTGAAAAAAATAGGCAAATTGATTCCGACCATTTATACGAAACACTTTTGGCCAGAAACAGAATGTTGTCAATGGAGTTGCGGAACTTAATGCTCGCCATAACATTAGCTAAAATTAACGTGGTTAGTCCAAACATCTTAGATCACGCGGACTTAAAATCTGTTTGGTTTGAAGAGCCCACAGAAATTTCCATTGCCGACCTAATGTCCGTTTCGTACGTTAAGGTTTTACAATCCACAAACATAATAAATTTTATAATGTCATTTCCAAAAGTTAAATACACCTGCGATAAAATTACAATCTACCCAGTTGCTCACGAAAGCCATGTGCTGCGAATGGAGAACAACATCGTTGCCGAATGCCAGGGTCAAATCTACGCGCTGAAGAATTGCACAGCCACCGCAAGAACGACATTTTGTCAACGATAACAGTCAGCTCATGCGCCAAGGAACTTCTTGCTGGCGGCGAAGCCCATTGCGAAAAGCAGCCAAGCAACCTAGACGCAGTCACATGGGTTGACGACGGAATAATCATCATCAACGATAGAGTGGCGTCGGTGTGCGTAGATAACGCCACCCAGTCCTGGGTGTGTGGCACACTATTAATCACTTTCAATAATTGGGTCACCATAAACGGAACAAGGTACATCATCCGCAACCACGTCCAGAACCGGTTCCCAGGCATCGCAGCGTCCCCTCTGTTATACGTCACAGGTCATCAGGACATTCTCAGTCTCCGTTACCTTCATCGATTAAATGAACGCAATTTGGAGACAATACAATATAATACTCGCAGAGCGCGACCGAGAGAAAACTTCTTTTTCGGTAAACGGAGGGAAGTATGAATTCTGTCCACTTCCTTTTGGCCTGAAAAATGCAGCCAGCATTTTCCAAAGGGCGATTGATGACATAATGCGAGAACAGATCGGAAAGTCATGTTACGTCTATGTCGATGACGTCATCGTCTTCTCGAAAGATGAAGAATCCCATGTCAGACATTTTGACTGGGTGTTGAAGAGCTTGTATGAAGCAAATATGAGGGTATCTGAGGAAAAATCTCGCTTTTTTAAGAAAATGTACATTTCCTTGGATTTGTTGTCACTAGTAACGGTGCTACAACGGACCCAGACAAGGTTAAGGGCATTCAGGACTTCCCAGAGCCCAAGACATTTTTTGAGGTCAGATCGTTCCTGGGACTCGCAAGTTATTATAGATGCCTTATTAAAGATTTTGCATCGATAGCGAAACCCTTCTCCGACATCCTTAAGGGTGAAAATGAGTCGGTCAGCAAACATAGATTACGAAAAATTCCAGTCGAATTTTCTGATCACCAGCGCAGTACTTTTCAGAAGCTGCGGAACATATTGGCATCCGAGGATGTCTTGCTTCGAGATCCTGACTTTAAGAAGCCAACATATTCACAGACCACCAGCCACTGGCCTTCGCCGTGTCTGATTCTAAACCAAACGCTAAAATCAAGCGGTGGAAAGCACGCTTTGACGAGTCTAACGCTCGCATTTTCTACAAACCAGGAAAAGAGAATCTAGTTGCCGATGCCTTGTCCAGGCAACAGCTCAACGCTTTAAGCCAGCAAGATGCTGACTCATGCATCGCAACAGCTCTTACACCATTGAGTCTACAGATAAGACCTTGAACTGTTTCCAGAACCAGATAATTCTTGAAGAGGCACGTTTCCCACTAAAGCGTAGCTTTATCCTGCTTGGAACCAAGAGGCGACACTCCCTAAGTTGTACCTGCAGAGAATCACTTCTCGAGGAATTAGTGAAAGTGGTCAAACCTAATGTGGTAAATGCGCTACACTGCGATTTACACACTTTGGCGCTGGTGCAAGACGATTTGGTTCGGAATTTTCCAACTACCAAGTTCTGGCACTGTAAAAATCGTGTTGTGGACATTTTCAGTGTTAGTGAGAGAAGAGAAATTCTCATCACAGAACACAAAAAAGCCCACAGAGCAGCTCAAAAGAATGTAAAACAGGTCCTCTCAGAGTGCTATTTCCCAAAACTGGCTAAAATGGCCAACGAAATTGTAAAAAACTGCAAGACCTGCGCTAGGGCTAAATACGACAGACAACCTAAGAAAAAGAAATTGGTGAGACACCAATTCCGTCACATGCAGAGGAAATGTTACATGTAGACATCTTCTCAACCGACAAAAAATTTTTTTCGGACTTGCATTGACAAATTTTCAAAATTTGCCATAGTTCAACCAATCCCTTCTAGAACGATAGAGGACTTGAAAGTACCCTTATTACAGCTCATGAATTTCTTCCCGGGAGTCAAAACAATCTACTGCGACAATGAGCCAGCTTTGAACTCCCAGACTATTGGCTCGCTGCTGATGAATAATTATGGAGTCAGTATTTCAAATGCGCCGCCCTTGCATAGTGTTTCCAACGGGAAGGTCGAACGTTTTCATAGTACCCTGGTGGAACTCGCTAGATGTTTAAAATCGACAAAAACATTAGCGACACTGTAGAGCTAATCTCTTTGTCTACAGTGGAGTACAACAAGACAATCCATAAGGTCGCTGATAAACGGCCGGTTGACGTTATCCGTTCGCTCCCAGGCGAATCAGAGACGGAAATTCAAAATAAGCTTAAAAGGGCACAAGACACATTTAGAGCTAGAGAGAATGACTTCCGGCAAAACAGGGTATTTGAGGTTGGCGAGAAAGTATTGGTAAAATCCAATCGCAGGCTTGGAAACAAACTCACACCTTTGTGTGAAGAAAGAGCAGTGGAAACTGACCTGGGAACCACAGTTCTCATTAAGGGGAGGGTGGTCCACAAGGACAACCTTAGGTAGAGCTTCCCATTTTACCTTTTATTTTTATTGTGCCATTTGGCATTTTTTTTTCTTTTATATTAAGTTGCTAAAGATCTAAGTTTAAGCCACTCGGCACCCCACTCTAGATAAGTTCGGTGATGGGTTGTTCAATGTCTTTTTTTCTCTTTCGTCTTCTTCTTCTTAAAAAAAAAGAGTAATTTTTACTCCACATGTCGACGGCCAGGTCTTCGTATGGGATGAGTTCGCTTTCGTCCGACATTTAGCGAACATATCTGAATATGAGCGCATGGTGGACTAGACGGCGAGGCTGTGTGACCTGTTTCCCCAGTCACATATGAAAAAACTTCTGAATGTGCATGCAGAACATCTTAGGGATATGTTGGAGGCCCAGGGCACACACCACAGAATCTCTAGGAGTCCAGATTTTCTGGGTTCAATTTTAAAGGTGGTTGCAGGCACTCCCGACGCCAAGGACTTAGAGAGAATAGGAGCCAAGGAACTTTTCATTGCGAAAAGCAGCCAAGCAACCTAGACGCAGTCACATGGGTTGACGACGGAATAATCATCATCAACGATGGAGTGGCGTCGGTGTGCGTAGATAACGCCACCCAGTCCTGGGTGCGTGGCACACTATTAATCACTTTCAATAATTGGGTCACCATAAACGGGACAAGGTACATCAACCGCAACCACGTCTAGAACCGGTTCCCAGGCATCGCAGCATCCCCTCTGTTAAACGTCACAGGTCATCAGGACATTCTCAGTCTCCGTTACCTTCATCGATTAAATGAACGCAATTTGGAGACAATACAAGAAGTCAGAGACAAAATTGGCAATATCAGCTTGACCAGCAGCCTGTGGCACAGTCATCTGCATCGGCCTCACCTATCGGCGGATCATCAGGAAGAAGGCTGCGGCCCAAAGGATGAACAAGACGATCGCTGAAATAGGGTCGGCCGAGGGCGGCCTTAACTTGAGAGGGGAGTAGTTAACACAAGTTAACGCGACCGGGTTTGACCCCAGCACAGACGCTGACTCAGCTCTGGGCCGGACGTCGTTGCATAGCAGGCCACGCAAGAGGCGCAAGCTAAACGTTTCTGCAGCCGCTATGAATTTGCATTTTGTAATTTCATATTGATACTTTGTAGCTTCATAAGTAATTTTATATTGTCTTTAGCTTTAGTTCTCATTTTGTATGCCTTGTGACACCACTTCCAAGGTTAATAACTCATTCATAACCCGAGCGGTTATGTCTTAAAGAATCAATTATTCAATAAAAAATAATAAAATAAAACGAATAAATAAATTTTATCTAATTTATACAGAAATTCTTGGAGCTTGCACTTGCTGCCGCTAATACAAGGAAAGTGAAAACACGTTTTCGTTAATAATTGTGTGTTTTTAACCGATCTTGATGGGATTATGCACTAAGCTCCGTTCTTTTTATACGCTTTTCTGTTAGTTTTGGTTTTAACACACACAAATTCAAATGTTTCACTAACACTTTTTGGCTTAGCGATAGTCTTTGTTAAAATTTTAAAATTTTATGAATTTTTGGACATAGGTAATAGTTGAAAAAACACTCAATAACACCGCTCGATTCCGAAGTTAACTGTCAACTAAACCAGTGCCTGTCCTTAAAACAGGTTTTCTTTAATAATTGTGTTTCTTAGCCGATCTTGATGGGATTATGCACTTAGCTCCGTTCTTTTTCAACTCTTTTCTGTTAGTTTTGGTTTTAATATACACAGATTCAAATGTTTTACTAACACTTTTTGGCTTAGCCATAGTGTTTGTTAATATATTACAATTTTTTAATTTTTGCACGTAGGTAATAGGTGGAAAAAAGCCAGTGCCTGTCCTGGAAACCTCCAGGAAGTCTTATTTTTAATAATTTTTTCAAACAGTTTTTTGGACTTCCTAGATTTTATGGCATTAAACGGGCGAGATTTCCAAACAAATCTATGAAGATGCAGCTGGTCATAAAATTATCTAAGTGATCAGTCACTTGACCTTCATATTCAAGTGCAGGTGCTTGCCAAGCGTTTACCCTTTCGGCCCAACGGGCTGCTCAATTCAATTCAATTCAATTCCTCGATTTAAACCCAAAATCATAAAAAAGAAGGGCGCCCGTCAGACTCGTGCCAATAATGAAATTTTCTTTTGCGCCCATGATCTGCCTATTCACACACATGTGTGCGTGTGTGTCTGCGTGTAGAGATCGAAATCCAGAAACCCCAAAATCTTTTCAAATTTGCATCGGAGAGGCAAGCAGGCACCAACAGGCACACAAGCGCATAAATGATTCTATTCATATAAAAAATATGCAAGTATGTGTGAATAGCAAGTCCAAAAACTTTTAAATGCACACATGCCAACGGTTAGGTACCCTTTCCAACAATGACGAGCTAAAATGTAAGAATTTCGCATCGACGTGGCGAACCCTTTCATTATTTCATATTACTCGTCCCTTCAAAAAGGAAAAAATGCCTCTGACATTTGCGAAAAATTGAATTTCTGCGCATTTTTGCTTGTACGGTTCGTACACACACTGATGCTGATGAATAATTATGGAGTCAGTATTTTAAATGCGCCGCCCTTGCATAGTGTTTCTAACGGGCAGGTCGAACGTTTTCATAGTACCCTGGTGGAACTCGCTAGATGTTTAAAAATCGACAAAAACATTAGCGACACTGTAGAGCTAATCTTTTTGTCTACAGTGGAGTACAACAAGACAATCCATAAGGTCGCTGATAAACGGCCGGTTGACGTTATCCGTTCGCTCCCAGGCGAATCAGAGACGGAAATTCAAAATAAGCTTAAAAGGGCACAAGACACATTTAGAGCTAGAGAGAATGACTTCCGGCAAAACAGGGTATTTGAGGTTGGCGAGAAAGTATTGGTAAAATCCAATCGCAGGCTTGGAAACAAACTCACACCTTTGTGTGAAGAAAGAGCAGTGGAAACTGACCTGGGAACCACAGTTCTCATTAAGGGGAGGGTGGTCCACAAGGACAACCTTAGGTAGAGCTTCCCATTTTACCTTTTATTTTTATTGTGCCATTTGGCATTTTTGGGTTTGGGTTTGGGTTTCTGGTATTGCTTATACTCACGACGACTTCGGCACGTGTCACCGACTACTCGCACGCTATATACATTTCAATCGTCGACGGCCAGGTCTTTGTATGGGATGAGTTCGCTTTCGTCCGACATTTAGCGAACATATCTGAATATGAGCGCATGGTGGACTAGACGGCGAGGCTGTGTGACCTGTTTCCACAGTCACATATGAAAAAACTTCTGAATGTGCATGCAGAACATCTCAGGGATATGTTGGAGGCCCTGGGCACACACCACAGAATCTCTAGGAGTCCAGATTTTGTGGGTTCAATTTTAAAGGTGGTTGCAGGCACTCCCGACGCCAAGGACTTAGAGAGAATAGGAGCCAAGGAACTTTTCATTGCGAAAAGCAGCCAAGCAACCTAGACGCAGTCACATGGGTTGACGACGGAATAATCATCATCAACGATGGAGTGGCGTCGGTGTGCGTAGATAACGCCACCCAGTCCTGGGTGCGTGGCACACTATTAATCACTTTCAATAATTGGGTCACCATAAACGGGACAAGGTACATCAACCGCAACCACGTCTAGAACCGGTTCCCAGGCATCGCAGCATCCCCTCTGTTAAACGTCACAGGTCATCAGGACATTCTCAGTCTCCGTTACCTTCATCGATTAAATGAACGCAATTTGGAGACAATACAAGAAGTCAGAGACAAAATTGGCAATATCAGCTTGACCAGCAGCCTGTGGCACAGTCATCTGCATCGGCCTCACCTATCGGCGGATCATCAGGAAGAAGGCTGCGGCCCAAAGGATGAACAAGACGATCGCTGAAATAGGGTCGGCCGAGGGCGGCCTTAACTTGAGAGGGGAGTAGTTAACACAAGTTAACGCGACCGGGTTTGACCCCAGCACAGACGCTGACTCAGCTCTGGGCCGGACGTCGTTGCATAGCAGGCCACGCAAGAGGCGCAAGCTAAACGTTTCTGCAGCCGCTATGAATTTGCATTTTGTAATTTCATATTGATACTTTGTAGCTTCATAAGTAATTTTATATTGTCTTTAGCTTTAGTTCTCATTTTGTATGCCTTGTGACACCACTTCCAAGGTTAATAACTCATTCATAACCCGAGCGGTTATGTCTTAAAGAATCAATTATTCAATAAAAAATAATAAAATAAAACGAATAATTAACTTATATCTAATTTATACAAAAATTCTTGGAGCTTACACTTGCTGCCCCGCTGATACAAGGAAAGTGAAAACACGTTTTCGTTAATAATTGTGTGTTCTTAACCGATCTTGATGGGATTATGCACTAAGCTCAGTTCTTTTTATACGTTTTTTTGTTAGTTTTGGTTTTAATACACACAGATTCAAATGTTTCACTAACACTTTTTCGCTCAGCCATAGTCTTTGTTAATAAATTAAAATTTTTTTAATTTTTGCACGTAGGTAATAGTTGAAAAAAACACTCAATCACACCGCTCGTTTCGGTTGTTAACTGTCAACTAAACCAGTGCCTGTCCTTAAAACACGATTTCTTTACTAATTGTATCTTGATGGGATTATACACTTAGGTCCGTTCTTTTTCCACTCTTTTCTGTAAGTTTTCATTTTAATTCACAGAGATTCAAATTTTTCACTTATGCATCGCAACTGCTCTTACACCATTGAATCCACAGATGTAATGTTCAATGCTACTAAACGTTTTCTTGTGTCGATCCTTAACAAAGCTTAAAAGAAATCTTAGTAAAAGGATCCACATGGAAAGAGGTGGTCACGCGGTAAAGTCGGAGGGCGAATGGCCTCAGTATATTTGGTCGCGAGAAAACAAACACCGGTGGCCCATCAATATCCACACCAATCCTTACTACAGTCTTTCCGGTAGACCTTAGGTGCACAGCGGAGGTCGGGACCCTTTGATACCCTAGCTCTTCCGGGTTTGGGGTGGGGTTGCTGTGTCCTGAGACCGTCGCTACATAAACTTAATTATTATACTTCCATAAACATACCAAAAAGTGGACAAGAAGAAAACCAAAACCTAACTTACAGCGTATTAACTGTATACATCACCATGTTGGTGAGGCTCCTTACAGCCAAACAACTGTCTGATTGTTGAAGGATCTGAGATGAAGGGCGATCCTGGCGATCTTTTACCCACCCAACCATGAATCTCTCATGCCAGTTTACGAGAGACTCCCTAAAGTAAACTGATCTATAACATTAGTTCAATATGCCTCCCCTCATTAACGATACTTAAACTTTCATTTTGAATTACAATAATTTATATGCTTCATTTATTCTCTCTTTAAAGTTTAACATTCTTTGTAATTTTGGACATTCGTTATAGCTAGATGCGATTTGCAAATGAATTCTTCAGAATGATTTAATTATTAACGGAAGATATATATTTAATTTCCTTGTTTGTTTGCGTTTCTAAGCCAGGTCATAAAAAAACTACTATCTTTACGTATAGTTCCTTAATTAAACTGATTATTACTATTATTTTCTCATATGATGATAACTACAAAAAAAAACGTATCGATGCTGTAAAACGTGCATTGGGATACGTATATATATATTGACCTAGCATCTTGGTCAAAGTTCGAGCAAAAATCATAACATCATTTTAACAAATTCAAAATTAACAAACTAGTGGCCGCACACTTTTAGTAAGAACGGTCTCAAAGCAAATCAGCAGTTTATACTACGATTCTCCGCGTCAAGCTTTCGAGTTATGCAAGGGGTCGAAGCATCCAAAAGCTCATTGTGAGCATAAACGATTACTAGTTACCGATCCACTGTTCTTTTATTACGTTACTTTATATGTGCATAAATGAATGCATAATCAACTTACAAACAGAAAACGTGTTTGAAAGCTCTCTCGCTTGTAAGCATTGTGCAAGCTCGATCGGCACCTGCACACTCACTTATCTGAAAGCTATATGTATGCAGATACGACGACGCAATGAGAAAGCTTTCAGAACGCTGACACGCTCACAGATGTAAAAGAGGGAGAAGGAAGTATGGTGACTTACATGCAACTGCGGTGAAAGGCCTTCCAACGCTGGAGACGGTGTTGTACCCTTTAGTTTATGAGTACTGGGTTGCTATGGTATGGAACTTCTTGTTCCTTTTTTTTTTTTTTTTTTTTTTTAATCACTTGAGCACTAAAAGTTTGTTGATTATTTATGCATATTTTCTTTTAGAATTTGTGTTTGTTATATTTATATATACCAAGTTTTTTTATTATATTTTAGTTTTGTTCTCTGCGTGAGAATATATGTATGTGCTTTTTGCGGTCGGTAAAAAGGGTATAATGTGTTTGTGCAAATGTATGTAACAGGCAGAAGGAAGCATCTCCGACCCCATAAAGTATATATATTCTTGATCAGCATCAACAGCCGAGTCGATTTAGCCATGTCCGTCTGTCTGTCCGTCCGTCCGTCTGTCCGTTTGTATGAACGCAAGGATCTCAGAACCTACAAGAGCTAGAGTTTAGTGTGTTTATGCCTTAAAAGAACGCCCTATATACAAATGTAAAGTATGCGGCTCTTTGTTGCATATAATAAGAATTAAACATTAAACAAGCCCAGAGCCACTTTATATATTGGCTCTGGGTCATATTACGCAGCGCGGTTCACTAGCCTCTCTAGCTGACCGTTTATGCTAACGCTGCATATCCCATGCTCCGTCTGAGCGCATTCCATGAGCAACATATATACGCTCACTAACACAGGCATATGCAAGCTATTCACTCTCCCTCTCTTTGTAGCTGTTAACCTATAACAGCATAAGTATATTCATGTATCCATAGGCTAAGTGCATTATATTGACTCTGAATAAAATCATTCTTATACATATATATATAATTAGATTTTTCTTTATTTGCTGTGAGTTTGAGTCTTATAAAAACCGCACACAGCTCTAACGGTTAAATTGAACTAAATACAAGGCGAAATTTCACGACAAGTTCATTTATTGAAGATCAACTTAAGATTAAAATTCTGTAGAACTTATTATGCTTATTTATGCTGAGAAGCTTATTTCTACGTAAAGACGCGCAGCTGCAATAATCTGACTGAGGTGTCTATTGCTTTGTGTAACTGTACAAGTGCAGCTGCAATTATCTAGTAAGGTGTTTATTGCTTTGCTTATCTGTTTGGATGCAGCTGCAATTATCTGAATAATGTTTTATAGCTTTTGCAGGCGATAAGCGCTTGCAGATTCGCAGCTGCAATTATGCTACCTTCTGATGATGATTTATGAACATCGGTGATGTTTGAGCTCAAATCAGCACCATTTGTAAATTTATAAGACTTTAGAATTCGTACATATGAATTAGCTTACATTCTACAAGCAAGTATACCGTTCCTTGCAAAAATCATTGTAAGAAAAACATGATCAGCTAATATTTCTTTTTTCTCAGCTTGAAAAAGATTACTTGGTGTAGCTCTGAAATGCACGTCTGCTTCGTAGTGCCGCCAAAAAAAAACAAAGATAATCACGCCACGCGCTTTGGTTTGGTCTCAGCATCGGTATACAAAAAAAGCTCTCCAATCAACGGGATCCTTCCAATGCTTTTGACATCTAACGTTGCCACATCACCCGATTTACAATTTTCTCTTACAAGATAAGGTTGCCACTTAAATGTAAATTATTAAGAATCAGCTGACACTTTCTGACTACGTTAAAATAAACAAACATTATTCCTAGTATATATAATTTGTTGTAAGCCAAGTTAAAGAAATATTAGCTGATCATGTTTTTCTTACAATGATTTTTGCAAGGAACGGTATACTTTTGCAAGGCAGCCGTAACATATCTCTATATATAAAACTGTTTGCCCTGACTGGCTGACTGACTGACTGATTGGTGATCAACGCACAGCCCATACCGTAAGAGCTAAGAAGCTGAAATTTTCATTGTAGTTACCTTATGTGATGTAGGTGCACGTTAAGACGGGGTTTTAACTCGCAAGTGTGGAAAAATCGCGAAAAACGTTTGTATGTAACTTTTTTGTTTACCATCCGATCGGCCTCAAACTTATTTTCAAAGATCTTTGTTCAAATTCATTTGAGGGGTGTTTCACACTTTTCGAAAAATCCGTTCCTCCTTGGTGGAAATGGAGGTCAAAGATTTGGTGGGTGACGTTTCGCGCTCAAATTCGTTTCCAAAGATCTATAAGAAAAATCATTAGAGACATGTTTCACACTTTTCGCAGAATCCAAATTTTTTTGGGTGGAATGCGACTCAAAGATTTTTTGTGCGAAGTTTTAAGTTGGCCCGATTTGTTTCAAACTTATTTTCAAAGCTCTACATAATAACTTAATGAATACGTATTTCAGCGATTTGGGAAATTCCACCCGCAACAGTGGTAAATTGGCGGAAAACGGTTGTATGAAAGTTTTTTGTTTACCATCCGATCGGCCCCAAACTTATTTTCAAAGATCTATGTTCAAATTCATTTGAGGGGTGTATCACACTTTATGAAAAATCCGTTCCTCCTTGGTGCAAATGGGGGTCGAAGATTTGGTGGATGACGTTTTGTGCTCAAATTTATTTCCAAAGATCTATAAGAACAATCATTTGAGACGTGTTTCACATTTTTCGCAAAATCTAAACTCCTTCATTTCAAAGACTTTTTTGGTGAATTTTAAGTTTTGTCCGATTTGCATAAAAGTTGTTTGATTCCCGTCCGATCAGTTTCAAAATCATTTTCAAAGCTTTTTAACAACATTGATTTTATAACATACGTGCCACGGGCAAGGCCGGGTTATACCTGCTAGTATTATATATATTATATAAAAAATTAAAAAAATAGAAATAACTCAATGGATAAACAATATTTTTTGGCTGACCTTTTATCTTAACTAAAATTAAATTTGGTGTAATTTTGGTAAAACAACTTCGCCTATAAAAAATTTCATTACCAAACACGTCTGATTGCATTAATAGCCCACAAAATATTCACACATTTCAATTGCTCTGACAAGTTAAGTTGCTTGTATGCACAAAAAGGGAATTCACCTAATATTGTGATATAAACATATGAAAACAAGTGAGAGATTCTAGTCGGGAGCTCCCGACTAGGGGATACCCTGAGCCCTCTTATTCTTATATATACCAAATGCAGCTCGCGCTACGCGCGACTTTAACACTTTAAATGACGAAGAAAATAAACTCAGCAAAATAGAAACAATTCTTTACATTTACAATCACAAAACAAAACATGACACAACTGGACAAACTCCTGCACACATTTTCTTATATGCCGGACAACCAAATTTAGATACCCAAGGAAAAAAAGAAAAAATAATAAATAAAATTAACGGTGACCGACAAGAATACGAAGTTGATACTAGATATCGAAAAGGACCATTACAAAAAGGAAAATTAGAAAACCCTTTTAAAGCTAATAAAAACGTTGAACAAACAGACCCAGACCATTATCAAATTACTAACAGAAATATAATTACACGCTACTATAAAACACAATTTAAAAAACGAAAGAAATTTAATCAAATCTCAATACCACAGGTCTATTAAATACAATAGTGATGTTAGTTCTATTAATCACCACATGAAAATAAATTAAAATAATTAATTTGACAACAATTAACAGTACAACTAACTGCAATAGAACACCGGAATAACCCTACACCAAGAAAATAGACAGAAACAAGGACTGTTTAACATAATAGGCTCAGTATAAAAATATCTTTTTGGCACACTCGACGAAAATCATCGAGTGGAATTCCAAAAAAATTTAGAGACCGTTGCACAAAATTCGATTAGATTCATGAGCTAAATGACGTAATACGAATGATGAAATGCAAACAATAAAAAAATGTATACCAATTTGTAACTTTATACCAATACAAACAACAGAAATGATTGTAACTAGAAACTTAAGTCAAATTGTCAAAAAAAAAAAAACAAAAAAAAAATAAAAAAAAAAATAGAAATAGATTTCACACCTCTATACGCACCTCTTGAATTAACAAAAATAAATATCACAACACCATTGTTCATATAATTTACCAAAATAACTAATTATATTATACTTATACCTACCATATGTAAAATTAAATCCAATTAAAAATTTTTAAAATGATGCAAACCAAGGTGCAAAACCACAAAATGTAATGTTAACCAAACAACACTACCTGTATTGTACTAATAAGTCCCTGCTTAGGCATAGACTTCTCTATAAGGGAAGGGAAGTGGCATATTCGCACATATGCACAGTTATAGGGACAAATATAAGAAGGTAGCATAATTGCAGCTGCGAATCTGCAAGCGCTTATCGCCTGCAAAAGCTATAAAACATTATTCAGATAATTGCAGCTGCATCCAAACAGATAAGCAAAGCAATAAACACCTTACTAGATAATTGCAGCTGCACTTGTACAGTTACACAAAGCAATAGACACCTCAGTCAGATTATTGCAGCTGCGCGTCTTTACGTAGAAATAAGCTTCTCAGCATAAATAAGCATAATAAGTTCTACAGAATTTTAATCTTAAGTTGATCTTCAATAAATGAACTTGTCGTGAAATTTCGCCTTGTATTTAGTTCAATTTAACCGTTAGAGCTGTGCGCGGTTTTTATAAGACTCAAACTCACAGCAAATAAAGAAAAATCTAATTATATATATATGTATAAGAATGATTTTATTCAGAGTCAATATAATGCACTTAGCCTATGGATACATGAATATACTTATGCTGTTATAGGTTAACAGCTACAAAGAGAGGGAGAGTGAATAGCTTGCATATGCCTGTGTTAGTGAGCGTATATATGTTGCTCATGGAATGCGCTCAGACGGAGCATGGGATATGCAGCGTTAGCATAAACGGTCAGCTAGAGAGGCTAGTGAACCGCGCTGCGTAATATGACCCAGAGCCAATATATAAAGTGGCTCTGGGCTTGTTTAATGTTTAATTCTTATTATATGCAACAAAGAGCCGCATACTTTACATTTGTATATAGGGCGTTCTTTTAAGGCATAAACACACTAAACTCTAGCTCTTGTAGGTTCTGAGATCCTTGCGTTCATACAAACGGACAGACGGACGGACGGACAGACAGACGGACATGGCTAAATCGACTCGGCTGTTGATGCTGATCAAGAATATATATACTTTATGGGGTCGGAGATGCTTCCTTCTGCCTGTTACATACATTTGCACAAACACATTATACCCTTTTTACCGACCGCAAAAAGCACATATATTCTCACGCAGAGAACAAAACTAAAATATAATAAAAAAACTTGGTATATATAAATATAACAAACACAAATTCTAAAAGAAAATATGCATAAATAATCAACAAACTTTTAGTGCTCAAGTGATTAAAAAAAAAAAAAAAAAAAAAAAAAGGAACAAGAAGTTCCATACCATAGCAACCCAGTACTCATAAACTAAAGGGTACAACACCGTCTCCAGCGTTGGAAGGCCTTTCACCGCAGTTGCATGTAAGTCACCATACTTCCTTCTCCCTCTTTTACATCTGTGAGCGTGTCAGCGTTCTGAAAGCTTTCTCATTGCGTCGTCGTATCTGCATACATATAGCTTTCAGATAAGTGAGTGTGCAGGTGCCGATCGAGCTTGCACAATGCTTACAAGCGAGAGAGCTTTCAAACACGTTTTCTGTTTGTAAGTTGATTATGCATTCATTTATGCACATATAAAGTAACGTAATAAAAGAACAGTGGATCGGTAACTAGTAATCGTTTATGCTCACAATGAGCTTATGGATGCTTCGACCCCTTGCATAAGCCTTGTGGAAAATATAGCGGCTAATTTGCAATCGCCTAGAATGCAAGCTTGCTGAAGTTCGTGGGCTGTCTGAACGTCAATTTGGCTTCAGGAATCACAGGAGCACCACGGATGCCATCAGGGCCGTGACTGAACTAGCAGAAGGCGCAATCCAAGGAACAAGATGGGCAGGTGGCACCAAACAGTACTGCCTAGTCTGTACTTTGGATGTCAAGAACGCGTTCAACTCAGCGAATTGGACGAGAATCCTAGAAGCACTAACAGCCAGACACATCCCGAGCCAGTTAATACAGCTAGTGATTAGCTACTTCCAGGACAGAGTGCTAATTTACGACACTAAAGACGGTCAGCGACAGTACACGGTAACTGGAGGCGTTCCCCAGGGCTCTGTTCTCGGGCCGCTACTGTGGAACGTCATGTACGATGGAGTACTGCGCCTTTGCCTACCAGAGGGCAACACAATCATTGGGTTCGCCGATGACATCGCTGTAGTGACTGTGGCGAAGAAACTCGACGAGGTTACTCTTAGCAGCAGCGCGGCTATCGACAGGATAATTGAGTGGCTATCCCAGAACGGACTCGCGCTAGCGGAGCAGAAGTCGGAGGCAGTTTTAATAAGTAGCAGAAAGATAGTTGAGACGGCCTCGTTGCGCGTTGGCAGTGCTATCATTAAGTCCAAGCCCGCCATCAAATACCTGGGCGTCATGATAGACCACAGACTGTCGTATAAACAGCACTTGGAGTATATTAGCCACAAAGCGGCCAGAGTTACAACAGCCATAAGCCGAATGATGGCGAACACCAAAGGCCCAAGGCAGAGGAGCAGAAGGCTAATCGCTGGTGTGGTGACATCCACAATCCTCTACGGATCTAAAATATGGGCCCCCGCAATTGAGGTTGCATCTTACAGCCGAGGATGCAAGGCCGCATATCGTCGATGTGCATTGCGTGTAGCCACCTGCTTCCGCACAGTATCGGAAGACGCGGCCTTAGTGCTGGCAGGCATGATCCCACTCGGCCTGATGGCGGCCGAAAGGCAAAGCGGGGCAACCACCAACAGGCAACTGAGGGACAGCACCATCGAACAATGGCAAAACAAATGGGATGGGAGCTCAAATGGTAGATGGACCCACAGATTGATGCCAAACCTGAAGCCTTGGCTACAGCGGCGACACGGCGAGGTAGACCACTACCTTGCCCAAATATTGACTGGGCATGGCTGTTTTAAGGCGTACCTGCACAGGTTTAAACATGAGGACGACCCCTTTTGCGAGCACTGCGGGCACGGTGTGGTTGAGGGCGCGGAGCACGCATTGTTCTACTGCCCACTCCATAGACGCGAACGAAAAAAAGCGACGGCGGGCAGAAATGATTTGTCCCCGGAGAATCTCGTGGCGCGGATGATGGCCACTGAAAATGGATGGACAGCCATTGCTACCATGTCATCGGCTATAATCAAGGAGCTGCGACGACGGGAGAGGATCCGACGCGGCATCGACTGATGAGCGGCTGATATACAGCTGTACCCCGCCCTGCGAAGTAGTACTTTGCGGTTGTCCCGCAGGAGCGGGACTCTTTCTTTCTACTCTCCATAAACTATCCTGTCTTTCTCTGATTGTCCTATTTTCCTCTCTTGTATACATCCTAAAATGTAAAACATGTTTTTCTTTTCACAATAAAATAAAAAAAAAAAAAATATATATAGAGCGCGTTGATCGATAGATTGGCATTACAAGTTTATCGATTACATAGCAATAGTTTCTTCTGTAGTAGAATGCAACATTTACAGGTTTTTTTGTTGTTATTATGTGTTTTTTTTTTTCTCTTTTGCTTTAAAAGTAAGCAACATATTTTTTTGTTTTATTTGGTTTTGTTTTTCGTGTTCCTTTTTTTTTTTAAATTTTTAGTTGTTTGACATGTAGCTTCTAGAATAGTATATGTATGTATATATTTTAAGTATCTTTCATTTTATAGCTATCGCCACCTCCCCGCTACCACCAAAAAGCTATAAATCATGTTAGTAAGCCAACTTGTATTGCCTTTCTAATTAAGCCACAATTTAAATGCAATTGTCATTTTGAGAATACACGAATATTTTATAGTACAATAAGATATACCACTGAAAATTTCATCAAGATCGGTTAAGAAACACGAAAGAAAATGTGTTTTGGCCTGCGAACCCGTGCAGCAGCAAGCGCAAATTCCAAGAATTTCTGTACATGTACACACACACATTCATGCGCGACTTCTTTGAATTCAGTCAACATCATTGCAATTGCGATTGTTTTTTTTTTTTGTCTGTGCTGCTATTTTAATTCGCTTTTTTCTCATTAAGCCTTAATTATTGGTGTGGCTATTGAGTAGAGGCGGCGGAAAGTAGCGCGGTCAGTTACGAGTTCGAACCCTGCCGAGGAAGCAATTTTTTTTTTTTTTTGTCTAATGTGGCTGCTGCGTAGAGGCGGCAGCAAGTAATGCGGTCAGTTGCGAGTTCGAACCCTGCCAAGTGAACTTTTTTTTTTTTAGTTTATCTTTATTACTACTAAAGCAATGAGCGCGTAGCGCGAGCTGCATTTGGTATATATAAGAATAAGAGGGCTCAGGGTATCCCCTAGTCGGGAGCTCCCGACTAGAATCTCTCACTTGTTTTCTTTTTGAAACTTTGCAGAAGTCCCTCTTTCTGTTGCACGCAGCTCATATGTCAAAACCAGCTGGATCGGACCACTATATCATATAGCTGCCATAGGAACGATCGGTCGAAAAGTAGGTTCTTGTATGAAAAAAATTTTGGTTTATAAAGTTATCTTTACTAAACTTGGTATTTATTAGTTTTACTACGTTCCCCATATATATGCAAAATCCTATTAAGATCGGACAACTATATCATATAGCTGCCATAGGAACGATCGGTCGAAAATTAAGTTTTTGTATGGAAAATGTTTATGTTTTTCAAGATATCTTGACCAAACTCGGTACTTATTAGTTTTACTAAGCTCCCCATATATATGCAAAATTCTATTCAGATCGGGCAACTATATCATATAGCTGCCATAGGAACAATCGGTCGAAAATTAAGTTTTTGTATGGAAAATGTTTATGTTTTTCAAGATATCTTGACCAAACTCGGTACTTATTAGTTTTACTAAGCTCCCCATATATATGCAAAATCCTATTAAGATCGGACTACTATATCATATAGCTGCCATAGGAACGATCGGTCGAAAATTATGCTGTTGTATGGAATTTTTTTGTTTTTGAAGATATCTTGACCAAACTCGGCATTTATTAGTTTTACTATGCTCCCTCCACTTATGCAAAATCTTATTCACATCGGGCTACTATATCATATAGCTGCCATAGAAACGATCGGTCGAAAATTAAGTTGTTGTACGGAAACCTGTTTTGTTTTTCATGATATCTTAACCATACTCGGCATCAACTATTTTCCCTGTGCTTCTTAGATACGGGCAAAGCACTATAAGCATTTTGAAAAGGTTGGGTCTGCAAGGGTATTAAATCTTCGGTGTGCCGAAGATAGCACTTCTTTCTCGTTTTTGTAAAGTTCAAATTTGTGTTTTTTCTTATTCTCTTTGTGTGCTGAGCGACTGCCAATAGCTTCCTTAGTGTTAACAATGCTCGTTTTAGTTTATCTTTATTACTACTAAAGCAATTAGCGCGTAGCGCGAGCTGCATTTGGTGTATATAAGAATAAGAGGGTTCAGGGTATCCCCTAGTTGGGAACTCCCGACTAAAACCTCTTACTTGTTTTCATATGTTTATATCACAATATTAGGTGAATTCCCTTTTTGTGCATACAAGCAACTTAACTTGTCAGAGCAATTGAAATGTGTGAATATTTTGTGGGCTATTAATGCAATCAGACGTGTTTGGTAATGAAATTTTTTATAGGCGAAGTTGTTTTTCCAAAATTACACCAAATTTAATTTTAGTTAAGATAAAAGGTCAGCCAAAAAATATTGTTTATCCATTGAGTTATTTCTATTTTTTTAATTTTTTATATAATATATATAATACTAGCAGGTATAACCCGGCCTTGCCCGTGGCACGTATGTTATAAAATCAATGTTTTTAAAAAGCTTTGAAAATGATTTTGAAACTGATCGGACGGGAATCAAACAACTTTTATGCAAATCGGACAAAACTTAAAATTCACCAAAAAAGTCTTTGAAATGAAGGAGTTTAGATTTTGCGAAAAATGTGAAACACGTCTCAAATGATTTTTCTTATAGATCTTTGGAAATAAATTTGAGCACAAAACGTCATCCACCAAATCTTCGACCCCCATTTGCACCAAGGAGGAACGGATTTTTCATAAAGTGTGATACACCCCTCAAATGAATTTGAACATAGATCTTTGAAAATAAGTTTGGGGCCGATCGGATGGTAAACAAAAAACTTTCATACAACCGTTTTCCGCCAATTTACCACTGTTGCGGGTGGAATTTCCCAAATCGCTGAAATACGTATTCATTAAGTTATTATGTAGAGCTTTGAAAATAAGTTTGAAACAAATCGGGCCAACTTAAAACTTCGCACAAAAAATCTTTGAGTCGCATTCCACCCAAAAAAATTTGGATTCTGCGAAAAGTGTGAAACATGTCTCTAATGATTTTTCTTATAGATCTTTGGAAACGAATTTGAGCGCGAAACGTCACCCACCAAATCTTTGACCTCCATTTCCACCAAGGAGGAACGGATTTTTCGAAAAGTGTGAAACACCCCTCAAATGAATTTGAACAAAGATCTTTGAAAATAAGTTTGAGGCCGATCGGATGGTAAACAAAAAAGTTACATACAAACGTTTTTCGCGATTTTTCCACACTTGCGAGTTAAAACCCCGTCTTAACGTGCACCTACATCACATAAGGTAACTACAATGAAAATTTCAGGTTCTTAGCTCTTACGGTATGGGCTGTGCGTTGATCACCAATCAGTCAGTCAGTCAGCCAGTCAGGGCAAACAATTTTATATATAGAGATATGTTACGGCTGCCTTGCAAAAGTATACCGTTCCTTGCAAAAAACATTGTAAGAAAAACTTGCTTTAACTTGGCTTAACTTGGCTTACAACAAATTATATATACTAGGAATAATGTTTGTTTATTTTAACGTAGTCAGAAAGTGTCAGCTGATTCTTAATAATTTACATTTAAGTGGCAACCTTATCTTGTAAGAGAAAATTGTAAATCGGGTGATGTGGCAACGTTAGATGTCAAAAGCATTGGAAGGATCCCGTTGATTGGAGAGCTTTTTTTGTATACCGATGCTGAGACCAAACCAAAGCGCGTGGCGTGATTATCTTTGTTTTTTTTTGGCGGCACTACGAAGCAGACGTGCATTTCAGAGCTACACCAAGTAATCTTTTTCAAGCTGAGCGGTCGTCTAAAGACATGTGGAAGAAATTTACCACCAACCGAATACTGATCAGTAGGCCAATATAACAGCCGGCGCAGTTTAGGCCGTGTGGCCATAGCCACGGGTGTGAAGTCCACCTCGAGGGTCTGCCATCACGAGTGTGGAATTCTAGAAGAACTCTCTCTATCCACGGAAATCCGAAAATTTCGAAGGAATGCTGTTGGCATAAGCTTCGACGGCCAGAGTAACAGCTTAAATTTCACTGTGAAAGGAGCAACAAGCACGCATGGCCCCGCATATAGCCACAATGCTCATACATATATAGAATTTTAGTGACCACGAGTGCTTTTACATAACCTATATCTCCGGAACGCCCATGTGAAAAGGCACCCTGCCAAGCCATCTACATATATATAAGCAGCAGCCCTGCCTTCGTTATGAAATCTGCTAAAGAAAACTAACAGCGACTTCAAATTAAGATCTTCGCAAATCCAAATTATTAATGGTGCAGCGTGGACCGACCAGACAGTAGATCCAGAGGAACGAATGACGTGGTGAAGTTTTAATTGGAGCGCTGAACTAGAATTATTCCTAGTATATATAATTTGTTGTAAGCCAAGTTAAAGAAATATTAGCTGATCATGTTTTTCTTACAATGATTTTTGCAAGGAACGGTATACTTGCTTGTAGAATGTAAGCTAATTCATATGTACGAATTCTAAAGTCTTATTCATTTACAAATGGTGCTGATTTGAGCTCAAACATCACTTTCATAAATCATCGTTCACCGACATCATTTAAAATTCATACTTCATCATGTGTAAAACGCTATATTCGCACGTATCGTATCCTCAATGAGCAAAAACAAGTTAATTAAAGACATGATCAAGATAGCATGCTCTTCTAGCATATAAAGTTTCAAAACTTTAAAAATCAGTTCGTTTGTGAAATAAAACATATATTGTTAAATATAATAGTCTGTATAAGCGTTGATATAATGATCCAGAACAAGATCATTAATATTTCATTAAATGTATCAATAATATAATGATATTCACTTTGATGTAAATCTCATTTGAGGCATGCAGATGTGGAAGTATAAAGGCATAGTAGGAGTTTAAAATGTAACTAAATAGCACTAAAAGGGACAATCTCATATATTTTTACACACGAAGATTGTCATGGCGTTGCTTTGATCAGAGCAATTTATAGGGAGGGAAAAATAAGTGTGGAGCCTCAGTTATGCCATCCAACTGAGCCAAAAACTATCGTGAACGATAACGTCTGTTCAGTTAGTACCGCTTTATAAGCACCAGTCTTGACACGTGTATTTGTTATTTATTGTTTCGGTAGCACTAGCATTCTTAGGCTATGAGTTTTGTTAGTTTCAAGATCCCACACCCCATCCGGCGAGCTAAGCAACGCAACCAGACGTGTCAAGCAGGAAACGAACACTCATAAAAATAGAGCATCAATAATCAATAATGCACTATTCTAGCCGTCTACAGCCACCAGCGTTACAATAAATATGGCGACCAACGAAATGGCCAAAAGAGAGTCTGTTTTAGGCAATGTCATAATTTAGATTTCTTATAAAGCCAACAATATATCCAAGAATGGCTAAATATTTAAGTCTTCTTGAAGCGATTCAATTTAAATTCCTTGGTGTTGTCATATGAGTCCCTTGTCATTTGAAAGAATCAGAAACAAGGTTGCCATAGCGACAGCTCAACCAATTTGTAATCGTCAAGTATAGTAATTCACAGAAATAATTATTGACACGATAGAATATTTTTTAAGCTGCGAAACCAGTCTGTACGGAAGTATTTGTATGCCTCTAAAATTATGAATTGTAAGAAAATTGTTAGTGATATTCATAACAATATTAAATAATATAATTATATTAAGAAAACTAGCATTAAAAATCCAAGACAAAGAAATTAGGGTATGAGAACAAGAAAGCGCAAAACAAAAAGAACTCAGACCAATCAATCACAGGTAGAATACACGTTTGACGAGGAAGGAAACGCGCAAGGTAGAGGAAGACGGCGCACACACAGTCCGAGCTCAGCAGAATTGCTTACAGTCGAAGTAGAACATTAATATGGCGGTAGGTCCAGAAGCTAGTGCCTTAGGTGAAACTATAAGCGCAGTGTTAGAAAGAGTTTTACAATTAACCACAATACGATGATGAGAGGGATTGCTAATATGCAACGTAACTTAGTAGAAGCCGTACGCGAAGGAAGAGCTAGACGTTCATTGGAAAATTTTAACAATCATCTTGAATTGCCTAATGAAAATGGCACTTCTAGTCGTAACCAGTCACGTAATTTGAATAATTCCAATAATTTTCCTATAGTGAGCAATGAAAAAGTGCAAGTGGATCAGTGGAATATTTCTTATGATGGAAGTGATGATGTAGAAGAATTTTTATTCAAAGGAGCTACATTAGTAAAAAGGCACAATTGCTCGGAATCTCGATTGTTAGCGGAGTTTCATGTACTGTTACGAGGGAAAGCCGAAAAATGGTATTGGTTCTATCTGAAGCAATAAACAGAAGCTACTTTCAAGGATTTCAAATTAGCTATTACTCACAAGTTCGGAGAGACAGACAACGCATCTGAAAGGTTGATGCGTGTTATTGGGAGACAACAGCAATTTAAGGAAACGTTTGATGAATTTTATATGGATGTAGTCACAAAGAATTCCCGTCTGAAAGAACCGTTAAGTGATGCAAAACTAGCAGATATTATAAAAGGAAATGTTAGAGAATCTTTAGGCAACCTATTGTTCGCCCAAAGCATTTTTAGTTTAGATCACCTTTTGTCGGAAGCTCGTAAGTCCGAAAAGTTTATGGCTCGAAAACAAAGTAGTCGCTCGCAGCAGACAACTGGCAATTTCGCAAATGAAATATAAGTATCGGTTCTAAAGTCAGAAGAATCTGACAGCGGCAAAGAAATTGAACTATCCGCTTTTAAGAAGTTCGAGAAAAGTTATGAAAAAGCAGTAGATAAGTCCAAGTATAGGTGTTGGAACTGTGATCAAATAGGTCACTTGTTTTATGACTGTCCGTCTGAAACAAGGATTCTTTTCTGTTACCGATGTGGTGAGAAAAATGTAACCTCGATTACTTGTCCTAAGCATAAGGGAAACAATTTGCCGAACGTGTGATTAAAGGGGTTACCTCGTTCGAGAAAGAAACCCCAAAGCAAACAATTGGATAAATCTAAAACAGAGAAATTAAGTGAATTTAAAGTGAATGAATTACATACATTACGTTTAGAGCAGCTTAAGTGTAAGTTAAGTCTAAGAAAAATATCATCTAAAATATTAAAATATAGCTCCAAAATGGATTTCTGCATTAGACGTGCAACCAGATAATGTTCCAACGATTAAAAGCAAATCGTTGTCGAATACTCAAACCAGACAACTTAAGGAAGTTATTGAAGAATTTCCATCGTTTACTAAATTAGGACTAGGTCGTACCAATCTAGATATCCATGATATTGATACGGGGACATCAGAGCCATTTAAGCTCAAGCAGTATCCTTTGTCACCACCCAGACAAAAAGAAGTTTATTCAGAATTAGATCGTATGTTAGCTTTGGGAGTAATAGAAGAAACCAACTCTCCTTGGTGCAGTTCCATGGTATTAGATAGAAAACCTGGAAAGGTCAGGCTGTGTATTGATTCTCGTCGATTAAATTCTACCGATTAATTCTATCTAATACCGTTAGATGAAGCATCGAGAGAAAAAACGGCTTTCGCTATACCAGGAAGACCTTTGTACCAATTCACTGTTATGCCCTTCGGCTTGTGTAATTCGGCACAAAGAATGAGTAGATTAATGGATAAGGTAATACCAGGATTGTTGAGAGAAAAAGTTTTTATTTATCTTGATGCTACCAATTCACTGTTATGCCCTTCGGCTTGTGTAATTCGGCACAAAGAATGAGTAGATTAATGGATAAGGTAATACCAGGATTGTTGAGAGAAAAAGTTTTTATTTATCTTGATGCTAGTATTGCTAGTATGCAATTCGGATTTCGATAGTCACCTTAAAACACTAAGACAAGTAACGGATTGTTTGAAAAAGGCGCAATTAACTATTAATGTCGAGAAAAGTAAATTTTGTCAACAAGAAATGAAATACTTAGGTTATATTGTGGGTCAAGGAACCTTGAAAACTGACCCGGGAAAGTAGAGGATATCGTTCGTTTGCTAGTACCATCAACACAACGGCAAGTCAGACGATTTTTAGGCATGAGTGGATACTATAGACAGTTCATTCCAAATTATGCTGAATTAGCAGCACCATTAACGGATTCTCTGCAGAAATCATTAAAGTTCGTATTATTGCCTGAAGCAGTACAGGCAGTTGCAAATCTTAAACAAGCACTGATAACCGCCCCAGTGTTGGTACAGCCAGACTTTAATAAAGAGTTTACTTAAGTAGTAAAGAGTTAATAGTAGGTGGCGTTTTAACGCAATGCGATATAAACGGCAAGGAACACCCTATAGCTTACGTGTCTCAGAAATTAAAGAAACGAGAAAAAAATTATACTGTCACGGAACTAGAATGCTTAGCAGCTATAGTATGTTTGAATAGATGTAGACCCTATGTAGAAGGCTTACCATTCAAAGTGATAACTGATCATGCCAGTCTTAAATGGCTTATGACACAAAAAGATGTAATAGGGAGACTAGGCAGATGGAGCTTAAAATTGCAGCAATAAGATTTCAAAATTGAGTACCGTAAAGGCTCACTTAATGTAGTACCCGATACTCTGTCTAGGGGATATTTAGATTGTTTAGATGCACCACAGATGCTATCAGAAATTGATTTGCAAAATTCAAGCTTTCAATCCCCCGAGTATGACGAATTGAGAACGCTAGTTAGTAAAAAATTCCAATTCGTTGCCAGATACTTGTGTTTCGGGTAAGTTCGTATACCAAAGAGTTCAATTTCGGAAAGGCGAATTTGAAGATGAAGTCAGCTTACATATGGCGATTGTGGTTACCTAGTGAGTTACGAACTCAAGTTATTTCAAGTAATCATAAGGACTCATCGTGTCATGCAGTTTTTCGTAAAACTCTCGCGCTAATTAGAGAAAAGTATTATTGGCCCAATATGTGTAAGGAAGTTAAGGTATTTGTAGAGCAATGTGAAAATTGAAAGGTGGCATAGCCAAGTAACATTATTCAAAGACCGCCCATGGGAAAACAAATAATTACTGAGAGACCTTTTCAGAGAATATATATGGATTTGTTAGGACCGTATACGAGAACTAAACTAGGTAATTCTATGGTATTTATTGCTATTGATCATTTTACGAAATACATATTCTTAAAAGCACTGAAAAAAGCCAATAGAATAAATATTTTGCAGTATTTAGAAGAACAAATAGTTCATACTTTTGGTGTTCCACAATATATTCATAGTGACAATGGTAGACAGTTTGTATCTTCTCAAATAGTAGAGTTTTTACATAAATATGGGATTACACAAATCCGTACAGGCTTATATACTCCTCAAGCAAACGTCAGTGAGAGAGTAAATACAGAAATTTTAATTAAACTTAGGATTTTGCTTAAGGAAAAGAACGATCAGTGTGATAAGCATTTGTCAGAAATTTGTAGTGTCTTCCGCAGCGATTATCACAGCTCTCTAAAATGTACTCCATATTTTATCTTGTTTGGTCAGCCGATGTTAAGGCATGGAAAAAGTTATAAATTGTTACAACATTTAGAAGCGCTGCGAGATAATCAGGTGAATGTAATGCCACATTGTAATAAAATGCAACTGCTACATGACAAAATAAAAGACAATCTATTAGAAGCACATTTAAAAGCAGAAAATTGTTATAATCGAAGATCGAGATGGGTGAATTACAAAGAAGGACAGGAAATTTTTAGAAAGAATTTTACTCAAAGCAATTCTAGTAAAGGCATTAATGGCAAACTTTTATCAGCATATATAAAATGTCGAATTAGAAAAAAAATAGGAACAGCCCTATATGAAATAGAAAATATGCTTGGGAAATTTGTAGGAAAATTTCATGCTAAAGATCTAAAAGCTATGTAACAGGCCCGGCTTTATCTCAGGTTGTGGTCGAGCCCCACGAGAGAAAAATTGTAAAGGAGGATAAGTCAACCATTTCTTCCTTTTCTTCGGTTTAGAAGCCTGCGAAGAAGGTGGTGTTACGGCTTGTAAGTTAAGAAAAGTATGTTTGTTTATTTTAACGTAGTCAGAAAGTGTCAGCTGATTCTTAATAATTTACATTTAAGTGGCAACCTTATCTTGTAAGATAAAATTGTAAATCGGGTGATGTGGCAACGTTAGATGTCAAAAGCATTGGAAGGATCCCGTTGATTGGAGAGCTTTTTTTGTATACCGATGCTGAGACCAAACCAAAGCGCGTGGCGTGATTATCTTTTTTTTTTTTTGGCGGCACTACGAAGCAGACGTGCATTTCAGAGCTACACCAAGTAATCTTTTTCAAGCTGAGAAGGCCGGTCGTCTAAAGACATGTGGAAGAAATTTACCACCAACCGAATACTGAGCAGTAGGCCAATATAACAGCCGGCGCAGTTTAGGCCGTGTGGCCATAGCCACGGGTGTGAAGTCCACCTCGAGGGTCTGCTATCACGAGTGTGGAATTCTAGAAGAACTCTCTCTATCCACGGAAATCCGAAAATTTCGAAGGAATGCTGTTGGCATAAGCTTCGACGGCCAGAGTAACAGCTTAAATTTCACTGTGAAAGGAGCAACAAGCACGCATGGCCCCGCATATAGCCACAATGCTCATACATATATAGAATTTTAGTGACCACGAGTGCTTTTACATAACCTATATCTCCGGAACGCCCATGTGAAAAGGCACCCTGCCAAGCCATCTACATATATATAAGCAGCAGCCCTGCCTTCGTTATGAAATCTGCTAAAGAAAACTAACAGCGACTTCAAATTAAGATCTTCGCAAATCCAAATTATTAATGGTGCAGCGTGGACCGACCAGACAGTAGATCCAGAGGAACGAATGACGTGGTGAAGTTTTAATTGGAGCGCTGAACTAGAATTATTCCTAGTATATATAATTTGTTGTAAGCCAAGTTAAAGAAATATTAGCTGATCATGTTTTTCTTACAATGATTTTTGCAAGGAACGGTATACTTGCTTGTAGAATGTAAGCTAATTCATATGTACGAATTCTAAAGTCTTATTCATTTACAAATGGTGCTGATTTGAGCTCAAACATCACTTTCATAAATCATCGTTCACCGACATCATTTAAAATTCATACTTCATCATGTGTAAAACGCTATATTCGCACGTAAGTTGTATCGTATCCTCAATGGGCAAAAACAAGTTAATTAAAGACATGATCAAGATAGCATGCTTTTCTAGCATATAAAGTTTCAAAACTTTAAAAATCAGTTCGTTTGTGAAATAAAACATATATTGTTAAATATAATAGTCTGTATAAGCGTTGATATAATGATCCAGAACAAGATCATTAATATTTCATTAAATGTATCAATAATATAATGATATTCACTTTGATGTAAATCTCATTTGAGGCATGCAGATGTGGAAGTATAAAGGCATAGTAGGAGTTTAAAATGTAACTAAATAGCACTAAAAGGGACAATCTCATATATTTTTACACACGAAGATTGTCATGGCGTTGCTTTGATCAGAGCAATTTATAGGGAGGGAAAAATAAGTGTGGAGCCTCAGTTATGCCATCCAACTGAGCCAAAAACTATCGTGAACGATAACGTCTGTTCAGTTAGTACCGCTTTATAAGCACCAGTCTTGACACGTGTATTTGTTATTTATTGTTTCGGTAGCACTAGCATTCTTAGGCTATGAGTTTTGTTAGTTTCAAGATCCCACACCCCATCCGGCGAGCTAAGCAACGCAACCAGACGTGTCAAGCAGGAAACGAACACTCATAAAAATAGAGCATCAATAATCAATAATGCACTATTCTAGCCGTCTACAGCCACCAGCATTACAATAGATAATATAATAACCTATTCTTTTGTTAACAACATAGCTGGTATACATAATTGTTTTTAGTTCCTGTGCCCCTTTTCACAGCTAATTATGTCAGTGACGCTATTAGAGCCTACATCTTAGAAGAAGGGTGTAAGTAGGAAAAAAGGTTTCTTAAGTAAAGAAAAAATAATCTTAACTTGCTATATTATTTAAGTTTTTTGCATACGATCAATGCCTTTTTACACGGTTTTTCTGGAACCGACCTACCGTGTAAAAACAGAATTAGGTGTACTATTCTAGATGCTACATATTAAGTTCGGTGACTCTAGCTCTTAAAACCTAAGATATGCTCAAAAAACACGATATCAATATCGATTTCGATCGATTAATTGGAAATGGGGCAAGTTATCGATTATCGGAAACAAAATTGTACTGCAAGGGCACTAGGAGGACCTACATTCCAAATTTCATTAGCTTTTATAAGCTCTGAGATTCTTACGTTCATACCTACGGACGGACAGACTGACGGAAATGGCTAGATCGACTCGGCTAATGATGCTGATCAAGAATTTATATACTTTATGGGGTCGGAGATGCTTCCTTCTGCCTGTTACACACATTAGCACGAATACATTTTACCATCTGTACCCATTTTTAATGGATTCAGAATATAAAATTAAAATAAAAAAATTGTAAAGCACCCTAAGCGATTACACAAGCATTGTTGCGCTCTCGCTCTAACCTAAACCTAATTTACTCAAGACTTAAAATGTAATCAAAATATATTATAGAGATCACAGCTCAGATCTGCGCCAACAATGAGCTGTAGTCAATGGTGCGCTTTGTCTCATGTATTCCGCCTGACATTAATTTAAAGACACACTTGGGTTAACATTGTAATTCAAGTTTTTCCGCCTTATACAATGCTAATGAAGCAATAAATATAATCTGTGACGTTTATAATCTATACTTGAACAAACATACCTAAACGTGCGATAAAGGCGAGACTGCATATTTCATAGTCCCTATATCTGTATATAATCGAAAGTACATACCTCTCTTCACATTTCCAAAATATTAACACCACATGTTGAATTATAGCCTTTCCAATATACGTCTTTAATATTACTGTTTTCGGAGCTTACAAACAGGTAGTCAAATATAGTTTTTATATAAGTATTTCCAAGAGGTTTGTTTTTAGGGGTGCGTCTCTTTAAAGCTTCTATAAAATCATTGGTAATCTTATTTTTTATAAGACATATACTGGTTGAGGGAAAAGTGTTCAGCCAATGAATATAGGTAGTCGTTACACCTATACTTGTCGAATCTGTATGAAATCTTGTCACCATGAGAAGGAAAATCGATCCCATATTCCATGCCGAAATAACTATTACGCATATCCAAAATAATCTGGCAAATTAATAACCTTTAACGAATCAGGTATTGATGGAAATAATTCTACTAATTACCTTTTATTATAAAAGTTAAACTGAACAAAGTTGACTACAGAGTTGACTGTCATGTGTTTGATTCAACTTTTTTACCAACTTCGGATAATCCATAAATTTACCACGTATATATTTATATGTCTTCTCATAAAATCCACATATTGAAATGTATCTATAACAACTAGGAATGGTGCAGTCGAATGCCACAGATTATTGTTAGCTGAATATAGATAGAGTTCATGCCGCAAAGTATGCTTGAAGTTGAAAAAATCAAACATGGAATCATTTTACTATGGCTAGACCAATATTTTTCATATTCCGGCCCACCACTACAGTTCGTATGGGTTGTGTTAGGTGTCTGAATGGATGGCGTTGTAATATGTGATCATGGTTTCTGCTAGCACTTCGTCAAGATCTATTTGTATTCCTAATTTCATACATAAATGTTTTCAGGGCTGAACTTCTTCTGAGGACATCCAGCTATAAGGTGGTCTGTGGAGCCGCATCCTTAGCACGACATTGAGCTCTTTTCGGCTTTCGACAATCTTTTGCCCAGTGCCCCTCCATATTGCAGTTGTGGCAACGGGACTCCTTCGACGCTGCTATCCTTTGTCAAATCCGATCTTGCTCCATTGTTTTTATACCCTGAACCCATTAAAAATGGGTATAATGTATTTGTGCAAATGTATGTAACAGGCAGAAGGAAGCATCTCCGACCCCATAGAGTATATATATTCTTTGTCAGCATCAATAGCCGATTCGATCTAGCCATGTCCGTCTGTCTGTCTGTCCGTCCGTATGTATGACCGCAAGGATCTCAGAACCTATAAGAGCTAGAGACTTGAAAGCTTTTATCTGTAGGTCCTCCTAGTCCATGCGCAGATCGAGATTGTTTCCGATATTCGTATGACTTGCCCCGTTTCCAGGTAACCAATAAAAATCGATATCGAAATCCTGTTTTTTAAGCAATTTTGGTAAATATTAAGAGCTAGAGTCACCAAACTTGACATGTGGCTTCTAGAATAGTATATATATTTTAAGTATCTTTCATTTTATAGCTATCGCCACCTCCCCGCTACCACCAAAAAGCTATAAATCATGTTAGTAAGCCAACTTGTATTGCCTATCTAATTAAGCCACAATTTAAATGCAATTGTCATTTTGAGAATACAAGAATATTTTATAGTACAATAAGATATACCACTGAAAATTTTATCAAGATCGGTTAAGAAACACGAAAGAAAATGTGTTTTGGCCTGCGAACACGTGCAGCAGCAAGTGCAAATTCCAAGAATTTCTGTACAGGTACACACACACATTCATGCGCGACTTCTTTGAATTCTATCAACATCATTGCAATTGCGATTGTTTTTTTTTCTGTGCTGCTATTTTAATTCGCTTTTTTCTCATTAAGCCTTAATTATTGGTGTGGCTATTGAGTAGAGGCGGCGGAAAGTAGCGCGGTCAGTTACGAGTTCGAACCCTGCCGACGAAGCTATTTTTTTTTTTTTTTTTGGCTGATGTGGCTGCTGCGTAGAGGCGGCAGCAAGTAATGCGGTCAGTTGCGAGTACGAACCCTGCCAAGGGAACTTTTTTTTTAGTTTATCTTTATTACTACTAAAGCAATAAGCGCGTAGCGCGAGCTGCATTTGGTGTATATAAGAATAAGAGGGTTCAGGGTATCCCCTAGTTGGGAGCTCCCGACTAAAACCTCTTACTTGTTTTCATATGTTTATATGACAATATTGGGTGAATTCCTTTTTTGTGCATACAAGCAAATTAACTTGTCAGAGCAATTGAAATGTGTGAATATTTTGTGGGCTATTAATGCAATCAGACGTGTTTGGTAATGAAATTTGTTATAGGCGAAGTTGTTTTTTCCAAAATTACACTAAATTTAATTTTAGTTAAGATAAAAGGTCAGCCAAAAAATATTGTATATCCATTCAGTTATATATATATATTTTTTAATTTTTTTACCATATAAATTGAATAACCTTTTCTTTTTGTCAACAACATAGCTGTTTTACATAATTGTTTTTAGTTCCTGTGCCCCTTTTTACAGCTAATTATGTCAGTGACGCTTTTAGAGCCTACATCTAAGAAGAAGGGTGTAAGTAGGAAAAAAGGATTCTTATGTAAAATAAAAAATAATCTTAACTTGCTATATTATTTAAGAAAATAATCTTAACTTGCTATATTATTTAAGAAAATAATTAAAGAAAATTTACATTACTTTTAAGCTTAGAGTGCATATCTTTTTTTCTTTAATATCTATGCTTGTGTAAATACACATTATATATGTTATTTATATAATAAACATGATAACTTGTTCTTAAAAAATCTTGTTTTTCACTAATTTTAATAGATTTTAGAGATAAGGAACTAATCACCGTTTTTTGCGCACGATCAATGCCTTTTTACACGGTTTTTCTGGAACCGACCTACCATGTAAAATCAGAATTAGGTGTACTATTCTTGATGCTACATATTAAGTTCGGTGACTCTAGCTCTTAAAACCTAAGAGATATGCTCAAAAAACACGATATCGATATCGATTTCGATCGATTAATTGGAAATGGGGCAAGTTATCGATTATCGGAAACAAAATTGTACTGCAAGGGCACTAGGAGGACCTACATTCCAAATTTCATTAGCTTTTATAAGCTCTGAGATTCTTACGTTCATACCTACGGACGGACAGACTGACGGATATGGCTAGATCGACTCGGCTAATGATGCTGATCAAGAATTTATATACTTTATGGGGTCGGAGATGCTTCCTTCTGCCTGTTACACACATTAGCACGAATACATTTTACCATTTGTACCCATTTTTATTGGATTCAGAATATAAAATTAAAATAAAAAAATTGTAAAGCACCCTAAGCGATTACACAAGCATTGTTGCGCTCTCGCTCCACCCTAAACCTAATTTACTCAAGACTTTAAATTTAATCAAAATTTATTATAGAGATCACAGCTCAGATCTGCGCCAACAATGAGCTGTAGTCAATGGTGCGCTTTGTCTCATGTATTCCGCCTGACATTAATTTAAAGACTCACTTGGGTTAGCATTGTTATTCAAGTTATTCCGCCTTATACAATGCTAATGAAGCAATAAATATAATCTGTGACGTTAATAATCTATACTTGAACAAACATACCTCAACATTCGATAAAGGCGAGACTACATATTTCATAGTCCTTATATCTGTATATAATCGAAAGTACATACCTCTCTTCGCATTTCCAAAATATTAACACCACATGTTGAATTATAGCCTTTACAATATACGTCTTTAATATTACTGTTTTCGGAGCTTACAAACAGGTAGTCAAATATAGTTTTTATATAAGTATTTCCAAGAGGTTTGTTTTTAGGGGTGCGTCTCTTTAAAGCTTCTATAAAATCATTGGTAATCTTATTTTTTATAAGACATATACTGGTTGAGGGAAAAGTGTTCAGCCAATGAATATAGGTAGTCGTTACACCTATACTTGTCGAATCTGTATGAAATCTTGTCACCATGAGAAGGAAAATCGATCCCATATTCCATGCCGAAATAACTATTACGCATATCCAAAATAATCTGGCAAATTAATAACCTTTAACGAATCAGGTATTGATGGAAATAATTCTACTAATTACCTTTTATTATAAAAGTTAAACTGAACAAAGTTGACTACAGAGTTGACTGTCATGTGTTTGATTCAACTTTTTTACCAACTTCGGATAATCCATAAATTTACCACGTATATATTTATATGTCTTCTCATAAAATCCACATATTGAAATGTATCTATAACAACTAGGAATGGTGCAGTCGAATGCCACAGATTATTGTTAGCTGAATATAGATAGAGTTCATGCCGCAAAGTATGCTTGAAGTTGAAAAAATCAAACATGGAATCATTTTACTATGGCTAGACCAATATTTTTCATATTCCGGCCCACCACGACAGTTCGTATGGGTTGTGTTAGGTGTCTGAATGGATGGCGTTGTAATATGTGATCATGGTTTCTGCTAGCACTTCGTCAAGATCTATTTGTATTCCTAATTTCATACATGAATGTTTTCAGGGCTGAACTTCTTCTGATGTGGTCTGTGGAGCCGCATCCTTAGCACGACCTTGAGCTCTTTTCGGCTTTCGACAATCTTTTGCCCAGTGCCCCTCCATATTGCAGTTGTGGCAACGGGACTCCTTCGACGCTGCTATCCTTTGTCAAATCCGATCTTGCTCCATTGTTTTTATACCCTGAACCCATTAAAAATGGGTATAATGTATTTGTGCAAATGTATGTAACAGGCAGAAGGAAGCACCTCCGACCCCATAAAGCATATATATTCTTGATCAGCATCAATAGCCGAGTCGATCTAGCCATGTCCGTCTGTCTGTCTGTCCGTCCGTATGTATGAACTCAAGGATCTCAGAACCTATAAGAGCTAGAGTCTTGAAATTTTAGCTGTAGGTCCTCCTAGTCCCCGCGCAGATCAAGTTTGTTTCGATATCGAAATCCTGTTTTTTAAGCAATTTTGGTAAATAATAAGAGCTAGAGTCACCAAACTTGACATGTGGCTTCTAGAATAGTATACATATCTCAAGTATCTTTCATTTTATATCCATCGCCACCTCCCCGCTACCACCACATAGCTATAAATCATGTTAGTAAACCAACTTGTTTTGCCTACCTATTTAAGCCACAATTTAAATGCAATTGTTATTTTGAGAATACCCGAATATTTTATAGTATTATACAATAAGATCTACTGCTGAATTTAATTAAGATCGGTTAGGAAACATAAAAGTTAAGTGCGCACGTGTTAGTATCTTTCATTTTATAGCAATCACCACCTATCCGCTACTACCTCAAAGCTATAAATCAAGTATATAAACCAATTTATGCTGCCCACCAATATAAGCTAAAATTTAAATGCAATTTTCATCGGGCGGGTAGGCAGGCAGGCAACCAACCCGCACACAAACGCATAAATGCTTCTATTTTTATAGAAAAGTGTGTAAAAGTTATCATTGACACATGCCAACGTTCAGGTACCCTTACTCTTACAGCTAGCATAGAAAATAGCAATTTTGCACATGAACAGGCCAAACCCTTTTGAATATCACACGACTGCTCCCTCGAATGAGTTTGCGTGTGCACAAGTAGCAAGTCGCAAACATTTACAATTTTTTGATCTTTTCTAAGAATTCTTAAACATGCCGACGGTGGATTACTTTTGCAGAATTACGACTTGTTTTTTATTTTTGTTTTAAGAAAAATAGGTCTCTACAGTAAAGAAACAAATTAGAATATAAACTATAAATATTTCATTTGGGTCATTTAAGTTTTTTATTGAATGAAATAATCAGATTTTTCTCATTATGCCTGACTGGACGAAGAAATACAAGATAGAGCATTTGAATGTGTGTGCCTATTGCTACCACAGGCAGAAAAGGCGCCCAATTGAAGAAAAAATCTCTGGCTCGCGGACAAACGCCGCTATCTACTTGTGCGCACATCCACACAACACAAACATATCTATGTTTGTAGATCTCGGGGTTTTTGGAGAAGCTTTGCTGAGAGAAAGAGATGAGTGAGAGCGAGGCAAACTCTGCACATGCATACACACATATGTTTTTGGGCTGTAAGGATTTAAAACTAACATACATATATTAGGAAAAAACATCAGCCGCAGCGACGTCGTGCGCTGCGCGAGATATAGTTAGTGACTATAGTCAGAAAGCTGGATTATCTCAAAATTGGGTTCTGCAGCTTCCAGCTACATGAGGATAAGCCCTTTAGGGTGGTGGTGCATTACTTCACGTTGCACCACCATATAAAAGAAGAGATGCTGAGACTGATGATCAAAGTCTTACACATCCACAACCCTATAAAAAAGTCCACCAAAGAATAAAAGAATTTGTTCGTCTTAAATATCGAGACCGCGTCGAACAACAATGAAATATATAATATCAAAATACTAAACAGGAAAAGATGAGGATTGAGCCCATGTGCAAGCAAAGCGAGATTTCGCAATGCAGCCACGGCCATGGACACGCTGGCCCCTTCTGACGGATGCGACGGATGTGGCCAGAACCACAGCTCCTCGGAATGTGATTGGCATGTTGGCGTACCACCCACCTGCTTTAACTGTACAGAATATCGTCCGGCCACCTATATGGTCTGTCTGTGGTACAAAGAGTACTAAGCGAATTTAAGAGCAGCTGGTAACAATAACTGCAATCGCCCCACTTAACCGAGTCGGGCCCTCCGAGTGCTCAAGTGGCCAGTCCCGTTGCTCACCAGGACCCTTCTGTATGGGGTAACGCCTCCAACGGCCTCTCCCCAACAACAGCGAGCGCTTCAAGCGCAATATAAAGAGGGACAAGCAACAACAATCAAGTCAGCCACAACTCCAACAAAAGCCACAGGAGCTGGAATCTCATGTTCTCTGATGCAGGCAGAAGTAATGGCTCAACACCACCTACACTACCTCGAGGCCAGCTCAAGCTCGCTTAGAGCGGCAACAAGAAGAACAACAGCTACAGCAGAGAATCCAAATACAGCAACAACAAATACGTCAGGAGACTTTCAACGGACGTTATGCATAGTTATTGTTCGCTGTCAAGGGCATGACCAAAGCCATTGACAGATTGGCAGATATGCAGGCTCAGATGTTAGTGACCCAGCATTAAAAACACATACATTCAAATGAATCCATTATATGACATGGCGGGGCCTCTATACACACTCCATACATGTTGTAGCCAAAATTGCTGGTTGATTCTTGGCAATACAAATAGAATATAAATATGTATAAACTCTGTATCTATATGGCGCCAACATTTATAATCTAAATTCTAATTTAGTAGATTCTAGGTTTAATTTAACCGTAATTATTTCAACATTTGACAATAATCCGGTTAATTATGCTTTTAATAGACATATTGCGATTTTTTTTGAATCGCCAGAACTTTCTTTAGTTTCTATGTTTAAATTCAAATAGGATTTAAAAATTGTTAACTTAATAAAAAATCAAATTTATTATTTATAGTAAATATAACAGTTTTTAATTAACAAGTTTTAAATTAACTCTATGTACCAAACGACTTAAAAAAGTGATATGCTTAATCAAGAAAGTGTAGGGAAGCGAGCGTCTCTAGAACGAAACGAAAGTGCGCTTAACGTGAATGAAAATTACAATTATGCTCAACTAATTTACATAAGTGACAAGAACTGAAATCGTCGGCTTCATTAGCGCAACCAAAGCCAATTTATTTTTGTGCCTACAATTTTTAGCACAGCACATGCTGTTTCGGGCTTTCCACTTCAGCAGAAAGGTCTTAAAGGAAAATGTATGCAAATAATTTATTCGCTTTGTGTAGACAAGTTTCGTATAAATTTACAACAAAAATAAGTAAGCTCTAGTCGGGAGTCCCGACTAGGGGATAACCTAAACCCTCTTCTACCAACACTAAATGCAACAGGTGCTCGATTGCTTATGCAGTAATACAAATTAATCTTAAAACAAGTAAGAGGTTCTAGTCGGGAGCTCCCGACTAGGGGATACCCTGAACCCTCTTCTTCCGACATCAAATGCAGCCCGCGCTACGCGCCCGTTTGCTTAAGTCGTAATAAAAATATATTTAAAAAAAAGGTTCTTCTGGCCTCTACGCAACAGCCACACCAGCCAAAAAAAATAAAAATAGTTTCCTAGGTAGGGTTCGAACTCGTAACTGATGGCGCTTCTTTCCGCCGCCTTTACTTAATAGCCACACCAACAATTAACTCCTAATGAGAAAAAAAAAAAACGAATTAAAATAGCAGCACAGAAATCAATACAATCGCAATTGCAATGCTGTTGAAAGAATTCAAAGCAGACACGCATGAATGTGTGTGTGTACATGTATACAGAAATTCTTGTAATTCGCGCTTGCTGCTGCTAACACGTGCGCACAAAACTTTTGTGTTTCTCAACCGATTTTAATGAAATTCAGCAGTAGATCTTATTGTATAATACTGTAAAATATTCGGGTATTCTCAAAATAACAATTGCATTTAAATTGTGGCTTAAATAGCTAGGCAAAACAAGTTGGTTTGCTAACATGATTTATAGCTATGTCGTGGTAGCGGGTAGATGGCGATAGGTATAAAATGAATGAAACTTGATATACAGTATGTAAAGAAATTGTTTTCACACTAGAAAAAAAAATTATTTTTCGACTTTCTTAGCAAAAATAAATACTTTCAAATATTGCAAATATTTTTTTTTAAATTTATTATAGTTGCTTATAGTATTTACTAAAAGAATTCATAAAAATAGTAATAGAAAGTAGAATGATATGTGAGAAATAATTCAAAAACCAAAAATAGTTGGCTTTGCCGCTGTCAAACAATTGTTTACACAAAAATGTTCTTTATTCCTCTGTGCGCTTATGCAGTGAATAGCGGTAAATTTACAGTAACTTTGGCCTTGCATATGCTCTGTTCTTCGAATTTGGCTTGTTATGAACTGAAAATTTTTGTTTGTTGCGCGTCAGAAATTATTTAGACACTCTTAAAAATGCCAGGCAAGAGATTATCGTTTGAGGTGGTCCAGTTAGTGTATTTTAATCACCGATTGGGTAAAAGTGCGCTGGAATTATCAGAAATGTTTTCTGTAACCCGCAAGACCATTTATAATATTATAAATCGCGCTGAAAACGAGGGAAGATTGGAGCCAAAGAAAGGAGCCGGTCGGAAAATCCGATGATTTCGACGAGAACTCTTGCAAGAGATCTTAAGGAAGAGTTGGATCTAGATGTATCCCACGAAACTGTACGTCAGGTCATACTACGACACGAGTACAAATCAAGAGCTGCTCGCAAGAAACCAATGCTCTCTGATGTAAATGTTGGAAAACGCTTGTCCTTTGCCACAATGTACCACAACCAACCTGCCGAATATTGGGATGACGTCATCTTCTGCGATGAGACGAAAATGATGCTATATTATAATGATGGGCCAACAAGGGTGTGGCGTAAGCCCTTAACATCTTTAGAAAACCGAAACATCATTCCGACAGTCAAATTTGGCAAACTGTCCATAATGATTTGGGGGTGCATCTCAAGCCAAGGAGTCGGAGATTTGGCTTTTATTGAAAACACGATGGACGCACAACAGTATTTAAGCATTTTGAAGAACCAGTTGAAAAGCAGCGCGAATAAATTTGGGTTTATAAACAATAATATGCCGAATTTTAAATTTTATCAGGATAACGACCCAAAGCATAAGGCGCATATGATACGATTGTGGCTACTTTATAACTGCGGTAAAGTCTTCGATACACCTTCACAAAGTCCTGATCTTAATCCCATCGAAAATGTCTGGGCTTTGTTAAAGAAAAGAGTGGCTAAAAGGCATCCAAAGAACCGAACTGCACTTAAAACTGCTATACTAGAAGAGTGGCAGCAGTTGCCAAGCCATTATGATTTTAAAAAGCTTATTCATTCAATGAAAAAGCGCCTAAACGAAGTCATTAATACCAATGGTGGCCATACAAAATATTAAATATAAGAAAAATATGTATTTTCAGTGCCTTAAATTAATTTAATTATTACTTATGCCAAATGTGTAAACAATTGTTTGACAATGAAAAAACCGACTATTTTTTGTTTTTGTATTATTTCTTACATATCATTATACTTCTTTATTACTATTTTTATGAATTCTATTAGTAAATACTATAAGCAACTATAATAAATTTAAAACAAAATATTTGCAATATTTGAAAGTATTTATTTTTGCTAAGAAAGTCGAAAAATCGTTTTTTTTTCTAATGTGAAAACAATTTCTTGACATACTGTATATATTGTGGGGGCCAGTAGGCTTGAATCAACTCTTTATATTAAGTCGTATATACCCAGCAGCTAAAGTAGAGTATTATCTCTCGAGGCGGTCAGCCTAATGTCGTTTCGCTCTCACGCATCGGCTATTGTGTTGTTTGCAGCTTCTCGCACCAGTTTACATTCGCACCTGATGCATAAAGCGACAAGAAAAGTCATCAAAGAATAAGACAAGCAATCACGCCATAGTTCCGTTAAATATCACGAGCGATAAAAATGTAGCTGGCGTTGCGTATCAGTTGCATAGCCAATGTGAGTTATCCACGCGGTCACCTCGTTCACTTCGTTTTGAGCTGTGAAATCGAACAAACGTAACGGACGCATATTGTCTGCTCATTAAAATTGTTCAAGATTACACGTGTCACACTTTTTCGGTCATAAATAAAATTGAAGACCAACCTACTTGGTAAAGCAATACTCGCGAACGCGAAATAGTGATTGGAAATGTGGTACTTTTGCCATGAGAAACAGTTAGTACTGTTTAACTCAGATTCACCTTTTTACAGGGAGCGTCAGCAGCGGCCACCAACCTCAGCCATCGGCCGGTCTGCGTAAGGTGTTCCCGCGCTTTAAACATTAAACACACTCGGCGACCGGCCGAAAGAGCCCCATACTTAACTACCGCCCTACATCGGCGTTTATTCGGCCAACTACTAAGCTTCAGTTCACAGGCGCAGTTGGCTCAATCAGAACTTTGCACCGGCACCTTTTTACCGCTTCATGTTTATTTAAAGCTTAGAACGACCAAGTAGTTATGACGTGCGTACTTTATCTTACTTGGTAAAGTACAGCTAAGCTCGGTGACGTAAAGCGTAGACGTGGCACAAGGAAAGAAGAAGTGCAGTCCACAAAGGAGTGCAAAAGAAGTCTTTATCTGGAAACGAATTATAATTAACCACCATCGAATATAGCCTAGCTCGTTCGATATCTCGCGCGCAGGCGTTCTAATTGAAATTAGATTTTCGTCAAACCACATGGGATTATCAGCTGTTTGATGTTATCTGTTGGACAGCCGATCTGAGTTTAGATTCTTAGATTTCGATTTTTTTTTATTATCTTAATGTAACTTTAATCTACGAATTTCCTGTGAGGACATAATAGCGTTACCCGTAGCAGCGATTTCCGTTTAAATAATTTTCTTTATGCACAGCAATAGTTAATTTCGAAACACCATATCAATTGCAACTTCGATGGGCCCAACGATCCTGCACTGATGGATATAAGCGTGAGTGACAAGTCTAAGTCTAACTTAAAGTAAGTACGGCATTTGATTGGCGAACGAATTATTTAATCGGGTTTATCGCACTCGGAATGCTTGTGTACTAATATGGTTATATATTATAAGTAAACACAGCTCTGCTGCACTTTAGTTTAGTTACAGAATGCACAAAAGTAAGTCATTCTCATTTGGATCACGCAATTGATACTTGAAGTTTACTTTAAATAAAATGTATAGATAAATTTTATAGTAAGCTCCGTCGTCGGTACGATCAAGGCTGGAATTATATTGTTTATTTTAATTTGAATAAAACATTAGTTAAGGGGTAACCACCCAAATTAATCACGAGTTACCAAGGTTGGGTGGATAAAGAATAGGGAGCGATCAACATCTATAGCACCCTAGCCACTGGAAGCCTCGCATAGCAGCTCACCGTTTTCATTTACTTTTATTCGGTACGTGGGTACCGGCGGAATACACACTATTGGACCATCAACTTATTAGTTTATAGCCAGTGCACTTAACCTCTCTGAGCTCAAAAGGATTGATATGTGAAGGGAAGAGGAAAAGACACACGCCAAATCCGACGAGCATAGCTTAGAGCAACGCAAAAAGTGCACGCCCTCCGAATCTCTTCACCTTGGTGTTAAAACATCAACCGCACGAAGCTAGTTTCCTCTTGAGTAGGGCACAAGAACGCATATATACCCTTTTGGAATGCTACAGAAAGTGGCGCCCAACGTGGGGCCCGAACGACTAGGAGAAGTAAAACCTACATTAAAGCTCCTAACTTTCACCCATTATTAACATATTTTGCATTTACTTAATTCCGTAATTTTATGATTTGAAGTTTTCCATACCTGTCTTATGATATTTTTTCATGGAAAAGCGATTTAAATTCGATTGCTTACGGATTAGTCGACCGAATCGAATCTTATTTCAGGGATAACTTTCAAATCATAGAATTCACCCAGTTACCTAGGTTTAAGCGACCCGTTGGTATAAGTGAATCACCGTCTCTAGGAATACCGGTACCTATTAGGAGAATATCGACAAGAGCGAATAGAATCACAGACAACCAATACGCATTACGATCCTGGGGTAACGATCGCAAGATTATGCCGCGAATTTATGCGAAAGCAACTTAGGAATAGTTGACCTGTAAAGACGAGTCCGATCTCAGCAATCGTAAGTCAGTAGTTTTCAGTTTTGGCGACGTTATGTGAGATTATCCAGCTTTGATAACAATATGACCAGCAAAGAGTCGGAAAGTTCAGTAAAAAGTTCAAAAAAAAAAAAATTGGCAGTTCGTCACAGTAGTGAGAACTTGACAGATATATTAAGCGAACAAAATGCAATTTGCAATATTTGCGACCAGCCATTGAATGAGGCTGATTTAACAGCTTTTTCATCTTGTAAACTTAAATTTCATTACCCATGTATTACCGAGTCTTTACGAGAATCTAACCACTGCCCAACATGCAAACGGCTGTGCACACAATCAGCTATCCTTATCAAACAACAACTTACAAGCCGAATTATCCACTGCTGATCAGTTAGCCGACATTACTACGCACGATACGGCATCGGAAAACAGCAGTACCGTTATACGAGGTAGAGGGAGATCGAGCACAATTATGAACGCAGTACAGCGCCGCGGCATGGTGACTAGATCCCAACAGCGAAACCATCCCGCGCCCCAGCCAAACATCGGTGCCAGTGAGGCAAGCGCATCTCACGAGGCCCCTTAAACACAAAGTGTGGAAGATATAAACCAAATAATTCAGGCAGCTATGCAGGTTCAAATGCAACAGCTTATGCAGGACCTGACAGCAGTAATTCAGGGACAGTTGTCGACACTTCAGGTGGAACAAAATTTGACGACATTGAAACAGATATGGATATTTGGGAGGCAGTTAATAGCAGACGTCAAGGCAACAAGGAAAAATTCGAGGAATATCAGTACCATGTCGAGAGACTGGTGTCTCGTCTAAAAACCGTAATTTCAGAAGAAGCGTTAGTACGCCTTTTAATTCGTCATTCGAAACCCCAGCTTTGTACGAGCTGATGCACTTAGGCATAAACACCCTAGCGCGCTTAAGAGAAGCAATTCGCACTCACGAGCAGTTTTCCAAACAAGTTAAGCCCCAATCAGTAAAGAATATTTTTCCCCAACGCTCTGTCTCTCAGCTCGAGAATGGGTCGGACACCGAAGAACCGGAAGAAATTGCGGCACTGCAGCATAAGCAAGTGAAGTGCTGGAACTGCGCAAAGTTAGGCTATCGGTTCGAAGATTGTCTTGAGGCGCGTACCATCTTTTGTTATGGATGGGGGACGAAAAACATCTAAAAGCCAAAGTGTCCAACATGTAACCCGTCGGAAAACCGCAGAAGGGATGCGTCAGCCAACAAAAGTCTATCGCATCCGAACCATTAAGAACCGATTGTAGTACTCAGACCGAAATCACATATGAGTCGAACCCAACGTAACCCACCTTGCCAGATACCTCAAGCTGAATTAGAGATCCACCAACCATACCATCTTCGAGCAGCTCAGTATGCAGCAGCTAGACAGCGTATCTTCGGAGACGTAGGCAGTTGGGTATTGATTCGAAAACCCAGACGTTCAACCTTGCGAATGCAATTTTTCTGGAAGAAGTTAGAAGAGAGCCGTAAAAAGCTAATTTCCTAAATTCACATAACCGCTTATACACCGATATCAAAATCAACGATAAGTGTTAAACAGCTCTTTTAGACTTTGGTGTAACTATAAGCTGCATTGGCGGCGTAGCCGCTCAAGAGTTTTTAAGACATCCACAGCTACATAAGTGTTCTGGGCATATCAGAACAGCTAATAATGCTAAATGTTCCGTAGTTGGCCGACTTGTCGTTGAAATAACTTACCACCATCGAACTAAACCAGTAGAAGTCTTTGTTATACCTGACCTAGAACAAAACTGTTACTTGGGAATAGATTTTTGGAGAGATTTTGGTTAACTTAATAGAATTACAGATCTTCCCGTAGAATCTGTCGCAGAACTAGATGTAGGTCGAGATGATAACACCGTAACTAGTGTCGAAATGCATGCTCTCTCAGCTGCTCAGCAGCGCAAGCTCCGCTCAGTGACTAGCGAGCTACCCTCTTACGAGAAAGAAGGCTTAGGACGCACGCACCTAATAGAGCATAACATCGACGTTGCAGATGCTAAGCCCGTGAAACAGCGTCATTGGCCAGTTTCCCCTGCCAAAGAAAAACTGATGTTTGCCGAGATTGAAAACATGCTAGCACTAGACGTGATAGAAGAATCGAAGAGTCCATGGAGCAGCAATTGCGTATTAGTACAGAAGGGAGAGAAAAAGTTCGTGTGTGCTTAGATTCCAGAGAACTGAATAAGCTGACGCTGAATGACGCGTATTCTTTACCACATGTAGATGGCATCCTTAGTCGATTGCCCCCCGCTCGTTTTATCACTGGTGTCGATATGAAACATGCATTTTGGCAAATCCCGCTTGATAAATAGTCGAGACTATGCACGGCTTTTACAATACCAAATAGGCCCTTGTACCACTATAAAGTGATGCCTTTCGGACTGTGTAATGCCGCACAGACTCTATGCAGACTCATGGATCAAGTAATCCCAGCAAGCCTCCGAACAAGAGTATTTGTTTATTTGGACGATCTCTTAGTGCTGTCCGACGACTTTGATTCGCATATAAATCTGTTGCGAGAAATAGGTATACATCTTCGTAAGGCGAACTTGCCGACACTTGCGAACTTTCAAATTTTGGACCAATAATTGACGTATCGTCCAAAGAATTTACTTCCCAGGAATATCTAGATTTGATAAATAAAATAAATGAGAACCAGCCTAGGTTACCAGACCTAAAGATTGTCGATAAATTTGTATATAAGCGAACTGAACTCGCAAAAAATGGTGATATAGCTAGATCAGAATCTTGGAAGCTTTGGGTTCCAGTTAACTTGAGAGAACAAGTCTTATATCGAGCCCATATCCGGCGGATATAGCTCACCTCGGAATTGGCAAAATGATAGAAAAGTTAAAGCGACTTTTTTTTTGGCCCGGCATGGTAACGCAAATTCGTGACTATATATCCAATTGTTTCACATGCAAGTCAACAAAAGGTCCTAATACCGTTGTTAGGCCATCAATGGGCAAGCCTATGACATCGGAAAGACCATTTCAAAAATTCTACATGGATCTGTTAGGTCCATACCCACGGTCAAAAAACGGAAACATCGGTCTTTTGGTCATTGTCGACCACCTCACAAAGTTTCACTTCTAACACCCGATGAAAATGTTGACGTCTAACAGAATCTGTGATTTCTTGGAAAATCATGTATTTTACACATTCGGAGTACCCGAATCCATCTTAACAGATAATGGGTCTCAATTCAAATCTGGCTACTTCGAAGCGTTTTTAACTCGCTTCCGCACGTCACACATCTGCACCGCAAATTATTCCCCACAGGCAAATGCAAGTGAGCGATTGAACCGTTCCATATTGGCAGCTATACGCGCATATGTAGGAAAGGATCACACGAGCTGGGACGAGCATCTGAATGAAATTAGCGGATCACTGAGGTCTAGTCTGCATCGTAGTACAGGATTTGCACCACACTTTTTGTGCCCCGGCAAGAACATGATTATGAATGGTAAAGACTACGAACTTTTTAGAAAATTAAACTTAGTTACGGATGACACGCCTTAAAAACACCTTAACTATTGCAACTGGTGCGCGCAAAAGCTTAAAGTAACATCCCAGCGGACCAACATGCAAGCCTTTAGCGAGAGTCTCACAAAATGCTCACAAATGAGCTCGTATGTGAGCAGAAAACGAGTGGGATACATTTTTATCGCAAAACACTCGCACACGAGCGTGGCAGTGAGATCTTTTCGATAAAAATGCGTGCCCAGTAGAGAGAATGGTGGGTTGTTTTTGTTTTAAATATTAATCGTGTTCAGAGAGTGCAACATCGTCAAGAGAGAGAGAGAGAGTAAATATGACGCGGCATTCGGATGCTGTGTTGTTTTTGTTGTTTCCTACTCAGCCCGTAAAATATGTGTTTTTTGGGGGTTGAAAAATTGCTTTGCTCTCTTTTCTATTGTCCGCCGAAGCGAGCAGACACGTGTTTAAAGTGATTAGTGGAAATTGGATTTCTGTAGGGAGGTAAGTAATTAACAAGTGTTTATTAATAACTAAACTATTCCCTATTGCCCCGAAAGTGCTGAAAAGGCGTACGACAAATTCATTAGGAGCTCCTGGCGCCAGATAATAGCGGATGATGTTGCAAGACAATGCTCCTGGCGTGGGATTTTTTTCTTTCATTAATAGTTTTAATTAAACTAATTTATTTATGTATTAACTTTTATTATAATTATAAGATTGCCAAAGAAATGAATTTAAAATTTAAATCAAATAAAATGTTATTTATTTTTTAAATAAAATTTGAATTGAAAATGAATATTAAAAAAAAACACCAACATTTTTATGGGAACAAAATGGGCATTAAACAAAAAAAAGTTTCGCAAACCATATTTCATGCGAGCCGTTTCCATATCTTTTAAGAGACATTTTTTAATCAAAAAAGTATCACAGAAAATATTGTATAAGACTCGTTAGAAATATCAGAAAAGGCTCGCAAAACATATCACAAAAGGTTCGCTAGCCGTATTTCTGGCGACAATCGTAAATGAAACTTTGACTGCCACAAACTGAACGACATATGATTCATATTGCTATCGTTTCCCGATGCGTTTGCGAGAGTTTTGTCGGGTAAAGACTCGCATTTCACCAGTTTGCGATATCATTTGCGACAGTTTGGTCCGCTGGGATCTCTAAAGCTCATGCAGCTAACGCGAAAACCTATAATTTGCGCTCTCACGCATCGGCTACTGTGTTATTTGCAGCTTCTCGCGCCAGTTTACATTCGCACCTGATGCATAAAGCGACAAGAAAAGACATCAAAGAATAAGACAAGCAATCACGCCATAGTTCCGTTAAATATCACGAGCGATAAAAATGTAGCTGGCGTTGCGTATCAGTTGCATAGCCAATGTGAGTTATCCACGCGGTCACCTCGTTCACTTCGTTTTGAGCTGTGAAATCGAACAAACGTAACGGAAGCATATTGTCTGCTCATTAACATTGTTCACGATTACACGTGTTACACTTTTTCGGTCATAAATAAAATTGAAGACCAACGTTTTTGGTAAAGCAATACTCGCGAACGCGAAATTTTTTTTTTTTTTTTTTTTTTTTTTTTGTGATAAAATTCTTTTATTTACGGCTGATCTTCTGTTACTTTTGCTTAGCAACTTTTATCAGCGTGTGTTTTGATTAATGATAGCTTAAATTAAATATTTACATAGTGTGTGTTTATGTACATGTTATTTTGCTTCATTAAAGGCGGCGTTTGGCCAGGTCTATTGGATATGACTTTTTAAGCCTCCTTCTTCTTCGCCTCCTTAGCAGGTTCCTTGCCAGGACGTTAGGGTGGTTGCGGAGCTTAAATAGGTAGCTTGTTGCTTGGTTGTTCATAACGTCTCCTACCATAGGAACCTTAAGGTCCTTTGCGATGTCTCGTGTGCGGATATACCATTCGGCTCCAGAGATTGTTCGCAAGGTCTTAGCCTGGATGATACGAAGTTTGTCTAGGTGCGTCTTCGCGGCAATTACGTAAACCTGGAGCCCATATCGCCGCGCAGGGGCAAGGATTACTTTATAGATAAGTACTTTGTTTCGGAGCGAGAGTTTGTTATTTGGGTTTAGCAGCCAGCTCAGACGCCTGATTTTGCTTTTCAAGCTGTTGGTAACCTCGGTGACGTGTTTTTTGAATGTAAGTCGGGTGTCAAGTGTGATCCCTAGGTATTTATGGTCACGCACCTGCTCTAAGAGCTCGCCATGGAGAAAAAGTCCGGGGCTGGAGTCCTTGCGCAGGGTGTGAGTGACCGTGGCACATTTTTGAGGGTTCACTGAAATATTCCACCTACAAGCCCAGTTTTCGAAGCGCTTTAGATATTCCTGCAGTATGTCCGTTGCTTCGTACACGCAATTATTCTTGGCAAGGATTGCCGTGCCATCAGCAAACGTAGCCACCAGGAGATCCTGCCGACTGACAAGGGCCATTTCACTTGCCGTGGGCATATCGTGCGTGAAGAGGCTGTATAGTGTGGGACCCAAAACGCTACCTTGTGGAACGCCCGCTTTTATGCGTTTGGTATGAGAGGCTATGCCATCCTGTACCACTCGAAATGTCCTCTCGTTCAGGAAGCTTGCAATGATGTTGAAGAGCTGCGGATTTAATTTGTCCTTTATCTTGGAGAGGAGTCCTGCGTGCCACACCCGGTCGAAGGCTTGTTGGATGTCGAGGTATGCTGCCACCACATACTCTTTCCTGTGAAAGCCGTCCAAAATAAAGTTTGTGACCCGGTGGAGTTGCTCAGGGGTACCGTGTTTGAGTCGAAACCCAAACTGGAACGTGAAATAGTGATTGGAAATGTGGTACTTTTGCCATGAGAAACAGTTAGTACTGTTTAACTCAGATTCACCTTTTTACAGGGAGCGTCAGCAGCGGCCACCAACCTCAGCCATCGGCCGGTCTGTGTAAGGTGTTCCCGCGCTTTAAACATGAAACACATTCGGCGACCGGCCGAAAGAGCCCCATACTTAACCACCGCCCTACATCGGCGTTTATTCGGCCAACTACTAAGCTGAGTTTAGATTCTTAGATTTCGATTTTTTTTTATGATCTTAATGTAACTTTAATCTACGAATTTCCTGTGAGTACATAATAGCGTTACCCGTAGCAGCGATTTCCGTTTAAATATATTTCTTTATGCACAGCAATAGATAATTTCGAAACACCACATCAATTGCAACTTCGATGGGCCCAACGATCCTGCACCGATGGATATAAGCGTGAGTGACAAGTCTAAGTCTAACTTAAAGTGAGTACGGCCTTTGATTGGCGAACGAATTATTTAATCGGGTTTATCGCACTCGGAATGCTTGTGTACTAATATGGTTATATATTATAAGTAAACACAGCTCTGCTGCACTTTAGTTTAGTTACAGAATGCACAAAAGTAAGTCATTCTCATTTGGATCACGCGATTGATACTTGAAGTTTACTTTAAATAAAAGCTACAGGCAGAATTAGATTTCTTAAAATCTAGCCTTAATAAAAAAAAATTCCATTGACGCAACTCACCGCTCCATCAGTAATATATGTAAGAAACAAGTAATAATACCACCACCACCGTCTCAGATCCCAAAGATGAAACAAACATGCTCAGCAGACTGCGAGGGACCACTCTACAGCATCCGTTGCAAGTATACTTGCCAACGAAAGAAGACCAGCACCGGCCCCGCTAGCCAGTAAAGCTGGCAAACAACAACCTGTGCGAAGACCAGCACCTGTACCGCCAGCGCAACAAGCTGTGCCATCGAGACAAGTGCGGGAGGCACTCCGCCACTTGCGCCAACGAGGGAGCATCAGCGTGCCACATCCGGCGACGCCCAGCTGATGCAGCGACGAGCCCGTAAAGCTATGCGAACCGATAGGTAGGATACTGTAAAAACATTAATTATCCCATGTATGAGGATAATAAAATAAGTAAAACCGAATTTGAATCTCAAAATAAGCCATATATATGTTTATGGCATAAGATCCCTTATAAACTTAGAAAACAGACCCAAAAAGGGTTTAGTAGATACCAAGATAGTGGACTCCACTGCTAATGTAATAAATAAAGTTGAAGTCGAGACTCCAGATGAAAAGCTGATTGTAACATTGTTAATAATTAATAATATAATGTGCATAAATATGTTTTATAAAATTTACAAACTGCACAACAAATGTTTAAAAAAGAAATACAGAGCTAATGATTTGGACAAAATATAACAATGTACTTAAAGTTCAAAATGTAAAAATGTATACAATAAGATATGAAAAGAATAAATAAAACAATGAAATTAAACTGAAAAATAAAATATATAAAAATTGTAAAAAAAATATAAGAAAATTCTTGATAATGGACACAAAAAAAGCAATAAGAGAAGTCTATGTTAGAGATGCCTGTTTTAAGAAAATAATTCAACAATTGGTCTCAACGACCCCAGTAAGCATATATGAATTAGAAACTTTATATATGGATACATTTCATTTAGATTTCTCACCATTAACACATTGTACAAAAACACAAAAAGGAATAGTATTGACAACCCTTCCGGGTATACAAGTTACGTCGATCATTAAAGAGCACTCAATATTGTAGCATTCAAAAAAACACACAACAATTAGAACACCCTATTTTAGGACCTACCGACATTATTATTGTGCGTTTGCACAGATAAATTAAAAATGTAATTAAATGGAATGGACGCAAATCGTTACCATTCTTAGGGAAAAACGTGAGGTGTTTAATAAATCTTTCAAGTGCCTTAACAAAAGCTCACCTGTCTCAAACGAGACAAAGTTAAAAAACGTTCAAATTCTTATAGATTCCTACAATATCAGCCGTCAACTTATATGTGACAATGCAACAAAACTAAATGATTTGCATTTAACACAGCCAGTTGATGCATTAAGCACGTTAAGAGTCGAATTTCGAAATGGCATAATATAATAGTATTCCTTCCAAATTCTCTTAACACTTCAGCGTCATTCGACGAAAAACTACTTTCATTGCCAGCTGATACTAAACCATCAGATTCTAAAGTAAACACCCAACCAATTTACAACACAATGGCCCAAACAGCTATAAGTTTTTTCAAACTAGCCTCATCGCTCTTACCAGAGTTTGATGGAAAGGCAGAAAACTTACAAAGCTTCAAAGATGCTTTGGGTCTTATAGACTCACTAAAAGAAGATCATGAATCAACAACTGTCAGTCTTATTAAGACAAAACTAAAAGGCCATGCAACAAACTTGATAAGCAATGAGCAAACTATCGCTCAAATCATTGCAAAATTATCAAGCACGGTAAATGGCGAATCAGTCGAAGTTTTGTCAGATAAAATACTTAACTTGCAACAAAAGAGCAAAACTGCCAACGAGTACACTCAAGAGGTTGAGCAGTTAACAAAAGCTTTAGAAGGAACTTTTATAAACGATGGTTTAACGCCCGAGTTGGCCAATAAATACAGTACAGTCCAAGCAGTAAAGGCAATGACTAAGAACTGCGCTATAGATAAGGTAAAACTTATCATGCAGACAGGCACATTCAACAACCTGAATGATACCATATCGAAATTTGTCAATAGTTGCACATAGCAACAGGACATTCGAACACTATTCTGTTCTATCAGCAACAACATAACAGGGGTAACCGTGGAAATTACCGTGCAAGAGGTAATAACCACAATCATGGTTATCGTAACCACAACAACAATAATAGAGGACGAGGCCTAAATAGAGGAAACTCTAGAGGCCGTGGCAACTCGAATCGAGGCCACAACAATAATGTCCGAGTTACACTACACGCTTCGGGAAACTCCGAACAACCTTTAGATACACAACAGTAAAAAACAAAAAGGTTCATACTATCAATCTTACCTTAAATATATTCGTTTCATTTAACCATGTAGAAACAGGAAAAAAATTAATCTTTTTAATAGATACTGGTGCGGATATTTCTATATTAAAAGAAAAAGAAAATAACAGAATTAATATTCAAGGGATAAACCAAGGGGTTATACAATCCAAAGGATTAACCTCTATCGAGATACAGACAGATAAATACATAATTCCACACAGTTTTCATATAGTAAACTTGCAATTTGCAATACCATGTGAAGGAATAATAGGCATTGACTTAAAAAATTCAATTGCCAATTAGATTTCAAGCCGACAGAAGATTGGCCTATAATCATACCCAACAATCTAAATTTTCCGATTCATGTTCCAATAACATATAGTTCTGGTAATAATACAATACTTTTACCAGCAAGATCACAAATTGTCCGAAAAATCGAACTATCTTCAAGTGAAGATAGTGTACTAATTCCAAACCAGGAAATTCAAACTGGTATTAATGTTGCAAACACCGTTGCAACCACACGAAACGCATTTTTCCGATTACTGAACACAACCAGTACCAATCAACTAACTAGTATAAATAATCTAAATTATGAATCACTTTCGAACTACGAAGTGGGTCAAACAAACAATGAAAGTAGAAGAGAAGAAGTCATGTCTCGACTATCCCAAAATTTTCCACCACTGTTTAAAGCAAAATTAACTTATGCACTGATTTTACAGATATATTTGGACTAGACACCGAATCCATTTCAACGAATAATTTTTATAAACAAAAGATAAGATTGAAAGATGATGAACCAGTCTACATTAAAAATTATAGAAGTCCTCAAAGCCAAAAAGAAGAAATCCAAGCCCAAGTACAAAAACTAATTGACGACAAAATTGTCGAACCATCTGTGTCAGAATATAATAGCCCACTTTTATTAGTCCCAGAGAAATCTCATTCTGAATCCAATAAGAAAAAATGGCGATTGGTAATTGAATATCGTCAAATCAACAAAAAGCTGCTAGCTGATAAGTTCCCACTACCTAGAATTGATGATATTTTGGATCAACTAGGTAGACCGAAATATTTTTCATGCCTAAACTTAATATCAGGTTTTCACCAAATTGAACTTTACAATGATTCAAGAGATATAACGTCTTTTTCGACGAGCAGTGGCTCCTATCGCTTCACGCGATTACCATTTGGTTTAAAAATAGCGCCGAATTCATTTCAGAGAATGATGACTATAGCATTCTCTGGACTTGAACCTTCGCAAGCATTCATTTATATGGATGACCTAATAGTAATTGGTGGTTCAGAAAAGCATATGGTTAAAAACCTAACTGATGTTTTTGACAAATGCAGAAAATACAACTTAAAGCTACATCCTGAAAAATGTTTATTTTGTATGCATGAAGTCACATTTCTGGGACACAAATGCACAGACAAAGGAATCTTACCAGACGACAAGAAATACGACGTCATTCAAAATTACCTATTCGCACATGATGCGGATAGCGCTAGACGTTTCGTTGCATTTTGCAACAATTATAGACGATTTATTAAAAACTTCGCCGACCATGCCCAACACATAACTAGACTAAATAAAAAGAATGTTCTATTTGAATGGACGGTTAAATGTCAAAATGCGTTTTTATACTTAAAATCTCAACTTATTAAACCGACCCAGTTTCAATACCCAGACTTCACAAAAGAATTTTGTATAATAACGGATGCGAGTAAGTAAGTAAGTGTGTGGAGCGGTTTTAACTCAAAACCACAACGGACTCCAACTTCCAGTTGCATACGCATCCAGATCATTCACCAAGGGAGAAAGTAACAAGAGTACGACGGAACAGGAACTAGCAGCAATTCATTGGGCAATAACACATTTCAGACCATATATTTATGGTCGACATTTCACTGTCAAAACAGATCATAGACCACTTGCATACTTATTTTCAATGGTCAATCCAAGTTCCAAATTAAAACGTATGAGGCTTGAGTTAGAGGAATATTATTTTACGGTAGAGTATCTAAAGGGTAAAGATAACTATGAAGCTGATGCGTTATCAAGAATAACCATCAAAGAACTAAAAGATTTACAAGTTAAAGTCCTGAAAGTCACTACCAGGCACCAAAGTACACAGAAAAACTCCTGCGCGGAAAAAGATCAAGTAGATTTGCCTATGCAAACTCTTGACAACGCTTCTAAGCCCAACATATATGAAGTCATTTGTAATGACGAAGTACGAAAAGTAGTGGCCTTGCTTATATTAAATAAAATATGTTTCTTTAAACATAGAAGAAAAATTATAGCAAGAATTGATGTTAGCAATCTGTGCACCAATGGAACATTTGACTTAGGTCAGTTATTCCAAAGGCTTGAAAAAGAACCCTGTATACATGAGATCAGCCAACTCAAACTGGCACCGAGCGAAAAGATATTTGAATTAATTTCAATTGAATCTTTTAAAAATATGGCAACAAAACATTAAAATCATTCCGAGTAGCGCTACTCAAGCCGGTGACCATAATAGAAAATGAAAAAGATCAAGAAGCGATACTGTTTACATATCATGGCGATCCTATACAAGGTGGTCATACTGGCCTCTCAAAAACACTAGCTAAAATAAAGAGACACTACTACTGGAAAAATATGACACGCCATATAACCAAGTACATACGTAGATGTCCTAAATGAAAAAAGTCGAAAACGACGACCGACACAAAAACACCTCTGACCATTACAGAAACGCCGATAAATGCGTTCGACAGAGTGATAGTGGATACTGTAGGTCCACTACCAAAATCCGAAAAAGGTTACGAATATGCAATTGATATGCGATTTAACAAAATATCTTGTAGCTATTCCAGTACCAAAAAAATCAGCTAAGACAGTTGTAAAAGCTATAATTGAATCTTTTATACTGAAGTTCGGTCCAATGAAGACGTTCATTTCGGACATGGGAAATGAATATAAAAATTCTATTATTAATGACTTGTGCAAATACTTAAAGATAGACAATTTAACGTTTACAGCACACCACCACCAGACAGTTGGAACAGTAGAGAGAAGTCACAGAACTTTCAACGAATACATACGTTCTTACATATCGGTTGATAAAACTGATTGGGATGTATAGCTCCAATATTTTGTTTACTGTTTCAACACGAACCCCTCTATGGCACACAATTATTGTCCATATGAGTTAGTTTTCGGCAAACAGCAACTTGCCAAAATATTTTAATAAAATAGATAATATTCACCCTATAATAAGAGCTAGGATAATGTTAAAAAAACATAAGGCAAAAAATAAAGAATATTATGATAATAAGGTTATCGACTTTGAATTAAAAGTAGGTGATAAGGTTTTAGTAGGAAACGATACTGGCCATAAATTAGAACCAGTTTATTTAGGCCCCGATGAAGTAATAGGAATAGAAGATAGAGATAACATTACAATAAAAGATAAAAAAGGTAAAAAACAGAAAGTTCATAAGGATAGGTTTAAAATGTTTACATCATAATCATGTCATAGTGTGGCCATGCATAAGAATATTCATATTATTATTCATATTATTATTTTTATTATTCTTATTATTATTAAATTGAGTAATACTTTTACATTTTTACATTCTAAATTTCAAAAAAATATATATATTCGTAAACAAATTTTTATTTTTTTAATATTTTACATTTAAAAAAAAAAAATACAACAATTAAAAATAACTACATTATATAACGTTATTCCTCTAAAAGGGGAGGTATAGTGTGTATATGCCTTAAAAGAACACACTATATGCAACTTTGTTGCATACAATAACAATTATACATTAAACAAGCCCAGAGCCACTTTATACATATATTGGCTCTGGTTCATATTACGCAGCGCGCTTCAATAGCCTCTCTAGCTGACCGTTTATGCTAACGCTGCATATCCCATGTTCCGTCTGAGCGCATTCCATGAGCAACATATATATGTACGCTCACTAACACAGGCATATGCAAGCTACTCACTCTCCCTCTCTTTGTAGCTGTTAACCAATAACAGCATAAGTATATGTATATGTACATGTATTATCCATAGGCTAAGTGCATTATATTGGCTCTGAATAAAATCATTCTTATGAACAACGCAAAACAGCACTGACGTGCCTTCATCTATCAGTTTGAAACAATTATAAGTGGAACACTTATAATACTATACAAGTTAGCTGTAGGTCCTCCTAGCCCATGCGCAGATCGAGTTTGTTTCCGATAATCGATAGCTTGCCCCGTTTCCAAGTAATCGATAAAAATCGATATCGAAATCCTGTTTTTTGAGCCATTTTGGTAAATAATAAGAGCTAGAGTCACCAAACTTGACATGTAGCTTCTAGAATAGTATATATATTTTAAGTATCTTTCATTTTATAGCTATCGCCACCTCCCCGCTACCACCAAAAAGCTATAAATCATGTTAGTAAGCCAACTTGTATTGCCTATCTAATTAAGCCACAATTTAAATGCAATTGTCATTTTGAGAATACACGAATATTTTATAGTACAATAAGATATACCACTGAAAATTTCATCAAGATCGGTTAAGAAACACGAAAGAAAATGTGTTTTGGCCTGCGAACACGTGCAGCAGCAAGCGCAAATTCCAAGAATTTCTGTACATGTACACACACACATTCATGCGCGACTTCTTTGAATTCTATCAACATCATTGCAATTGCGATTATTTTTTTTTCTGTGCTGCTATTTTAATTCGCTTTTTTCTCATTAAGCCTTAATTATTGGTGTGGCTATTGAGTAGAGGCGGCGGAAAGTAGCGCGGTCAGTTACAAGTTCGAACCCTGCCGAGGAAGCAATTTTTTTTTTTTTTGTCTAATGTGGCTGCTGCGTAGAGGCGGCAGCAAGAAATGCGGTCAGTTGCGAGTACGAACCCTGCCAAGGGAACTTTTTTTATACCCTTGCAGAGGGTATTATAATTTTGTCGTGAAATGTGTAACGCATAGAAGGAGACATCTCCGACCACATAAAGTATATATATTCTTGATCAGTATCAACAGCCGAGTTGATATAGCCATGTCCGTCTGTCCGTCTGTCCGGCTGTCCGTCTGTCCGTCTGTCTGTTTCTATGCGAACTAGTCTCTCAGTTTTAAAGCTATCTTTTTGAAACTTTGCAGAAGTCCCTCTTTCTGTTGCACGCAGCTCATATGTCAAAACCAGCTGGATCGGACCACTATATCATATAGCTGCCATAGGAACGATCGGTCGAAAAGTAGGTTCTTGTATGAAAAAAATTTTGGTTTATAAAGTTATCTTTACTAAACTTGGTATTTATTAGTTTTACTACGTTCCCCATATATATGCAAAATCCTATTAAGATCGGACAACTATATCATATAGCTGCCATAGGAACGATCGGTCGAAAATTAAGTTTTTGTATGGAAAATGTTTATGTTTTTCAAGATATCTTGACCAAACTCGGTACTTATTAGTTTTACTAAGCTCCCCATATATATGCAAAATTCTATTCAGATCGGGCAACTATATCATATAGCTGCCATAGGAACAATCGGTCGAAAATTAAGTTTTTGTATGGAAAATGTTTATGTTTTTCAAGATATCTTGACCAAACTCGGTACTTATTAGTTTTACTAAGCTCCCCATATATATGCAAAATCCTATTAAGATCGGACTACTATATCATATAGCTGCCATAGGAACGATCGGTCGAAAATTATGCTGTTGTATGGAATTTTTTTTGTTTTTGAAGATATCTTGACCAAACTCGGCATTTATTAGTTTTACTATGCTCCCTCCACTTATGCAAAATCTTATTCACATCGGGCTACTATATCATATAGCTGCCATAGAAACGATCGGTCGAAAATTAAGTTGTTGTACGGAAACCTGTTTTGTTTTTCATGATATCTTAACCATACTCGGCATCAACTATTTTCCCTGTGCTTCTTAGATACGGGCAAAGCACTATAAGCATTTTGAAAAGGTGGGGTCTGCAAGGGTATTAAATCTTCGGTGTGCCGAAGATAGCACTTCTTTCTCGTTTTTGTAAAGTTCAAATTTGTGTTTTTTCTTATTCTCTTTGTGTGCTGAGCGACTGCCAATAGCTTCCTTAGTGTTAACAATGCTCGTTTTAGTTTATCTTTATTACTACTAAAGCAATTAGCGCGTAGCGCGAGCTGCATTTGGTGTATATAAGAATAAGAGGGTTCAGGGTATCCCCTAGTTGGGAACTCCCGACTAAAACCTCTTACTTGTTTTCATATGTTTATATGACAATATTGGGTGAATTCCTTTTTTGTGCATTCAAGCAAATTAACTTGTCAGAGCAATTGAAATGTGTGAATATTTTGTGGGCTATTAATGCAATCAGACGTGTTTGGTAATGAAATTTTTTATTGGCGAAGTTGTTTTTCCAAAATTACACTAAATTTAATTTTAGTTAAGATAAAAGGTCAGCCAAAAAATATTGTATATCCATTCAGTTATATATATATATTTTTTAATTTTTTTACCATATAAATTGAATAACCTTTTCTTTTTGTTAACAACATAGCTGTTTTACATAATTGTTTTTAGTTCCTGTGCCCCTTTTCACAGCTAATTATGTCAGTGACGCTTTTAGAGCCTACATCTAAGAAGAAGGGTGTAAGTAGGAAAAAAGGATTCTTATGTAAAATAAAAAATAATCTTAACTTGCTATATTATTTAAGAAAATAATATTAACTTGCTATATTATTTAAGAAAATAATTAAAGAAAATTTACATTACTTTCAAGCTTAGAGTGCATATCTTGCTTGTGTAAATACACATTATATATGTTATTTATATAATAAACATGATAACTTGTTCTTAAAAAAACTTGTTTTTCACTAATTTTAATAGATTTTAAAGATAAGGAACTAATCACCGTTTTTTGCGTACGATCAATGCCTTTTTACACGGTTTTTCTGGAACCGACCTACCATGTAAAATCAGAATTAGGTGTACTATTCTTGATGCTACATATTAAGTTCGGTGACTCTAGCTCTTAAAACCTAAGAGATATGCTCAAAGAACACGATTTCGATATCGATTTCGATCGATTACTGGGAAATGGGGCAAGATATCGATTATCGGAAACAAAATTGTACTGCAAGGGAACTAGGAGGACCTACATTCCAATTTCATGTCATTAGCTTTTATAAGCTCTGAGATTCTTACGTTCATACCTACGGACGGACAGACAGACTGAAATGGCTAGATCCACTCGGCTAATGATGCTGATCAAGAATTTATATACTTTATGGGGTCGGAGATGCTTCCTTCTGCCTGTTACACACATTAGCACGAATACATTATACCATTTGTACCCATTTTAAATAAATTCAAAATATAAAATTAAAATAAAAAAATTGTAAAGCACCCTAAGCGATTACACAAGCATTGTTGCGCTCTCGCTCTAACCTAAACCTAATTTACTCAAGACTTAAAATGTAATCAAAATATATTATAGAGATCACAGCTCAGATCTGCGCCAACAATGAGCTGTAGTCAATGGTGCGCTTTGTCTCATGTATTCCGCCTGACATTAATTTAAAGACTCACTTGGGTTAGCATTGTTATTCAAGTTATACCGCCTTATACAATGCTAATGAAGCAATAAATATAATCTGTTACGTTTATAATCTATACTTGAACAAACATACCTAAACGTGCGATAAAGGCGAGACTGCATATTTCATAGTCCCTATATCTGTATATAATCGAAAGTACATACCTCTCTTCACATTTCCAAAATATTAACACCACATGTTGAATTATAGCCTTTCCAATATACGTCTTTAATATTACTGTTTTCGGAGCTTACAAACAGGTAGTCAAATATAGTTTTTATATAAGTATTTCCAAGAGGTTTGTTTTTAGGGGTGCGTCTCTTTAAAGCTTCTATAAAATCATTGGTAATCTTATTTTTTATAAGACATATACTGGTTGAGGGAAAAGTGTTCAGCCAATGAATATAGGTAGTCGTTACACCTATACTTGTCGAATCTGTATGAAATCTTGTCACCATGAGAAGGAAAATCGATCCCATATTCCATGCCGAAATAACTATTACGCATATCCAAAATAATCTGGCAAATTAATAACCTTTAACGAATCAGGTATTGATGGAAATAATTCTACTAATTACCTTTTATTATAAAAGTTAAACTGAACAAAGTTGACTACAGAGTTGACTGTCATGTGTTTGATTCAACTTTTTTACCAACTTTGGATAATCCATAAATTTACCACGTATATATTTATATGTCTTCTCATAAAATCCACATATTGAAATGTATCTATAACAACTAGGAATGGTGCAGTCGAATGCCACAGATTATTGTTAGCTGAATATAGATAGAGTTCATGCCGCAAAGTATGCTTGAAGTTGAAAAAATCAAACATGGAATCATTTTACTATGGCTAGACCAATATTTTTCATATTCCGGCCCACCACTACATTGGTCCTTCGAGTCATAACATACTTATTGGATAAAAATGGATTTTGGCGGTGGATTACCACACAGGCATGCAAATGCATAAATATCCGCCATCTTTAAAAATTCATATGCACTGTTCTATACTCTAATGGCAAGTTTCAACCTGCCAATAATTTCACATCCCAGTGGCGACAGTGAACAAATCAAAGTCCTTCTGTCAAATGTCAATCACTTTTTTTGTGGCAAGTTATCCAAAATTCATTCTTATTGGAAGCAACTTTGTCTCAATATTAATTAGCAATAATTCCACATAAAAGGGTTTGGTAAGGAATTATTTGATTTTCTTTGGTATGTATTGCGATTTGTGGGTATAGCTCGGCTCTAAATTTGTTTAGTTTTCTTAAATAGTCGTGTTCGTTGCTAAAATCTATTTTTTTTTATAAAATGCAGTTGTTCGTCTTGTGAACAGTTCGTATGGGTTGTGTTAGGTGTCTGAATGGATGGCGTTGTAATATGTGATCATGGTTTCTGCTAGCACTTCGTCAAGATCTATTTGTATTCCTAATTTCATACATAAATGTTTTCAGGGCTGAACTTCTTCTGAGGACATCCAGCTATAAGGTGGTCTGTGGAGCCGCATCCTTAGCACGACCTTGAGCTCTTTTCGGCTTTCGACAATCTTTTGCTCAGTGCCCCTCCATATTGCAGTTGTGGCAACGGGACTCCTTTGACGCTGCTATCCTTTGTCAAATCCGATCTTGCTCCATAGTTTTTATACCATGAACCCATTAAAAATGGGTATAATGGATTTGTGCAAATGTATGTAACAGGCAGAAGGAAGTACCTCCGACCCCATAAAGCATATATATTCTTGATCAGCATCAATAGCCGAGTCGATCTAGCCATGTCCGTCTGTCTGTCTGTCCGTCCGTATGTATGACCGCAAGGATCTCAGAACCTATAAGAGATAGTGACTTGAAAGCTTTTGGCTGTAGGTCCGTCTAGTCCATGCGCAGATCGAGATTGTTTCCGATATTCGTATAACATGCCCCGTTTCCAGGTAACCAATAAAAATCGATATCGAAATCCTGTTTTTTAAGCAATTTTGGTAAATATTAAGAGCTAGAGTCACCAAACTAGACATGTAGCTTCTAGAATAGTATACATATCTCAAGTATCTTTCATTTTATATCCATTGCCACCTCCCCGCTTCCACCACATAGCTATAAATCATGTTAGTAAACCAACTTGTTTTGCCTACCTATTTAAGCCACAATTTAAATGCAATTGTTATTTTGAGAATACCCGAATATTTTATAGTATTATACAATAAGATCTACTGCTGAATTTAATTAAGATCGGTTAGGAAACATAAAAGTTAAGTGCGCACGTGTTAGTATCTTTCATTTTATAGCTATCGCCACCTACCCGCTACTACCTCAAAGCTATAAATCAAGTATATAAACCAATTTGTGCTGCCCACCAATATAAGCCAAAATTGAAATGAAATTTGCATCGGGCAGGCAGGCAGGCAGGCAACCAACCCGCACACAAACGCATAAATGCTTCTATTCTTATGCCAACGTTCAGGTACCCTTAATCTTACAGCTAGCATGGAAAATAGCAATTTTGCACATGAACAGGCCAAACCCTTTTGTAATATCACACGACTGTAGACACAAGTAGAAAGTCGCAAAAAGTGAACATTTTCAATGTTTGGTCTTTTCTTAGAATTGTTCGCCAGGCCCCTTCTGTATGGGGTAACGCCTCCAACAACAACAACAACACAGCACAGCTCACGCTCCAGAAAAATTGGCCACTCCCCAACAACAGCTAGCGCTTCAAGCGCAACATAAAGAAGGACAACCAACAACAATCAAGTCAGCCACAACTCCAACAAAAGCAACAGGAGGTGGAATCTCATGTTCTCTGATGCAGCCAGAAGTAATGGCTCAACACCACCTACACTACCTCGAGGCCAGCTCAAGCTCGCTTAGAGCGGCACCAAGGAGAATAACAGCTACAGCAGAGAATCCAAATACAGCAACAACAACATCGTCAGGAGACTTTCAACGGACGTTATGCATAGTTATTGTCCGCTGTCAAGGGCATGACCAAAGCCATTGACAGATTGGCAGATATGCAGGCTCAGATGATAGGGACCCAGCACTAAAAACACATGCATTAAAATGAATCCATGACATGGCGGGGCCTCTATACACACACCAAATAAATTGTAGCCAAAATTGCTGGCTGATTCTTGGCAATACAAATAAAATATAAATATGTATAAACTCTGTATCTATATAACGCCAATATTTATAATCTACATTCTAATTTAGTAGATTCTAGGTTTAATTTAACCGTAATTATTTCACCATTTGACAATAATCTGTTTAATTATGCTTTTAATAGACATATTGCGTTTCTTTTTTGAATCGCCAGAACTTTCTTTAGTTTCTATGTTTAAATTCAAATAGGATTAAAAAATTGTTAACTTAATAAAAAATCAAATTTATTATTTATAGTAAATATAACAGTTTTTAATTAACAAGTTTTAAATTAACTCTATGTACCAAACGACTTAAAAAAGTGATATGCTTCATCAAGAAAGTGTAGGGAAGCGAGCGTCTCTAGAACGAAACGAAAGTGCGCTTAACGTGAATGAAAATTACAATTATGCTCAACTAATTTACATAAGTGACAAGAACTGAAATCGTCGGCTTCATTAGCGCAACCAAAGCCAATTTATTTTTGTGCCTACAATTTTTAGCACAGCACATGCTGTTTCGGGCTTTCCACTTCAGCAGAAAGGTCTTAAAGGAAAATGTATGCAAATAATTTATTCGCTTTGTGTAGACAAGTTTCGTATAAATTTACAACAAAAATAAGTAAGCTCTAGTCGGGAGTCCCGACTAGGGGATAACCTAAACCCTCTTCTACCAACACTAAATGCAACAGGTGCTCGATTGCTTATGCAGTAATACAAATTAATCTTAAAACAAGTAAGAGGTTCTAGTCGGGAGCTCCCGACTAGGGGATACCCTGAACCCTCTTCTTCCGACATCAAATGCAGCCCGCGCTACGCGCCCGTTTGGTTAAGTCGTAATAAAAATATATTTAAAAAAAAGGTTCTTCTGGCCTCTACGCAACAGCCACACCAGCCAAAAAAAATAAAAATAGTTTCCTAGGTAGGGTTCGAACTCGTAACTGATGGCGCTTCTTTCCGCCGCCTGTACTTAATAGCCACACCAACAATTAACTCCTAATGAGAAAAAAAAAACGAGTTAAAATAGCAGCACAGAAATCAATACAATCGCAATTGCAATGCTGTTGATAGAATTCAAAGCAGACACGCATGAGTGTGTGTGTGTACATGTATACAGAAATTCTTGTAATTCGGGCTTGCTGCTGCTAACACGTGCGCACAAAACTTTTGTGTTTCTCAACCGATCTTAATGAAATTCAGCAGTAGATCTTATTGTATAATACTGTAAAATATTCGGGTATTCTCAAAATAACAATTGCATTTAAATTGTGGCTTAAATAGCTAGGCAAAACAAGTTGGTTTGCTAACATGATTTATAGCTATGTCGTGGTAGCGGGTAGATGGCGATAGGTATAAAATGAATGAAACTTGATATATAAATTGTGGGTGCCAGTAGGCTTGAATCAACTCTTTATATTAAGTCGTATATACCCAGCAGCTAAAGTAGAGTATTATCTCTCGAGGCGGTCAGCCTAATGTCGTTTCGCTCTCACGCATCGGCTATTGTGTTATTTGCAGCTTCTCGCGCCAGTTTACATTCGCACCTGATGCATAAAGCGACAAGAAAAGACATCAAAGAATAAGACAAGCAATCACGCCATAGTTCCGTTAAATATCACGAGCGATAAAAATGTAGCTGGCGTTGCGTATCAGTTGCATAGCCAATGTGAGTTATCCACGCGGTCACCTCGTTCACTTCGTTTTGAGCTGTGAAATCGAACAAACGTAACGGACGCATATTGTCTGCTCATTAAAATTGTTCAAGATTACACGTGTCACACTTTTTCGGTCATAAATAAAATTGAAGACCAACCTACTTGGTAAAGCAATACTCGCGAACGCGAAATAGTGATTGGAAATGTGGTACTTTTGCCATGAGAAACAGTTAGTACTGTTTAACTCAGATTCACCTTTTTACAGGGAGCGTCAGCAGCGGCCACCAACCTCAGCCATCGGCCGGTCTGCGTAAGGTGTTCCCGCGCTTTAAACATTAAACACACTCGGCGACCGGCCGAAAGAGCCCCATACTTAACTACCGCCCCTACATCGGCGTTTATTCGGCCAACTACTAAGCTTCAGTTCACAGGCGCAGTTGGCTCAATCAGAACTTTGCACCGGCACCTTTTTACCGCTTCATGTTTATTTAAAGCTTAGAACGACCAAGTAGTTATGACGTGCGTACTTTATCTTACTTGGTAAAGTACAGCTAAGCTCGGTGACGTAAAGCGTAGACGTGGCACAAGGAAAGAAGAAGTGCAGTCCACAAAGGAGTGCAAAAGAAGTCTTTATCTGGAAACGAATTATAATTAACCACCATCGAATATAGCCTAGCTCGTTCGATATCTCGCGCGCAGGCGTTCTAATTGAAATTAGATTTTCGTCAAACCACATGGGATTATCAGCTGTTTGATGTTATCTGTTGGACAGCCGATCTGAGTTTAGATTCTTAGATTTCGATTTTTTTTTATTATCTTAATGTAACTTTAATCTACGAATTTCCTGTGAGGACATAATAGCGTTACCCGTAGCAGCGATTTCCGTTTAAATAATTTTCTTTATGCACAGCAATAGTTAATTTCGAAACACCATATCAATTGCAACTTCGATGGGCCCAACGATCCTGCACTGATGGATATAAGCGTGAGTGACAAGTCTAAGTCTAACTTAAAGTAAGTACGGCATTTGATTGGCGAACGAATTATTTAATCGGGTTTATCGCACTCGGAATGCTTGTGTACTAATATGGTTATATATTATAAGTAAACACAGCTCTGCTGCACTTTAGTTTAGTTACAGAATGCACAAAAGTAAGTCATTCTCATTTGGATCACGCGATTGATACTTGAAGTTTACTTTAAATAAAAGCTACAGGCAGAATTAGATTTCTTAAAATCTAGCCTTAATAAAAAAAAATTCCATTGACGCAACTCACCGCTCCATCAGTAATATATGTAAGAAACAAGTAATAATACCACCACCACCGTCTCAGATCCCAAAGATGAAACAAACATGCCCAGCAGACTGCGAGGGACCACTCTACAGCATCCGTTGCAAGTATACTTGCCAACGAAAGAAGACCAGCACCGGCCCCGCTAGCCAGTAAAGCTGGCAAACAACAACCTGTGCGAAGACCAGCACCGGTACCGCCAGCGCAACAAGCTGTGCCATCGAGACAAGTGCGGGAGGCACTCCGCCACTTGCGCCAACGAGGGAGCATCAGCGTGCCACATCCGGCGACGCCCAGCTGATGCAGCGACGAGCCCGTAAAGCTATGCGAACCGATAGGTAGGATACTGTAAAAACATTAATTATCCCATGTATGAGGATAATAAAATAAGTAAAACCGAATTTGAATCTCAAAATAAGCCATATATATGTACATGGCATAAGATCCCTAATAAACTTAGAAAACAGACCCAAAATGGATTTAGTAGATACCAAGACAGTGGACTCCACTGCTAATGTAATAAATAAAGTTGAAGTCGAGACTTCAGATCAAAAGCTGATTGTAACATTGTTAATAATAATAGTTATTATAATGTGCATAAATATGTTTTATAAAATTTACAAACTGCACAACAAATGTTTAAAAAAGAAATACAGAGCTAATGATTTGGACAAAATATAACAATGTACTTAAAGTTCAAAATGTAAAAATGTATACAATGAGATATGAAAAGAATAAATAAAACAATGAAATTAAACTGAAAAATAAAATATATAAAAATTGTAAAAAAAATATAAGAAAATTCTTGATAATGGACACAAAAAAAGCAATAAGAGAAGTCTATGTTAGAGATGCCTGTTTTAAGAAAAGAATTCAACAATTGGTCTCAACGACCCCAGTAAGCATATATGAATTAGAAACTTTATATATGGATACATTTCATTTAGATTTCTCACCATTAACACATTGTACAAAAACACAAAAAGGAATAGTATTGACAACCCTTCCGGGTATACAAGTTACGTCGATCATTAAAGAGCACTCAATATTGTAGCATTCAAAAAAACACACAACAATTAGAACACCCTATTTTAGGACCTACCGACATTATTATTGTGCGTTTGCACAGATAAATTAAAAATGTAATTAAATGGAATGGACGCAAATCGTTACCATTCTTAGGGAAAAACGTGAGGTGTTTAATAAATCTTTCAAGTGCCTTAACAAAAGCTCACCTGTCTCAAACGAGACAAAGTTAAAAAACGTTCAAATTCTTATAGATTCCTACAATATCAGCCGTCAACTTATATGTGACAATGCAACAAAACTAAATGATTTGCATTTAACACAGCCAGTTGATGCATTAAGCACGTTAAGAGTCGAATTTCGAAATGGCATAATATAATAGTATTCCTTCCAAATTCTCTTAACACTTCAGCGTCATTCGACGAAAAACTACTTTCATTGCCAGCTGATACTAAACCATCAGATTCTAAAGTAAACACCCAACCAATTTACAACACAATGGCCCAAACAGCTATAAGTTTTTTCAAACTAGCCTCATCGCTCTTACCAGAGTTTGATGGAAAGGCAGAAAACTTACAAAGCTTCAAAGATGCTTTGGGTCTTATAGACTCACTAAAAGAAGATCATGAATCAACAATTGTCAGTCTTATTAAGACAAAACTAAAAAGCCATGCAAGAAACTTGATAAGCAATGAGCAAACTATCGCTCAAATCATTGCAAAATTATCAAGCACGGTAAATGGCGAATCAGTCGAAGTATTGTCAGCCAAACTACCTAACTTGCAACAAAAGAGCAAAACTGCCAACCAGTACACTCAAGAGGTTGAGCAGTTAACAAAAGCATTAGAAGGAACTTTTATAAACGATGGTTTAACGCCCGAGTTGGCCAATAAATACAGTACAGTCCAAGCAGTAAAGGCAATGACTAAGAACTGCGCTATAGATAAGGTAAAACTTATCATGCAGACAGGCACATTCAACAACCTGAATGATACCATATCGAAATTTGTCAATAGTTGCACATAGCAACAGGACATTCGAACACTATTCTGTTCTATCAGCAACAACATAACAGGGGTAACCGTGGAAATTACCGTGCAAGAGGTAATAACCACAATCATGGTTATCGTAACCACAACAACAATAATAGAGGACGAGGCCTAAATAGAGGAAACTCTAGAGGCCGTGGCAACTCGAATCGAGGCCACAACAATAATGTCCGAGTTACACTACACGCTTCGGGAAACTCCGAACAACCGTTAGATACACAACAGTAAAAAACAAAAAGGTTCGTACTATCAATCTTACCTTAAATATATTCGTTTCATGTAACTATGTAGAAACAGGAAAAAATTAATCTTTTTAATAGACACTGGTACGGATATTTCTATATTAAAAGAAAAAGAAAATAACAGAATTAATATTCAAGGGATAAACCAAGGGGTTATACAATCCAAAGGATTAACCTTTATCGAGATACAGACAGATAAATACATAATTCCACACAGTTTTCATATAGTAAACTTGCAATTTGCAATACCATGTGAAGGAATAATAGGCATTGACTTAAAAAATTCAATTGCCAATTAGATTTCAAGCCGACAGAAGATTGGCCTATAATCATACCCAACAATCTAAATTTTCCGATTCATGTTCCAATAACATATAGTTATTGGTAATAATACAATACTTTTACCAGCAAGATCACAAATTGTCCGAAAAATCGAACTATCTTCAAGTGAAGATAGTGTACTAATTACAAACCAGGAAATTCAAACTGGTATTAATGTTGCAAACACCGTTGCAACCACACGAAACGCATTTTTCCGATTACTGAACACAACCAGTACCAATCAACTAACTAGTATAAATAATCTAAATTATGAATCACTTTCGAACTACGAAGTGGGTCAAACAAACAATGAAAGTAGAAGAGAAGAAGTCATGTCTCGACTATCAAAAAATTTTCCACCACTGTTTAAAGCAAAATTAACTTATGCACTGATTTTACAGATATATTTGGACTAGACACCGAATCCATTTCAACGAATAATTTTTATAAACAAAAGATAAGATTGAAAGATGATGAACCAGTCTACATTAAAAATTATAGAAGTCCTCAAAGCCAAAAAGAAGAAATCCAAGCCCAAGTACAAAAACTAATTGACGACAAAATTGTCGAACCATCTGTGTCAGAATATAATAGCCTACTTTTATTAGTCCCAGAGAAATCTCATTCTGAATCCAATAAGAAAAAATGGCGATTGGTAATTGACTATCGTCAAATCAACAAAAAGCTGCTAGCTGATAAGTTCCCACTACCTAGAATTGATGATATTTTGGATCAACTAGGTAGACCGAAATATTTTTCATGCCTAAACTTAATATCAGGTTTTCACCAAATTGAACTTTACAATGATTCAAGAGATATAACGTCTTTTTCGACGAGCAGTGGCTCCTATCGCTTCACGTGATTACCATTTGGTTTAAAAATAGCGCCGAATTCATTTCAGAGAATGATGACTATAGCATTCTCTGGACTTGAACCTTCGCAAGCATTCTTTTATATGGATGACCTAATAGTAATTGGTTGTTCAGAAAAGCATATGGTTAAAAACCTAACTGATGTTTTTGACAAGTGCAGAAAATACAACTTAAAGCTACATCCTGAAAATGTTTATTTTTTATGCATGAAGTCACATTTCTGGGACACAAATGCACAGACAAAGGAATCTTACCAGAAGACAAGAAATACGACGTCATTCAAAATTACCCAGTCGCACATGATGCGGACAGCGCTAGACGTTTCGTTGCATTTTGCAACAATTATAGACGATTTATTCAAAATTTCGCCGACCATGCCCAACACACAACTAGACTAAATAAAAAGAATGTTCTATTTGAATGGACGGATAAATGTCAAAATGCGTTTTTATACTTAAAATCTCAACTTATTAAACCGACTCTGTTTCAATACCCAGACTTCACAAAAGAATTTGTTTATTTTAACTTTGTTTCCTAAGTCTTCTTTAACTTCCTGTTTTTTAAATCTAGGTTGTAGTTTGTTTCGTTCGCCATGTTTTTTCTTATAAATTATTTCAACTACTTGGTAATTTTTTGGTGACCTCTTTTCGTTATGGTACACTTACATTTTTGCTTGGGCTGATTTTAATTTATTTGACAAGTTTGGATGCTTTTTTGTTAAATAATATGTCACATGGTTTTTGTTGAGTTGTTGACTGAATTGAGTTGTTATATTCTTTAACTGATCGGTATAGGACTTCGGAATGATCCATATTGTATTCTTCTTGAATACAACGAGAAATTTCGATAATTGTTGAATGAACTCTTTCTACCTGACCGTTGCTTAAACTGTGTCTGGGGTCTGCATGATAAATCGCTATGCCTGAACGAGACATTGACGATTTGAATTGTGTCGAGGAAAACGTAAGTTCGTTGTCCATCTTTATGGATTTAGCGAAAGGAAAAGTTTGGATAAGTTCCAACACTTTGTTTGCCATATCTGATTTGTCATTGATTTCCTTAATCACTAAAAATTTAGAATATGCGTCTAAGCATGTCTAGAATGTTAATTTTTGGGCATAAAAAATGTCAATATGTAATTGTTCACCTTCTCTCTCCGGAATAGGGGCTTTAGAAATAGGAATTTGCTTAGGGTTTCTGTTATATTTATTTTTATTTCAAATTTCGCAGTAGCATATGTGTTGCTTAAGGGTTTTGTATAGTATTGGCCAATAATAGTATTTGAGAATTTGCTTAAGATTTTCGTCCAAGCCTCTATGAGCACGAGCATGTGTTTCTTCTTTTATAATTTCTTGGTCGACGACGTTGGTAGATCCTGCTTGGTAAAATATTTTAGGGCAGAATTCTTCTATGAAAGCATGCCATCTTTTCATTTAAGAATTAGGGTTTCGTGCAGAAACTGCAAAAGAAAGTGGTTGATGGTCTGTTTGGATTTCTAAATTTGTAACACCATACAAATAGTTCCTAAGGTTTTTTAATGCCCATACAATGGCGTATAGTTCCCTTTCATTTGTGGCGCAATGTTTTATTTAAGGTTTTTGAAACAAAGGTGATTGGTTTGTTTTCCTGTGAAAGGACGGCGCCTATGGCGATGTTGGAAGCGTCTGTGGTGAGGACAAACTTTTTTGTATAATCTGGCTGAGTTAGCTCGATGTTTGCAATCAGGTGTGATTTTAAGTTTTCAAACGCAGAGATTGCTTCTTCGTCTAGAGATATTTCTGTTTTTTAGACATATGTTTTGAAACCATACCGTTATGTCCCTGTAACAATTTGGTGAGTGGTTTTGCTATGGTCGCGTAGTTTTTTACAACTTCCTGTGGTAACCTGTTAAGCCAAGAAAACTTCTTAATATCCTTAAATTATTAGGAGGAGGGTATTTCATGATTAATTCTATTTTTTTCGGATCAGTTTTAATGATATTGTAAGATACTATGTATCCTAAAAATTCTACTTCTTTTCTAAAGGATATTTCATGTTTGCTTTAAATAGAATTTCAATAATTTCTTGTATATCATCAAAATGTTGTTCCGGAGTATTTGAAAAAACTATTATGTCGTCCATATAAATGTGACAAGTTTTTCCGATTTTTTCTCGTAATATATTGTCCATTGCTCTCTGAAAGATGATTGGCGCGTTCGCAAGCCCAAATGGCAAACGAAGAAATTCATATTTTCCATTGTTAATGGAAAAAGCTGTTTTTTCGATGTCTTCTTCTTTCATTAGAATCTGATGAAATCCAGATTCTAAGTCAATTGTCGAAAACATTTTAGCTTTGCCTAGGTTGGATAGAATGACTGAGGGATCAGGCATTGGATACCTATCGGGGATTGTATCGTTATTCAGTTTTTTTAAATCTATTACCAATCGATTCTTAGGCGTTCCATCTTCATTTTTCCCTACTACCCATACCGGGGCGTTATAAGGACTCCTGCTGGGCCTTATTATATTTTAACATCCTGTTTATTTCCTGACTAACAAAATTGTTACCTGAATGAGGATAAGGATATTGTTTACTGTAAATTGGAGTCTCGTTTAATGTTCTTATCTCTCCTCTAATATCTGTTCTAAAAGGGAGAATCTAAGAATGCTTCGTTTCTATTTGTTGAACGACTTGTTGCTCAAGGTTATTCAAATTATCCATTTCATTAATGCAATGATTTATTTTGCAAAAAGAAGAACTTGTTGTAGAGGATGCCGACATCTTTCGACGTCCGCTCTTTTTGAGTTTTAATTTCTTTAGCTTTCCTTCATTAAGAATATCGTCAACATTAGTTTCTTCGATACGTGGGCTATCAGCGTCACTTAAAGACGATGATTCTGTATCGGATACATTAAATAAAGAAAATGATTTACATTTCCCATTTTGGTAGTTCAAATACGAAGCAACGTTATAGGCTTCGTTTGAACTTTTTAAATGGCCAACCGTTTCTTGGACATGTTTTGCAAAATTAATTTTTTCATTTTTATTATTATAAAGCAAAGTTCCCTTTGACAAGTCGATTACTGCCTTAATCTCCTTCAGTAGATTATAACCGACTAATAGATCTGCGTCTAGATTGTTAATTTCATAAAATCTGTGGCGTTTGCCAAATATGTTTATGTTATGAAAATGAGTTATGATACTGTAGCCATTTACAGTTTTAATTCTTTTTTTTATAACTAATTCTTCTGCGTTATCGTATATACCCTATTTTTATATATATGTATATATTATATATATATATTATATATATAGGTTGTTTTGGGGATTCAGCTTTCTTTTGCTGATTGTTATGCCCTGGGTTTGGATTGTTACGTTGATGGGTATTTGCGAAATGGTGGTAAGCGAAGTTAGCCCTTTGGTAATTCGCTTCCAGTTCCTGAGCTTTTGCCAAAGCATTAGGCAAATTTTCAGCTTTAGAGGAGAACAAAACTTCTGATAAAGAACCGTTAAGACCTGTGATGAAAATTCTTAAAGCGTTGTCTCTGTTTTTCTTATTCATTTCTGTAATGATGTTGGCTTTGTTACCATACGTCATAATAGTTTTGTTTATCAAAAGGGTTAGTTTTTTATTAACTAAATAGTAGTATTTGAGAACGGATAAGTTACCCTGTCGTAAAATGCTTAACTCCTGTTCTATTATATAAATTGGTCGTCTATCACTGTAGGCGAAATCCAATCTTGCAAGTATAGCTTCAAAATTAAGAACGGTACCGTGATTAGTCAAGGTGTCATTAGCCTTACCTGTTATTTTATTTCTTAATATTGTTAAAGCACCTACGTACTTTCTACTTCCTTCTTTATACATTCGCATGGCACAGCAAGCGGCTTCGCGCTAACTAACATATGCATTATAGCTGCCTGAGAATTCTGGTATGGACTTGATACCATCAAAAGATTCATCGCAACGAATTAGGTCATTTATTTCAGTAATCTTATATTCTTGTTCATTATTAGATGAGAGAGTGATTTTTAACATCAATTCTGCAATTTGCTCTTGAAGCGCTCTGGTCTGAGTTGCAATCAACTGAGCTACCAAATCAGCTGTCAAGTTATTATTATTAGCCATTTTAAAATTTTGAAAATCTTCGATTAATCTTGTTATTTGGTTATCCAGTTTATAACAGTTATTATTCAAACAAATGTTTACACAAATTTTAATTCTCATTACTTAAAGAAAATGTTCTTTTTAAAGTAAATGGTGATGGCTCACGTAAAAGGTCTTTCCTTATGGGTGATTATAAGTCGTTCAAGTCTTCCTTCCTTCCTTCTGGGTTTTAGGGTCTTCTTTTATGGGGGCCTCAGGTTGAAAGTTTTTGATACACCTTTTTTGATTGGTGAACAAATTTTGTTAGCGAAAATATTTGTTTCGCTTCTTTGATCGATTATTTTTTTGGAATGTTTTCATTTAACTTGAATGGGAAAATTTGGTTTCACTTTTAAATCTTATGAACAATCAATATTTCCAGTTCAGGGAATTTTCACTACTCTTTGAGTTTTCAGAAACAGGGTATTTCCGTTCGTCGAAAATTTGTAATGTTTCTTTTAGAGGCACTCGATATTTTCGTTCTTAGAAAATTTTTAATGCTCTTTTGAGACAATCTTGGACTTGTAAATCGGCACTTTTGCTCACTCGCGAATCACTAAGGATTTTGTTTCTTTTAATTATCCTTTTTTGTGATTATAATCGCGAGCCCACGTTGGGCGCCAATTAACCAATTAGTGGCTACTAATTGGAAAAAAATATTTTTTAATTGGGAGGCTGAAGGCTTCCGATTTATTTGAATCCAAGATTAGAACTAAAGTACAATTGTGAACTTATGCTGCAAGTCAGCTATGGTTATGATAAAGCTTATTCTCTTAAAGCTCAAAAGCTCGCGGTGATCTTATGCTGCGAATCAGCTGTGTTTATGCTAAAGCTTCTTTCCTTAAAGTTTTAAAGCTCGCGTGGGCGGTTTGTGTAAGCTAGACGCTTGGAGTCATGTTTACGTTAGCAATTGCGCTCTAGAGAGTGGGTCTTTAGTTTACGTTATGAATTGCGCATGAGAATATGAATCTTTATGTTAAGTGGTTGCGCTGTTATGTTTATGTTAGAGCCGGGAATCTGGATATTTATGTTAGCAGAGCCGCAGCTGCGCGTTAAGTGGACGTGGTGATTGAAACGGGTCTAATAAGCCTGAAAGGGCTAAGTAATTGGGATAGCGACTTATACTGAAATGTTGTTTATGATTGCAATAAGAATTGCCTTGCGGGCTGGGTGATATCGATAAAAATCGATATCGAAATTCATTCATTCATTTTCCTATTTCTCACATAACATCCTATGTTAATGCATAAAAACAAGCTGGCAATATTATATTTCATAAAGTAAAATGGCGTCAATAATTCAACCTACATTCTTCAATTTCTCCGATATTGGCCTCAAATTCACGGCAGTTGTGCATATAGAGCACGATTTATCAATCACTTTGCCTTTTATTTCATTAAAATCGTCAGTATAGATTTTAAGAAATTCTCATTTTTGTATTTTTCACATTATTCCCTATGTTAATGCAAAAAAACTAGCTGGCAATATTATATTTCATGCTGTGATATGGTGGCAATATTTCTACATATTTCAAATGGTGGCAATATTTCTACATATTTCAAATGTTGACAATGTTTCAAAATGAGCTACGAAAGAGTGGGCTTTATAATGGCCGATTCGCCAAAAATTAGAAAAATGAAGATTTTTAAACATCGGCAGCCCTCGCACGTTGCTGCTCTTACAAATAAAGTAGAGCAGCAACAAAAAATTATAAGGGCGCAGCAGAGGCAAATTAACCCCATAAAAAAAGAAGTGGCAAAGTTGTCGCAGCAGAGGCGTGTGCCGCAGACGCGACAGGCGCCGCAGATGCAATGTAGTTGCGCTTGAAGCAAGGAAAATGTGTATAGATTTAAATAAAAAGCCCAAAAGTAGGCAATATAAATCTATTAAAGTTCTTGTACTCTGCTTACTTTGATTAGAAAAATTCGTACTATTGCTTAAATCAAATAATATCAATTTATATATATTTGTTTTCTTCATGTTTTTTTTGGTTCCTTATAACCCCGGAGATTTTTGGAAGAGCAAGTTTTTTAAATATCGTAAAGTAGATCTCGCCATCTATGGCTCAACCTAGGCGTTATATCGTTTGTAACGAGTGAAAGAGGAAAAAAATTATAGATAAATGTTAATCTGAGATTTAGAAATGGCGTCTGACTTGTTGTCGCTGTAAATAGCTTTCCCTAAGGCGACCGGAGCTAAGATCTTTCTTTTACATTCTGTCCACCGTGGAAAAAGGTTGACTAATAGAAAGTGAGAAGTGCGCCTATTTATAATAGTGCTTAACCTCTAAGAAAAAAGTATTTTTTCTGAAAGTATATTTCTAAAACCAGTGATTACAAAAAAAAAAAAAACACCAAGTGCGCGTATCGCCCACCCATTTCGCAGCCGCCAGTTGGCCGCAACAATTAATTGGAAAAAAAAACTAAATTCAAATAAATGCCAGACCCAGTTAGATTTTTGCTAGACCCATTTTTAGTCACCCAAAGGCTAAATGGCACTTTTGTCTCAACCTGTCTATTGCAGATATGGCGCTTAGTAATATTTTTTTTAAAAAAAAAAAACATATTAGATTGAGATATTGCAGTCATTCGGCTTTCTGCAATTAGCAGCGAAAAAACAAAAAAAAATATATCTATTTATTTTTTCGGCTGCCGAATTACGAAAAATACAGAACACCTGTTATTGCCCTCATTAATTCAACTTGACACAAATAGTTAAATCAGCTGGGCTCAGCTTTATCATCTCGTTCGATCTCTCTCGCCTACTCGAAAATGGGAGTTCGAAAAAGGAACTAAGAAGAGACGATCGCCGTCGCCGAAATTCCATAAATCAGTTGGAAATCGTTCCCTGGTGGCTAACGTCGACGAAAGCAGCTACATTTAACTCTGTCGCGCAATAATTTCCGCCACAAATAAGCGAACCAGAATTTTTTTTCTTTAGTTTTGTTAGAAATGAATAATTATCTCAGCTACCAAAAAAAAGGGGAGAAATTGCTTAAGTCCCTCTGTGAACGCCATGGGCGTAGTTAAATCGCCTTAAGCGCAATATTGCCATAGTTATGTGTAAGTTTTTATTCTTTTTCGGCAAAGAGATGTAACCACATGGTTAAAGTTTTAAAACCTCATTTCTTTTTTTTCTTTAACTCCGTTATTTTTCTTGCCTTGCCTTACATATTCTTTCCATTGGCCTATATTCTTAACTCTCCTTCAATGCTCCGAAATTCGGATCGCCATAGTGCTGGTGAGAGCCAAATTTTTAAGTAATGCGAAAAGCGACGTACGAAGAGAAAGAGAGAGAATACACGCCACATGAAGTTTGCAAAAAAAGTTTTTATCTAGTGCCTTCTCTTTTTTTCTAAATTTTTTTTTTGTGCGCAATTCGAAGTAAATTTTTTCCAGCAAATCATCGCACATTACATCGATGGAAGCGCTTTCGGAGATAGAGTGAATGCCTGTAAGTGAAGTAAAACTCTTAATTTTATTTTTTTTTGCACCTTAAGTTATGAGATAATAAAAAGAAGAGAAAAATCAAATTGAATAATCTAAAGCCCCGTTAAAGAGCAAACGAATCGTGTTAAAGAGAAAATATTAAGAGAATAACTTAGTTCAATTGAATGATAATGCTTTTGCTTCAGTAACCTTGCATTTTCTAATAGATTAAATGAATTTCTGTCAAACAAAAATAAAAAATTTTCTTGATTAGGTTGTCATATATTAATTCAGAATCAAAAATATTAAGAATTTCTTTCTCTATGTATATTATAATTTTTTCTTTTCCTATTATTAAGAATCCATAATGCCTAAATTAAATTTCTATTTAAGCCCTCAATCCTCCACCAAAATAAATATGTGTAATGAAATTTTAATTATGTGCTAAATTTGCCTTGTTATGTTGGAGCCATGCATCGTCGGAATGTTAGGATAATTTAATTTGTGTTGTTTTAGGGATCACCGACCAATGGTCTGGTCAAGCGGCCCCGGTGATCATGGTAGGGTGGGCAACAGCTGTCGCATTGACACCAGCGCAGCGTAACAGCAACAACAACAGCCAAAATTACTGTATCCATCTAGTACAATTTCTTTAACTCTGTCGATTTCTCCTAACCCCTAAATTTTGTTTTTGCAATCGAACTTAACTTCTAAAAAGCACGCGAATTTTGATATACTTATATATGGATACAGCAGCCGCAGCCGTGGATACAACCGCTGCAGTCGTGGATGGAACCGCAGCAGCAGTGGATGCAGCCGCAGCAGCAGTGGATGCAGCCGCAGCAGCCTTGGATACAGCAGCAATCATCGCAAAGTATGACCTACATTATATATGAAGATAATGTTTAATTTGTTTTTACAATAAATAAAAAAAAAAACGTTAAAAATAACTTTATTTATATTCAAAATTTCCTACAAAAAATATTATAAAAGCTAGTTGGCGCCATATGGAATTTGCGCCGTTTTCTTGGAAACATAATCTCTATATATAAAACTGTTTGTCCTGACTGACTGACTGATTGGTGATCAACGCACAGCCCAAACCGTAAGAACTAGGAAGCTGAACTTTTCACTGTAGTTACCTTATGTGATGTAGGTGCACGTTAAGACGGGGTTTCGGGAAATTCCACCCGCAAGTGTGGAAAAATCGCGAAAAACGTTTGTATGTAACTTTTTTGTTTACCATCCGATCGGCCTCAAATTTATTTTCAAAGGTCTTTGTTCAAATTCATTTGAGGGGTGTTTCGCACTTTTTGGAAAATGCATCCCTCCTTGGTGGAAATGGGGGTCAAAAATTTGGTGGGTGACGTTTCGCCCTCAAATTTATTTCCAAGTATCTATATGAAAATTCATTTGAGACGTGTTTTTCACTTTTCGCAGAATTCAAACTTCTTCGGGGGGAATGCGATTCAAAGATTTTTTGGTCGAAGCTTTAAATTGTGTCCGATTTGCTTCAAAGCTCTACATAAGAATGTAATGAATACGTATTTCAGCGATTTGGGAAATTCCACCCGCAAGAGTGGTAAATTGGCGGAAAACGGTTGTATGAAAGTTTTTTGTTAACGATCCGATCGGCCTCAAACTTATTTTCAAAGATCTTTGTTCAAATTCATTTGAGGGGTGTTTCACACTTTTCAAAAAATCCGTTCCTCCTTGGTGGAAATGGAGGTCAAAGATTTGGTGGGTGACGTTTCGCGCTCAAATTCGTTTCCAAAGATCTATAAGAAAAATCATTTCAGACGTGTTTCACACTTTTCGCAGAATCCAAACTATTTCGGGTGGAATGCGACTCAAAGATAATTTGTGCGAAGTTTTAAGTTTTCAAATTCATTTGAGGGGTGTTTCACACTTTTTGAAAAATCCATCCCTCCTTGATGCAAATGGGGGTCGAAGATTTGGTGGATGACGTTTTGTGCTCAAATTTATTTCAAAAGATCTATAAGAAAAATCATTTGAGACGTGATTCACATTTTTCGCAAAATCTAAACTTCTTCGGTGGAAAATGCATTTCAAAGTTTTTTTTTGGTGAATTTTAAGATTGATTCCCGTCCGATCAGTTTCAAAATCATTTCCAAAGCTTTTTGAAAACATTGATTTTATAACATATGTGCCACGGGCAAGGCCGGGTTATACCCGCTAGTTTATATATATATAGATAATGACCCAAATTGTAGACTATTTCTTTTATATAAATAACATGTTTACAAAATATTCATCGTCATGTGTACTTTTACTTATTTTCGCAAGGTGGCATCTTTATGTTCCAATAGGTTAGCTTTCTACATAAGTTGGCAGCCCCTAACATAGCGGCACTTTATCATAGCATTCTATGATATTAAACTTTAAAGAAATTTATATGTATTTATATACATATATATACATCAATAACTTATTTATTTTTTTATTAATAAACCAAACAAATCTCAAATGGCTCCAGGAATAGCAAACAGTAAGATTTTATTTTTTATACCCTTGCAGAGGATATATAGTTTGGTTATGAAATGTGTAACGCATAGAAGGAGACATCCCCGACCCCATAAAGTATATATATTCTTGATCAGTATCAACAGCCGAGTCGATATAGCCATGACCGTCTGTCCGTCTGCCTGTTTCTATGCAAACTAGTCTCTCAGTTTTAAAGCTATCTTTATGAAACTTTGCAGAAGTGCCTCTTTCTGTTACACGCAGTACATATGTCAAAACCAGCAGAATCGGACCACTATGTCATATAGCTGCCATTGGAACAATCGGTCGAAAATTAAGTTGTTGTATGGAAAATTTTTTTTCACGATATCTTAACCCTACCCGGCATTTACTATTTTGCCTGTGCTTCTTAGATGCGGGCAAAGCACTATGAGCATTATGAAAACGTTGGGTCTGCAAGGGTATTAAATCTTCAGTGTGCCCTTCTTCTTAAACGGGGTATAATGATTTTGTGCAACTGTATGAAACAGACAGAAGTAAACATCTCCGACCCCATAAAGTATATACATATATTCTTGATCAGCATCAATAGTCTAGTCGGTCTAGCCATATTCGTCTGTCTGTCCGTCCGTCCGTCCGTCCGTATGCATGCATGCGTCAAATTAAAAACCTATGAGAATTAGAGATTTAAAATTGAAATCGACAACCGCTAACTTGTCCCATTGTCAAGCAATCGATAAAAATCGATATCGAAATTCGAGCACGATTTATCATTCATTCATTTTCCTATTTCTCACTTAACATCCTATGTTAATGCATAAAACAAGCTGGCAATATTATGTTTCATAAAGTAAAATGGCGTCAATATTTCAACCTACATTCTTCAATTCCTCCGATAATAACCTCAAATGCACGGCAGTTGTTCATATAGAGCACGATTTATCAATCACTTTGCCTTTTATTTCATTAAAATCATCGGTATAGATTTTAAGAAATTCTCATTTTTGTATTTTTCACATTATTCCCTATGTTAATGCAAAAAAACTAGCTGGCAATATTATATTTGATGCTGTGATATGGTGGCAATATTTCTACATATTTCAAATGGTGGCAATATTTCAACATATTTCAAATGTTGACAATATTTCAAAATGAGCTACGAAAGAGTGGGCTTTATAACGGCCGATTCGCCATAAATTAGAAAAATGAAGATTTTTAAACATCGGCAGTCCTCGCACGTTGCTGCTCTTACAAATAAAGTAGAGCAGCAACAAAAAATTGTAAGGGCGCAGCAGAGGCAAATTAACGCCATAAAAAAAGAAGTGGCAAAGTTGTCGCAGCAGAGGCGTGTGCCGCAGATGCGACAGGCGCCGCAGATGCAACAAGCGGCACAGGTGTCACAGCCGCAAATGCAACAGCAGGAGCCGCCTCAGCTGCCGCAGATGCCACAGCAGCAGGAGCCACCGCAGATGCCTCAGCCGCGGGTGCCCCAGCAGATATGGATACAGCCGCAGCCGTGGATACAACCGCTGCAGCCGTGGATGGAACCGCAGCAGCAGTGGATGCAGCCGCAGCAGCCATGGATACAGCAGCAATCATCGCAAAGTATGACCTACGTTATATATGAAGATAATGTTTAATTTGTTTTTACAATAAATAAAAAAAAAACCTTAAAAATAACTTTATTTATATTCAAAATTTCCTAAAAAAATAATATAAAAGCTAGTTGGCGCCGTTTTCTTGGAAACATAAAAGAACCGTTATATTAGACCCTGCCAACCTATTAAAAGTCTAGCATACAAACGAACGAAACTGACAATCTGTGAAAATAAGTGAATAATTAAAATCTCGGTCACTCGTTTTATACATGGCGATGAATAAATAGTTTGTAATTAGGCTCACAATAGAAATCTATAATTTACATCTATATTCATATATATGTATATAGATAATGACCCAAATTGTAGACTATTTATTTTATATAAAAACATGTTTACAAAATATTCATCGTCATGTGTACTTTTACTTATTTTCACAGATAACATGTTTACAAAATATTCATCGTCATGTGTACTTTTACTTATTTTCGCAAGGTGGCATCTTTATGTTCCAATAGGTTAGCTTTCTACATAAGTTGGCAGCCCCTAACAGAGCGGCACTTTTTCATAGCATTCTATCAAAGACAATATAAACACTAAGATGAGTAACGCCCATACATTTGCCTGTGACGAAAAATTTCATGCCTGGCGTTTGAGTTTTCGCACGACATGCCTGCCGACTGGCTATTCGTTCTCCAAAAGCCAGACGAACGAATGCCGAAGTCGCGGCTTGCTGATGCTGACCCGAGCAACGAAGTTAGTCGCCAGCCTGCCTTCAGCAAAGCAGGTCGATGGTGCTTTGCGTCGCTTCGTTTTCGAAGTACATTGAGCGAAAAGTTTTAAACTTACGATCGACGCAAAGTACTTCTGATTTATCCATGAAATGCATGCTTTATTTAAATGATAAATTACCCTAGATACTTATTGTTGGAATGTGTGAATTATGCATGCATAACTACATCAAAATATGTATATGTATATGTGTTGTTATTCACTGCCTTGGCTTTGGCTGGTGAAGAAATAAATTTTGTTTTCTAGCGCTGATCATGCACCTATCCCAAATTTGTATTGACATATGAATGCATGTTGTGTACTGAGGGTTTTAAAGTCGATGCAAATATTTATATAATTTCTTTAAATTAATTTATTAATTAAATTACTATTATTTTTAAGAAATAAAAGAAATGTTTAAATCATTTTTTGCATTCTTTTATTTTTAAATAAAATAAAAATAATATTAAATAATTAAACATTTAATTTAAAGAAATTATATAAATATTTGCGACGACTTTAAAAGACAGATTTTTTACGGACCCAATCTCAGTACACAGCATGCATTCATATGTGAATGTAAATTTGGGATAGGTGCATGATCATCGCTAAAAAACTAACAAAATTGATTTCATTGCCAGCTAAAGCTAACACACATACAAACATAATTGCTTGCACGGCTCTCATAGAGCCGAAGCGCAGTGTACATTCTATTTTTAGCTTTTCGCTCTTTCGGCTGTGAGAGCGCAATGGTACTGATTTCGTTTTCGTTCTCAAATTTCAAAAAAGCAAGCTGCATAGTAGCATTTTGTTGTATGGCGTTACTCATCTTAGTGTTTATATTGTCTTTGATTCTATGATATTAAACTTTAAAGAAATTTTATGTATTTATATACATATATATACATCAATAACTTATTTATTTTTTTATTAATAAACCAAACAAAGTTCAAATGGCTCCAGGAATAGCAAAACGGTAAGATTTTATTTTTTATACCCTTGCAGAGGATATATAGTTTGGTTATGAAATGTGTAACGCATAGAAGGAGACATCCCCGACCCCATAAAGTATATATATTCTTGATCAGTATCAACAGCCGAGTCGATATAGCCATGACCGTCTGTCCGTCTGCCTGTTTCTATGCAAACTAGTCTCTCAGTTTTAAAGCTATCTTTATGAAACTTTGCAGAAGTGCCTCTTTCTGTTACACGCAGTACATATGTCAAAACCAGCAGAATCGGACCCCCATAAAGTATATATATTCTTGATCAGCATCAATAGCCTAGTCGGTCTAGCCATATGGGTCTGTCTGTCCGTCCGTCCGTATGTATGCATGCGTCTAATTGAAAACCTATGAGAATTACAGATTTGAATTTGAAGTCGATAACCGCTAACTTGTCCCATTGTCAAGCAATCGATAAAAATCGATATCGAAATTCGAGCACGATTTATTATTCATTCATTTTCCTATTTCTCACTTAACATCCTATGTTAATGCATATTTCAACCTATATTCTTCAATTTCTCCGATACTGGCCTCAAATGCACGGTAGTTGTGCATACAGAGCACGATTTATCAATCACAATCAATTGGGTCTGCAAGGGTATTAAATCTTCAGCGTGCCCTTCTTCTTAAACGGGGTATAATGATTTTGTGCAACTGTATGAAACAGACAGAAGTAAGCATCTCCGACCCCATAAAGTATATATGTATATTCTTGATCAGCATCAATAGCCTAGTCGGTCTAGCCATATTCGTCTGTCTGTCCGTCCGTCCGTCCGTCCGTATGTATGCATGCGTCAAATTGAAAACCTATGAGAATTAGAGATTTGAAATTGAAATCGATAACCACTAACTTTTCCCATTGTCAAGCAATCGATAAAAATCGATATCGAAATTCGAGCACGATTTATCACTTACGTTTGTGTTTCTCTGGAGATCGGACGTGAAAATTGCAGTCTCGTGTGTGTGCGCGCGTTAGTGCACCGCTGGCAGCAGGCATAAACAAAGAAAGTGACAGTGACACTGTATAAAGCCCGCCCCAGGGCAATCCATACAAATCCCGCTTATAGTGGGTAAACTATACGCAACTGCTGCCTCTGGCAGCCGGAGTGTTATACAAATCAAAAATATTTTAACAAAAAAATTACCGCGTGCAGTGCGTGAGAACAAGTTCTTGCAAAACTTAAGCTGCGCTCAGCTGATCGCAACTCAAGTGCGTGTGTGTGTGCGCGAGTGCAGCAAAGCTTTCGCGAGAGAGCTTTCAGCTTGCAGCTGCACTGATAGTGCTGGCAAAACAGTCACTGCAGTGACAGTGCTGACACTAAAGTCACAATTTGTGATCAATCACTTGTTACAAAAATACGGGTTATTTTCGTAATTAAGTGTAAAAAACTTGTTTTGTTTTTATTTTTTATTCTTTTTTCTCCCTGTGGGGAAAAAATTATAACAAAGTAAAGAACAATGGCTACAAGCAACCGACCTCAAAATAACGAAGAAATTCATTCGCCAATCTACCCGCTGCCGAACAGCTCATTAATATCCCCTACAAATATAGCCGCTTATGTCGATCGCCTCGATGGAAGCAGGCCACTGGAAGATTTTTACCAGTATTACAACAACATGCTCATCAGTAGTGGAAACCGGAAACCGTTGGGGGAGCGTTTCTGCTCTGCACAAATTTACTTAAGGTTTGAAAGAAAAACACGTTTGTCCACTTGCAGGTTATTTTTTCTTCTGGTTTATTTTTCAGAGTTCCTTACAATAGTACATACAAGTGTATTAGTATAAGTGAGGTGAAATTTCAGTACATGTTCCATGTACTGGTTCCGGAGTTACATGGCGGTTGGATGGCGACTGTCGGATACACTTCTTGTGTGAACATGCCGCCCGCCTTGCAGTATTGCAAAAAGAAAAAGGGAGAGGGAAGTGGCTCTGTTCCTACTATTGAGCACAGGAGCCGGACAGTATCCACCCGAAGACCGTGTTTTGGGCCAGTGGTGCACCGCCATGACTCGGCAGGACGCCTTGGAGAATTAAATCCGGATATATATCCGAGCCCAAAACCAGATTGGAGATTTCCGGCTGGAACCAGCGATCGTCTGCCAATCGAATGTTGTGGAAGGGCTCGTTTAGTTTCTCGCTGACGGGCTTCGTGGGAGTTTGATACCGGAGATTTGGCATCACTTGCAGGATGACCTCTCGCTGGAAGCTAGAGGTCCTAGAACTTATTATAGCCGAGCAAGCGTTGTCTTTACCGACGCGGGTGACGGATAGCCCGGAGGCCTTTGCCAAGGATGCGTCGATAAGACTTACCGGACAGCACGGGTCTAAAAGTGCCCGAGTGTCGCGGGTCGCCTTGCCGTTTCCGAGTCGGATGAGTGCTCTCGGGAGCACGGTTGTCCTTTTGTGTTCCATTAATGTCGATAAGGAGATGGAACCAGCGGATGAAGGCGGCGCGGAGCGTCGCGCTTGGGCCTTGGTGCTGCGCCTTGTTTGGGATCGCTCTGGAGATGGCATGCGACGCGCTTCTTGCAAATGAAGCAAGGTGTGATGGTCGCCCTGGCACTTGCGGCACTTGTCCTTGCGGCGACATGACTCCCCGGAATGTTGGTGAGCCAGGCAGTTTGGGCAGTATTTATTGACCAGAACTGCTCGGAGTCTCTTCTCTGGAGACAGCCGCATGAACCGCTGGCACTTTCGCAGCGCTTGGACTCCTCGGCATACTCGGCATCGGAACGATTCCGTTGCCGGTCGGCTCTTGGATCGGCCTTGTTGTTGGCGTGGAGACATCGTGCTGTTACGTGAAGAAGGTGAAAAAAACATAGTAGACATTACTGATGCGGCTTTATACGGATGGTCCGCAGACCTATGGATCTAGGATTCTAGTCTTTACTGGAGATTTTACTGGATGGAAAATGGAGACTAGATTCTATCGGGAGCAGGATCAGCTTAGAGATAGGTCTCTTGGAGACACCTCGGGCTGTTAAGACGTCGATCACTCGGACTCTTTGGTCGTCGCCAGGATAGGTCGTTTGGATTCGACCTAGACGCCAGTCATTAACTGGAAGATTATCTTCTTTAATAATGACTAGATCGTCCCTTTGTAAGTCTCGCGTTGGAGTTTGCCATTTGTTTCTTTTGTGTAACTCTAAAAGATACTCATGTTTCCAACGGAGACACAACTGTTGTTGCAAAGCCTTCAAGCGCTGCCAGCGGTTGATGATGGACGCGGCGTTTTCCTTGATCTCTGGCTCTGTGGCGGAAAGTAGAGGACCCCCGACTAGAAAATGACCGGGAGTCAGAGCTAGAAGATCAGTAGGATCTTCCGACATTGGAGATATCGGTCTTGAATTCAGGCATACTTCAACTTTGGATAGGAGCGTGGAAAGCTCTTCGAAGGTGTATTTGGAGGTCGATGTAGACTTATAAAATAGATTTTTGAAACTCTTTACACCTGCCTCCCACAGGCCACCCATATGCGGTGAACTAGGAGGGTTGAAGTGCCAGGACAGTTTCTGGAGACTGTAAGTGGCCTGGAGTTGAGTCTTAAGCGCTTCTACAAAATCGCGCGAGAGGACTTTGGCCGCTCCGACGAAGGTTTTGCCGTTGTCGGAATGCATTTGACTTGGGCACCCTCGTCGTGCCACAAATCTCGCAAATGCCGCTAGGAATTTTTCTGTGGTCAGGTCAGATGTAGCTTCTAGGTGGATGGCTTTGGTGCTGAAACACACAAAGACGCACACGTAGCCTTTCGTAATAAGACAGGCTCGACCTGTGTAATTTTTTACATCGAAGGGGCCTGCAAAATCGACTCCTGTGTGAGTGAACGGTCGAGAGAATGTGACTCTCTCCACAGGCAAGTCGCCCATGAGCTGCGTTTGCAATTTCTTTTTTCGGATGACGCAGATTTTGCATGAATGAATTGTGGATTTGACCAACACCTTCAGCTTTGGAATCCAGTACTGTGATCGTATTAAACGCATCATGAGCTGGTTGCCTCCATGCAAGGATATAAGATGGGTGAAGGCGGTCAAGAGACGCGAACATGCACATGTGTATGGCAGTATGATTGGATGCCGCTCATCGTAGCCGAGTGCTTCGGCCGCTCTTACACGACCACATGCTCGAATAATTCCCTTACCATCTAAAAAGGGGTTCAAATTAAGGAGTTTGCTGGAAGTGAGCTGTTTTTTCGTGCTCAAGCAAGTGTACTCTGACGAGTATGCTTGTCTCTGGGTCAGGAGAATGAGTCTTTCTTGTGCATAAGAAATCTCGTTGCTGTCAATTTCAATAGTTGACGGGAGCGACAATCGTTTGCAACGTTTGACGAAGCGATATATGTATGCTAACACTCGCAGGGCTCGATCGAACTTGGAGAAGCGCTCGAGGAAAGAAAATGAGGGAGCCGTGTTTGCGAGGTTTACCTTAATAGTACGTTGCTCTATTGTCGTATCTGGGAGGGGATCTGAAGGAATGGGCCATTGGTTCTGAGGTAGGCGTAACCATTCTGGCCCGTGCCACCACAGCTCATTGTTGACTAACGCTTGTGGTGGGGCACCTCTGCTCGCTAGGTCCGCTGGATTGTACTCGGATCGTACATGGGACGGTGGAGTCGGTGGCCTGAGTAATTTTTGCGACTCTGTTTGCTACAAAGGTAGTCCAGGCGCATGGTGGCTTATGAAGCCAAGCTAGCACAATTGTGGAGTCTGTCCAATAGAACCAGTCGCCGCCAGCGGAAGGTAGCTGGGGACTGAGTGCAGCGGATAACTCGGACAGAAGTGCTGCTCCGCACAGCTCTAGTCGTGGCAAGGATATCGTCTTGACCGGAGCGACCCTCGTTTTCGCTGTTAGGAGATGTACTGAGATGCGATCTTGTATCTCAGTGCGCACGTAAATGGCGGCCCCATATGCACGCTGCGAAGCGTCACAAAACCCATGATATTGGATAGTCCCCTGTGTGCGGAATTCGACCCATCTAGGGATGCGAATCGCACTGAGGCCCGGATACTCTTGCAGAAATAAATTCCACTTAATGAGAAGACTCTCAGGTAGCGGATCGTCCCAGCCCAGTTCTTGGAGCCAGATCTCCTGCACGAATATTTTTGCCTGGATAATGACTGGACCCAGCCAACCTGCTGGGTCGAACAGTTTGGCAATCTGTGAAAGGACTTCACGTTTGGAGACGGACTGTTTGGTTGTTAGCTCGGATGGAGCGAAAAAGAACTCATCGGTGTCAGCTTTCCATCTGATCCCGAGAGTCTTTGCCGAACAGGCTTCCTCGATCTCTAAAAAGTCGGTGTGAAGCAAGTGGTCCTTGGGAATCGCTCTTAGCAAGTCCTTTTCATTGGATGTCCATTTTCGCAAGTGGAACCCGGCAGATTCAAGGGCTTTGCGGAGTTCTGCAATTGCTTGATCTGCCGTTGATTTGGAATGGGCTCCCGCTAGTACATCGTCGACATACATATTGTTTGCGATAATGTGACTTGCTAAGGGATAGAGCGAACGAACGTCATCAGATAACTGATGTAGTACCCGGATTGCCAAAAAGGGGGCACAGTTAACTCCAAACGTGACTGTGCTGAGTTCGAAGTCACGAAGCTCGTTGTCCTTTGTTCGGAACAGAATTCTCTGATAGGGCGTGTGGTTGGGATGCACAAGTATTTGCCGATACATTTTTGTGATATCGGCATTGAACACATATCGGAAGAAGCGCCATCATAGAATTTGAATGGTTAAGTCGGATTGCAGAACGGGCCCTGCATGTAGCACATCGTTCAGACTTTTACCATTCGATGACGGGTGGGAGGCGTTAAATACTACGCGGAGCTTGGTCGTGGTGCTGTCAGGCTTGTGAACAGCATGGTGTGGTAGATAAAAGTTATCCGAACCATTGCTTGGAGGGACTTGTCGCATGTGACCTAAGTCCAGATATTCCTGGATCACCGCATCGTACTGCTCCTTAAGGGGGGCATTTTTTGCCAGACGAGTTAGTGCGATGGACCTTGAATGGCCTAACTGGATGTGATCGGAATTCTTGAATGGCAGTGTGACCAAGTATCTGCCGTTTTTATCCCTTTTAGTGGTTTTTCGGAAATTGCGCTCACAAAAAAGGTCGGATTCCTTTTCCAGCTTAACTGGAATATGCTCCACCTCCCAAAAGGACAGTTTCTGGAGACTGTAAGTGGCCTGGAGTTGAGTCTTAAGCGCTTCTACAAAATCCGGCTCGAAGGACCAAATGTTGTAGTAGGGCGTCCGCAGGGCTTCCAGATGAACTTTGCTAAGTTGAAGTATCGTTGGGGGAGCGTTTCTGCTCTGCACAAATTTACTTAAGGTTTGAAAGAAAAACACGTTTGTCCACTTGCAGGTTATTTTTTCTTCTGGTTTATTTTTCAGAGTACATTACAATAGTACATACAAGTGTATTAGTATAAGTGAGGTGAAATTTCAGTACATGTTAGACATTAGACACAGCAATTAGACACAGATATGCCTCCCTTGAGCCTCAGGAAGACGCCTCTGTAATCGATGACGGCGAGATGGACACTGCCGACGAAGCGCCTCCAGTCACAGACCAACAACAATCAGCGAAAAAGATCTCCAAACCCAGGCCGATAACAGTCCCTGGAGTCAGCGATATTGTCGCAATGGAGCGAACCATAGATCAGGCAGTGGGCGCAGACGCCTATGAACTCAAGGTCTCTCCCTCTGGCTATCTAAGAATTTACGCCAAAGATGCCGACACCCACAGAGCAATTGTCCGCAAGCTCACTCAAGTGAGAGTGCAATTTACCCACTTCTGCCTAAAGGAAGACAGACCATACCGCGTTGTGGTTAAAAATCTGGCCGCTTCTACTCCCAGAAGCCAGATTAAAGCTGCCTTTACATCGCACGGCCATATTGTGACGAACCTTTACAACCCGGGCGCCAGACAGCCAACAAGTGATGCCAGTGCAGACTCCACCAACGACTTTCCAAGTCGCAACTTCTGGTATGTCGATCTCAAGCAGTCTCTCAACAACAGGGAAGCGCTGCGGCTCAACAAGGTTGGCCGCCAACGGGTCACTATTGAGCATCCGAGGAAGAACAATAGTATAAGGCAGTGTTTCCGCTGCTTCGAGTTCGACCACACCAAAAACTACTGTCTCAAACAGCCCAAGTGTGGTAGGTGCGGTCAGTCCCATTGGACAAACTCCGAGCAGTGCCAGGCCAAAACAGTGGCAGACCTGCGATGCTCCAACTGCGAGGGAAACCATGCTGCTTCCTATAAAGGATGCAAAAGCTATCAGGTGAGACTAAATGCCAGGCAGCCGGCCATCAATGTCTCCCCTCCTACACGATATAGCCATCCTCAAAATACACGAAGAACGACTCAGCAGTTCGTACCTTCCCGAATTGTGCAACAGGGCCTGTCGTATGCTGATGCGCTACGGCCAGGCCATCATGTACAAGTCCGCCAACCCCCAGCGCGCACTCTTCAGCCCACCGTCAATCCAATGCAGCTCCAACAACCACTGCAAGGACCTCAGGAGCAAGACGCTTCCCTTGGAGGCATCCTTCAAAACCTCCAGCAGTCCATTGCAGCACTAAATGCCGCAGTTGCAACCATTCTGGTTAGCATTAAAGAGCTAAAGGATGCGCAAGGTTCCCCGCAGCTTAGATTCCCAAAAAGCCGCAAATAATGGCTACCCAGTTACGTCTCGGATCGTGGAACGCTCGTGGCATCCTCCAAAATGCTAACGAGCTCAAGCTTTTTCTGAAAAAGCATGATGTAGACATCATGCTCATCTCAGAAACACATCTGCACACAAACTTGTACCTAACAATGGAGGGGTACGTCTGCTACCGTGCGGATCACCCTACAGGACGAGCCAGAGGTGGTGCTGTAGTGCTGGCAAAGCAGGATTTAGCACACTACCATCTGCACACAGTGACCTCCAGCGACACACAGCTGGCTGCTATCATGGTGGAGACTCCCTTGGGCGAAATCCTCGTTGCGGCAGCATACCTACCACCAAACATCCCCTGGAACCGAGCGGAATTTGATTCTCTGTTTGGCCAGCTTGGCCCCAGACTTTTGGGAATGTGCGATTGAAATTATACAAAAAATTAAAACAAATTTCATTATACAAAAGAATTTTTATTAATTCTAATTGATTTAAAATACAAAACACATGCATTGTTATGAGAAGTGTATGCTTCTCGAATAATGTGTTCAATGCTTTTTTTTTGGAGAAAATCGCACACAATTGATTTAATGTGGCCTTTAATTCTTGGATACTCATTTCAGTTTCTAAATTGTTGTAACCTGAAAGTTTTGCTCGGCAACCTTTCAAATTACTAACTAACTGAACTGTTCTGTTTAAGCTGTCATGAAAATTGTGGCATTTTTTCCGAAAACATTTTAAGGTCGCTTCGACAAAGCTTGCGTCATTATTAAATTGAGACGGACAGTTCTTAGTCTCATTAAAACTAGAATTAGAGTTATTATTATCTATGTCAGACATATTACTAATAATATTGGTAATTTTAAGTTTATTGCTTACATGACTAGCACCGTTAGATACGTCCTGACGTTCTTTTAAATAGGTAGCCTGAAACTGGTAAAACAATTTGTAATAGGATAAGAGCATCATTGGTAACCCTAGCCAGGGTATTATAGTGTCACTATCTATGTTAATTATAACAGTACGATAAGTATATATCGATAATGAAGCAAATGTAATATCGATAAAGAAAAGCGGCTGCGGAGAAGAAGTGGAAGGCAGTCTGTCGACAGTACTAGCAGTAAGAAGACGTGTTGTTAAGTTAAATCAATAAAGAAAATCATACTATTACAATATCAGAAGTGGGATTAACTCAGAAAAAAAAAAAAAACACAACAAAATGGAAAATATAAATATAAATGACGTGTCAATAGCGACATTGAAAAGTTGGTTGGCATTACTAAATTTGCCAACAGAGGGTACCAAAACTGAGCTGATGGCGAGATTAAATAAGGTACCAGTGGATATCCGAGACGATGCTGCAAAGGAACAGACAATTGAGGCTCAAAATGAGTTGCAAAACATAATGCAACAACAGCGTGGCGAAATAGCAAATGGCGCCGAGGTGCTGAAATTGATGCGTCTCGAAATTGAAGCGTCTCGAAAATTCCTAGAAGAATTTCAAGTAACGGTGAACCGCAACTCGCACATCGGCGGGAGCGACGGGGGAGAGCAAGAAACTGAAGTCGGCGATTTATTGCAGCTAGATGATGGTCACACTGAAGAAAGACCACGGTCGACGGATGGCAACGCTGGTGCAGCTGATTACACTGGAACGGCTGGCAACGCTGGTGCAGCTGATCACGCTGGAGCAGCGGGCAACGCTGGGGCAGCTGGAAGGATCGACGAAAGTGGCAACGCTGTCGGAGGCAACTTAAATGATTGCATCCAAACTGGAGCCATGATGTTAGCCAAGGAAATATTATTAGAATTTACTGGAGAAAGTGAGGTGCGTAAATGGGTAATGCAATTCTTCAATGTGGCCAAGATCTACAGGCTAAATGATATGCAACAGCACTTGCTTTGTATAAGCAAATTGAAAGGCGGTGCTTTGAAGTGGTTGCATGCAGACCCTAAGCGCATCATTGCTCCGATTGACGAGATGCTAAATCAATTGGTTTTGGCCTTCGGGGGAGGATTTTCGAAGTCGGAACTACGACAGAAGTTCGAGGATCGGGTTTGGAAACCAGATGAGGTGTTCGCCACATACTTTAGCGAAAAAAACATATTGGCACAGGACATCAACATTGATGTAGAGGAGTTAATGGAGGGTATTATTCGAGGCATACCTTGCGAAAACTTGCGCACTCAAGCTAGTATGCATTGCTTTACCAATCCGGCTCAAATTTTACGTGCGTTTGCAGCTATAAAGTTGCCAATTAAACGGGTACGAAACCATGTAGTAAAACAAACTGCACAGGAAGCACAGGCGGACAAACAACAACGTTGCTACAATTGCAATGTTAAGGGCCATTGGGCCAAAGATTGTTTAAAGCCCAAACGGGAGGCAGGATCTTGCTATGCGTGCGGCTAAAAGGATCATTTAATAGCAGGATGTCCAAATAAAAAGTATGATATGGAAAACAAATATGTAAGATACTTAAGAATTCATTTTAGTAACTCATTTAACAAATCAATAATTGCTGAATGCCTTATAGACTCTGGCAGCCCTATTTCATTTTTAAAGGAAAAGTTTGTGTCATTAAAAGTAAAGCGTATGCCAGATGCAAATTCGTATGTAGGTTTAAATGAAAGTAAATTGAAAAATTTTGGTTTAAATATTGATTTAAGAACATTGAAAATTGTGAACGTGCATAAAGTTGATCACCAGAATAATGGTAAAAATGATATCATAGCTACAAGCTACAAAGAAAAACAAAAAAAAGTGGAATATGAAGCTACCGAACACGAGCAAAATGAAACTATATTGTTAAATGATAAAATCGTTAATAAGGAAATAGTCAGTAATGAAACTGTTAGTGATGAATTAGTTAGTGAGAAAATTGTTAGTACGGAAACACTTGGTGATAAAGTTGTTAGTGATGAGATATGTAATGAAACTGTTAGTGATGAATTAGTTAGTGAGAAAATTGTTAGTACGGAAACACTTGGTGATAAAGTTGTTAGTGATGAGATAGTTAGTAATAAAATAATTAGTGGTGAAATAGTTAGAAATGAAGTGATTGAGATCGAAACTGTTAGTGATGAGATAGTTAGTTATGGAGAGCTTAAGCTCAAACCTGATAGTGAAGAAGTTTTTAGTGATGAAATTATCTATAATCAAACCGGGATTGAAAAAGTGATTATAGAAGATATAGGAAACAGTGAAGTTAAAATTAATAATCATGTTAATGAAGCGCCAGTGAATAGCGAAATCATGGGAGTGTTAGAAGAGAATTTTGAGAAGGATATCTTATCAATAAGTTGGGGAGATTCTAACAAAAGAGAAAATATATATATTTTAAGTGAAGATATTGATTATAGCACAAAGTGTGAATTTGAAAATTTATTTGAAAATACTTATGTAAAAGCGAAAAGGCCAAATCAGCCAAAATTAAGACATGAGTTAAGCATAAGATTAGAAAACGACAAAGTATTTAATTGTACACCTAGGCGGTTATCTTATATGGAAAAAGAAAAGTTGCAAGAATTATTAGACGACTATTTAAAAGATGGAATCATTAGGCCAAGTTGTTCAGAGTATGCATCACCTATAGTACTAGTGAAGAAAAAAACTGGAGACATGAGGTTATGTATTGATTTTAGAAGACTGAACAAAATTATATGTAGAGACAACTACCCGCTACCATTGATCGACGATTTATTAGACAGACTATGCGGAAAAACAGTATTTTCAAAGTTGGATCTAAAAAACGGGTATTTTCATGTTTTTGTTAATGAGCAATCTATTAAATACACTTCATTTGTTACCCCTTTAGGACAATATGAATTTCTTAGGATGCCCATGGGTTTAAAAACTGCGCCACATGTATTTCAAAGATTTGTTAATAACATATTTTGTGATATGATAAGAGATAATAAGGTAATTGTTTACATGGATGATATTATGATAGCAAGTAGAAACATAAAGGAACACATGGAGACCTTAAAGGAAGTGTTTATAAGACTGGTGCAAAACAAATTAGAGTTGAAATTAGATAAGTGTGAATTTTTTAAAAGCAGCGTTAAATATTTAGGATTTGTGGTAGATAGTAAAGGCGTTAGGGCTGATGAAAAAGGTTTAGAAGCGGTTAAATCCTTTCCAATACCAAACAAAATTCAGGGAGTGCAAAGTTTCCTAGGGTTATGCTCCTACTTCAGGAGGTTCATTTTTAATTTTTCTATATTAGCTAAACCCTTATATGATTTATTGAAAAAAGATAAGAAATTCAAGTTTGGAGAAGAGGAGTTTAAGTGTTTTAATATGTTAAAAGATAAATTGTTAGAGGCGCCAGTACTATCAATATATAATTACAAAGAAGAAATAGAACTACATTGTGATGCCAGCGCAGTAGGATTTGGGGCTGTTTTATTTCAAAAAAAGAAGATAGGAAATTACACCCGATTTTTTATTTTTCTAAAAGAACAACTGAAGTAGAGTCTAAATATCATAGTTTTGAGTTAGAAACGCTAGCCATCATTTACGCATTACGCAGATTTCGTATATATCTGCAGGGAAAACGATTTAAAATAATGACAGATTGCAACTCTTTAACTTTAACGCTTAACAAAATAGATTTAAATCCGAGAATTGCTAGATGGGCATTAGAACTACAAAATTATGATTTTGAGTTAGTGCATAGATCGGGCAAGCAAATGCAACATGTGGATGCGTTAAGCAGATGTTATGAGGACATTTTAGTTATTGAATCAAATAGTTTTGAGGACAATTTGGTTATTTGTCAAAGCAAAGATGACAAACTGGTAGATATTAGAAAGATGTTAGAAAAAGAAGAGCACAAGCTATTCGAAATGAGAAATGGGGTCATTTACAGAAAAACAAATGATGGCAGATTAGTTTTTTATGTACCAAAGGATATGGAAGAACATGTACTTTACAAATATCATGATGAGTTGGGACATGCGGGGAGAGATAAGATGATCGATGCCATTGGAAAGAGTTACTGGTTCCCATATATTAAGAAAAAAGCAATAAAGCATATAGGTAATTGTTTAAAATGCATTGCCTTCGCCCCCAAGACAGGTAAGAGTGAAGGACTATTACATAGCATACCGAAAGGAAACAAACCGTGGGAGATGATCCATATAGACCATTATGGACCAATTAATGCAGGAAGGGCTAATAAATATATATTGGCGGTGGTTGACGGATTTTCAAAATTTGTTAGACTATATACAGCAAAGACAACAAGTACGAAAGAAGCGATTAAGGCATTAAAAGATTATTTCAGAGCGTATAGTAGACCTAAGTTCATTGTATCGGACCGAGGGAGTTGTTTTACTGCAAAAGATTTTGAGGAATTTTTAAAAAATGAGGGAGTAACGCATATTAAAATAGAAACGGGTTGTCCGCAAGCAAATGGTCAGGTGGAAAGGTTGAATAGAGACTTGGGTCCGATGATGGCAAAAATGGCGGAGCCAGAAAATGGTTTACATTGGGATGTTATTATAGAAAATGTTGAATATGCAATAAACAACACACAACACAAAAGTATAAAGAAATTTCCAAGCGAAATGTTATTCGGATTACAACAGAAAGGAAAAGTTGTTGATGAATTAAAGGAAAAATTAGAAGAGTTTACACAAGAGAACACGTGTGATAAAAGAAATTTAGAAAATATAAGAAAGAGTGGAGAAATATATCAAAAAGAAGCTCAAATCAGAAATGAAGAGCGGATTAATAAAAAGAAGAAAGTATCAGTAGAATATAAAATAGGTGACTATGTCATGGTAAAAAATTTTGATAGCACACCAGGAATTTCAAAAAAGTTAATACCAAGATATAAAGGGCCTTATAGTATAGAAAAGATTTTAAAAAATGATAGATACTTGTTAAAGGATGTAGAAGGTTTTCAATTATCTCGAAACCCGTACGTTGGTATCTGGAATAGCCAAAACTTTAAGCATTGGATGCGAAAATAGGCAATAAGCATTAGTTATAAAGATAGGTACACATATAAAAGACAGAGATCGGGAGCTCTCTTTGTCAGGATGGCCGAGTTGTAATAGGATAAGAGCATCATTGGTAACCCTAGCCAGGGTATTATAGTGTCACTATCTATGTTAATTATAACAGTACGATAAGTATATATCGATAATGAAGCAAATGTAATATCGATAAAGAAAAGCGGCTGCGGAGAAGAAGTGGAAGGCAGTCTGTCGACAGTACTAGCAGTAAGAAGACGTGTTGTTAAGTTAAATCAATAAAGAAAATCATACTATTACAAATTTAAGAATTATGTTTATATTAAATATAAAAGCTTACTTTCGCGTTTGAAACTTTTCATAATAATCTTTCGAATTTTAACTGCCAGTTGAAAATCTGTCCAATTTCGCTCTATAAACTTACTGTTAACAATAAGAAATATAGATTGAAAATCAGTTGGACTTAAATTTTCAACTGGCGATATTATGTTGCTGGCAATGGCTTCTGATATGGCATCACGGAATCCAAGTAAGATGTTTCGGGCGTGCACGACAAATGCTGTTACCTGATCTGTATATACCATCCTAGAAGCCATTTGTCAAATTTGGTGCTAAATCAATAGAATTTCGATATCGATTGCTTGACAATGGAACAAGTTAGCGGTTATCGATTTCAATTTCAAATCTCTAATTCTCATAGGTTTTTAATTTGACGCATGCATACATACGGACGGACGGACAGACGGACAGACAGACGCATATGGCTAGACCGACTAGGCTATTGATGCTGATCAAGAATATATATACTTTATGGGGTCGGAGATGCTTACTTCTGTCTGTTTCATACAGTTGCACAAAATCATTATACCCCGTTTAAGAAGAAGGGCACGCTGAAGATTTAATACCCTTGCAGACCAAACGTTTTCATAATGCTCATAGTGCTTTGCCCGCATCTAAGAAGCACAGGCAAAATAGTAAATGCCGGGTATGGTTAAGATATCGTGAAAAAAAAAATTTTCCATACAACAACTTAATTTTCGACCGATTGTTCCAATGGCAGCTATATGATATAGTGGTCCGATTCAGCTGGTTTTGACATATGTACTGCGTGTAACAGAAAGAGGCACTTCTGCAAAGTTTCATAAAGATAGCTTTAAAACTGAGAGACTAGTTTGCATAGAAACAGGCAGACGGACAGACGGCCATGGCTATATCGACTCGGGTGTTGATACTGATCAAGAATATATATACTTTATGGGGTCGGGGATGTCTCCTTCTATGCGTTACACATTTCATAACCAAACTATATATCCTCTGCAAGGGTTTAAAAAATAAAATCTTACCGTTTTGCTATTCCTGGAGCCATTTGAACTTTGTTTGGTTTATTAATAAAAATATAAATAAGTTATTGATGTATATATATATTTATATAAATACATATAAATTTCTTTAAAGTTTAATATCATAGAATGCTATGATAAAGTGCCGCTATGTTAGGGGCTGCCAACTTATGTAGAAAGCTAACCTATTGGAACATAAAGATGTCACCTTGCGAAAATAAGTAAAAGTACACATGACGATGAATATTTTGTAAACATGTTATTTATATGAAATAAATATTGTACAATTTGGGTCATTATCTATATATATATAAATATAGATGTAAATTATAGATTTCTATTGTGAGCCTAATTACAAACTATTTATTCATCGCCATGTATAAAACGAGTGACCGATATTTTAATTATTCCCTTATTTTCACAGATTGTCAGTTTCGTTCGTTTGTATCACTAACCAAATAACATATAGACCGGACAAACCGTACTTTTGAGGGTGACATTCGATATTTCTGCGGCTGGTCCAAACTCGCCTTCGTTTTTGTTCGGGTTCATGCTCTCAGAGCAAGAGCGTAAAAATACATATGGCCTGTGTCGGGGAACGGCAACGCTGTCTTTTTACTCGCTCACTCTACAAGAAACTGCTGTGGCTTACTCTCATCCATATGATTTGTGCGATAGAACGGCATCGCTGTTTTTTATCTCGCTCCCACTACAGGAAACTGCTTTGGCTTACTCTCAATGCTCTTTCAATTTGTCTATGTACCGTTTAAATGTTTGTGTGTGTATTCGTCCGCACAAGCAAAAATGCCCAGAAATTCAATTTTTCTCAAAAGTCGGTGGCATATCTTCCCTTTTGAGGGGACGAGTAATATGAAATAATGAAAGGGTTTGCCAAGTCGATGCGAAATTCTTTCTTTTTAGCTCGTTCTTTTTCGAAAGGGTACCTAAGCGTTGGCATGTGTGCATTTAAAAATTTTTGGACTTGCTATTCACGCATACTAACATATTTTGTATATGAATAGAAGCATTTATGCGCATGTGTGCCTGTTGGTCCCTGCCTGCCTGTCCGATGCAAATTTGACAATATTTTTGGACTTCTGAATTTCGAGCTCTACACACACACACAGAGACACAAATGTGTGTGAATGGGCTGATCATGGGCGCAAAATTTAAAAATATCATTATTGGCACGCTTCTGTCGCGCGCCCTTCTTTTTATGATTTAGGGCTTGAATTGATGAATGAATGTTGACCCCTCATTACCTGTAGATCAAATTCATATATGAAAAAGCTAAATATTTTAAGACAATAAAATTATTAATACTATCAATATATAATTGCTCCTAAAATTAGTTAAGTGATCAGTCACTTGACCTACATATGCAGGTGCAGGTGTTTGCCAAAAGTTGACCCTTTCGGCCCAACGGGCTGCTGCAAGTGCTCTATATGCACAACTGCCGTGCATTTGAGGCCATTATCGGAGGAATTGAAGAATGTAGGTTGAAATATTGACGCCATTTTACTTTATGAAATATAATATTGCCAGTTTGTTTTTATGCATTAACATAGGATGTTATCTGAGAAATAGGATAATGAAAATTTTAATGAAATAAAAAGCAAAATGAATGATAAATCGTGCTTTATATGCACAACTTCCGTGCATTTGAGGCCATTATCGGAGAAATTGAAGAATGTAGGTTGAAATATTGACGCCATTTTTCTTTATGAAATATAGTATTGCCATCTTTTTTTTTTTGTATTAACATAGGATGTTATGTCAGAAATAGGAAAATGAAAATTTTAATGAAGTAAAAGGAAAAATGAATGATAAATCGTGCTCTATATGCCCAAATACTGTGCATTTGAGGCCATTATCGGAGAAATAGAAGAATAAAGGTTGAAAAGGTTAAAGGTTAAAATGAAATATAATATTGCCAGCTTTTTTTTATGCATTAACATAGGATGTTAAGTGAGAAATAGGAAAATGAATGAATGATAAATCGTGCTCTTTTTTTTTTTTATATTTTGTTTATTAAGAAATCTGGTATCCTGTTACTCTATGTTAGCAACTTTTATCAGAGTGACATAATTACTTAGCTTAGCGACGATTGTGGTTTTACAATTAGGTGAACAGATTACAGAAACATATTTGGATGTAATTAACGAAGCTTGTCACCTATATATAACGATCGATTAGGTTGGTTGGGTAGGTCCTCTTCAGTCGCCTTCTTCTTCGCCTCCTTAGCAGGCTCCTCGCCAGGATGTTTGGATGGTTGTGGAGCTTTGTTGAGTAGCTCGCTGCTTGCCTGTTGACTACGTCGCCCACCATTGGAACCTTGAGGTCCTTGGCGATGTCGCGTGTGCGAATATACCATTCGGCTCCAGTTATTTTGCGCAGGGTTTTGGCCTGAATGATGCGAATTTTGTTCAGGTGTGTTTTTGCAGCTATACCGTAAACTTGAAGCCCGTAACGCCACACTGGGGCAAGGATTACCTTGTAGATTTGGACCTTGTTTCCGAGCGAGAGTTTGTTTTTGGAGTTGAGGAGTCAGCTCATTCGCCTTATCTTAGATTTGATGTTGCTCGTTACTACAGAGACGTGCTTACTTAATGTAAGTCGTCTGTCGAGAGTGACACCTAGGTACTTGTGTTGACGATATTGCTCTAGAAGTTCACCATGAAGAAGAGTATGGGTAACCGTGGCGCATTTTCCAGGGTTCACTGCGATGTTCCATCTACAAGCCCAGTTTTCAAATCGTTTGAGGTATTCCTGCAAGAGGTCAGTTGCCACGTACACACATTTGTTTTTTGCAAGGATTGCCGTGTCGTCAGCAAACGTGGCCACCAGAAGGTCCTGCCGATCATTCCGTGTGCTTGCATTTGCTGTGGGCATGTCATGTGTAAACAGGCTATATAACGTGGGACCCAAGACGCTGCCTTGTGGAACGCCCGCTTTTATGCGTTTGGTTTGAGAGGCTACTCCATCCTGCACCACTTGAAAGGTTCTCTCAGTTAGGAAGCTCGCAATGGTGCTAAATAGCTGCTGATTAAATTTGTCCTTTATCTTGGAGAGGAGTCCTGCGTGCCACACCCGATCGAAGGCTTGATGGATGTCGAGGTATGCTGCCACCACATACTCTTTCCTGTCAAAGCCGTCCAAAATAAAATTTGTGACCCGATGGAGTTGCTCAGGGGTACCGTGTTTGAGTCGAAACCCAAACTGGAACTTCGGGATCAAGCGTTTTATTTCCGGGGTATCCAGGACCCTTCTGAGGATGCACCTTTCCAGAATTTTACCAAAGGCAGGCAGGAGGCTGATGGGGCGATAGGATCCCAGTTGATTAGGGGGCTTTCCGCTCTTGTGCAACATGATTATATGTGCCTTCTTCCAAGCCACTGGAAAGTAACCTAGCCGAAGAGCTGCATTAAAAATGGCGACGAGAAAAAGCACCGCCTTGTATGGCAGTAGCTTGATTGTCTGGTTGTCCAACCGATCTTCCCCAAGGGCTTTGCTGCTTTTTAATCTCTTCATCTCCTGCTCTACTTCTTGGAAGGTGATTGGCGATACAGGGAGTGACATTTGGAGTGGCGCCTCCAGGATTTGCGCGACTCGCTGTATTCTTCCATGCGATGCGGTCTCAAACGGCTTGAAGCGCTCCTCCAGGTTGCAGGCGAAGGCTTCGGCTCTGTCCATTGGTGATCTGGCCCAGGTGCCATCGGGAAGACGAACGGGGAACTTTGGCGCAGCTTGCCGCTTGTATCGACTGGTAAGTTTCCACAGCGCGAATTTGGAGCTCTCGTCTGCCGTTGCTTCCTCCAGCATGGTGTCTGTGGCATTTCTTTTCGAGATAATCAGGTCCTTCCTGACCCTGTTAGCAATACGACGATAGATCCTGTCAATCGTGGGGTCCAGGGTACGGACATACTCCCTCCTCAGTCGCTTTTTTAGGGCGAGAACACCTTCCAAGATGGGGGAAAACGTCCTTGGCCGCTGGCTTGTAGGGGCTGAGTAGATATGTGCGGGCGCAGCGTTGGCGGTTGCGGCATGTACTTGGTCCAACAGGGTTTGAACTGCAGCGTCGACGTCCTCAACTGACAGAATCTGCGTGTTTAGGTTGATCAAGCTATTTAGTTCGGCCTTAAATCGTTGGATGTTCGACACAGGGAGGACAAGCCTGCGCTTTTTTGGGATCCTTTGTGCAGCCGTGTTGATCGTTGTGAGGAGTGGCAGATGGTCGGAAGATAGATCGTACTCTTCGCGAACCGATAGTACGCTGTTGGGGATGCCCTTGAATATAAAAAAGTCAATACAGGAAGGCGTACTTTGCCGGTTGTACGGAAAGTGGGTAGGTCTACCGGTGGCCAGTACCTGGGCTGAGCAGGGAGTGAGCGCCTCATGGAGCGCAGTGCCTCTGCTGTCAGCTCTGTAGTTTCCCCACAGTCTGTGCTTAGCGTTGAAGTCGCCTCCAACGATGAATTTGGGGCCAAGCTGGCCAAACAGAGAATCAAATTTATCGTACACACATTTGTTTTTTGCAAGGATTGCCGTGTCGTCAGCAAACGTGGCCACCAGAAGGTCCTGCCGATCATTCCGTGTGCTTGCATTTGCTGTGGGCATGTCATGTGTAAACAGGCTATATAACGTGGGACCCAAGACGCTGCCTTGTGGAACGCCCGCTTTTATGCGTTTGGTTTGAGAGGCTACTCCATCCTGCACCACTTGAAAGGTTCTCTCAGTTAGGAAGCTCGCAATGGTGCTAAATAGCTGCTGATTTAATTTGTCCTTTATCTTGGAGAGGAGTCCTGCGTGCCACACCCGATCGAAGGCTTGATGGATGTCGAGGTATGCTGCCACCACATACTCTTTCCTGTCAAAGCCGTCCAAAATAAAATTTGTGACCCGATGGAGTTGCTCAGGGGTACCGTGTTTGAGTCGAAACCCAAACTGGAACTTCGGGATCAAGCGTTTTATTTCCGGGGTATCCAGGACCCTTCTGAGGATGCACCTTTCCAGAATTTTACCAAAGGCAGGCAGGAGGCTGATGGGGCGATAGGATCCCAGTTGATTAGGGGGCTTTCCGCTCTTGTGCAACATGATTATATGTGCCTTCTTCCAAGCCACTGGAAAGTAACCTAGCCGAAGAGCTGCATTAAAAATGGCGACGAGAAAAAGCACCGCCTTGTATGGCAGTAGCTTGATTGTCTGGTTGTCCAACCGATCTTCCCCAGGGGCTTTGCTGCTTTTTAATCTCTTCATCTCCTGCTCTACTTCTTGGAAGGTGATTGGCGATACAGGGAGTGACATTTGGAGTGGCGCCTCCAGGATTTCCGCGACTCGCTGTATCCTTCCATGCGATGCGGTCTCAAATGGCTTGAAGCGCTCCTCCAGGTTGCAGGCGAAGGCTTCGGTTCTGTCCATTGGTGATCTGGCCCAGGTGCCATCGGGAAGTCGAACGGGGAACTATGGCGCAGCTTGCCGCTTGTATCGACTGGTAAGTTTCCACAGCGCGAATTTGGAGCTCTCGTCTGCCGTTGCTTCCTCCAGCATGGTGTCTGTGGCATTTCTTTTCGAGATAATCAGGTCCTTCCTGACCCTGTTAGCAATACGACGATAGATCCTGTCAATCGTGGGGTCCAGGGTACGGACATACTCCCTCCTCAGTCGCTTTTTTTGGGCGAGAACACCTTCCAAGATGGGGGAAAACGTCCTTGGCCGCTGGCTTGTAGGGGCTGAGTAGATATGTGCGGGCGCAGCGTTGGCGGTTGTGGCATGTACTTGGTCCAACAGGGTTTGAACTGCAGCGTCGACGTCCTCAACTGACAGAATCTGCGTGTTTAGGTTGATCAAGCTATTTAGTTCGGCCTTAAATCGTTGGATGTTCGACACAGGGAGGACAAGCCTGCGCTTTTTTGGGATCCTTTGTGCAGCCGTGTTGATCGTTGTGAGGAGTGGCAGATGGTCGGAAGATAGATCGTACTCTTCGCGAACCGATAGTACGCTGTTGGGGATGCCCTTGAATATAAAAAAGTCAATACAGGAAGGCGTACTTTGCCGGTTGTACGGAAAGTGGGTAGGTCTACCGGTGGCCAGTACCTGGGCTGAGCAGGGAGTGAGCGCCTCATGGAGCGCAGTGCCTCTGCTGTCAGCTCTGTAGTTTCCCCACAGTCTGTGCTTAGCGTTGAAGTCGCCTCCAACGATGAATTTGGGGCCAAGCTGGCCAAACAGAGAATCAAATTCCGCTCGGTTCCAGGGGATGTTTGGTGGTAGGTATGCTGCCGCAACGAGGATTTCGCCCAAGGGAGTCTCCACCATGATAGCAGCCAGCTGTGTGTCGCTGGAGGTCACTGTGTGCAGATGGTAGTGTGCTAAATCCTGCTTTGCCAGCACTACAGCACCACCTCTGGCTCGTCCTGTAGGGTGATCCGCACGGTAGCAGACGTACCCCTCCATTGTTAGGTACAAGTTTGTGTGCAGATGTGTTTCTGAGATGAGCATGATGTAGACATCCCAAAAAAGCGCAGGCTTGTCCTACCTGTGTCGAACATCCAACGATTTAAGGCCGAACTAAATAGCTTGATCAACCTAAACACGCAGATTCTGTCAGTTGAGGACGTCGACGCTGCAGTACAAACCCTGTTGGACCAAGTACATGCCGCAACCGCCAACGCTGCGCCCGCACATATCTACTCAGCCCCTACAAGCCAGCGGCCAAGGACGTTTTCCCCCATCTTGGAAGGTGTTCTCGCCCTAAAAAAGCGACTGAGGAGGGAGTATGTCCGTACCCTGGACCCCACGATTGACAGGATCTATCGTCGTATTGCTAACAGGGTCAGGAAGGACCTGATTATCTCGAAAAGAAATGCCACAGACACCATGCTGGAGGAAGCAACGGCAGACGAGAGCTCCAAATTCGCGCTGTGGAAACTTACCAGTCGATACAAGCGGCAAGCTGCGCCAAAGTTCCCCGTTCGACTTCCCGATGGCACCTGGGCCAGATCACCAATGGACAGAACCGAAGCCTTCGCCTGCAACCTGGAGGAGCGCTTCAAGCCGTTTGAGACCGCATCGCATGGAAGGATACAGCGAGTCGCGGAAATCCTGGAGGCGCCACTCCAAATGTCACTCCCTGTATCGCCAAACACCTTCCAAGAAGTAGAGCAGGAGATGAAGAGATTAAAAAGCAGCAAAGCCCCTGGGGAAGATCGGTTGGACAACCAGACAATCAAGCTACTGCCATACAAGGCGGTGCTTTTTCTCGTCGCCATTTTTAATGCAGCTCTTCGGCTAGGTTACTTTCCAGTGGCTTGGAAGAAGGCACATATAATCATGTTGCACAAGAGCGGAAAGCCCCCTAATCAACTGGGATCCTATCGCCCCATCAGCCTCCTGCCTGCCTTTGGTAAAATTCTGGAAAGGTGCATCCTCAGAAGGGTCCTGGATACCCCGGAAATAAAACGCTTGATCCCGAAGTTCCAGTTTGGGTTTCGACTCAAACACGGTACCCCTGAGCAACTCCATCGGGTCACAAATTTTATTTTGGACGGCTTTGACAGGAAAGAGTATGTGGTGGCAGCATACCTCGACATCCATCAAGCCTTCGATCGGGTGTGGCACGCAGGACTCCTCTCCAAGATAAAGGACAAATTAAATCAGCAGCTATTTAGCACCATTGCGAGCTTCCTAACTGAGAGAACCTTTCAAGTGGTGCAGGATGGAGTAGCCTCTCAAACCAAACGCATAAAAGCGGGCGTTCCACAAGGCAGCGTCTTGGGTCCCACGTTATATAGCCTGTTTACACATGACATGCCCACAGCAAATGCAAGCACACGGAATGATCGGCAGGACCTTCTGGTGGCCACGTTTGCTGACGACACGGCAATCCTTGCAAAAAACAAATGTGTGTACGTGGCAACTGACCTCTTGCAGGAATACCTCAAACGATTTGAAAACTGGGCTTGTAGATGGAACATCGCAGTGAACCCTGGAAAATGCGCCACGGTTACCCATACTCTTCTTCATGGTGAACTTCTAGAGCAATATCGTCAACACAAGTACCTAGGTGTCACTCTCGACAGACGACTTACATTAAGTAAGCACGTCTCTGTAGTAACGAGCAACATCAAATCTAAGATAAGGCGAATGAGCTGACTCCTCAACTCCAAAAACAAACTCTCGCTCCGAAACAAGGTCCAAATCTACAAGGTAATCCTTGCCCCAGTGTGGCGTTACGGGCTTCAAGTTTACGGTATAACTGCAAAAACACACCTGAACAAAATTCGCATCATTCAGGCCGAATGGTATATTCGCACACGCGACATCGCCAAGGACCTCAAGGTTCCAATGGTGGGCGACGTAGTCAACAGGCAAGCAGCGAGCTACTCAACAAAGCTCCACAACCATCCAAACATCCTGGCGAGGAGCCTGCTAAGGAGGCGAAGAAGAAGGCGACTGAAGAGGACCTACCCAACCAACCTAATCGATCGTTATATATAGGTGACAAGCTTCGTTAATTACATCCAAATATGTTTCTGTAATCTGTTCACCTAATTGTAAAACCACAATCGTCGCTAAGCTAAGTAATTATGTCACTCTGATAAAAGTTGCTAACATAGAGTAACAGGATACCAGATTTCTTAATAAACAAAATATAAAAAAAAAAAAAGAGCACGATTTATCATTCATTCATTTTCCTATTTCTCACTTAACATCCTATGTTAATGCATAAAAAAAAGCTGGCAATATTATATTTCATTTTAACCTTTAACCTTTTCAACCTTTATTCTTCTATTTCTCCGATAATGGCCTCAAATGCACAGTATTTGGGCATATAGAGCACGATTTATCATTCATTTTTCCTTTTACTTCATTAAAATTTTCATTTTCCTATTTCTGACATAACATCCTATGTTAATACAAAAAAAAAAAGATGGCAATACTATATTTCATAAAGAAAAATGGCGTCAATATTTCAACCTACATTCTTCAATTTCTCCGATAATGGCCTCAAATGCACGGAAGTTGTGCATATAAAGCACGATTTATCATTCATTTTGCTTTTTATTTCATTAAAATTTTCATTATCCTATTTCTCAGATAACATCCTATGTTAATGCATAAAAACAAACTGGCAATATTATATTTCATAAAGTAAAATGGCGTCAATATTTCAACCTACATTCTTCAATTCCTCCGATAATGGCCTCAAATGCACGGCAGTTGTGCATATAGAGCACTTGCAGCAGCCCGTTGGGCCGAAAGGGTCAACTTTTGGCAAACACCTGCACCTGCATATGTAGGTCAAGTGACTGATCACTTAACTAATTTTAGGAGCAATTATATATTGATAGTATTAATAATTTTATTGTCTTAAAATATTTAGCTTTTTCATATATGAATTTGATCTACAGGTAATGAGGGGTCAACATTCATTCATCAATTCAAGCCCTAAATCATAAAAAGAAGGGCGCGCGACAGAAGCGTGCCAATAATGATATTTTTAAATTTTGCGCCCATGATCAGCCCATTCACACACATTTGTGTCTCTGTGTGTGTGTGTAGAGCTCGAAATTCAGAAGTCCAAAAATATTGTCAAATTTGCATCGGACAGGCAGGCAGGGACCAACAGGCACACATGCGCATAAATGCTTCTATTCATATACAAAATATGTTAGTATGCGTGAATAGCAAGTCCAAAAATTTTTAAATGCACACATGCCAACGCTTAGGTACCCTTTCGAAAAAGAACGAGCTAAAAAGAAAGAATTTCGCATCGACTTGGCAAACCCTTTCATTATTTCATATTACTCGTCCCCTCAAAAGGGAAGATATGCCACCGACTTTTGAGAAAAATTGAATTTCTGGGCATTTTTGCTTGTGCGGACGAATACACACACAAACATTTAAACGGTACATAGACAAATTGAAAGAGCATTGCGAGTAAGCCAAAGCAGTTTCCTGTAGTGGGAGCGAGATAAAAAACAGCGATGCCGTTCTATCGCACAAATCATATGGATGAGAGTAAGCCACAGCAGTTTCTTGTAGAGTGAGCGAGTAAAAAGACAGCGTTGCCGTTCCCCGACACAGGCCATATGTATTTTTACGCTCTTGCTCTGAGAGCATGAACCCGAACAAAAACGAAGGCGAGTTTGGACCAGCCGCAGAAATATCGAATGTCATCCTCAAAAGTACGGTTTGTCCGGTCTATATGTTATTTGGTTAGTGATACAAACGAACGAAACTGACAATCTGTGAAAATAAGGGAATAATTAAAATATCGGTCACTCGTTTTATACATGGCGATGAATAAATAGTTTGTAATTAGGCTCACAATAGAAATCTATAATTTACATCTATATTTATATATATATAGATAATGACCCAAATTGTACAATATTTATTTCATATAAATAACATGTTTACAAAATATTCATCGTCATGTGTACTTTTACTTATTTTCGCAAGGTGGCATCTTTATGTTCCAATAGGTTAGCTTTCTACATAAGTTGGCAGCCCCTAACATAGCGGCACTTTATCATAGCATTCTATGATATTAAACTTTAAAGAAATTTATATGTATTTATATAAATATATATATACATCAATAACTTATTTATATTTTTATTAATAAACCAAACAAAGTTCAAATGGCTCCAGGAATAGCAAAACGGTAAGATTTTATTTTTTAAACCCTTGCAGAGGATATATAGTTTGGTTATGAAATGTGTAACGCATAGAAGGAGACATCCCCGACCCCATAAAGTATATATATTCTTGATCAGTATCAACAGCCGAGTCGATATAGCCATGGCCGTCTGTCCGTCTGCCTGTTTCTATGCAAACTAGTCTCTCAGTTTGAAAGCTATCTTTATGAAACTTTGCAGAAGTGCCTCTTTCTGTTACACGCAGTACATATGTATGTCAAAACCAGCTGAATCGGACCACTATATCATATAGCTGCCATTGGAACAATCGGTCGAAAATTAAGTTGTTGTATGGAAAATTTTTTTTTTCACGATATCTTAACCATACCCGGCATTTACTATTTTGCCTGTGCTTCTTAGATGCGGGCAAAGCACTATGAGCATTATGAAAACGTTTGGTCTGCAAGGGTATTAAATCTTCAGCGTGCCCTTCTTCTTAAACGGGGTATAATGATTTTGTGCAACTGTATGAAACAGACAGAAGTAAGCATCTCCGACCCCATAAAGTATATATATTCTTGATCAGCATCAATAGCCTAGTCGGTCTAGCCATATGCGTCTGTCTGTCCGTCTGTCCGTCCGTCCGTATGTATGCATGCGTCAAATTAAAAACCTATGAGAATTAGAGATTTGAAATTGAAATCGATAACCGCTAACTTGTTCCATTGTCAAGCAATCGATATCGAAATTCTATTGTTTTTAGCACCAAATTTGACAAATGGCTTCTAGGATGGTATATACAGATCAGGTAACAGCATTTGTCGTGCACGCCCGAAACATCTTACTTGGATTCCGTGATGCCATATCAGAAGCCATTGCCAGCAACATAATATCGCCAGTTGAAAATTTAAGTCCAACTGATTTTCAATCTATATTTCTTATTGTTAACAGTAAGTTTATAGAGCGAAATTGGACAGATTTTCAACTGGCAGTTAAAATTCGAAAGATTATTATGAAAAGTTTCAAACGCGAAAGTAAGCTTTTATATTTAATATAAACATAATTCTTAAATTGTTTTACCAGTTTCAGGCTACCTATTTAAAAGAACGTCAGGACGTATCTAACGGTGCTAGTCATGTAAGCAATAAACTTAAAATTACCAATATTATTAGTAATATGTCTGACATAGATAATAATAACTCTAATTCTAGTTTTAATGAGACTAAGAACTGTCCGTCTCAATTTAATAATGACGCAAGCTTTGTCGAAGCGACCTTAAAATGTTTTCGGAAAAAATGCCACAATTTTCATGACAGCTTGAACAGAACAGTTCAGTTAGTTAGTAATTTGAAAGGTTGCCGAGCAAAACTTTCAGGTTACAACAATTTAGAAACTGAAATGAGTATCCAAGAATTAAAGGCCACATTAAATCAATTGTGTGCGATTTTCTCCAAAAATAAAAGCATTGAACACATTATTCGAGAAGCATACACTTCTCATAACAATGCATGTGTTTTGTATTTTAAATCAATTAGAATTAATAAAAATTCTTTTGTATAATGAAATTTGTTTTAATTTTTTGTATAATTTCAATCGCACATTCCCAAAAGTCTGCGTTCAATTTTGTACGAGCCACTACAGCAAAATTATGTGACGCAACATAGATGAAGTAGTTGGTTTGGATAATATTGACCTCAGATCATTTTTACGAAATGCCTTGGGTTGGGCATATTCAATTAATAATATTGGAGAATTAGAAAAATGGTTCAGAAACATTGCAATCATTCTTCTTTCTCCATATGTTATTAATATTGTGGATGATGCCATTAATTATTTTGCTAGGTATTGTGAAGAGCCATCCACATTTTTTTTAATAGACAGTATAAAATTGGGAGAAAGTATGGAAGTTGTCAATGATCCAACTTTGCTATCCATTGCCGAAAAAGTCCACTTAAACTTAAGTTTCAAGAAATACGTACAGAAATAACAGAAATTGTATCACAATATAAGTCCAAAAATACTGGGCCTAATTTTAAATAAATACATTGTTTACGCACCGTTTTGGACCAATATTATAGGTACTTTTATTGATAGATCCAATAAATGACCCAGTAATGGGCCTATAAAGTCATTCTTTAAAACACTTAAATATAGTGTTATCAAGACAAATAATAAAAACGGCTTAAAGCTAGGACGATTTATCCGTAAGCTGGATGAGTTGTCAAAGTCCATTGCCAGACAATTTGAACTTGCGAAACCGGGTATTCTGGAACCATTTAATGAACTAGTTGTGAGGCCTGCAAAAAAGAAATTTAAATCAAAAACTGAAAAAGAATTCGATGAAATGTCAAACAAGCGAAAACTTTCCAAGCACAAGGAAAGTTGGAAAATATCGGTCAATAAAAGACTAAAAGTAGGAATGTTTAAGAAAGATTTTTCTAAAATATTAAAAATGTGATCAATGTGTCAGAAAAAAATATCAAGATGATCAAAAAAAATTTATTTGCAAGGTATGTGAGCTTTGCTAATATACCACCAGCTTAGTTCCATACTTGCAAAGTGTTTTTGACAATGAATGAGACCACACTCAAGAGTTAAGTAGAACTTAACGTCATTGTTTGGTAATTTCTATTTTGGCTCGCAATGAGTATTACCAAATATATATATCGTAAAATATCAGCATGCAAATTTTACGATATATTTTGTTCCAGCTTTAAATATGCTGTGGTGCAGAATATGCGTCTAAAATATTTAAGCATGCCAATATTAATATATATACACTATTTTATTATATATTAACACAAATACTTTTTTTCAAACTTTATTTGTTTATTATATTAAAAATAGACGTAGTTGTGGTAGATAGTAGATGTATTTATAAATATTAACAATTAAGAAATACTAATGTAATGTGGATTAGGCCTACTGGGGATACCCCATTAAAAAAACGCGCTGTTAACTCTACCTCAATGGTGGCGTGGAAAGAGTTAAATAACATATTTTTTCTTAATTTAACAAACTGTAATTACCGTACGTTTTACAAATGTATAATCACAAACAAGGAAATAATTATATAAGTTTTACAATTTAAAAATTTGCGATCAATATGCCATTGCTTTAATAAATAAAACAAACAAGTCTGGAAATGTCAACGTGCATAAGTGAGCTACTCTTTCGGAAAAATTTAAGGACTCGTAGGATTTGCGAGATTTTCATTAGGAAACGGTTTGGAAAACCGTATTTCGAAATCTTGTCCTCAGTTTGCTTGGCAGCAATTTGGGCTGGCGTTACGCTCTAAAATAAATACAACATTTTAGATGTGTGATACATAAAAGGCTATTATTCACTAACTGAAAGCACATGGAATTCTATATACCTTTTTTTTTGATGGTGATCCGGTGGCACCGTCTCAAAATCCCACATGATGTGCCGATATTGGCACGTGTGACGGTAGCAGCTGCCAAAGACCATCATATGGCGGCACAGCGGCTTATTACAATGCAGTTAAACAAGTTCACAATTTCTACGACATTCGGTCAGCATAGACATGTTAGTCGGGCGGAGAACGATTGTGCTTAATCATAAAATCGCATATAACGCATATCACTTTTAAATGCAGTTATTTATGTTTTTAAGCACAAAACCAAATAAATTTAAATGCAGAATTGCAATAAATTAAATTATTTACTATCTACATTCATTTATTTTTGAATTTTAATTTATAATATGGGTAAACCAAGGGGTTAAAATATTAGGTTTTCACCATTCCATAAATATCTAAATTTAGGGATGATGGCCCCGAAAACCGCATATACACGATTAAAGCCTATAGTTTCTCCTAGCCAACTGTGAAAATTTGATTAAAATCGTCGGTACCATTTTTAAGATATTTGGAAAAGAGTGCAACAACCCCCAAGTCAGCCCCATATAAAATGACCGCAAAAAATCAACCTTGTTTTCGAGCCCTTATTTCTTAACTCAGAGACAATGGCCCTCAATGCACGGTATACCCTCTTGTAGATACATATTTTAGGAAGCTATAGGCACTAATTTTAAGTAAATGGACGGTACAGATTTTGAGAAAATTAATTAATTGTAAACCAACCTCATATAGTTCATTAAAAAGTCTATCGAACTGCTAGTTCCTACGTGAACTGAATCACTGCCTGGCATCAGTGCTGAACAATTTTGTGCAGAACTGAGCGGGAACCAATTCAATTTGAATTATATGTAATCATGAAAAAATGGAAAGGACTCATAGTAAATTAAATTAATAAGTCAAAGCAAATTATATGAGAAGTACTAAGTCATACTTAATAGCGCAGTTTATGGAAAAATTGCATTTTTCCATTTTTTTCTTTACATCCTATGTTAATGCAAAAAAACATGCTGGCAATATTAGATATCATACTGTTAAACGGCAGCCATATTTTAAACTTTATTATTTAATTTCTCCGAAAACGGCCCCAAATGCACGGTAGTTGTGCATATAGAGCACGATTTATCAATCATTTTGCTATTTATTTCATTAAAATCATCGGTACAGATTTTGAGAAATTCTCATTTTTCTATTTCTCTCATAACATCCTATGTTAATGCAAAAAAGCATGCTGGCAATATTAGATATCATACTGTTAAATGGCAGCCATATTTTAAACTTTATTATTTAATTTCTCCGAAAACGGCCCCAAATGCACGGTAGTTGTGCATATAGAGCACGATTTATCAATCATTTTGCTATTTATTTCATTAAAATCATCGGTACAGATTTTGAGAAATTCTCAGTTTTCTATTTCTCTCATAACATCCTATGTTAATGCAAAAAAACATGCTGGCAATATTAGATATCATACTGTTAAATGGCAGCCATATTTTAAACTTTATTATTTAATTTCTCCGAAAACGGCCCCAAATGCACGGTAGTTGTGCATATAGAGCACGATTTATCAATAATTTTGCTATTTATTTCATTAAAATCATCGGTACAGATTTTGAGAAATTCTCATTTTTCTATTTCTCTCATAACATCCTATGTTAATGCAAAAAAACATGCTGGCAATATTTCAACATATTTGAAATGGTGGCAATATTTTAAATTATCATTCAAATTCAACAATGTATAAGTGTGATTTTATGATGGCTGATGTGCCACAAAAAAAAAAATAAAAATTATTAAGCACCGCCAGCCCTCGCACTGTGCTACGCTCAAAAATAAAGTTGACCAGCAACAACTTTTGATAAGCGCGCAACAAAAAAAAATAAAATGGTTGGAAAAAGAAGTGGCGAAATTGTGGCAGCATGTGGCGAAGCCGCTGCAGATGCAATAGCCGCTGCAAATGCAACAGCCGCCGCAGATGCAACAGCCGCCGCAGATGCAACAGCCATTGCTGATGCAACGGCAGGAGCTGCCTCAGCTGCAACAGCAGGAGCCGCCTCAGCTGCCGCAGATGCCACAGACGCCTACGGCTCAACAGCAGGAGCCACCGCAGGTGTCTCAGCCGCTGCAGCCGTGGATGCAGCGGTGGATGCAGCCGTGGATGCAGCCGCAGCAGCCGTGGACGCAGCCGCAGCAGTCGTGGATGCAGCCGCAGCAGCCGTGGATACAGCATCAAACCTATTCGTATATAATGTTTGACTCCCAATAAACATATGTATATATATATTTAAACAGTCCCAAATAAAAAAAAAACATTAATATTATGAATTATTAATTAAAATTTCCATGAAAAACATATGTAAAAGCTAGTAGACGTCGTATGGAATTTGCGCCGTTTTCTTGAATACATAAAAGTGCCGTTATAATAGACCCTGCCAACCCATTATAAGCCTAGCATATAAACGAGCGAAACTGACAATCTCTGAAAATAAGTGAATAATTAAAATATCGGTCACTCTTTTTATACATGGCGATGAATAGTTTGTAATTGGGCTCACAATAAAAATTTATATTTTGTATCTATATTTATATATACACAGATAATAATACAAATTGTAGAATGTTTTAACAACTATGTAAAATATTTATTTTATTTAAATAACATGTTTAGATAATATTCATCGTCATGTGTACTTTTACTTATTTTTACAAGGTGGCATCTTTATGTTCCCATAGGTTAGCTTTCTTCGTAATTTGGCAGCCCCTAACATAGCGGCACTTTTGCATTGCATGCTATTTAATTTAAATGAAATTTATATACATATTTAAACATATGTATATATTTATAACATTTGTTATTTATTTGTTTATATTTTAATCTAACAAGTTTGAAATGGCTCCAGGAAACGCAAAACGGTAAGATTTTATTTATTGACTGATTGTGTTCGCGTTTCTATAGCCTGAACCCATTAAAAATGGGTAAAAAGGGTATAATGTATTTGTGCAGCCGTATTTAACATTATGGAAAGGTTGGGTCTGCAAGGGTATTAGATCTTCGGCGTGCCGAAGATAGCCTTTCTTTCTCGTTTTTTACCTAAAAGCTATTGAAAATGAATGAACATTTTTTTTGCAAACGAACTGGTAAATAAAGGAATTTTTAATTTTGACATAACTTAGTCGTTAATACATTTTTAAAATTTTTTGGAATTGTACTGAGTTTTTAAAACTAAAATCTAAAAATAGATAATAAAATTGTTGTTTAACTTATTCGATTTAATTTTACCATTAATATATACAAAATTTTTTAAGGACAATCTTTCTTGGATTTCGTGATGCCATAACAGAAGCCATTGCCAAAAACATAATATCTCCAGTTGGAAATTTAAGTCCAACTGATTTTCAATCTATATTACTTATTGTTAACAATAAGTTTATAGAGCGAAATTGGACAGATTTTCAACTGGCAGATAATGTTAAGAATCGAAAAATTATTACGAAAAGTTTTAAACGCGTAAGTAATCATAAAGCTTTAATAATTTTTTTAACCCTAATTGGTGTGTTGTTTTACCAGTTTCAGGCTGCCTACTCAAAAGAACGCCAGGACGTATCTAATGGTAGTAATCATGTAAGCTGTAAACTAGAAATTAGCAATAATATTAGTGATATGTCTAGCATAGAAAATAATAATTCTAATTATAGTGTTAATAAGCCTACAAATTGTCCGTCTGAGTTAAATAATGACGCAAGCTTTGTCGAAGCGACATTAAAATGCTTTCGGAAAAAATACCACAATTTTCATAATAGCTTAAACAGAGAAGTTCAGTTAGTTAGTAATTTGAAAGGATGCCGCGCAGCACTTTCAGGTTACAACAATTTGGATACTGAAATGAGTATACAAGAATTTATGGCCACGTTAAATCAATTGTGTGCGATTTTTTCAAAAAAAAAAGCATTGAACACATTATTTGAGAAGCATACACTTCTCATAACAACGCATGTGTTTTGTATTTTAAGTCAATTAGACTTAACAAAAATTCTTTTGCTGCATATGGTTACTGCAAAGATCCGTCATGCAACTACTTTTTGTTCCGTGGGAAATTTGACGGTGTTGTAAGTGTATACACAAGCAGCCCACATATCTCCCATACAATTGGCCTTAAAAAGTCAACGCAGTGCAGAGCAATAAATAGATTTATAGAAAAGGCTTCCATTAGAAACTCTTCTGCGTTTGAATATAGATCAAAAAAAATTAACAAAATCAATATGTCTCGAGCCAGAGTTGGTAATGATCAGATTACTAATGAGAAACTACCCTTTTATAGAAATTTAATTTCGGAGGAAAATGGAAAATTTGATTTTGACAAAGATCCATTTAAAGATACCTTCAATATGATTTCTAATGGGTATGCCCACTTTATTCAGTTACTTTCTACGAAACTAGAAGTATTTTTATGGGACAGACAACATATAAGTATGTTGTTGACCCATTTAAAACTACAGACACTGCATATTGACGCGACTGGGAATGTAGTACAGCCAATGAACTTTATCAAAAAACGTACATTTTTATATTCATTGGTTGCTCATATTCCAGAGCTTCGGATCGTTTTTCCTGTCACACATGCGATTCTCTCCAATCATAAATCGTCAGATATATGCAGATTTCTATGTGAGCTGCGCGAGTTTTGCATAAAAAATAAATTAAAATGGCCTATTTGCAAAAGAATTATAACTGATGTCAGTTTTGCCATAATTGGAGCCATTTTAAAAGAATATAACAACATTGATCTTGCAACGTACAATGAAATTTGTTTTAGTTTTTTGTATAATTTCAATCGCACATTCCCAAAAGTCTGCGTTCAATTTTGTACGAGCCACTACAGCAAAATTATGCGACGCAACATAGATGAAGTAGTTGGTTTGGATAATATTGATCTCAGATCATTTTTAAGAAATGCCTTGGGTTGTGCATATTCCATAAATAATATTGGAGAATTAGAAAAATGGTTCCGAAATATTGCAATAATACTTCTTTCTCCATATGTTAATAATATTGTGGATGATGCCATTCATTATTTTGCTAAATATTGTGAAGAGCCATCCACATTTTATTTGATAGACAGTATAAAATTGGGAGAAAGTAAGGAAGTTGTCGATGATCCAACTTTGCTATCCATTGCCGAAAAAAGTCCATTTAAACTTAAGTTTCAAGAAATACGTACAAAAGTTACAGAACTTGTATCACAATATAAGAGCAACTTCTGTACGTCAAATATTTATTTAAGTCCAGAAATGCTGGATCTAATTTTAAATAAATACATTGTTTACGCACCTTTTTGGACCAATATTATAGGTACTTTTATTGATAAATCCAATAAAAGACCCAGTAATGGGCCTATAGAATCTTTCTTTAAAACACTTAAATATAGTGTTATAAATACAAATAATAAAAACGGCTTAAAGCTAGGACGATTTATCCGTAAGCTGGATGAGTTGTCAAAGTCCATTGCCAGACAATTTGAACTTGCGAAACCGAGTATTAGGAACCGTTTAGTGAAATAGTTGTTAGGCCTACAAAAAATAAATATAAATCAAATACTGAGAAACGGTTCGATGAAATGTCTAACAAACGAAAACTTTCCAAGCACAAGGAAAGTTGGAAAAAATCGCCTAATAAAAGACTAAAAGTAGGAATGTTTAAAAAAGATTTTTCTACAATATTAAAAATTCAAGAGCAATGTCATGAAGCATCCATATGCCATGACCATTCCTACATAATCGTAGAAAACAAATGTGCTTTTAAAATGGAAGGAAAATATAAAAGAGATTTGTCCATTTTAAAACAGCATAGTGAGTTAAACATTAATTCAGAACTGTACATTTTAAGTTGTGAATCATTGTTTAAATGTGTGCACGGCGATTCCAATTCAAGCCGTTTCATGCACTACCTTACTATTAAGGATTTATTTTCATTAAATGGCCGAAATTGGTTAACAAACTTCATTGTGGATGTTTGCTTAACAACTATTTTATACGAAAATGGAGAGGAGTCTTTTATAAATTTGCCTTGTCAACTTAATGATTATTGCTTTAACAATGAAAAGGATATTGAAGATGGTTTAGTAAAAAATTCCACTTTAATAGTACCTCATTGTTACAGAAATCATTTTTATATATTAATTATTAATCAAAAAAGACACGAGATACTATTTTTAGACCCCTTTGGCAATTCTCAAAGCACTCGTGTATTTAAAAATTATTATTTAAAAATGTTGCAACGTTTGAAGCCAAAAGTAAATTATTCAGTGGCTCAAATACAACATGATGTGCAATCGGATGCCTACAATTATGGCATTTTGATTTTACAATTTGTAGAAAGATATGTGTCAAACTTTTCACTAACAAATTTAAAGTCTAATGACTTATTTAGAAATGAAATGTTTGATAAAATTCTCAAATTTGGAGATTCATTAAATGATTTATGTTTGCACTGTTCGTTTAAAAGTAAAGGCCCTTTAGAATCTCGCTGCCGTAAATGCGATCGTTTTATATGTGAAATCTGTGTAAGAAAAGAACATAAAAATGATCAAAAAAATATTATTTGCAAGATATGTGAGCTTTGCTTAGATACCACCAGCTTAGATCCATACTTGTAAAGTGTTTTTGACAATGAGTGAGACCACACTCAAGAGTTGAGTAGAACTTCACGACATTGTTTGGTAATTTCTATTTTGGCTCGTAATAAGTATTACCAAATATTTATATCGTTAAATATCAGCATGCAAATTTTACGATATATTTTGGTCCAGCTTTAAATATGCTGTGGTGCAGAATATGCGTCTAAAATATTTAAGCATGCCAATATTAATATATATACACTATTTTATTATATATTAACACAAATACTTTTTTTCAAACTTTATTTGTTTATTATATTAAAAATAGACGTAGTTGTGGTAGATAGTAGATGTATTTATAAATATTAACAATTAAGAAATACTAATGTAATGTGGATTAGGCCTACTGGGGATACCCCATTAAAAAAACGCGCTGTTAACTCTACCTCAATGGTGGCGTGGAAAGAGTTAAATAACATATTTTTTGTTAATTTAACAAACTGTAATAACCGTACGTTTTACAAATGTATGATCACAAACAAGGAAATAATTATATAAGTTTTACAATTTAAAAATTTGCGATCAATATGCCATTGCTTTTATAAATAAAACAAAAAAGTTTGGAAATGTCAACGTGCATAAGTGAGCTAGTCTTTGGAAAAATTTAAGGACTCGTAGGATTTGCGAGATTTTCATTAGGAAACGGTTTGGAAATAACTTTTTGCAGGCGCGTTCTTACATTTTTATTCATGAGCACGTCTTTCGTCCAGCTTGGTAACGGGCATGTTAAAAAAGTATTTCAAAATCTTGTCCTCAGTTTGCTTGGCAGCAATTTGGGCTGGCGTTGCGCTCTAAAATAGAAACAAAATTTTAGATGTGTGATATATAAAAGATATATTCACTAACTGAAAGCACATGAAATTCTATATACCCTTTTTTTTGATGGTGATCCGGTGGCACCGTCTCAAAATCCCACATGATGTGCCGATATTGGTACGTGTGACGGTAGCAGCTGCCAAAGACCATCATATTGCGGCACAGCGGCTTAATACAATGCAGTTGAACAAGTTCACAATTTCTACGACATTCGGTCAGCATAGACATGTTAGTCGGGCGGAGAACGATTGTTCTTAATCATTAAATCGCATATAAGCCAAGTTTGCTCAACATCACCAAGCCAAACATGCACTATGGATGTGGCTGTATTCAGCAATTTAATAACATTGAATGCTATTATAAAGTGCCGCTATGTTACGGGCTGCCAACCTTTGAAGAATGCTAACCTATGGGAACATAAAGATGCCACCTTGTGAAAATAAGTAAAAGTACACATGACGATGAATATTTTGTTAACATGATATTTATATTAAATAAATATATTATATAGTTGTTGAAACATTCTACAATTTGGGTCATTATATGTTTAAATATAAATATAGATGCAAAGTATAGATTTTTATTGCAAGCCCTTTTACAAACTTTTCATCGCCATGCGTAAAAGGAGTGGCCGATATTTTATTTATTCACTTTTTTTCACAGGCTGTCAACTTCGTGTTCTGTATGCTAGCATCCGCATAAGTTGGCGGTTCCTAACATAGCGGCACTTTCAATTATGACGCCGATTTTGTATGGTGCAAAAATATATGTATACAAAAATACAGTTTAAATGAAATGCTGCGCAATTGCCATGATAGATGGTTCTAGCTTTTATTTAATTTTTTTCCACGCATTTTATTCTTTTTTCCAAGCTTGCGGAAATTTTTAATAAATTTCAATAAAAAAGTATTTTCTAATTAATTTTGATTTTATTGTTATTTTATTTTTATTATTTTATTATTAAAAAAATATATACATACATATGTACATATATACATATAATTTTTTATTGGGCCATATGTATACTCGTATGCCGCGTACTGCATCCATGGCTGCTGCGGTTGTTGCATCTGCTGTGGCTGCATCCATTGCTGCACCCATGGTTGCTGTGACTGTGACATCTGCTGAGGATGCAACCATGGCTGATGCGGCTGTGGCATTTGCTTTGGCTCCTGTGGCCGTGGAGCCTGTGGCATCTGCGCCGCCTGTGTCGCCTTTAGACCTGCGACCTCAGCCGTAAGTCGCTGAATCTGTGCGTCCATTTTTTTTACTTTTGTGTTAAGAGCCCTTTTAAGGCTTTGCTGCTGGTCGCTCCTATTTTCCTCTGTTTTTTACTAAATTGCGGCATATTTAATAGGCTTGCAAACGCATCCCATGCCTTTTTTTGGTGGAGGACACCCAATTTCAATATTGCCACCTTTTTTTGTTAAGCACCGTTATAAAAAAAATATTGCCACCACTTGGTAGAAATATGTTCAAATATGGACGCCATTTAGATAAATAAAAATGTTAAATAAATATTGCCAGCTAGTTTTTTTGCATTAACATAGGGCATAAATAGAAAAATGAGAATTTCTTGAAAACTGGCTGGACGATTTTCTTGATGTAAAAAGCAAAATGATTGATAATTCGCGATCTATATGTTAAACTGCCGTGCATTTAAGGCCATTATCGGAGATAAATAAAATTAGGATAAATAATATGTTGAAATATTGCCACCTTTTTGTTATTATACTGTGTATATCCACATAAATGCACTGTTGCGTTATTTAGCAGATGTCTATATTTCCAAAGATAATGTTTTATTGTAAAATACCAATTATTTAATTTACCTCATTTCTGTGTGTTTACATTTTATTATTTTTCTAAAAAACTAGCTGATCGATTTGTTTAGAATTAGTGCGTAAGGCTTTCTAAAACATGTATCTTCAAGTTAGTATAGCGTGCATTGAGGGCCATTGTCCCTGAAAAAAGATATTAGGGCTTAAGTGCAAGGCTAATTTTTTACGGTCATTTTGTATGGGGCTAGCAACGAGGTTCCTGCACTGCTGTACAAACATCTTTAAAACGTGCTGATCGATTTTTATAATTTTTTTTTAAGGTTGGTTACCTAATTTTTCAACCCCTTGGTATACCCATATTATAAATTAAAATTCTAAAACAAATGAATGTAGACAGTAAATAATTTAATATTTTGCAATTCTGCATTTAAATGTATTGGGTTTTGTGCTTAAAAACATTAATAAATGCATTTAAAAGTTACCGATTCCTTTTCCGATACCAAGTACCAAAAATCGACGCTAAGTCACCGCCGATAATTTGACGCACGTCACAATACTTCCGGGCCATTCCGAAGTTGCCCGTCAATTAAAATTATCTTCAGTAACAAAGTATATAAAGTACGAAACTTTGAGTGACTATGAAATAGTCAATGTAATAAACGAAGAAAGTCAAAACCGCATTATGCAAAAATTAATTCGAAACTTTCCGCCATTATTCAAAACAAAATTAAAAGATCTGTGCACCAAGTTTACAGACATATTCGGAATAGAAGCCGAATCAATAACATAGAATAATTTTTATAAGCAAGAGTTAAGATTAAAACATACAGAACCAGTGTACATTAAGAATTATAGAATACCTCATACTCATAAAGAAGAAGTAGTAAAACAGGTAGAAAAACTTATTTTTTAGAACCATCAGTATCAAAATACAGTATAATTTGCTTAGCTGCAAGAAGAGCTAATTTTGTATGAAATTAATTACGTTAAGTGCATCCAACTTAACAGCCTTTTGCACTTAAGCGCCTTCTAAAGGCAGTAAAAGAAGTTGCCAATCAGAGCTAAGACCGACAAGAGGACAGAAGACGAACTATTTCACAATTATAATACTTCTTCACAAATAAAGCTAATATTAAGAATATAACTGGCCAAGAGGCCAAAGTGGTGACCCCGAACGTTAAATAGGACATTACATGCAAAACGAGTACTATTTTCTGAGGTCCACGTCCATAAAGCGCACAATTCGCGACACTGACGAATTTTTCGACGCAACAAACATGGCGACCCAAGAAAGCGGGCTTAATGAAGAACTTTAAGAATTGAAGGTGCAAGTGCAGCAACTTCAATCGTCGGTTGCACGGCCACTAGCAGGAAATGTTCAGCAATGCTCACAGATCAATGCTCCGAATTTCAACAAATGCAATCCTTAACTTTGGTTTGCACAATTGGAGCGCCTGTTTCTCTTGCACAATGTTGTAGCTTATGATCGCAAGTTCGACTTGGTGTCGGTACACTTGGAGGAGGATGTCGCTCTTACCATCGAGGATCTCATCACAAATCCACCTTTGAATAACAGATACGGCGCGTTGAAGCAACGGCTTCTCGAAACATTTGCAGAATCAGAGGACTCAAAATCAAAGAGACTTCTGCAAGGTCGCGACATGACCGGCAAGAAGTCATCGGAAATCCTTACACACATGCGTCGTTTAGCACACGCTAATGGCTGCGTAGCCCTTATACGCACACTCTTTATTGCCGACTGCCAATGTCTGGGAGGAAGACGACCTAAATAAGTTGGCAAAAATAGCGGACAAGATGCTGGAAAACAGTGGAATGGAACCGACTTACGTAATGTCGACACAAACGGCATCTGCTGAGCAAAATCAGCAGAATATAGAAGCGGTCAGTAACAATAGCCCTAGTTTAACTGATGTTGCGGCCGCCTTGCATGCGTTTCGCAGAAAGTCGATAACTTACATGACGAATGTCGCAGCTCAAAATAGGCATATGCACGCCGACCAAAACCGATAAACGACAAGGAAAGGGGGGATAAAAGATCGCTCTACCACAGCAAGTTTGGCGATCGCGCCCGTAATTGCCAACCTAGCTGCCCACTATACCAACAGTTAAACTAGAGCGGCTGCCGTTAACTCAGCTGGGGGACGGCAGCATTTCCACGACCAGCAACCATTTATCACAGGCGACGGCGGGGCAAGACCACCGTCTACACGTACAGCATCTGCATACTAATCATATCTTCCTCGTTGACTCTGGATATGTGGTGTCAGTTGTGCCTTGCACAATGACAGACAGCAAACTACAAAAAGGAAAGCTGCAATTATATGCCGCAAACCGAACCACAATACAAACATATGGTAACCTACATCTAGAGCTCGACTTAGGCCTGGGTCGTGCTTTTAAATGGTCATTCATCATTGCTGATGTGCAAACTGCAAAATTTGGCGCTGACTTTCTGTTACAGATCTATTTGCTCATAGACATCAAGCAACAACGTCTTATCCCAACACAGGAGCACCCAACTTTCGGCAACTCAATCAACTCGCAGCAATTCGAAGCTGCAAATATTGCAAGAAAACTACACAGCCCTCACGCAAAATATACCGAGGCGGTCAACACGGCCAAAAACTTTAGCGAAAATCGCCCATCACATGAAGTTCGCCACTACATCATCACAGCTGGAGCACCAGTAGCAGATCGTCCACTGCGATGGGTGAGAAACTGGCATCAGCGAAAGCACAAATCCATCAACTGATCGGCGAAGGAATCTGTCACTATTCCAAAAGTCCATGGGCAAGTCCGCTGCACATGGTAGCAAAGACCAGTGGTGGTTGGTGGGTTTGTGGCGATTACAGGAAGCTAAATGCGATAACAACTCCTGATCGTTATCCGATACCGCACATACACGACTTCGCAGACCGGTTACATGGTAAACACATTTTCACAACTTTAGACTTAGAGCGCGCGTACCTTCAGATACCGATGGCATCAGAAGACAATGAGAAAACTGCAGTATGCAGTCCGTTTGGCTTGATTGAATTTGTATACATGTCATTTGGACTCAAAAATGCAACGCAAACTTTCCAACGTTTCATGGACCAACTTTTCCGAGGTGTCGACTATGTGTTCTGCTACATCCTGATAATTTCTAACTCAGTGGAAAAGCATAAGCAACACGTGAACAATGTCCTACGTATCCTGAAAGCCAACGGCCTCAGGATTAACGACAAAAAATGCAATTTTCAAAAAACGGAGGTGCTGTTTTTAAGCTACACAGTTAATGGCAACGGTATTAAACCTCCAGAGGATCGCGTCAAGGCGATCGCAGAGTACGGTCGGCCATAAACAATATGCGAACTGGGCCGCTTCCTGGGTATAGTGAACTACTATCGCCACTGTATACCGCATACACCAGAAACTCAGGCAAAAGAATGACAAACGACCTGTAGAGTGGACGGCGAAGACAACCAGGGCATTTGCAAGTTGCAAAGCCAGCATTGCAAATGCAGCCACTTTCTCTCATCCTTCTCCACACGCAGATCTGAGCCTGACTTATGATGCCTCCGACACAGCCATCGGTGCGGTACTGGAGCATTACAACAGAGGTACACTAGAGCCCCTAGGTTTCTTTTCGAAAAAGCTTAGTGAAACGGAAGGCAGGTACAGCATATATGACAGGGAGCTACTAGCAATCTATGAAGCGATCAAGTATTTCAAGGACATGCTAGAAGCACGGGTTTTCGTAATAAAAACTGATCACAAGCCGCTGATATACGCATTCGCCCAAAAACCTGAAAAGCCATCAGAGCGCCAACTAGGATTCATCTCCCAGTACAACACAAAGATCCTACATGTAAACGGCAGCGACAACGTAGTAGCAGACGCGCTCTCCAGGATCAATGCCATAACGATGCCGACGACTATCGATACAAAAAGCATTGAAGCGGCCCAAGCAACGGACAGCGAACTGATAAGTATTTTAAATGGAGAGACATCGTTACAACTACAGTCAATGCAAGTCAACGAGCAAACTTTTCTTTACTGCGACGTATCAACAGCAATTCCTAGACCATATATTCCACAGAAATTGTTATATAACATATTTTCAAATGTTCACCGACTCTCTCATCCTAGAGGCAGGTCTAAAATCAAACAAATTTGTACTAAATATGTTTGGCCGTCGATGCGTAAGGACATCTTGGAGTGGTCACGAAATTGCTTGCCATGTCAGAGGGCAAAAATACATGAACACAACTCGATGTTTCCTACCAAAATCACTGTCCCTGTGGGAATAAGAGGGTTCAGTGAATCCCCTCGTCGGGAGCTCCCGACTAGAACCTCTTACTTGTTTTTTTTTTTGTTTATTTCTTTTTTCTTTCTTCTTTTATTGTCCACTCCACAAAAATAATAAAAAGCAAAATAAAAAAAAACTGTACTGACGAATTCAGTTTTCACCACACGTGAGCTGAATTCGGTCCATTGTACAGCGATGCCTAAACGACCCTTTGACGCCGACGTCGACTGTGCGCGATTGTGCACCCGTGTGCAAGCGTAGCTTCAACGTCGCCTGTCTCTCCGCTTCGTGCGTCCGTTTTCGCACACATATTCGTCGATAAGCTCTTGCAGGTGTTCACCAAACACAGGGTATGAAATCCACTAGCTTTGTTATGCCCGACTACCTAATACCCTAAATTTATATTTTGCCCATATATGAAATATTATTTTCTCCTTCTCACCTGTTAGGAGACATACACACTAGGGTATGCCCGACTAAAAATACCCTGGGTCACTTTATTCATCTATTCACCCTTTTTTTTTTTTAAACACCTATTTGGTCAGACTTGCGAACTTTAATCCGCAAGTTACAAGACATTTATTAATTTGCTAGGATGGTGGGCTTAGAGGTTGGAGGAAGTCCGTCAAACAAATTATACACCATCGGATTGGGATTGTAGTAGCCATTAGAAAAAATGTAAAAAAGGGGGATGCTTATTAAAAGAATTTAAGCCCACGTAGTGAGGCATCACACCATAGTTTTTCTTTTGGTCACCACTATTAATGGTGCCCGCAAATTTAAGCCACAATTTATATGCAATTGTCATTTTGAGAATACACGAAAACTTCATCAAGATCGGTTAAGAAACACGTAAGAAACTGTGTTTTGGCTGCCCACGTGTCAGCAGCAGCTTGCGTTAATTATAAGAAATTCTGAATACATGTAGTTGAGTGTATCTGCTGCTAGTTTAATTAGTTATTTTTTCGGTAGTGATCAGTTGTTGGTTTGTCTGTTGGGAAGAGGCGGCGGCAAGGAGTTCGACTCATATCGAAGGAACTATTTTTTATTTATTTTTATTACTGCTTAAGCAAACGAGCACGTAGCGCGTGATGCATTTAGTGTTGGTAGAAGAGGGTTCAGAGTATCCCCTTGTCGGGAACTCTCGACTAGAGCCTCTTATTGGTTTTTTACTTTTTATGTGGATAACCAACCAACCAACCAGCCCACCAACCGAACCAAGCTGATCTTTTGCTTGGGAGAAATAAAAAGCAACAAAAAAGAAGAAGGAAGTGAACAAATAAGTCAACGGCAAGAGAACGCGACTCTGACATTAAAGAAGGGTAGATAAAACAAGTGATTCAGGTAAGTGACAAATCCCAGGGTTAGGCGTACGCTGGATCCATTAGCGACGAAAGAGGACCTAGTGGCGTTCGCACAAGAATTCGGGCTGGAAAAGGAAGGCCGCTTGGAAAACCTGCGTAAGCGGCTATCGACGTACGTGCAGAATGGCGGCCATTCCCCTGAAACTTGGGATCGGCTTGTCGAGTTGGAAGCAGAGTATGCCAAAACGTTAAAGCCGCGACCCATCCGACGTTGGCGGACGGTCGCGTCAGAAATCCGAACCAGACCTGAGGAGCTCCCAATTGTACCAGCGACCACAAATTCCGACCCCTAGGTGAAATGTCACGGGTGCAGGGGAATTTCATGACATCCGAGTGGATGGAGCCCGCCGAGCAATAGCGATCGTTACTGAAATAGGGTGACGCTGATCCCAGTAGTGTTCCTTATGCTCCCAGCCCGTATCGTCAGTCGGATGCTAGGCCACTTTCAAACGTTCCGGAACAAGCCCGGAAATGGGGTTTGAGGTATGAAGGCCGATCCAAATCCCTTAGATTCCTAAGATTCCTAGATTCCTAGATGACCTCCAAGAGCAGGCCATCAAGTATGGTATCGCCTTCGATCATACCTAGCGCAATGAGCGAGGTATTCTGAGACAGGGAGTAATTGGCTGAAGGATGTTCCATGGTCTGTTTTTAAAAGGCGGTTCTTAGAATTATTTTTGCCACCGTGCTATTTCGAAAGGCACAACGAAGAAATCCGGTCCCGGTGAGGGCCTTAATGCATATCGCCAGGTGTGATCCGGCGCACGAATTACACCGGATATACGAAAATGCCGCCCCGAATACAGGCTCTACGTGCTTAGGTAGGATGTCCCAGCTAACACGAGACGGTCGTGAGGCAGAGGGCGGAGCACTTGGGAAACGATTTGGTGAGTCAGACTGCCATTAATTCTGGTAGCGCAGAGCTGGGGAGGACAGTGCAGACCACGGGTGGATACCTCAACCCGTTCCACGAGCCTCAAGAGGCAGTTACGGGCTGAGGGTCCCCAGCAATGGGCCAGCAGGATGTCGGCCATCGAATGAGTGTCCCACCGCCAAGGAGTGTCCCAACGCACGTGTCGTGTTAGGTATGCGGAAACCAGGGAAGAAGTAGCCAGGATTGTTGCCGGCATGCGGAGGCGGGAAACGAGCAACGGCGTCACCCAGGCCAGGGTCGGGACGACACGCGAACCGGTAATAGGGTACCCACTGAAGGTGGACGGTGGCCGAATCGTCGCTATAGTGAAGATTGGCGGGCGGACGATGACTGCAACAATCGACACCGGGGCCATTCGCAACTTCCCGAGCGAAGATTGCGTGCGCAAGTGGGCGATTCGGGGGAGAGCACAGGATGTGTAGACGCGCATTCGTCTGGCAGTTGGATCCACGCTGGGAGTATGGAAGGCCTTGTGGTCGACATCTGCCTAGCGGGGAAAGTGATCAGCATGTCGATGCTTATCTGGACCTTCATCCTAGACCGCGTCATCCTAGGGATGGATTTCCTCGGTGCAATGGGCTCCACAATGCATTGCGGCAATGCCGAGCTGGTCCTAGAGATGGTAGTGCCACCGGTCGCTAGGCCTTGGATGAGCGAAGAGCCGGAAGAAAGCCTCCCACGTCAAGGGAAGGGAGCGGATGCTCGGCAACCGAGTGGAGAGCACACGAAGATGGAAGCGAAGGTAGGGCCCCATTTAAAATCGGACCGAACCCACGAGGATCCGAAAAAGCTACGGGTAGGGCTACAGCAACAGCTCAAGCGCTTACCGCGAACTGTCTATAATTAGTATTTGTGTAAGTATGAGTATGCATATATCACTGAACATAAATATGTATGTTTTTTCAAACAAAATCAATAAAATTTCATGTGTTCGCGCCACACGTAAATAAATAGCATTTAGTACCGATGTCAGCGCTATTTAGTATTTTTACTTACATTCCTTGCAATGTCGATGGATGTATTGTACATTTAACTGTAATCAGTTATTCTGTCGATTAAAAGAGTTGTAGCGGAGCTGATGAGCATTTTTGCTGGTAAGGAAGATTGTCCGACTAATTATTAATTTCAACGCTCGCGGAGGAGTTTAGTTTGAACATTGGCACCCGATCTGGACCTGAGGATAAGGTCTATAGCTATTTGGAATTAAGCTTAATTCACTAAGGGAATAGGCCGGCGACTGTCGAGACAACCAAGTAGTATTGTGAGTCTGACTGCCTTGATTTAATATTTCTTGCAGGCATGTTAAGTTCAATTCGATTTGTGTGAATATGAACAATATTAATTAAAGAAGTGTCAAAAGATTAGCAGATCGACCTTAAAAAGTATGTGCGAATTGGTCACATGTAGTTTTAGCAATACAGTGCGGCAAGTATTCATGCAAATGTACTGTAACGTATTGAGAGTTATAGTTGTATTGTATGCTTACGTGCTCAAACTATAGGAGCGTAATTTTGCGTGCTCACACGCCAACATACATACATCGCGACATAGCAGCCACCTGACTGACATTTTTTTTGTATTCAAAGATTTTGGAACAATTGCGTGATTTGATGTTCTTATCTGTGCACTAAAAGTAGCGGTTCTTTACGCTGAGCATTATTTGGCTCTCTTTAGGTACAGCAACAAAGGGAATTCAAATTATTAGCGATTCGCCTCTTTGGAGGGCAGAAAAATAAAGATCATTGTTTACGGAAGACAATTGGGGCAAACCGCATATTATGTGAAATTCAAAACTAACATTTAGTTACAAAATTATACATTTGTGGTAGTATCAAGGAATTATAAGCAGGGTTAACCCTAATTGAAGCAAATTATAGTTAGTTTTGTATAATCCAAAATAGAACAGGAGAGTGATGATGCCAGTGAATATGACAGTCGCCAAGCGATCGAAGATCTTTATTGCGGTATAAAGGCTAAAATACTTAGCAGTCTGAGTCATACAACTGGACATGCTTGTAGTGATGATGTATTGAACAGCACACAGGTCTCCGGCGAATCTTCCGAAATTAAAGATGCCTGAGTTCTCAGGAAATTACACCGAGTGGACCAGTTGATTCAAGACATTTACTATGCTGATATTGTCGAAGCTAATACATTTACAATCCACTTTAGGTGTCGTTCCCTTAGAAACCATTGACTGTTTGGAATTTTCGGGCGTTAACTACCATCAGTCCCTACGGTTACTGCAAGACCGTTATGAAAACAAGGCAATTATAGTCCAATCTCACATAAATGAGCTGTTTATTTTGAAGCGTGTCAACCATGTAGACTCGGAGACTCTGAGAGTACTTGTAGACAGTGTAAGCTCCCAGTTTGCTGTTCCTAAATCTCTTGGCAACACATTTTCGAACCGCTAGTTTTGCATTTGATCGCAGCAAACTTGATGATGAGACACTCGATAAGAGGAAAAGCGAATGGGATTGAAAAAAAAAACTTTTGTTATCGCAATTCATAACAAAAGGAGGTATGAAGTTGGCTTATCGAGAAGTTCGGCGGATCAATGGTTCTCGACCCAACGGCCAAACCTTATTAAAGATATCTAGCGCAGCTATAGCTAGCAGCAACACAAACAAGTCGTCTTATATTTGTGCTAGCGCACATGGGTTAAAGGCATGCGCAAAATTTGAAGAATTAACACCCTTGCAGCGCTATCAGGAGTTGAAAAGACGTGCGCTATGCCTAATATGTTTTAGTAAGCGGCATGTAGTGCCATATGCCATATGTCAATCAATATCTTTAGATGTGTGTTAGATTCTGGTAGTCAAATAAATTTTCTAACTTCTAAATTATTGTCAAGTTCGAATTTAGAAATTCGTGAATCAATTATGCGACTCAGTGGGATCGGCAATGCAACACCTCAGATGCTTAAAACTGAAGATCTAGCTAAAGCCCTTGGAATATGTTGGGTGAGTCAAAATGACCAATTTCAGTTCTCGTTTAATGTCAAATGCTCTACATCTATTACGAAGCGATCAGTGCTATCAGAACTACCTCAAGTGTTCGATCCCTTGGGATTCTTGAGTCTTATACTGATTCTAGGCAAGATATTCGTGCAAAAGTTGTGGATACTGACGCACGACTGGAATGTTTGCTGGCGTCAAGTTACGCGGCTCAATGGCCAAGATACCGAGAGGAACTGAAACTCATAAATCAGTGCCGATCGGTGGATCCTATCACGTTTGGTGGACTCATAAGAGCTTTTCGGGTTTTCTCACGCATCCAATCGAGCTTTCGGTGAAGCAACATATGCTCGCGTGCGTAATAAAGACGGAGCGGTTTCAGTGCGCCTGGTGACTGCCAAGTCCAAGGTCGCTCCAGTCAGAGTGGCTTCCTTGCCCCGCTTAGAGCTGCAAGGAGAAATTTTGATGGCAAGACATGGCAAAGGTTCTCACTTATATTCATCAAAAGGCTTTCCAGGCACGATATATTGTGCTCAACTGGTTGTCATCGCATGCAAGCCGATGGACGACTTTCGTAGCCAAACGGGTGGCTGAAATACAAAAGTTAAGCAATATTCTGGATTGGTATAAAGTAGAGTCAAAATTAAGCCCAGCAAATATTGTATCCAGGGGATTATATACAGGGACTTGAACAACGCAATGTGGGAGGGCCCTGATTAATTGAGGCATCCATGACTGGGCTAACGCGCAATGGCATTGCAGCGACGAAGCAATACCTGAACAGATTAAGGGTATGTCTCACTTGCAGTCATTTGCCTCGATACGAGGGAGACTTATGATGTTATCGGCGAATGTAAATTTACAAGTTGGGCGATTCCTTAACACTGATCTAACAACTGACACAACGCATACTATATTAATGCCACTAAATAATTACAATCATCGAAGCAATTTACATGCCGGGGCTCAATCGTTTCGCGCCTTCTTGCGGCAGAAATTTGGGTTGCAACGCGGTAGGAGATTGCATTATCTGCTTTTGGATTCAACCTGTCTTGGACAATCAGTTAAAAGGACCGCTGCCAGAAGGCCGAGTGCGAGGCAGTATCTACCCCTTTTAACGAGCGGGACTAAACTTCGCAGAACCAATTCGGATGCATTTTAACAAACGAGGGAAGCGCCGAGTCAAGGTGTATCTCGCTGTGTTCGTATGTTTCCTGACGAAGGCATGCCATATAAAAACCGTGTCGGACTTGAATGCCAATTAAATGGTTATTTGCCAGACGTGGCCTAAGTTCCGAACTGTTCTGCGAAAACGCTACTAAGTTTATAGCCGCTTCAGTCAACGAGGGGTCACATTTCATTGTATCCCACCAGGGTTACCTCACTTTGTAGGGTTATGGGCGAGCGACGTGAAGGTTGCGAAGCAGCTGCTGGTCAAGTGCGCAAACAGCACGGCACTCAACTACGAAGGAACCATTTGACGAAGTACTGGTCAAACTATCGCTGACCAACCGTTTGAAGAGGATTCTCGTAGTACACAATATGTTTTGGATAATTATTAATTTCAACGATCGTGAAGGACTCTAGCTCGAACATCTTGTTTTCTTACTCAAAAGCAATATCTTTATTAAAGCCGACGAAAGAATATAATCATATGTATGTACATCTATTCACATATGTACATACATATATACGATTTAGTCTTAGGCCTTATCATATCATACGCACATACTTACGTATATACATTACAATAATGTACACACAGTTGTTTGTACATATTATTTTCCTTTAAGAAGTAGTAGAAGACCACAAAGTGGAACACTTTTACTTTAAATCTTTGCGCGTTATTAAAGAATTATATTTTATAAATATTTTTTAAAATAACATGTGTTTTTTAATTTATAATGCTGCTTATGTCAAATAATTAGATGGTCTAATAGATGTAGACTGTTATATATTATCATTAGATTGATGTTGTTATATATGTGATTCTAATAATAAATTAAGTAGCGCGCGCATTTTCATATGTAAATCAAATTGAGGTAGTAGGAGAGCGAGTATTTTCCAACCCCCTTTCCTCAAATGTGCTCAGAAGAAGCAGCTATCGATTTAGTCTGTAGCGGCGGTGACTTAGCGTCGATTTTTGGTACTTGGTATCGGAAAAGGAATCGGTCACTTTTAAATGCATTTATTTATGTTTTTAAGCACAAAACCAAATAAATTTAAATGCAGAATTGCAATAAATTAAATTATTTACTATCTACATTCATTTATTTTTGAATATTAATTTATAATATGGGTAAACCAAGGGGTTAAAATATTAGGTTTTCACCATTCCATAAATATCTAAATTTAGGGATGATGGCCCCGAAAACCGCATATACACGATTAAAGCCTATAGTTTCTCCTAGCCAACTGTAAAAATTTGATTAAAATCGTCGGTACCATTTTTAAGATATTTGGAAAAGAGTGCAACAACCCCCAAGTCAGCCCCATATAAAATGACCGCAAAAAATCAACCTTGTTTTCGAGCCCTTATTTCTTAACTCAGAGACAATGGCCCTCAATGCACGGTATACCCTCTTGTAGATACATATTTTAGGAAGCTATAGGCACTAATTTTAAGTAAATGGACGGTACAGATTTTGAGAAAATTAATTAATTGTAAACCAACCTCATATAGTTCATTAAAAAGTCTATCGAACTGCTAGTTCCTACGTGAACTGAATCACTGCCTGGCATCAGTGCTGAACAATTTTGTGCAGAACTGAGCGGGAACCAATTCAATTTGAATCATGAAAAAATGGAAAGGACTCATAGTAAATTAAATTAATAAGTCAAAGCAAATTATATGAGAAGTACTAAGTCATACTTAATAGCGCAGTTTATGGAAAAATTGCATTTTTCCATTTTTTTCTTTACATCCTATGTTAATGCAAAAAAACATGCTGGCAATATTAGATATCATACTGTTAAATGGCAGCCATATTTTAAACTTTATTATTTAATTTCTCCGAAAACGGCCCCAAATGCACGGTAGTTGTGCATATAGAGCACGATTTATCAATCATTTTGCTATTTATTTTATTAAAATCATCGGTACAGATTTTGGGAAATTCTCATTTTTCTATTTCTCTCATAACATCCTATGTTAATGCAAAAAAGCATGCTGGCAATATTTCAACATATTTGAAATGGTGGCAATATTTTAAATTATCATTCAAATTCAACAATGTATAAGTGTGATTTTATGATGGCTGATGTGCCACAAAAAAAAAAATAAAAATTATTAAGCACCGCCAGCCCTCGCACTGTGCTACGCTCAAAAATAAAGTTGACCAGCAACAACTTTTGATAACAAAAAAAATAAAAAGGTTGGAAAAAGAAGTGGCGAAATTGTGGCAGCATGTGGCGAAGCCGCTGCAGATGCAACAGCCGCTGCAGATGCAACAGCCGCCGCAGATGCAACAGCCGCCGCATATGCAACAGCCACCGCAGATGCAACAGCCGCTGCAGATGCAACAGCCGCCGCAGATGCAACAGCCGCCGCAGATGCAACAGCCATTGCAGATGCAACAGCCGCCGCAGATGCAACAGCCGCCGCAGATGCAACAGCCATTGCAGATGCAACAGCCGCCGCAGATGCAACAGCCGCCGCAGATGCAACAGCCGCCGCAGATGCAACAGCCATTGCAGATGCAACGGCAGGAGCTGCCTCAGCTGCAACAGCAGGAGCCGCCTCAGCTGCCGCAGATGCCACAGACGCCTACGGCTCAACAGCAGGAGCCACCGCAGGTGTCTCAGCCGCTGCAGCCGTGGATGCAGCGGTGGATGCAGCCGTGGATGCAGCCGCAGCAGCCGTGGATACAGCATCAAACCTATTCGTATATAATGTTTGACTCCCAATAAACATATGTATATATATATGTATATATATATATATGTATATATATATTTAAACAGTCCCAAATAAAAAAAAAACATTAATATTATGAATTATTAATTAAAATTTCCATGAAAAACATATATAAAAGCTAGTAGACGTCGTATGGAATTTGCGCCGTTTTCTTGAATACATAAAAGTGCCGTTATAATAGACCCTGCCAACCCATTATAAGCCTAGCATATAAACGAGCGAAACTGACAATCTCTGAAAATAAGTGAATAATTAAAATATCGGTCACTCTTTTTATACATGGCGATGAATAGTTTGTAATTGGGCTCACAATAAAAATTTATATTTTGTATCTATATTTATATATACACAGATAATAATACAAATTGTAGAATGTTTTAACAGCTATGTAAAATATTTATTTTATATAAATAACATGTTTAGATAATATTCATCGTCATGTGTACTTTTACTTATTTTTACAAGGTGGCATCTTTATGTTCCCATAGGTTAGCTTTCTTCGTAAGTTGGCAGCCCCTAACATAGCGGCACTTTTGCATTGCATCACTAACCATACAATGCATAGACTTGTCAAATGTCGGAATAATCGGATACCGATAAATCGTCAACGACTGAACCCCATGGCTGTCCGCGACCATTTTAGTGTGCCCAGACAAAGTAAGACTGCTGAGAGTGGCAGCCGAACGCCGGCCTCGACAGCCGAACGTTCAGTATGAAGCCGCATCCCGTTCAGCGCACAGCGTTGCTGCGGCTGATGCTGTTTCGTAATATATGTATGTTAGTCTTAAATCCTTACAGCCCAAAAACATACATATGTGTATATGCGTGTGCAGAGTGTGCCTCGCTTACACTTATTGCTTTGCGCACTTGTGTGCATCTCCTTCTCCCTGCATAGCTTCTCAAAAACCCCGAGATCTACAAACACACATATGTATGTGTTGTGTGGATGTGCGCACAAGTAGATCGCGGCGTTTGTCGCGAGCCAGAGATTTTTTCTTCAGTTGTGTGCCCTTTGTGCCTGTGCTGGCAAAAGGCACACCATTCAAATGCTCTATCATGTATTTCTTCGTCCAGTCAGGCATAATGAGAAGAATCTGATATATTTATATTTATTAAAAACTTAAATGACCTAAATGATATATTTATATATTATATTTTAATTTTCGTGTTTACTGTGGGGACCAATTTTGATTAAAATTAAAAAAAAAACTATGTCGTATTTCTGCAAGGGTAATTCTTCGTCGGCTTGTCGAAAATTTAAGAAAAGACCAAACATTGAAAATGTTCAATTTTTTCGACTTGCTACTTGTGCACACGAACACTCTTTCGAGTAAGCAGTTGGGTGACATTATTAAAGGGTTTGGCCTGTTCATGTGCAAAACTCCTATTTTCCATGCATGGTGTAAGGGTAAGGGTACCTGAACGTTGGCATATGTGCATAATAACTTTTTGGGCCTGCCAAGCACACACACTTACACACTTTTCTATATGGATGGAAGCATTTATGCGTTTGTGTGCGTGTTGGTTGCCTGCCTGCCTGCCCGATGCAAATTTGACCAAATTTGAAGTTTTTGGCATTTCTGGATTTCGAGCTCTACACACAGACACACACACACACACACAAAAATGTGTGCGAATGAGCCGATCAAGGGTTTGTCGTGAAACAGAGATATTTTCATCAATGGGTGCGTAAATTTGGGCGACGGTGGGCTTGCGGCCGCGTAAGGCACACATGTGTGAACAGGCAACGGAAACAGGTGAACCGCACTTGCCGTTCGTTTGCACTTTGATATGGATGCAGACGCATGCTGCACATTCATATCGTTAATTGCCTGCCATAAAACCCCTTAACCCAAAATGTTTACAATGTCGAAAAATACATTAAAAGATCACTTGCTTGCGGCCGCAAGCCCACCGGCGCCCAAATTTACGCACCCATTGATGATTGGTCCCCACAGTAAACAAAAAAATTAAAATATAATATATAAATATATCATTTAGGTCATTTAAGTTTTTAATAAATATAAATATATCAGATTCTTATTATTATGCCTGACTGGACGAAGAAATACATGATAGAGCATTTGAATGTGTGTGCCTTTTGCCACCACAGGCACAAACGGCACACAATTGAAAAAAAATCTCTGGCTCGCGACAAACGCCGCGATCTACTTGTGCGCACATCCACACAACACAAACATATGTATGTTTGTAGATCTCGGGGTTTTTGAGAAGCTATGCAGGGAGAAGGAGATGCACACAAGTGCGCAAATCAATAAGTGAGAGCGAGACACACTCTGCACACGCATACACACATGTATGTTTTTGGGATGTAAGGGATTAAAAACATATATTGCGAAACAGCATCAGCCGCAGCGACGTTGTGCGCTGAGCGGGATGCGGCTTCATACTGAACGTTCGGCTGCCACTCTCAGCAGTCTTACTTTGTCTGGGCACACTAAAATGGTCGCGGACAGCCATGGGGTTCAGTCGTTGACGATTTATCGGTATCCGATTATTCCGACATTTGACAAGTCTATGCATTGTATGGTTAGTGATTGCATGCTATTTAATTTAAATGAAATTTATATACATATTTAAACATATGTATTTATTTATAACATTTGTTATTTATTTGTTTATATTTTAATCGAAAAAGTTTGAAATGGCTCCAGGAAACGCAAAACGGTAAGATTTTATTTATTGACTGATTGTGTTCGCGTTTTTATAGCCTGAACCCATTAAAAATGGGTAAAAGGGGTATAATGTATTTGTGCAGCCGTATGTAACATTATGGAAAGGTTGGGTCTGCAAGGGTATTAGATCTTCGGCGTGCCGAAGATAGCCTTTCTTTCTCGTTTTTTACCTAAAAGCTATTGAAAATGAATGAATATTTTTTTTGCAAACGAACTGGTAAATAAAGGAATTTTTAATTTTGACATAACTTAGTCGTTAATACATTTTTAAAATTTTTTGGAATTGTACTGAGTCACATTTAAAAGTGACCGATTCCTTTTCCGATACCAAGTACCAAAAATCTACGCTAACTCACCGCCGCTAATTTGACGCACATGCATTTATTAATGTTTTTAAGAACAAAACCCAATAAATTTAAATGCAGAATTGCAAAATATTAAATTATTTACTGTCTACATTCACTTGTTTTGGAATTTTAATTTATAATATGGGTATACCAAGGCTTTGAAATATGAGGTTTCCACCATTCTCTATATATCTAAATTCAGGGATAATGGCGTTGAAAACCGCATATACACGATTAAAGCCTATAGTTTCACCTAGCCAACTGTGAACATTTTATGAGAATCGTCGGAACCGTTTTTTAAATATTTGGTAAAGAGTGCAGCAACCCCCTTGTCGGCCCCATACAAAATGACCGTAAAAAATCAACCTTGTTTTTGAGCTCTAATTTCTCAACTCAAGGACAATGGCCCTCAATGCACGCTATACCCTTTTGTAGATACATATTTTAAGAAGCTTTTGGCACTAATTTTAAGCAAATGGACGGTACAGACTTTGAGAAAATAATTTAATTGTAAACCAACCTCTTATAGTTCATTCACTAAGCCTATCGAACTGCTAGTTCTAACGCGAACTGAACCACTGCTTGAATACAGTGTTGAACAATTCTATAAAGTATTGGGCAAGAACAAATCAATTCGAATTATATGTATTCATGAAATAATGAAAAGGACTCATAAATAATTAAATTAATAAGGCTAAGCAAATGATATGAGAAGAATTCAGTCATACTTAAAATTGCAGTTTATGGGAAAATTGCATTTTTCTATTTTTCTCATTACAACCTATGTTAATACAAAAAAAACCTGGCAATATTATATTTCATAACGTAAAATGGCGTCAATATTTCAACCTATATTCTACTATTTCTCCGATAATGGCCTCAAATGCACGGTATTTGTGCATATAGAGCACGATTTATCATTCATTTTTCCTTTTATTTCATTAAAATTTTCATTTTCCTATTTCTCACTAAACATCCTACGTTAATGCATAAAAAAAAGCAGGAAATATTATATTTCATAAAGTAAAATGACGTCAATATTTTAACCTATGTATATTCTTCAATTTCTCCGATAATGGCCTCAAATGCACGGTAGTTATGCATATAGAGCACGATTTGTCAATCATTAATTTTCCTATTTCTCACTTAACATCCTATGTTAATGCATAAAAACAAGCTGGCAATATTATATTTCATAAAGTAAAATGGCGTCGCGTTATTTCAACCTACTTTCTTCGATTCCTCCGATAATGGCCTCAAATGCGCGGTAGTTGTGGATATAGAGCACGATTTATCAATCACTTTGCCTTTTATTTCATTAAAATCGTCGGTATAGATTTTAAGAAATTCTCATTTTTGTATTTTTCATATGATTCCCTATGTTAATGCAAAAAAACTAGCTGGCAATATTATATTTGATGCTGTGATATGGTGGCAATATTTCTACATATTTCAAATGGTGGCAATATTTCAACATATTTCAAATGTTGACAATATTTAAAAATGAGCTACAAAAGAGTGGGCTTTATAATGGCCGATTCGCCAAAAAATAGACAAATGAAGATTTTTAAACATCGGCAGCCCTCGCACGTTGCTGCTCTTACAAATAAAGTAGAGCAGCAACAAAAAAATATAAGGGCGCAGCAGAAGCAAATTAACGCCATAGAAAAAGAAGTGGCAAAGTTATCGCAGCAGAGGCGTGTGCCGCAGATGCAACAGCCGCCGCAGATGCGACAGCCGCCGCAGATGCGACAGCCGCCGCAGATGCGACAGCCGCCGCAGATGCGACAGCCGCCGCAGATGCAACAAGCGGCGCAGATGCAACAGCCGGCACAGGTGCCACAGCCGCAAATGCAACAGCAGGAGCCGCCTCAGCTGCCGCAGATGCCACAGCAGCAGGAGCCACCGCAGATGCCTCAGCCGCGGGTGCCCCAGCAGATATGGATACAGCCGCAGCAGCCGCAGCCGTGGATACAACCGCTGCAGCCGTGGATGGAACCGCAGCAGCAGTGGATGCAGCCGCAGCAGCCGTGGATACAGCAGCAATCATCACAAAGTATGACCTACGTTATATATGAAGATAATGTTTAATTTGTTTTTACAATAAATAAAAAAAAATCCTAAAAATAACTTTATTTATATTCAAAATTTCCTAAAAAAAATAATATAAAAGCTAGTTGGCGCTGTATGGAATTTGCGCCGTTTTCTTGGAAACATAAAAGCGCCGTTATATTAGACCCTGCCAACCTATTAAAAGTCTAGCATTGAAACGAACGAAACTGACAATCTGTAAAAATAAGTGAATAATTAAAATATCGGTCACTCGTTTTATACATGGCGATGAATAAATAGTTTGTAATTAGGCTCCCAATAGAAATCTATAATTTACATCTATATTTATATACATAGATAATGACTCAAATTTTAGAATAATTATTTTATATAAATAACATGTTTACAAAATATTCATCGTCTTGTTTACTTTTACTTATTTTCGCAAGGTGGCATCTTTATGTTCCAATAGGTTAGCTTTCTACATAAGTTGGCAGCCCCTAACATAGCGGCACTTTATCATAGCATTCTATGATACTAAACTTTAAAGAAATTTTTATGTATTTATATACATATATATACATCAATAACTTATTTTTTATACCCTTGCAGAGGGTATTATAATTTTGTCGTGCAATGTGTAACGCATAGAAGGAGACATCTCCGACCCCATAAAGTATATATATTCTTGATCAGTATCAACAGCCGAGTTGATATAGCCATGTCCGTCTGTCCGTCTGTCTGTTTCTATGCGAACTAGTCTCTCAGTTTTAAAGCTATTTTTATGAAACTTTGCAGAATTCCCTCTTTCCGTTGCACGAAGTTCATATGTCAAAACTAGCTGGATCGGACCACTATATCATATAGCTGCCATAGGAACGATCGGTCGAAAATTAAGTCTTTGTATGGAAAATTTTTATGTGTTTCAAGATATCGTGACCAAACTCGGTATTTATTAGTTTTACTACGCTCCCCATATATATGCAAAATCCTATTAAGATCGGACAACTATATCATATAGCTGCCATAGGAACGATCGGTCGAAAATTATGCTGTTGTATGGAATTTTTTTCTGTTTTTCAAGATATCTTGACCAAACTCGGCATTTATTAGTTTTATTATGCTCCCTCCACTTATTCAAAATCTTATTCACACAGGGCTACTATATCATATAGCCGCCATAGGAACGATCGGTCGAAAATTAAGTTGTTGTACGGAAACCTGTTTTGTTTTTCAAGATATCTTAACCATACTCGGCATTAACTATTTTCCCTGTGCTTCTTAGATACGGGCAAAGCACTATGAGCATTTTGAAAAGGTGGGGTCTGCAAGGGTATTAAATCTTCGGCGTGCCGAAGATAGCAATTCTTTCTCGTTTTTTTATTAATAAACCAAACAACGTTCATATGGCTCCAGGAATAGCAAAACGGTAAGATTTTATTTTGTATACCCTTGCAGAAGATATTATAGTTTGGTTATGAAATGTGTAATGCATAGAAGGAGATATCCCCGACCCCATAAAGTATATATATTCTTGATCAGTATCAACAGCCGAGTCGATATAGACTCAAGTGCCAGACAGAAGTGGCTCTTTCTGTTACACGCAGTACATATGTCAAAACCAGCAGAATCGGACCACTATATCATATAGCTGCCATTGGAACAATCGGTCGAAAATTAAGTTGTTATATGGAAAATTTTTTTTTTTCACGATAACTTAATCATACTTGGCATTTACTATTTTGGCTGTGCTTCTTAGATGCGGGCAAAGCACTATTAACATTAAAAAACGTTGGGTCTGCAAGGGTATTAAATCTTCAGCATGCCCTTCTTCTTAAACGAGGTATAATGATTTTGTGTAACTGTATGAAACAGACAGAAGTAAGCATCTTCGACCCCATAAAGTATATATATTCTTGATCAGCATCAATAGCCTAGTTTGCTTTTGTCTTACCGTTGTAGTGGCGCTTGTTACCAAAAAATTAGTTGACTATTTTTTTTGTGTGCCCAAAAGTAGGCAATGGAATTTTCGTTAATGCAGTTGTGACTAACAATTGGTTTGACACTTAGTAGTATGTTTCTTTTAGTTTTAGTAGTATTTTCGTTAATTATTGTAGCTTGCCTACCTACGCAGCATATGACAACAAAAATAAAATATAAATATAAAATAATATAATGTATATAATATTATATATATATTTATATTTATTTAAAATGTTAGCTGAAATATAAAATTATTCGATTGCACTTGGAAGTTGCACACTTGTGTTCGATCTACAAGAAAAATGCGTGTCTGCGAATTCTCGACACGGTGAGGTTAGATAACACTTCCGCAAGCCAGACTCGACCTTTCTACCATTGATTGTCAACCAGAGCAGTCGCATTTAATAATTTGGCGCAAAGCTTAGCCTAACCTGCAAGCACCTTTTTGTATTTTTTTTTTTTTAATCTTTTGTGCTAAATTTAAAAATAATTAACACAATTTAAAAAATTTAACACAAAGTTGCCACTACAAAACAAAACAAAACAAAAAAAAGAAACTTTTTGTTGCGGAAATAAACAAGGCTAACTCCCATTGGCTTGAGTCCATGCAGGCAGCTATCAATTGGTGCAGAGCTGACCGTAGTTTGAAAAAGCAAAGCCCACAGTCGGATGGAACAACCTTTCCAAGTTTTAATTTTGGTGCCAATCCAAAAAGGGTAAATATTTCTCTTCTCTTGCGGACCAGCCGCTCATTGCTTTTGTTCTGTGTACTTTTTTTTTCTAATTATCATTTTCTGGTGTACACAGATTGGCACTTATACAGAAACCCCTAAGCTCAGTTTCTCACTCTCTAAAATAAACGAGCAGAATCGGAATTACGGGCACAGGGAGCATTGCAGATCATCGCCACCTGACACAGTAGTGTTCGGCATGTGCTAAACGAGCACGGATCGACGCACACAAAAACGAAAAAAAAAAAAAAAAATGTTATAAGTTTGCAATAGAAAGTGTCGCCGTTGGTAATAGTCCGAGCCATAACCCGCAGTGAAAAATATTTTTGATTTAACAAGTTTGCTATGGTCGAATAATTTAATTGAATAAGTTATAATAGTTAATTACCGAGCGGCCAACCTAGCGACGAAGAAGTTGCATATTTTTTTTTGTTTTGGGTTTTGATAATATTCTCTTTTATTTTTTTTAATTATGTTTTTTTTGGCGTTGGGTATAATGTGCTAAAGCGAAAAGTTGCCGATTTAACAATAAGTGACAAGTAAAGTGATTTTTGTTGGCAAATGAAAATTTTAAAACATCATCTTAAACAATGCGTCAGAAAAATAAACCCTGCCTTTAAACATATTTATAAATACCACTCGTATGGACACCGCAAAAAGTACTTTCGTCGCTGGATCTGCTAAATGGTAAGCTGGAGCACCCCATTATAATTTACAATTGTTCTGTTTACCCAGGGTATTACTTGACAGGTTCACGAACCAAAAATAAGTTTTTTTTCTCAGCAGCCAAATGAGCATACGTACGACAATTTTAAACAGTTGTTGTTGTTTTATCGTCCTGTTGTGCCAAAGCGTGAACCGAGCTTATGTGAAACCTGAGTAAACAACGGTAAAAATAAAATTGATAACAAATTGGCGAGCTTTTGCTCAGTCGCATGCAATGCATTTCAGCTGTGCCCCGTACAGTAGTGGCACTAAATATTACGCACACCTCCGGTAAATTTATTAAACATCTAAAATGGCCTTTAGCCGCATAATATAATCTGCATGGCTTAATCCTACTTTTATTATAACGATATATATTTTCGTCTTTGCCATATTTACATACATAAAATATACATATTAACCCTTACTGTTTTCAGCAACTTTTCGCTTCGGTATAGTAATAAAATAAATCAACTAGTTTTTGCCTAGTGTAAGCAAAAGATATGTTAAACTTGGTTAGTGGTAGGGAAGCAAATATCATATAATAAATGATCATTGCTTCTAACATAAAGTAAAATTAATTCATTTATATGTTGTAATAGTTTTTGGAATGTTAAGGAATAACCACAACTTAAATGAAAGATCTAATTGGCATAAATAAAGAAGTTACCATGAATTCTAACTAAGAGCCTTTCCCATTCCGGGATTTATGAAAAGCGGACTTGAGTCAATGTAAACAATAACAAGGGTGTACAAGTGATCGCCTCAAACATGTCTTGGCCCTTGGACGATCATGGTAGGGTGGGCATCCGCTGCTCCCAATTTCCATACCTGGGGTAGCTATCGTACACTATACATTCATAAATAAGTGCAGACCTACTTTTCTTTTCTTTGTCTATGCTGTCGTTTCAACCGATTGATAGGCGACCTGTTCCCCCAAAACAACACGCGAAATTTTAATAATTAATAACTTGCAAACGAGCGTTTGACATCTCGGAATTTTTTCCTGAACCCCCCCATCGCCGACGAGATAGAGCAGGAGAACTAGCGCGTGCTCCGTAAGGTGTCTATACTTCTATCAGCTCGACTCTGCAACTATCCTACGTTGTATGTTACACCGTCCGTCCGTCCGTATGTATGCAAATTAACCAATTAGTGGCTACTAATTGGAAAAAAATATTTTTTAAGTGGGAGGCTGAAGGCTTCCGATTTATTTGAATCCAAGATTAGAACTAAAGTACAATTGTGAACTTATGCTGCAAGTCAGCTATGGTTATGATAAAGCTTATTCTCTTAAAGCTCAAAAGCTCGCGGTGATCTTATGCTGCGAATCAGCTGTGTTTATGCTAAAGCTTCTTTCCTTAAAGTTTTAAGGCTCGCGGGGGCGGTTTGCGTAAGCTGGACGCTTGGAGTCATGTTTACGTTAGCAATTGCGCTCTACAAACGGGTCTTTAGTTTACGTTATGAATTGCGCATGAGAATATGAATCTTTGTGTTAAGTGGTTGCGCTGTTATGTTTATGTTAGAGCCGGGAATCTGGATATTTATGTTAGCAGAGCCGCAGCTGCGCGTTAAGTGGACGTGGTGATTGAAACGGGTCTAATAAGCCTGAAAGGGCTAAGTAATTGGGATAGCGACTTATACTGAAATGTTGTTTATGATTGCAATAAGAATTGCCTTGCGGGCTGGGTGATAACTCTTTCCTTTCTTAAAAAGAATCGTCCCCGATTCTTAATGATTTCTTTTTAAAGATTCAATTTGTTCGTTTAATTGGTTTAATATGTCAAGCTCTGTTTCTGCAGTTTGAGTGTCATGGTACTTTTGTTTACTTGACGATTTCAATTTCAATATTTTGAGGGGATTTAAATTTTTTAACAGGCAACGCTTAAGAAGCTTTACCATAATAAAGATAAAAATTAGTATAAATAATAAAAAGGTTATTTTTGAATGATTACTTTTTAGTTTTATAACAATTTTTGATATGTATTTGTATTTTCTAATTGAAGTTCAGTATTATTAGTAACTTGATATTCACTAACTAAGTAGTTTGTGAATTTATTGTGTTTTACATAATTAAGAATTTTTTCTTTTACATTGGTGTAGGTAACATTGTTTATGGTTTCTATGGTCTTAAATGTAACAAGGTAAATGCCTGTAAGCCAGGTTTCGTTAATACAGTTTGTGCCTGATACTAAAATAGTGCTGTCTGTTATAAATTCTATTGGTATATTTTTTTTTCGGATAATTTTATACAACTTGTAAATTTTTTATTAAGGAGATTTACAAAACAGTTTGGTTCAAAATTAATGTGGGCAAAACTATTATAAATTTCTCTTTTAAAGTGATCAATGAGGTAAAACGTGTTATTACATTTAGCAATTTTGTCGTTAACGAAAAATTTTCCATCTGTTTGGGATATGGCTTTAGCGTGGTATAACTTACAATTGTAATTAATTGTAGGGTATTTTATAAAAACTATGATTAAACCTTGGTATGAAACCATCGAAAAAGAGGAAATGTCTAAAAGATCGATTAGAGTGATATTGAGTGTTTCGTGATTAAATATATTTATCATGTCTTGTTTATTTAAGATTTTTGGATTCAATATTCTGGCTTTGGAAAATGTGATAGTATCCAGCAGATTTTGTAGGTCAAGTGATAACAACTTAAGTCGATATTTTTTCATAAGTAATTCCTGATTAAATTTAATATCTCTTAAGAGATTTGTGATTTTAGTGACTTCTTTGAAAATTGCAGAATTAATTTGATTTTGCTTATTATTGTTTTGAACAAGTTCATTGATTTTAGTTTGAATAGTTTTCATGTCATCATGGTCTGGTGTTGCTGTGATCCATTTAAAAATGGTACTTAGTTCATGGATACTACGTTTGGCAATTTTGTGAGGTGTAAGTTCAGAAAGGAATGTTTTGATTAAATTCAATTCCAAGGTTACTTCCCAATCAATTGTATTGTTTTCGTTTTAAAAAAAATTTAATTCTTTTTCAAAAATATCGTTATAAAAACTTTGATTAGTAACGTGAAAAACTTCTCCGTATGCTTCGTATAAAAAAAGATTATTTGTATCCTCAAGTAGGACATAGTCATCATTTCAATAATTAATAATATCTGCACCGCAAAACGGCAGTAAAATTGATAAGATACATAAAATGTGCATTCTAAAAATACATTTAAAAAACATAAAATAGGTTAGAATTTGATATTGTCTTTGTGAATAATACGATCCCCTTTGTTTATTTTGACTTTGTTTCCTAAGTCTTCTTTAACTTCCTGTTTTTTAAATCTAGGTTGTAGTTTGTTTCGCTCGTCATGTTTTTTCTCATAAATTATTTCACCTACTTGGTAATTTTTTGGTGACCTCTTTTCGTTATGGTACTCTTACATTTTTGCTTGGGCTGCTCTTTTTTGCTAAATAATATGACACATGGTTTTTGTTGAGTTGTTGATTGAATTGTGTTGTTATGTTCTTTAACTGATCGGTATAGGACTTCGGAATGATCCACATTGTATTCTTCTTGAATACATCGCAATATTTCGATTATTGTTGAATGAAGTCTTTCTACCTGACCGTTGCTTAAACTGTGTCTGGGATCTGCATAATAAATCGTTATACCTGAACGAGACATTGACGATTTAAATTGTGTTGATGAAAACGTGGGTTCGTTGTCCATCATTATAGATTTAACAAAAGGAAAAGTTTGGATAAGTTCCAACACTTTGTTTGCCATATCTGATTTGTCATTGATTTCCCTAATCACTAAATATTTAGAATATGCGTCTAGGCATGTCATGAATGTTAATTTTTGAGCATAAAAAATGCTTAGGGTTTCTGTTATATTTATTTTTATTACAAATTTCGCAGTAGCGTATGTATTGCTTAAGGGTTTTGTATAGTGTTGGCCAATAATAGTATTTGAGAATTTGCTTAAGATTTTCATCCAAACCCCTATGAGCACGAATATATGTTTCTTCTATTATAATTTCTTGGTCATTTTTGTTTTTTTAGACATATGTTTTGAAACCATACCGTTATGTCCCTGTAACAATTTAGTGAGTGGTTTTGCTATAGTCGCGTAGTTTTTTACAAACTTCCTGTGGTATTCTGTTAAGCCAAGAAAACCTCGTAATTCCCTTAAATTATTAGGAGGAGGGTATTTCATGATTGATTTTATTTTTTTCGGATCAGTTTTAATGATATTGTATGATACTATGTATCCTGAATATTCTATTTCTTTTCTAAAGAATTTTGATTTTTCCAAGGATATTTTCATGTTTGCCTCGAATAGAATTTTAATGATTTCTTGTAAATCATCAAAATGGTGTTCCGGAGTATTTGAAAAAACTGTAATGTCGTCCATATAAATGTGACAAGTTTTTCCGATTTTTTCTCGTAATATATTGTCCATTGCTCTCTGAAAGATGCTTGGCGTGTTCGCAAGCCCAAATGGCAAACGAAGAAATTCATATTTTCCATTGTTAATGGAAAAAGCTTTTTTTTTCTATGTCGTCTTCTTTCATTAGAATCTGATGAAATCCAGATTCTAAGTCAATTGTCGAAAACATTCTAGCTTTGCCTAGGTTGGATAGAATGACTGAAGGATCAGGCAGTGGATACCTATCGTGGATTGTATCGTTATTCAGTTTTTTAAAACCTATTACCAATCGATTCTTAGGCGATCCATCTTCATTAAAACCCTTTTTCCCTACTATCCATACCGTGGCATTATAAGGACTTCTGCTGGGCCTTATTATATTTTCATTTAACATCCTATTTATTTCCTGACTAACAAAATTGTTTGCTGAATGAGGATAAGAATATTGTTTACTGTAAATTGCATTCTCGTTTAATGCTCTTATCTCTCCTCTAATATCTGTTCTAACAGGGAGACATGTTTGAATCTGAGAATGCTTCGTTTCTATTTGTTGAACGACTTGATATTCAAATTATCCATTTCATTAATGGAATGATTTATTTTGTTTGAAGAAGAACTTGTCGTAGAGGATACCGACATCTTTCGACGTCTGCTCTTTTTGAGTTTTAATTTCTTTAGCTTTCCGTCATTAAGAATATCGTCAACTTTAGTTTTTTCGATACGTGGGCTATCAGCGTCACTTAAAGACGATAATTCTGTATCGGATACATTAAATAAAGAAAACGATTTATATTTCCCATTTTGGTAGTTCAAATACGAAGCAACGTTATAGGCTTCGTTTGAACTTTTTAAATGGCCAACCGTTTCTTTGCAAAATCAATGTTTCCCTTTTTGTTATTATAAAACAAAGTTCCCTTTGAGTCGATTACTGACTTAATCTCCTTCAGTAGATTATAACCGACTAATATATCTGCGTCTAGATTGTTAATTTCATAAAATCTGTGGCGTTTGCCAAATATGTTTATGTTATGAAAATGAGTTATGATACTGTAGCCATTTACAGTTTTAATTCTTTTTTTTATAACTAATTCTTCTGCGTTATCGTATATACCCTCTTTTATATAACAAGCGGTAGCACCGGTGTCAATTAATATTTTTAAAATTTTATTTATTTTTTTGTCTATTCTGAAAATGAAGGGGAGTTCTCCCCCTCTTCTTCTAAAAAATGGTCTTCCTCAAGGTTATTGATACGCATGAGTTTGTTAGGTTGCTGAACCGAAGGGGGAGCATATTCGCGTTTCTTTGGTTGCGCCGAATTTCGATTTTGGGGACACGGATAAGGTGTATTTTGTAGTTGTATGGATTTGTCTACATCCATGGGCTCCGGTGGAGGTTGAGGGGTTCTGTTGCTTTGCGCAAAAATTCGATTTTGTGGAACCTAATTGAACATTAAATGATTCTCATACCTTTTATTAGGTTGATTTGGGGATTCAACTTTCTTTTGCTGATTGTTATGCCCTGGGTTTGGATTGCTACGTTGATGGGTATTTGCGAAATGGTGGTAAGCGAAGTTAGCCCTTTGGTAATTCGCTTCCAGTTCCTGAGCTTTTGCCAAAGCATTAGGCAAATTTTCAAGTTTAACGAAGAACAAAACTTCTGATAAAGAACCGTTAAGGCCTGTGATGAAAATTCTTAAAGCGTTGTCTCTGTTTTTCTTATTCATTTATGCAATGATGTTGGTTTTGTCACCATACGTCATAATGGTTTTATTAACCAAATTGTAGTATTCGAGAACGGTTAAGTTACCCTGTCGTAAAATACTTAACTCCTGTTCTATTATATAGATTGGTCGTCTATCACTGTAGGCGAAATCCAATCTTGCAAGTATAGCTTTAAAATAAAGAACAGTACCGTGATTAGTCAAGGGGTCATTAGATTTATCTGTTATTTTATTTTTTAATATTGTTAAAGCACCTTCGTACTTTCTACTTTCTTCTTTATACATTCGCATATGCATTATAGCTGCCTGAGAATTCTGGTATGGACTTGATACCATCAAAAGATTCATCGCAACGAATTATGACATTTATTTCAGTAATCTTATATTCTTGTTCATTATTAGATGAGAGAGTGATTTGTAACTTCAATTCTGCAATTTGCTCTTGAAGTGCTCTGGTCTGAGTTGCGATCAAATGAGCTACCAAATCAGCTGTCAAGTTATTATTATTAGCCATTTTTAAATTTTGAAAATCTTCAATTGAACTTTCTATTTGGTTATCCAGTTTATAACACTTATTATTCTAACAAATGCTTACACAAATTTTAATTCTCATTACTTAAGTTGAAAAAATTTTATTTTTAAAGTAAATGGTGATGGCTCGCGTAGGTCTTTCTTTATGGGTGGTTTTAAGTCGTCTAAGTCTTCCTTCCTTCCTTCCTTCCTTCTGGGTTTTAGGGTCTTCTTTTATGGGGATCTCAGGTTGACGTGATATTTTTTATTTGGTTGAAAGTTTTTGATACACCTTTTTTGATTGGTGAAAAAATTTTTGTTGACGAAAATATTTGTCTCGCTTCTTTGATCGATCAATTTTTTGGAATGTTTTTATTTAACTTGAATGGGAAAATTTGGTTTCACTTTTAAATCTTGTAAACAATCAATATTTCTAGCTCAGGGAATTTTCACTACTCTTTGAGTTTTCAGAAACAGGGTATTTCCGTTCGTCGGAAATTTTTAATGTTTCTTTCAGAGGCACTCGATATTTTCGTTCTTAGAAAATTTTTAATGCTCTTTTGAGACAATCTTGGACTTGTAAATCGGCACTTTTGCTCACTCGCGAATCACTAAGGATTTTGTTTCTTTTAATTATCCTTTTTTGTGTTTATAATCGCGAGCCCACGTTGGGCGCCAATTAACCAATTAGTGGCTACTAATGGGAAACAAATATTTTTTAATTGGGAGGCTGAAGGCTTCCGATTTATTTGAATCCAAGATTAGAACTAAAGTACAATTGTGAACTTATGCTGCAAGTCAGCTATGGTTATGATAAAGCTTATTCTCTTAAAGCTCAAAAGCTCGCGGTGATCTTATGCTGCGAATCAGCTGTGTTTATGCTAAAGCTTCTTTCCTTAAAGTTTTAAAGCTCGCGGGGGCGGTTTGTGTAAGCTGGACGCTTGGAGTCATGTTAACATTAGCAATTGCGCTCTACATAGTTTAGTTATGTTTACGTTATGAATTGCGCATGAGAATATGAATCTTTGTGTTAAGTGGTTGCGCTGTTATGTTTATGTTAGAGCCGGGAATCTGGATATTTATGTTAGCAGAGCCGCAGCTGCGCGTTAAGTGGACGTAATGATTGAAACGGGTCTAATAAGTCTGAAAGGGCTAAGTAATTGGGATAGCGACTTATACCGAAATGTTGTTTATGAGTGCAATAAGAATTGCCTTGCGGGCTGGGTGATAACTTACACACACAAATATTTAAACGGTACCTAGACATAAAGAGAGCATTGAGAGCACTGAGAGTAAGTGCGTGCACAAATCATATGAAAGAGAGCAAGCCAAAACAGTTTCCTGTAGTGTAAGCGAATAAATGGAATCATATGTATATTTTAATCTTTTTTGAACCAGATGTCACCGATTTTTTAGTGCCCACATTCCTTCAACGGCATGTCCCATCTATATGCTCTTTGGTTAGTGGTAATACATATGTGAATACATGCTATACATACATAAATGCTACCACTAACAGCTGGCTACTCGTTCCGCGCGGACGGACAAACAAACGGACATGACTAGGTCGACTTGGCTATTGATGATGATATTGAATAAATATACTTGCTAACTGTTACATATATTTGCACCAAAACATTATAACTTTTTTACCCATTTTGAAAAGGTTCAGGGTATAAAAAAATAGTTCCTTCAACAGGGCTCAAACCCGGTACAGTTCGCAACTCTTGCATCCGCCTCCCCTCGATAACCATAGCTCATACACACAGCGCAGAAAAATAACAATGACACATGTAAGAAGACCCATACGTATGTTGTGTGTTTACATGTACATAGAAACTCTTGAAATATGCGTTAGTTGCCGCAAACACGTGTCAATGTAGGCCACACGTTATCTTAAAAAAATTCTGTTTCTAAACCGATATTGATACAATTTTCAGTGGAGCTTATTGTGCTATAGAATATTCGTAGGTATACTCTCAAAAAGACAATTGCATTTAAACTTTAATTTAAATTTGTGGGCAGTCCAAATTCGTTTATTTAATTGAACTATAACTACGTAGCGGCAGCTTTTACCCACTATTTGGGTTCATTCCCTCGATGGGACTTGAATTCGTAACAGATCACTCTACCTACCGCCGCCTCTACTCAACAGCCAAAACAACAACTATCATCTTTAAGAACAAGTAAGAGGTTCTAGTCGTGAGCTCCCGACTAGGGAATACCCTGAACCCTCTTATTCCAACACCATAGTAGTAATAAAGATAAATTAAAAAACAAAAAGTTCCCTTGGCTGGGTTTGAACTCGCAACTGACCATATTCTTGCTGCCGCTTCTACGCAACAGCCACACCAGTCAAAAAAAAAAAAACACAAATAGTTTCCTCGGTAGGGTTCGAACTCGTACCTGACCGCGCTACTTTCCGCCGCCTCTACTCAATAGCCACACCAATAATTAAGTACTAATAAAAACGAGAAAGAAGTGCTATCTTCGGCACACCGAAGATTTAATACCCTTGCAGACCCAACCTTTTCAAAATGCTTATAGTGCTTTGCCCGTATCTAAGAAGCACAGGGAAAATAGTTAATGCCGAGTATGGTTAAGATATCATGAAAAACAAAACAGGTTTCCGTACAACAACTTAATTTTCGACCGATCGTTTCTATGGCAGCTATATGATATAGTAGCCCGATGTGAATAAGATTTTGCATAAGTGGAGGGAGCATAGTAAAACTAATAAATGCCGAGTTTGGTCAAGATATCTTGAAAAACAAAAAAAAATTCCATACAACAGCATAATTTTCGACCGATCGTTCCTATGGCTGCTATATGATATAGTTGTCCGATCTTAATAGGATTTTTCATATATATGGGGAGCGTAGTAAAACTAATAAGTACCGAGTTTGGTCAAGATATCTTGAAAAACATAAAAATTTTCCATACAAAAACTTAATTTTCGACCGATCGTTCCTATGGCTGCTATATGATATAGTTGTCCGATCTTAATAGGATTTTGCATATATATGGGGAGCTTAGTAAAACTAATAAGTACCGAGTTTGGTCAAGATATCTTGAAAAACATAAAAATGTTCCATACAAAAACTTAATTTTTGACCGATCGTTCCTATGGCAGCTATATGATATAGTTGTCCGATCTTAATAGGATGTTGCATATATATGGGGAACGTAGTAAAACTAATAAATACCAAGTTTAGTAAAGATAACTTTATAAACAAAAATGTTTTTCATACAAGAACCTACTTTTCGACCGATCGTTCCTATGGCAGCTATATGATATAGTGGTCCGATCCAGCTGGTTTTGACATATGAGCTGCGTGCAACAGAAAGAGGGACTTCTGCAAAGTTTCATAAAGATAGCTTTAAAACTGAGAGACTAGTTCGCATAGAAACAGACAGACGCACAGACGGACATGGCTATATCAACTCGGCTGTTGATACTGATCAAGAATATATATACTTTATGGGGTCGGAGATGTCTCCTTCTATGCGTTACACATTTCACGACAAAATTATAATACCCTCTGCAAGGGTATAAAAAAACGAATTAAAATAGCAGCACGAAAAAACAATACAATTGCATTTAAATTGTGGGTTAATTAGGTAGGCAATACAAATTGGTTTACTGGCATTATTTATAGCTTTTAGGTAAAGATACTTGATGTTGCATTTGACGTTATCGGCAGCACCGAGGGTTACTTAATTGGTTGCGTGCGATATTATCGGCCACGCCGATATCTTTTTGTCATATGGTCAGAGTATGCGGGGTGAAGCTGGGCCCACGGCGGAGCCCAAATTTTTGAAGGGTGGCAACGCCAGACATGCGATCCACGGCGCCAAAAGCGACGATTGCTATTGGCCGCCCGGTTCGCTCTTAAAGAGACTATGAGGAGAGTGGATCGCATGCCCTTGGATATGCCCTTGGCCTTCATTTGGGCCATTGACCCAAAAAAATGCAGCTGTGCAGATGGGCAGCAACGGTACCCGCCTCGCAAATGTCGCACTTTAGAGTGCGAACGGTGAGGGAAACTCCAAAGGTGATGCATCTGCGCCTGTAAAATAGAAAAATTTAAAATTAACACTTGCGCGAACTATGCTCACATACTTACCTAATTGGAATTTACCCATTTATATCGCCCCTTACCACCCCCAGAGAGCTCTTTAGGTAGGGTAAGGTAGAATTAAGCGATTTAATACAGATCTATATCACATACCTGTTGCACGGCTGATTATCGTGACATACCCAGTTTTAAGTATTTGTGTGGGCCATTGTTCCTAAAGCGGCGCCACGATTGCCTCTAAATTGCCTCCTTGCGTGTTTCTTTTGCGGCGACTAGCAATATCCTTGTAGTATTTCGTCGCCTGTTCCATTTAGTGCTGTTAAAATAAACAAAAGAATTCTATAAGATAAGAGAAAAATTTAGAAATTAATACACCTTGTCCATAAGTATAAGTATATGCAACTTTAATACGCACCTGGAGAAGAAATGTTCACGTGCATGAATACTCATTTATCTGAATGGAGACCTCGTGCAAATTAGAAAGAAATAAAAGAAATATTAGTGCCAATAATTATAAGAATACACAAACCATTATACGTACCTGTGAAGTTAACGAAATATCTAGTTGCATGAGATTCTAAATAGCTGCAAGATAAATGCCATAAGCAATGATTATAATTGTTATAAATTTTAAGAAAACGCAACCAATTATACGTACATATTGAAAGAAAGCATGTCCGGCTAAAGTAATATTATTGGGAAGAGTGGGCATGATGGCCGACACGGGCTAATATAGGCCATTTAGTGGCCAAAATGAGGGAGACGAGTGTAGGTTATCGTCTCATGGTAGGGCGGGTACGCTGGGTCCGGAACCGGGGCCCGATCTGGAAGAGTAAGGTGGATAAATAGTGTTTTTTGTTAATTTATATCGAGTGTCTCACCTTTGTTGTTTACATTTTTATAGTTGTTACAGCTGTTTATTTTGTTCATGAGTTAGCAGTTCCGAATTTTAGTTATCGATTATGTGGTTCATTTTGAGTAGTGTTGTGTGAGTCTGTTTTGCTACAGACGTGTAGCTTTGTTGTTATCGATTGTGCGGACTGCGGGCCAGGGATGGGACCACACCCAGAGAATCCGATGAGCCAGCCGGCGCGGCCCACTGAGAAACAAGCAGTTCCGTAACAGAATTCAACCATAAACAATGTCACAGCTTATTTCAACCAGAGACTTTGCAATTGGGCAATGATCCGTTATCTACGATGCAACGGTTGTTTCCTTTTTTTTTGCTTTACTTATTAAATTCGCAATATGGTGAAATACATTTTAGCTGAATTTGGAGAATAAATCTTGGGGAAAATTGTATTTAGCGAAATGGGACCACGAACAACTATCGAGCAGAGAGAACTCGTTCTGTCATTTTAAAAACGGTCATTCGCGCAGGAAAATTGGTGAAATGGTTGGATTGAGTGATTCTACAGTGCAGAGTATAATATACCGATTTGTCCGAGAAAATAGAACCCACGGAAAATCCGGGATCTTAACAGAACCAGCAAATTTGTTGCCAGTGCTGCCCATTTTGTGTAGCATAAAAGCCAGCTCCAGGCGTCGAATAAAATAGCTTTTTTAACTAAGAAAAATGTGATATCAGAATGAGACATTTTCTGGATAGAACATTTTTGTTATAAATATATCAAATATTTAACAGGCTGACTCGAATTAATTAATAAATTAAACACTGGACTTCGAGTCAGCCTATTAAATATTTGATATCTCTTCGAAAATCTTTACATTAATTTTCTTAAAATATTTTTGTGACTTTTATCTGTAAATACGTTTTTGCTCGATTTTAAATGTGTTTTTCTTTAGTTAAGATCCTTTGGGAATATGCAGTTATCATATAGAATGGCCAAGTATGAGTTTTGATGAGTTAAACAGAAAATTGATATGATTACTTGACATGGATGGGCTCTTACTTACCTCTATGTACATACGTATGCCTAGGGTATATCTCAATTAAAAATCACTTCTGTTATCAAAAAAAGACAAAAAAAAAACGCGATAAGTGTCACACTTGAAAATTGCAATAGGCATTTAAAATAAAATAAATCTATGTTCATTAAAGGGTGCTATTTCCAGTTGTCTTTTTCAATACAGGGTCCTATTTTCAGTTCCCAGATGAACGAAACAAATATAATGGATTTTTTTTTGCTTCATATTATATGATGTTTATTTTATAGTGTTTTTTTTGTTTCTTCTTTTCCTTTTGTTATAGCTTTATAAATTGTTTCATTTTCTCAGAAAAAATAATGTATTAATGCTCTAGACTATTAACTACATACATAAAGTATAATTTGTTGTTTTATTATTATAAACTGTTTAAGCATATATAATTATTTATAAATGTAGTAAATTGTATTTTGTATGCTTTTTTGACATTTTTGAATTTTGAATGGGTTTTTTTTTATTGATTTTAATCTTTTGTTTTTAATTTTTTATATTTATTTTTACATCGATCCCTTGCAGCGTTTTCCAAATACGTTAATCAAAAATAGTTGCATTTTATACGGTTTGTTTCTCCAGTTAATTTTCACATATATATATATATATATATATATGTATAATCTATATATTTATATATATAGCACAATTAATTTGCTTATAAAGCTACTGCATATAGTGTATGTTTTTGTGTATATTGCTTAACGAATTTACATTAAAAACTTAAATTTAGATTTGAACTGCTAACAAGAGAATTATTAAAAGAAAATATATATATATATATATATGTATATTTGAAAATAATAGAAAATTGCATTGGAAAGCAAATTACAATTTTAGTTAATTTAATTACTATACGAAGGCTATGGTAAATGTTCATATATAATATATATATATATATATATATTTGTATTTTATGCACTTCCATTAAATTACAATATATAAAAAATATATATATTTATATATATGTATTTATATGCAAGTTCATATTACAGAAAATCATAAGCGTCTCGTTTGCGTTTACATTGATCTAAATCTGATGCGCGTTGCAATTGTTGATTGGATTTGGCAGATATGTACACACACATATAAATGTTACATATATATATTTAAAAAATATATATAAAATACATACATAGATATTAAATATATATATAAATAAAATGTATGCCATATACATATATTTAAAATCAAATGAACTAGCGCAACATATCGTTAACTTGTTTTTTGTTTCTCTTTTTGAATATTTTCCGTTTTAGTTTATAAATGTTATTAATATAATTTGCTTGAATTTTCGCATTTTGACACAATTAGTTTCAATTTTGCCGTCCGTCCATCCGTCCGTCCGTCCGTCCGTCCGTCCACTCTAGGCATCCGAGAGATCACAGTAAGCGGCGCCGCTGCCAGCAGCCGACGTCTTCTGCTCATCGTCCATGAGTGCGTCGACAAACTCGGCGCTCGCCTCGTGATGATTCACCTGCGGCGATGAGCTGCTCTCGCCACAATTTGTGGCATACACATGCCGCCTGCTGCCGCCGGGCAACTGGTTCGAGTCATCCGTATCCGCATCGCGTATGGAATTGAAGGCATTGCATGCATTCGCATTCGGCGAACAGGTGTCATCATTCGGCGGATACACGTGCCGATGATAGCTGCCGCCGCCGCTGCCGCCGCCACCAATGCTCCCGTCGCCATCCAGTTCGGCATCCCGCACGCTTCCAAAGACGGGCGTATGCGAGGAGCTCTTCCGCAGCGATGCCGGCGGCGACCAAACGGTCTGATACAGCGGCGAGGCGAACACGTACATATGATTAAGATACTCCATGTCGTAGCTGGGCTGGTAGGAGTCCGTCTCCAGCGGATTGTACGTATGCTGATACATCGGGGTCTGGCGGCAGCTGGCCGAGCCGGAGGCGCTGCCCGCATAATGCGGCGTATCGTAGTTCTGTGAACGGGTCGAGCTGCTCAATAGATGCAGCTGGGCGTGGCCGCCGTGGCTGCCGCCCGCGCTGCTGCTGCCGCCGCCCGTTCGATGGGCGGGCAACGTGGCATAGATGCCGCGATATGCCTCGTACGGTGTCTGCGGATAATACGCATCGCTCCAGCGCACATGATTCGGCGTATAGTCGCCTTTGGCGTACAGCTGCAAATGAAGAAAATGGAAAATCAAGTAAGTGGAAATTGCACAGAGAGGCGAGGGTGAGAATCTTGTGGAACAGACATGCCTAAACATCACTTGTGGCTATGAAAATCGCATAGAGAGGCGATAATTTAAAAACTATTTGAAAAAGAGAGTGAGGGTGCGAATCATGTAGAACAAACATATCCAAGCATCACTTGTGGCTATGAAAATCGCAAACAGAGGCGATATTTAGAAGCTATTTGAAAGAAACTAAAAAGGACCGACCCATGTAGAGCAAAAATATATTAATTAAAGCAATAAGCTGCTGTTGTCAAATTCAGATTGTCATTTCTTGCAGATCCACTTTAGAGAGTTTACTGTAGTTAGTAATTTTTTTAAAGCTTAATGGCAGTTGTCTATTGCGTGCATTAAACAATTATATTAAGACTTTGGACACAATCTTACAACTGAAGAAAGTCAAACGAGCGACTCGTAACCTTCAAAAAGAGTTGGGGAGAGCTTTCGCTATCAGACACATTTGAGGACAAACTAGCCCTAATCCCTATCGATTGCTTGGTCTAATAATAACATAATTAACTTCACTTTGATAGCTCACTCACTGCTTGGCTCGCAATACTATAAAAATATTCCCTACAATTATTTTACAACTTTCTAATTGGATTGTTTTATGTACATATTTGCTCACCTGTATGGGTCGACAGAATCCCTTGTTCATATGACGTGGCACGCCCAGTGTATAGCTGTGACTGAATCCGACCTCTGAGCTGAGCAGATACTCGTGAAATTTGTTGGGAAAGAATTCGATTTGTTTATAATTATTGTAGATTTCCGGCTGTAAGCGACATTTAAAGTTAGTTTTATAAAAAAAAGGAAGTATTCTATTAACTAAAAACATACCGTCAGGTTCTTCTTCTTCTTGTAGCTAGCCCAGTTCTGCGCCTCGAGTATGAGCTTGCCGCCGGGCCGCAGCTGATTGAAGATGCGCTTAAAGGCCAACTTGAGGCCGGCGTCACCGAAATTGAGATGCATCCACTTGGTGACCGATAGACACAATATGATATCGTATTGCTGTGTGTCATTGGACATGAGGGACTCATCCTTAAGCACATAGTTCGTTTGCCGAAAGAATACATTTTGCGGAAATTGATTTTTACAGCCAGCAGCAGCAGCCAACGTCGTTGCCGGCGATTTGCCCGCAGGTGGCGGCAGGTGGGGTATACCGCCATAGGTGAGCGGAAAAGAGATGGGAAAGAATTCGTGCGGTTTGACCAGCAGTGCATCCAGTTTCTGTTGCTGCTGCAAGTCCAAATGATTATGCTGATGCTGATGATGATGATGATGGTGATGGTGATGATGGTGACTATGGTGATGATGATGTAGATGATGGGGATGATGGGGATGATGGGTATGTGCATGCAGCTGTTGCAGTGCCAGCTGCTGCTGCTGCTGCAGCTGTTGCGCCTTGCGTCGCTTCTTGCCACGTCGCGTCTTCTTGTGCGCATTGGCATCGCTCGGGTCCAGTTTATCGGGCGCTGACTGTGCCTGCGTTGGCACGCCCGCCTCCTGTTTAATCTCCAGCGCCGGCAGCTCCTCCTTGGGTATGCGCACGAATATGGAGAGATTTCGTCGCGCTCGGGCAATTAGCTCGCGATCAATGTCAATGCCCAGAATGCTTTTGGGCGCCAAGTGGCGCGCCACGGTGATGGTCATGTGACCCACATTGCAGCCAATATCGAGTATGTCCTTGTTCTGGAAGAGCTCCACGTGCCGCTCGAACACCTGCAGACGCACATCCCGAAATTCGTTGAGCTGCCGAAAGTCCACATAACGATCGAAATTGCCGTAGCGATATTTGAGGCCATCGGCCCGAAACTTCGGCACCTTGTGCAGTGGCGGAATTAAAGCCGGCTCCAGCATCAGACCCACGACTGGCTGTGCCGCTGCTGCTGCTGCTGCCGCTGCCGCTGCTGCCGGTTCATCCGCGGCAAGTGCATCCGGTTCGCCGGCCGTGTGCGAAGTGGCCGCGGAAATGGTGCTCAGCGGACTGCCCAGGCCGTGCTCCGACAGATCTGGCGTATCATCGCGCGGTATGTCCACCACTGTAAGGTGGAGAGGATTAGGTAGGTTGTAAGAGATTTGTTGCATTTGTGGACTTACCCTCAATAAGCGGCTTGGGTGGCAGCTCCTCGACGGGACTCAGCTGCTCCGTTTCGCTAAACGATGTTGAGCGTCGCGTGTTTGGCTTGCGTGCCCCACTTGGCTGCAGCAGACGCGGCGGTCGCTTCCAGGCGCCCGGCTGTGGCACCACCGGGCTAACAATTTTGTCCATGGCATCGTGACGATGGAATTTCTAAGGGCGATTTGCACTTCATTTAGTATGAGCAAATATGTTGAAAGATAAATGAAATCGGGGTCGAGCTTACGCTTTCACTTGAATACTTAAAATAAACCCTCTAGTACCTACAGTGGTCCTCCGCTATTAGGAACACTTTTGCTAGGGATTTCAAAGAATTATAGATTCTGGATGCCTTATATTTCCATAAATAAAATGTACAATTACTTGATATACTATTATTTATTTGAAATCTTGGTTTTCCAAGGAACAAATATATTTTCCAAAAGTAAGATTTTAAGTCTTTCTCTAAGGGTTAAATTTCTTACTATTAATAGCGATTTCTAGCATTCAAATATTCCAGTCTCATTAAATTATTGCATATTAGATCAACATTTAAACCAAATAATAAACAAGTCTTTACTTTTAGTTCCTCTCCCGCACCAAATCCTATCTATAAAATTTAAATATTTTTATTGAACATTTTTAATATATTAAAACACAAACAACTATTAAAATGATTGGCAACAAAAAAAAACACACACACACACACACACCTTAAAAACTGCTTGGCTGAATTTTTAATCGCTTTTGGCTACCCTTAGACAACAGAAAGTTCTTTCATTGCCGCCCCTGACCCCTTAACCTCAATCTAAGCAACGCTTGAACAAGCAACAAAACAACAACAAAACTCTCAAAAAAAAAAACAGCCAAAAGCAATCAAAACAAAGCAAGCGATTGACTTGCGACTTGCTTCCCCACAACAACATTTAAAGCACAAGCCCACAGAAACACATACACATGCACATACACATATGCACGCACTTGCACGATAGCCCGTTTCAATTTGTTTCGATTCCATTTCGTACCCACCTTGCTCTTTTGCGAATTGTTGCTCTCGCTAATTTTACGTTTCCTGCTGCCGCTGCAAAAGCTGGCTGCACTGCCAGCGCCAAAGCTCAGACCCGTGCCGCCTACACCGTAGCACGTGCTGTCCAAATCCAAGCGCAAATCACGACTGGCCAGCGCACGACGATCGGCCAGCGTGGACGCCACAGCCAGCGCCGCTGCCGACGTCGAAGCGGCTGTTACCGCGCTCAGGCTCAAATCGACTGAGTTGCTGCTGCTGCTGCCATCACCAGGCGCTGTTAGCGTGTTGTTGTTGTCGCTGCTCAGCGGCTCGGCAATTACGGCCACATGTTGCTGCTGCTGATGCTGCTGGTGTGACTGTATTGGTGATGACGTTAACGTCGCTGCCGGCCGCACCACGTTGCATTCCATTTGTTCCAGTGGGGAGAGCGTTTGTGCGCCGGCTGCTAGCGCTGGCGTTGTTGTCTCCTCTACGGCGGTGGCCGCTGCCTGCGGAGAGCGAGAGCGCACATGCGCCTGCTGTTGTGCCAATTCCGTTGTTTCAACTGAAGCCGACGCTGCCGCCTCGCTGAGCAGCGTTGTGGCGCTCAGTGCAGCTACTGGCGACGTCGCCGCTGTTGTTGTTATCAGTGCAGCTTCACTTGCTGCCGCCGCCGCTGCTGCTGCTGCTGCTGCTGCTGCTGCTGTTGTTGTTGCTGCGCCGACGGCGGCTCCGGCCACAGCAGTAGCGTCTGCAGCTGCTGCTGCTGCGCCTGGCGCATCTTCCAGTGAAATCGAAAGCGTTGACGCCTCCGCGACGCCCTCAGCGACTGCAACGTCGTCGCTTGCATACGATGTGTTGTTGGAATCGAAACGCCGCCGTTTGCGATTTTTGCGCGCCCTGTGCTGCCGATGATGCGGCTGCTGCTGCTGCTGCAGCTTCAAGTGGCTGCCACGCGTCAGCATGCCGCCCCGCTTCATGGGTGACGTCAGCTGCTTCTCATATTCCATCGAATCGACCGGATCGAGCAAGTGCAGCGGATCGTGTATGTTCGGCGGTATAATCACCTCCACTTTCGGCGGCGTCGTAATCGGCGACTGACGCGGCGTCGTCGCTGGCGTATTATTGCTCGACGACGCATTCGACGTGTTCTCGTGCTGCAGCGAATTGAGATTGAGCGGATCCGAGATGTTGCCGCCGAGCAGAAATTTCGTTGGCGGCACAATAACCTCCTTGCGCAAACGTTTCTCGGACAAAAAGAACTTGGAACGCCCGCAGCAATAGTGCACGGCGTTGGCAGCCGCCGCCGCCGCCGCAGCTGCAGCGCTGCCCGAAATGATGCTGCTGTTGCCGCTCAGCGAGCTGGTGTCCTTATTGCTTTGCGTATCCTTGCCGGCGGCGCCGACGTTTCCATTGCAGCCAGTGACGAGGCAGCACGTGTGATTCGCATTGTTGCCGGCGCACAGCACGTGATGATGATGACCTCTGTTAGTAAGAAAGAGATAGATAGAGTTAGTTTAAATATTAATATTAATATAATAATTATGAAGCATAATAATTATAAAGCATAAAAGTTCTCTAAGGAACAATTTGTAGTTAGGGAATGCTTAAACTACTTTAAGTTTCATAAGTGTTAATATTTTAATAAATATAAGATCCGATCTTTTAAATATTATTAAAAAATACTATGTTTCGTTACGTTACATCACCTTACATTTAATCACGCTGCCTAACAGGGTTACGTTTTATTAGGTTACGAGTCGTCTATAACCTATTAACATATTATATAATTGACGTAGTTACTTACGTAACATATCATGCTATAACATAACGTTAAATTATATATTACATTACGTTACGTTATATTCCAATACAGCATGGTACCTTACGTAATGTTATAATTTTACTAAATGTTACATCACCATTTTACGTTTAAGACATTTTATAGTTACGTGACAAAGAACACATAAGGAGGCGTTACGTCCCGTGGCGTAGCATTACACTCTATTACGTTACGTTTTGTTCTATTCTGTTCAAGTATAAGTACCCATGGTACATTATATGAGGCCGCATTACGTGTCGTAACATTAAGTAACAATACATAACGTTAAATGTAACAGAACAATACACAGAAATAATTACGTTGTTCTGCACGTAACATTAAATAACGTTATGCCATTTATCAGAACGTCAGTAAATATAACATTGTTACGTTGCACAAAATTGCATTACATTTCTCACACTACCTAACCTACATTATGAGATGTCATTACGTCATAATATATAACATTATGTAGAGTAAATTTTGACATTATGTTTAAGGACAAGTAATTTACGGTACATTATGTGACGACACATAAAGTTACACTGCATAACGTTAAATATGGCATAACAACCAAGAGAATTCAATACGTTATTTTGCACGTAACATTAAATAACGTAATGGCATATTATACTATTTAGTTCTTTGTTATGTTACACAATGTTTCCTTCTATTTCTAACACTATGCAACTTACATTATAAGACGTAATAGATAACATAATTTGGCATTGAATTACGTTAGCTGAGAGTGGTTTACGTTACGTTACCTGTGTGTCAGCATCTTCTTGTACTGCTGCTGCTGGCCCTTCAGTCCGTGCCCGTGCCCCAACTTGGCGTCCATTGCGGCCATCGGCAGACCGTTGCCCACTATCGCTGCCGCCGTCTGTGCGAGCCGCGTGTTGTGATTGTGATGATGATGACCACCGCTGCCAGCAGCGCTGCCAATGCCAGCAGCGCTACCGGCTACGCTGTGATGTGTGCCGACGCCGCCGCCGCCGCCATGATGGGGGCCGCTGTGGGCGTGTCCGCCAGCTATTTGATTTTTGTTATTCTGTATGTTCTCCAGATCCGCCTTGTGGGCGGCAGCTGCGGCCGCAGTTGCCGATGCGGCGGCAGTTGGCAGCGAACCGACGCCGGCGCCGGCAGCTGCTTGAGCAGCGACGCCGCTGCCATTGGGATGATGATGTGGGGGATACTGATGGTGATGATGATGATGATTATGATGCTGCTGCTGAGCGCTGGCGCCGACGCAGGCGCTGGCGTTGTATTTACCGCTCGTCTTGTGCTGCCGTTTGCTCCAGGCTTTGCTGCCGCTGCCGTTGTTATTGTTATTATTGTTGTTGTTGCTGCTGCTGCCGCTGCTGCTGCTCTTGTGCTTGGTTGGCTGCTGCTGTTGTGCGGGCGCACGAAACTGATGATGCGCCGGCGTTGGCGTCAACGTTGACGTCGACAGCGGCTGCTGCGGTGACTTGGCTTTAATTTGTTGTTGTTCCTCATTTAACTGTTGTTCCTGCTGATGTTCCTGTTGCTGTGGTTGTTGTTGTTGTTGTTGCTGCTGCTGTTGACGCCTGGGGCTCTGCTGCAGCCGCAGCGTTGGCGTCATGCTTGATCTGGTTACGCGACACTCACTGGGACTGACGCTACTCGATTTATCCATTACTCTTTGACTTTTATGTAAGTACAACTTTTATTGCCCAGCCTTAGGCATTCATAAAAAAAAATACACTATATATATACACTGTCAAAGTTTGTTAGGGTATTTTTCAATTCACTATCATTCGTCTCTTTTTCTCTACACACTTTCAACACTTTTTCTTAAGCATTTTATGACGCCCGAGCAGGGACATTTTAGTATTGATATGCACTTTTTGTTTCACTGTGGCGCCATCTGTTGTTGGGAGGGAAATATAAGGTTTAGTATTGTGCTTTGTTTTTATTTATTTTTATATATGAGGAGCGTGAATAAAATAAGAAAATATAAATAAGTAAATAAAAATAAAATAAATAAAGAAAACAAAAAGCGTGAATTAATTTAACCCAAAAAAATAATAATTATAATTTTATATAGTTCACGCTCCTAATGTGTACATTAATAAATTATGGGCAACTCACTTTTTAAAAGTTCTTTGCAATTTTCTTTCTTTTCGAGTTTTGCATAAATTCTTGAAAAATTCTCTCACATATTTCTCGAGGGTTTCACACTTGTATTAGCTCAGCCCGCAACCTTTCCGGGATCTGAGATGATGGCACAGTGTCCGGCCTTAATGCAGACATCTTTAAATACGGTGTATTTGAACATATTATTGTAATTGCTTTTCTTGTTGCTTGTCACACTTTTCCTTTCCTTTTTTTTTTTAAGTTTTAAAACTCTTTTTTAGGTTCCATTAATCATACGACCCGTAGTGTTGAACTATGTTCTCTTTTTTTTTTCAATTCCTGCTGGCAACTTTTTACTTCCTCTGCACGTTCACACTTCCGTTTCCGTTTCGGTTTGTGTGTTGAGCTGCAAGAAACGAAATAAAAAAAAAATTAGAATGGCTCAAAATTAATTGAAAATTTAATTAGCGATAGTAGTTTAAGCGCAAAGCTCTCAACAAGCGCACACACACGCACACACACACACAACCCGAAAACTTAATAGAAAAGTGCAAAAGTTCTAAAGAACATTTTCCAGCACTATTTCTCGCCCCTATTTTTACTGCCGCCGCTCAACCCCCCTCAACCATTTGATCTGCTGCTTTTCGCCTCAGACACACTTCAGCAATATTTTGCATTCATTATTTGCATAGTCAGCCACCAACGAACGAACCGTCCGAATGAACGAACCAGCGAACGAGCCCAGGAACGACACAAAACGAGCTTTGAAAAATTGAGCACAGACGTTTTCCTGCACCAACCCCCAGCACCCCCCCATCTCCACCCACAGCTGATGCTATCCTACATAGCAACCAATCCAACTTAACTCAACCCACAGCTGGCGCCAAACGCCTTAGTTGGGCAAAGTGTATTTCAGTTAGCTAGAGATGGGTTACGTTGCGCCGCGTGAAGTTTATCGATATGTCGATAAATGGATCTAGCACCGATAGCATATCATTGACTAGTTATCTAAACTTACTGTTCGCCTTTAAAACATGCAGTTCTTTTCGTCAAACCTACAAGAATTTCCTGTTTAAATGCACTAAATGTCGCTCATGCTGCGCCATGTTTAGTTTATCGATATATCGATACATCAAATACTTGATTCATATTTTTCATTATTGCGCTATATTTCTTGTTCGTGGTAAAAACAAGCAGATATTTTTGTTGATACTACAATAAATTCCATGTTTATATCCTGTCAAACTGATATTATTTAAATTTTTGTATGCATATATTTTGTGTGTAGTTTATCGATGTATTGATACACCAACTTCTAATACCAATTGTGTATTATTCACTATTTAGCTATATTTCTTGTGGGTGACAAAATTATGTACATATTTTTGTTTAAACTCCAAGAATTTTCTGCTTTAAGTGTGCTAGAAATTGTTGCCGCTGCGCCGTGTGTAATTAATCGATATATCGATACACAAACTTCTAGTACCAAAGCATATTATTGAATTGTAAACTATAATTCTTTTATGTTGTTAAAAGCATCAGACATTTTCGATGAAACTACAACTTCCTGATTTTGTTTTTTTGAACCTATATTAATTAATTTTTGTATGCATTAATTTTTAAAAAATATTTTTACATAAAAGTATTTACTATATAAGTATATTTTAGATGTCACTTTATCTCTACGACATAACGATTGTTAAAATTTAAATGTTATTAATTTATACAATCCGTTTTTAATGATATTTTGCTCTAGTTTCAGTTTTTCTACATTTTTATCGATATATCGATAGACCTATATTTTGTGCTATCGAAAAATAGAATGCATCGGATCATCGGAATAGCGATTAATTTAAAATAACGTGTACTTGCAATTACATATTTAGGTACGTTTTTAACTTTTTAGTTTAAGCAAAAAGCTGTGTCACAAACACAAACATAAATCACGCGCCCATCGCCAAGGCGTCTGTACGATGAGTGCATTAATATTTACACGGCAAATTGTGGCTGGCTGGCAGCACTCTTTTACCTATCCATTCGTGGCGGTTTTGTGGATTGCAACCAAGCACGGACAGAGGCAACGGCAACGGCAACGGCAACGGCAACAATTCCAAGACCGAACTACCCACAACAACACGCATCCCATTCACTAAAAAGCCACGAAAAACCTAACTGCAAATTCCAAACAGTCGAAAACAGATTTTCGCACAAATGCTAAGGGAAAATCGTAGCTAAGGGAGAGCGAGAAGGGGGAGGGGAAGGGAGGAGGAGCAAAATTCTTTACAGAACTATGCATAACTAAGTGTATCTTCTCTATTTAAATCATTCGCAACTTGAAGTATCTCAATCTGACAGCAGCTCAACGGTTGACAGCGAAAGCAATCTAACAATAAATTTATGCATTTTATATGAAAATTGTAAGAAATTCCACACTGAAAATACTTGAGGGACATTTTTGTCAAAATACATACAAGTGCAGGAATATGTTTATAATCTAGATAGAAAGCTGAGCCGTACTTGACGTCTTTTTACAATTTCAACAAGAACATTTGTAAAAGGTTTCTAAGAAGAGTTTCTGTCAATGTTAAGTGACCATGGAGGACACGAAGCGCAAAACAAATTAACTTAAAGAATATAATTGGATTATTATACAAGCTTGAAGGAGGCTTGAGTGTTGTGAATAGGTAAGAATTCTTAAGTAACTTGCATTACTTTTGAGCTAAAGTCGTTCTAATTGCAGATTAAGTGACCATGGAGGACATGTAATCCTGTAAAGGATGTTGTGCTATAAAGAAAGGTTTAAATAATTCATATATATGAAAAAGCATGAAGGCATTTAGAATGTCAAAGTAAATTTCATTGTAGATATGAAGATATATTCTATTTAAGCAACAAATTAAGTTAAGGACATGTGATGATCGAGTGGATATATAGACACATATATCTATATTTATATTTAAGCTACAAATTAAGTGAGCATGGAGGACATGTGGTGCTATTATTTCGAAGAGTGAGTTCTTAAAGGGTTCAGATATATGAAAAAGGATGAAGGAATTTAAGCTGTTGAAAGTTAACTTCCTTAAAGAAATATGTTTTATGTAAGCAACAAATTAGGTGAACATGATGAACGAACATGTGATGAAGAAGAAGCGGATAGATATGTATATACTTAGCTACATATGTATATATAAAATTTTATATTTAAGCAAAAAATTATACATAAATTATGTTTTATTATCTTAAATTATATATACACATTTATACATATTTATGCTTATGTTTTGGCAGATAATACAAACTAAGACTTTAGAATAGAAGACATTATAACAGGAAGAGAGAACTGCGAGCAGAATAGTCTAAAAAAAATTCTTGTTATAAACATCACAGAGGACCCGGAACGGTTCATGCAAGGCGTAGTTAGTTGAACAGAAATGAAGCGATAAAGGAGAATAATTACGCATTTCTAGGGATAGAGAAGTTTAATTGGCTAGTAAATCCAGAAGAGTCGATTTCACCCCTAATTAACTTATGAATAAATATTGCATGGAGCAAGCATGGTTCTACGATTAATTAAAGAAGGATGTTTAATTGTATCATCAACAAAAGTTGTTTCTGTACAGATTGAATTCTGTCTTGATGAATAGAATATTGTGGCGACCAGATACATGGGGCGTACTCTAGAATAGGCCGTACCAAAGTTACGAATATGAAATAAACTCAGGCTTCATTCAATCGAAACTGAATAAAGTTAATTAGTTGCCAACTAAGTGACCATGGAGGACACGTATTAAATATATTATGTATTGCATAAGATAGTCGAATATGAGAGAGAAACTAAAGCCTTTTTAAATCGAATTTGAATAAAATTGATTAATATTCAATTAAGTGACCATGGAGGACACTGATTATATGTATTTCATAAGTTAGACAAATATGAATAAACACTCATGCTTTATTAAATCTTCGTAAAATAAAGTAACCATGGAGGACATGAAGTGCATTTGACCTGCTTATATGAACAACGGAAGCGTCTATGCCTTTAACTCAATTTAAGCCGCGAAAATATTTTATTTTCGCCCATAAGCTGACAATGGAGGACGAGCAATAAAACATTTACGCACAGGGCCAACTTGGAGGTTATGTTCATTTAGTTATATAAATCCCAGGTGACCAGCAAGGACATTTTGCTGGAGGCAAAAGCAAAGTAACGTTATGTCAAGCTAGACAGGACCGTGAAGGATTAATATAAATACAGTTAAGCGCGTATATAAAGCTCTTAACCTCAATATGATAAACCCCAAGAAAGCAGCTTGCTTCTTGGCCACTGCGCCGCCCCCGCAACCCCTCGCCTACCTCCGACTCCCTGCAATTCAAGTGAAGAGCTATCAAAAAATCAGACCAAGATTTTTGCCCTACACGTTGCCGCAGAAAACAAAGGCAATTTTTTCGAGGCGCGCACAAAATGGCAATGTGGCGGGGCGGGGGAAGGACGTTGGGTAGGGTAGGATGGCGGGCGGTGCAACGCGTGCCGCACAAGCTAAATTTTAATTAAAATTTAAATATGCGGCACGTTGTCGTGCCAAGAGTTTGCCGCTGGCAGCAGCTCCTCTCGCGCACAGACCCTAAATAAACCAGCGAAATGTGGGCCACAACAAAAAGCAATTGTTTAGGCACCGCCGAAGAGAGAGAGAGAGAGGGGGGGGGGGGGAGAGGGGGAAGTCGGGTTGAGTTTGGGGTAATGAGAGAGCGAGAGCGTGAAGAGAGAAAGAGAGAGTACGGGAAGAATTGCGTGTGTCTGCCCGGTTTCCGTTCTACGTTTTACCAACTTTATACTTTTATTTTTTTTTTTCGCAGCGGCTTCGCTTGGCCAACGGATATTGTCAATTTTGTTAATTTTGTAAACATTTTTAATGATGGCGACATCGTGGTCGTCGTCGCCGTCGTCGTCGTCCTGTGCGACCAGAGAAAGTTGTTTTTTAGTTGGCCCAAATGTAATTTGCATGTAAATCAAATTAGTTCATTTGTCGCCAGCAGCCGCACCGCCTCCGCTTCAAGCACGACAACAACAAGCTGCCACAAGTGGCAACTTGCTAAGCACTGTTCAAAAATCCCCTCAACAGAAATTATTATGATGACGATGCGATGATGATGATGATGAAGCTGTGGCTTCGGCTTAGTTGTAGGCGTTGCCAAATTATCATTACAGATATCCTGTAAAGTCGTATATACTCTGTTAAAGTGACGCTTTTATTGGCAATATAGAAATTTCCACATTCTAAATGCTCAATATTTTTGTGTCCAAATAAACCTTTCAATACTTTAAAATATTTAAAGCAGTTTTAACAGCTGTTAATATTAACATACTACTGTAACGAAGAGCGTGCCACAGCTGTTAAGTCTAAGATGTATGTTATGATGATGAAGCTGTGGCTTCTGCTTGGTTGTAGGCGTTGTCATATTTAACATTACAGATATTATGTAAAATCGAATTTAAACTGACGATGTTAACGGTTATGTAGAAATTTATACTTTCTTTAACATTAGGTGCTCAATATTTTCTTATGCCAAAAGCAGCATTTACAGCTGTTAAGGTTAAAATACTTATGTTATTAAAAGCCAGGCCCACCTGTTAGACTTAAATTATAAATACCAGAAGCGCTTTTAACAATTGTAAAGGTTAACAGACAACTATAAAAGCGGACCACAGCCTAACATTAATGTTGTAATTTCAAATTAACAAGCATAAATGTAAGTAAACATTTATATGCTAAAACGACTGTTAAACTTACAATAAATAATGTCAAAATTTCACACAGACTTAAGGCATTTAGCTATTAATAATAATAAGCCAAATTTTATTTATATTTTAAAAAGTAAAACCCGTTAAGAAGTAACATACAACATTTGATAAAAGCTTCTCGCAGCTGTTAGGTATAACATTATTTAGTTTATTTAAAATATAACATTTTTATTGCTAAATAGTCATAAATTATGTCAACTTAACATACCCACTGCACAGAATCGGTTTATGGGGTATAAATACACGGCACAGGTGTTTTAAATGTGAAATTGAGTCCTTTGGGAGTGCAACAAATTTGATGCTACATAAAGACAGATACGAGCTGGCAAAATATAGACAGAGACAGTAAGTGAAACGGGGAATATGCCGCAGAAAAACAAATAGCAACACATTTGTTTGTTTGCCTGACACACACACACACACATACGCACACACCTGAATCGACAGGAACACACGGCCAGAGTCCTTGGACATGGGGTTAGTGGATGTGCCATGTCCTGGCAAAGCAGCTTCTCGCATTGCATATGTAATGTGCGTCATTATTAAGCACAGCTTAACACCTAGCAGTAGGCAGGGCAAGAGAGGTAGACAGAGCGGGAGAGGTAGACAGAACGGGAGAGGAAGAGAGAGGGGAATGGGAGTGAGAGCAAGAGCGATTCGTGTGTTATTTAATGCCAGTGCCTTATGGGACTTACACAGGATGATGACAATGCGCGCAACCAGGACAATGAGAGGCCACTTCAGGCTGTAGCTAGAGGACGCCACATGTGTTGCCCATGTTGCCACACATTTGAAATATGCATGAGCCGCATATGCGGCAGCAAATATATATCTGTTTATATATATATATCTCGATTAAGGCGCCCTTTATAAACATAATAACCCAACTGTGTAAAATGGAGTGGAAGCTATTTAAACATATGTGAAAATCTCGTTTATGCCGCGCTTCAAGGAAAAACTCAGAGACACAGAACAGAAAAACTCTCACGTCTAAGCTTTAAATGTTGTTTTTAATAGATGAGGTTTTTTTTTAAGAAATATAGCTTCCCATTATGTGGTATCTTCTCTACTTTAAAATGAATGCTCATTTATATCTTATATGGAGCTCACGAGACTCAACTCGATTTGCATAACTTTATTTATAATGTACGATTATTTTATTGCCATCAAGTTGTTTTTTTATTCTTTATATATATGTATATATATGATTATTTTAACAGTTATATCTATTTTTATACCCTGAAACCATTGAAAATGGGTAAAGAGTTTAACGGTTTTGTGCAAATTAATGTAACAGGGAGAAGGAAGCATCTCCGACCACATAAAGTGCATACATTCTTGATCCACATTAATAGCCGAGTCGATGTGGCCTTGATAACATGTCCTCCTGTCTGTTCGTCCGTCCGTCAGTATGAACGCATCGATATAAGAACCTATAAGAGCTAGAGAAATTTGGAACGTAGGTCTTTCTAGTGTGCGCGCAGTACGAATCGATAACTCGCCCCATTTCCAAGCAATCAATAAAAATCTATATCGAAAGCCGGGTTTTTGAGCAGATTCCTTGGGCTTAAATGAGTAGTCATCAAATTTGACAATAGCTTCGAGAATTGTATATACAGAGTTAGTATCCTTTATTTTATAGCTACCGCCGCCCCCCTCCCAACACTAGCGCGAGTTGCATTTGGATTTGGTAGAAGAAGGTTCAGGGTATCCCCACAGTCAAACACTTCCAACTATTTTTAAAGTAAATTCAAATCATATCTACCCAGATATGGGATTATATCCAGGGAAATAGTTTTAACATAATATACTTATCATAAAAGTATCACATATTACAAGAGCATTCGCTGTCCAGAGCACATCAACTTAAATATAATGCCATTTTTCTAGCAATATACTTATTACATTAGCAACCCTAATATGCGAAAACTTAAAATAATTTCTTTTCGTTATATTTTTTTGTTACAACATCCCCAGAGGACATTTAATGCTTTAAATTTTGCACTTAACCATTTGAGGCATCTTTAGTTCGCCCCTCCCCCACCGCAGTCATCTTTGCAACTCGCAGTTTGCTGCTGCCACTCGAGCTGTCAAAATGCCAACACCAACTGGCTCTTATCTGCCTCCATTTGCCGCCTCCACCGCGCCGAGCGGGTCATCATCGATGTTGTTGTCGTCGACGTCGTCGTCGACGTCGACGTCGTCGTCGTCATTTTGCCAGCTCTTCTCATGTGGCAGGTACATTAATAAGCCATACGTGTAGCATGCGCTGCTGCACAGCAACCCCAGAGCACAGTCAGCGCCCCAGGCCCAGGCCCCGCCCCCGCTCCGGCCTCAACCCGATCATAATCCCACGACCAGATGCCGAGGTAACTCACCACCCAAGAGCTGTCAAGTTAACCGCTGAAAGCCAACAAAAAACAAAAAGAAAACAGTAAAGAAAAAAAACCGAGAATAAATTCAACAAATTCTGTCAATATGCACAGTTTGTGCTGTCAGTCAATGCACATACTATTTCTATTTACAGTGCGTATTAAAAGCAAATCCAATTCTATTGCAATTTAAATCTTGCACATTTACCAGAGAAAAATAAATTAAATTACGAGCCAACATATCACAAAAGGCAAATTGCAAAATAGGAGAAGGACAACTTTTCGGAAAAATGGAGAACTACAAAAAAGAGAAATGGAATAAAAAAAAAAACTACCAGCCGACTGCACTTTGTCAGTTTTTGTCAGTTGTTCGGTTAAGTTCAGCGAAAAGTTTGTTGCCATCGTGTTCTATTCCTATCTACACTGTCTGCCGTACAATACCCAACCCGAAAGCGTCTCCAGTTTTCGCCTGCTTTGCCTTTTCCACGAGAGTTTTCTCAATTTTCAGCTGAAGAAAATTACAGTCTTTGTCAAATGCAGTTGCAGTCGCCGTAAAATCTACAAATGCTTTCAAAGTTCAATCTAGAGCAAGAAAAAACAATGCTGGGGACCACTTGGTCGATTTGAAACGACACAGCTGTCAGATACCCTTTAATTGAGTTAAAAAAGGTCTTGTTATTTATAATTTTTATGGATTCAAATGTTTCTGCTTTTAATTAGTTACACTTGTAAGCATTAAACTGTCAAACGAAGCAGTAACTATACCTTACTAATCATATTACAGGGTATGCAGGGTATATAATCAGCATTGTGTTGAACTTCCGAGTAGATTATGTTTCATTTATTAAATATCTTTTAGTCAGTTAGCTTGTATACGCCAAACTTTCAAACGAAGCAGTATATCTTATTTGAAATGTTTGCAGGGTATACCAGGAAGTAACCATCCAAAATGTATTGTTTGAAACTTCCGAATACATTATTTGATCACAAATTCTTTTATTTAAAAAATATCTACGTTTATTAAGATACATTTGTTAACAGTCTAATGTTTAACCAAACAGTACACCCCACTTAACATTTTTACACGGTGTGCAGAGTATATAAAATGCATTGTTTTTCACTTCTGAATGTACTACATATTATTTATTTAATATAAACCATTTTTAACTTAATTCAGATACATTCGTATACTGATAATTGAAACAGTATACCCCACTTAAGATTTTTACAGGTTATACCACAGAGCAAACATATAAAAATGCATTGTTTTAAGCTATCAAAAAGTTCCGTTAGGAGGAAGTTTTTCGTATTTTTCGTAATTTAAGTTGACAGATAAAATGTATACCCCACTTGACCTTTGCGACAGGGTATATCAGTGTGAGTTATCACAGAAGTAGAACAAGTCCAGGCACATGCCGTTAATCAATTATGTAAAAATCAACAAAAGAAATGCGGAAATGCGCTAGTCACAGCAATAAAACAAAATAAAACGCAATGACAAGAAAGAAATCAGGTAAACAGGGAGTCGACGTATAAACCAGAGGCAAAGAGTTCGAGATGGGGCAAAACAGCGGGGCAGCTGTTGCCGGCTGCCGCATGCTGCATAATTTTGCACGGCACATTGAATGATTATGAGCGCTTCACCGGCCGCAGATGATTTATGCCCGGGTCAGTGGGCGGGGGGCTACGGGGCACAAATAAAATTACAGTGACAAATTAATGAAAATGAGCAGCGACCAGGAAATTGTAAAAATGGTCAAGTAAAAAATACAAATACATAAGAAAATGTAACAATTCGTGTGATAAAAGAGAAACTACAGTAAAGACTTTGGCATGACTAACAAGTCATCAAGACAAAAGGGTTTTATCTGCGGCTAATCAAATGACGTGCAAATAGTTCTTATCTTATGATAACCATTTAAACAGCTTGTCATCAATACGGAAATAAATCATCCACAAATATATATACTATATGTGAAAGCTTTTATTGCATTTTCACTTTTAAGTGGTTTCTATTGGGAAAGTTTCCACCTACCTTATCAATATGATTAAGAGCAGAACGATAGAAATATTTAAGCTTGCATAATATACAATTTTAGGTCATAAACGATCTTACTTAACGTACTATAGATAGTTTGTATATTTGGTATCTCTTGCTAGTGCTTCTTTCTCTCTTTATAGCCTTGCATATTTTTTTCCTCTATGTGTCGCATTCGTAACAGTTTAACTGGCTTCATGGTATCGTTAATGCAAAAGTACTTAAGTTTACCTATTTACTTCTTTCATCGTTTATTTCTATGCTTTTTCTATTCCCCCACTGCACATTTCTTTCTGCATCTTTATCTCTTAAATCCTCAACCTACCTCTCTCGGTATAAATCGTTCTCTTATTTCTCTTTCTCTCTCTACCTGCCTTTAACTACTTATTCTCATTTTTTCTTCCTTTTCCAACCTTTATACATTTCTACCTTCATCTATGTAATAATAATAATAATATAATCTTTTATCTTCCTCTCTTGGTATACATCGCCTTTTCACTATCCTTATATATTTCACGTCTCTATTTATTTTTGTTCATCTTTCTCTATATTCACGTTCTCTCCTTCTCTCTCTTTACCTACTTCTTTTTACTTTTTCAACGCATTTCCTGTTTATCTTCTTCGTTCTCTCAAGCTTATTTAAGTTATCTCTTTGTTTTTCGATATTTCTTTGTTTTATTATTTACCTACTCTTAGCTTCGTTTACTTTGCTTCCTCTTTGCGCGACGTTCTTAAACGTTTCACAGACAGCCTTAGTCAAAATATTACATCTGCCTAACAGTTTAAGATTCATACATTTATGGATCCGAGAGCTTCACTTGATTTGCCTTACAGTGCATCATGCTTATGCGTCAACACACTTCCATGTCTCATCTACAAAATACATCTATTAATAATGATATAAGACACAAAGAAACTCGTTTGTTCAAACCAGTTAGCATCTCAATTCAAAAAGCTTTCACAAGTTTCCAACACGGGCCGTATATCATTCATGCTACATGCGTTCGCACACAGTTGCCACAAAGCGCATCAACACTGTAATCCACACTCATACACACACACACACACGCCAACACACACACACACACACACACACACACACACACACACACACATTTTTACAGGACTGTGCGCCGGGCAACCCTAAAATTCCTTCAACTGTAAATTTTCAGTAGCTGCCATTTTTTTTCTTCCTCTTTTTGTATTCTTCACCCAGAGAGACCTTTTCGTGCCCGAAAAGCATTGTGTAATTTAATTGCCGGCGTATTGTATAACGGCATATTCTAGGGGGGTTCGAACTTGGTTTGACGGAGTGGGCTTCGAGCCTTGCGTTATCCTTGAGCAAAATGTATGCAAACAAAAAAAATGCTTTAAATGAATAATCAGGCACAACCGAATTTGAAAGCATTTAGAGGCCAAAAGGCGACCCTTATTTTTTTTTTTCGGTCTTCTCCGACACAACGTTTTTGTTAATGTTTGTTAATTAATTGCAATCAGTTCCAGGCTCAAATACAGGTAACCCCCTACACAAATGCGTAAGCCCACGGCCCACGGCCGCCTTGGCTAATCGGTGCGGACGTGAGGCTCCAACATCGTCGCGTCGCTTGTTTACATCAAATGACAGGCAACACGCAGGGGGCGCGGCGTGGGCGGGCAGCAAAAGCTGAGGGGCAGCAAAAAAAAAATGTTTATAAATTTTCAATGCCACTTGAGTTTAGTTTGCAGAGCGAATCGCTTCACACGTTGTGCCACGGTGCTGGCTGCCCTTCAGCTAACCAATGTGGGGCAGCAGCAGCAAAAATAAAAAGAGAGCAAATAAAAAAATTGTAAGTCAGTAAGAACAAGACGGGTGTGTTTGACCTAGAGATACCGTGTACTGCATAGTCGCATAAGGTATCAACTTTTGGCTTTATTATTTAAAAATTCAATATTTGTAATTACTTTTGGTTCTCTTCTTCGGACTAGATGGGAGGCGATACGCAAAATTGCTAAAAGCCCGCGTTGAGTAGGGTATCCGGGAGTCGGTATTGTAAACTTTGTTTAAACTTTATGTGGACAGTCTCTGAGTTCAGAAAGAATAGACAAACATGTCACAGTTAGTTTGTATAAGCTAGTCAAAAGGCATATACAAAATTTAAATTAAAAGACAGATTCTGTTATTCACGCTGTCCCTTTTTCCTGGCCTGTCGCTTGTAATTCGCAAGAAGTTAATGCTTTGCAAGGGGACAAGGCGTAAGCCATACTAGAGCAGATTACAAAGTAGACTAATAATGGACGGGAAGGTTTTTAAAATGATCGAATTATTAAATAACAAATTTTCAAATTTTCTTGAATTTTACACAACTATGTGTTACCCTGTTACTCAATTGTTTCTTTATTTATAGGGTATAACAAAAATCAAAATGCCAGTTAACGTTATAAATATGCATAGAATACGTAATAATCTGCATGAAGAGCACAGCCCATGGAGCGTTGGCAAACTACTTCTGAGTGAGTGAGAGGCAGAAATTTGATTATATTTTCCAAATGGTTTCTTTCTGGCGAGTTGTTGTTGTTGTTGCTGTTCTTGTTGCTTCAACTTTTGAGGCCAACAACGGCAAAACATGCCACGGACTTTCTGCTTTCTATAACAGCACGAACCGAAGGCATTGAGGATGACGATGGCGACTAGTCAAGTTTTTCTTTTTCTTCAGCTTTTTGTTTTTTCCAACAGTTTGACGGCAGTTTGTTGTTGCTTTTCCCCATTGCCTCCCGTACCTCCTCCTCTGCACTACCAAATCCATCTGCAGTTGACGTTGTCTGCCATTGCCAAGCGGAAAAACCACTTTGATTGTCGAGTGTTGCGTCTATTTGTGTGCTTTGCAATTGTAAAATTACCCGCTTGCAGTTTGGGGGCATTAATTTATAGAATAGAGTTACTTTGGTTATCTGCAGCCTTACAATTTTAGATAAATGAGCGTAAAAATAGTTTTTACTTGTGGGCCGGGCACATTTTAAACACAGATATTGGTTAAGGCTTTTGATATACGAGAAGAGAATAATAACATGTCATTGAAAGTCAATCAAGTGAGGGGCGTATATCGACAAACTGTAACTTGATTTGAGCTTTAAGTGTGATTAATTGTAAATTACAAATCTTTCAGTTGTTTCTATGTTTTCACGCCTCTTATATCGATATAGCTTAAAGCTTTAAGTCTATTTCGATGTAAATTGCTTCCAAGTGATTTCACGCCCCTTGTTGTATCAACAAACGGTATTTAGTGGGATAAAGCTTTTATCTTAAAGTGTGTTTGATTGTAGAGAGCAAAGCTTTCAGCTGTTTCTATGTGTTTTCTCAAGACTCTTTTTGTATCAACAACTGTACCTAGTGTGTTAGAGCTTAGAGCTTTAAGTGTGCCTTATTACAAATATAAAAGTTTTCAGTTGTTTCAATGTGCTTTCTAAAAGTTTTGTTCCATTCTATTCAAGTTAAATCTCGTTTTTATTTCAAATGTTTATTTAAGCACATTCTAAATTTAAGAATCGAGTGAAGCTAATAAATTATTTATAATTGTTTTGAAATAAGATTTAAATTTCTTTACATATTTTTTGAACGAAAACTGGTTCTATTAATATTAATATAATATACAAGATAGTCCTACCTATTTTAAAATGGTATCCACTCAAAATAGCCCATTAAAAATATAATTTTTAAATAAATTATTATCATTTCATTTTTAATTCAAATCAGTGTGCTGTCATTCTAAAGCTTAGTCATACAGAAATGTATTTCTAATTTTTTTTTTTTTCATTCAGTTGATTAACTCATTTTACTCTTACATCATAGGCACTTGATTGGCATACGAATCATGCCAAAAATATATAATCTGCGTAAGCTTGAAAACTGACAGAGATATGAAATTTAATAGAGCTCCAAATGTAATAAACACGTCAACTGTATTTTGAACTGCGAAAGATTAATATAGATTGTTAAATGCATAAATCATGAATTTATTATTGAAGCATTTGACTTAGGGCACTCCTTGGCAAAAGTCTGAGAGTTTTTGCGACAGACACTCCACATAGAATAACAAAAAGAAAATCACATTTGATTTTCACTCGTTTATACTGTGACTGTGTTTTCGCCATAAGTAGATAAGTCGAGAAAGAAAAAAACCAGCTTGGCTTGGCTCTGAAGGTCAAATTGAAATGAAAATGCCGCAACATTGCAAATTGGTTTCATGTAAATTTTTAATACCCTATATGAAAAGGATTTAGGGGGTTGATTAGCGCGAAATGCAGTTTAAAAGCATTAAGAATGATTTCAATTAGCGATTGTTTTGATTAGGTTAACAGATAATTAAAAATTGTTGCTTCATTATTAACTCATTTATGTTGCCTATTAAATTTATAACAAGTTCTAGTTTAATTTAATTATTTTCCATTTGCTATTGTTTTTTTTTTACTATTTTTTATATATTTTTTTAAATTTATTTAATAGTTTAATTTTACTGCTTTTAAGTTTGTTTTTTTTTTTTTTTAAATTTTGAATATTATTTTATTCTTAATTTAATACATTTATTTTGTTTTTTATTACTTGTATCTTATTAATGGAACATTTTAAGTTTTTTCTTAGTTATTCCTTGGTGCAGGGCATTTGCTAGTCGACTAGCGTCCAAGATGTCAACTTGTTTACTTGTTTCTTTTCTATCCAACTGATTTCTAAGGTGCTTATAACGTCGAGCCATTGTCAGAAGCCAAATAGGTGGAAGAATAAGCAACGCAAAAAGAGAGAGAGAAAGAAAATGCCAAGAAAATCGACTGATATGCTTGCGTTATGTTGTGCTCAGGAAAATTGGAAAATTGCTTTTGCACAGCCCACATTTTTGTGTCCGTGCACAGGTGTGTGTTTATCCTCTGCACACGTGTGTGTGTGTGTGTGTGTGTGTGGGTGCGAGTGTGTGTGTCTGTGCTTGAAAAGGATATGTGCGTGTTTCTAATGGCTTTCAGTTGAGAGGTCATGTTGTACATGTTTGCTATAAATTTGCTGTAAAAATTCTGTGCACTGAGCAAAAGCTGATAATGAAATATTTTCTGTGCGCCAAATTCCAACCCGGCACCCAAATGAAATGAAACACAACTAAGCAATAACAGAGAGATAGAAAGAGAGAGACAGAGACAGAGACACAAGAAATTTAGAATATGTTCAACCAATATGTTGAAAATGTTTATTTTTTTTTTGGCCTGGCAGCAGCGACAAGCTATGCAAAACATAGCAACAATTTCACGTAAATAAATGCGGACAATGAACATTTTTTGACTAGCGTAAGAAAAAATACGTATAAATACGTGAGTCTGTGTTGCAGCAAAGTGCGAATACCCTGTCCACAAAATATTCAGATGAGATTGATAATATTATGAGTGTTGGATTGCCATTTTTCAGATTCAATTGAAGAAAAACAGACAGTGAAACATTTAAGTCACAGCACGTAAAAAGCATTGTAATAGAACGTTTGTTACAAATATGACGGTGACACTTTTTAACAATGCTTTTAAAATCAACGCAGCCAGTAAAACATTAACGTACAGGAAAAAGAGAATAATATTTTTGTTACAATTATCTTAGAGAAGGATGAGCTAATGATGCATAATAACAGCAATCGATTCCGTGTTGAAGCCTCGTCTATACATTAAACATGAGCACCGCATGTAAAACGTTTAAGAATATGAGCCAAAAATAAAATAGAAAAATTGAACACTGCCAAGAGACACGATACACAATAGATAGAGGTTGCGAAGTGAAAGATCTAAAGATTGGTAGGAAGAAAGTGAGATAAAGAGAGGAGAGAGAGAGAGTGAAAGATAGAAAGAGTGGGAGAGAGAGAAGAATAGAGATAATGGAAAAGAGAGAGGGAGAATGAGCGGGTGTGAGTCATAGAGAGTGGAAGACAGAGTGAGGGAAAAGTGTTAGGGGATTATCAAAAAATTTCTACAAATGAAAGTTTCTATGTTTAAGGTATCTACAATTGAAACTCCTGCGATTCATAATTACTGAATGCCTGCTGTATATGTGGGGTATCAACTAGACGACAAAGCCACAATGCCCTAGTCAGAAAGGCTATAAAAAAAAAAAAACGAAAGAGAGACTGAAAACCCGTTGGCATAATAAATATGATGCTCAATTGTGTCAACAACAACAACGCCCATTGGGTTGGATTGCTAAATGGCGAACCGCACATGCTGCTTATGTTATTTTGTTGTTATTATTGTTGTTGTTGTTGTTGTTGTTGTTGTTATTCTGTTGGTGTATTTCAAGCGTCTGTTCGCACACGTTTCACAAACAAATGAATTCATTCAAATTTATAGAGCAATGCGAATTGCAGTCAACAAATGTGCTGCTCGCTCTTCACGCTGGGCGTGGAATCATGTGTCGTCCCTTGGGTAAAACGGGTTAAAGAAAAAATCAAATTGAAAATGCTGAAAATTATTTAATATTGTTGCCAAGGGTGGAAAATACATGTATGCTGCACAAATTAACGAGACAAAAATAAAACGACCAAAGCACACAATTGAATTGGCATTCGTTAAAGAGTTAGCAAATCGATTTGATTTCATCAGCTTACCTCAACAAATAATGCTTAGCAATTTTGGATAGAATTTATATATTTTATGCTGCAAAGATAAAAGATAGATATTTAAATTAGGGTAGGAACAAATATATAATTTGTTTTTAGTCTAATTATACAAATATTTATGTGTTGAATTAAGTTGCAAAGCAAAATAGTATGTGGAAAACTTGGTTTACAAAGGAAATCTGAGCGAGCGCAAGGATGTGCTTATTAATATATTTTTTTTTTAAATTTTTTTGGATCATATAATCAGTTTTTATGTTATTGATTTCATATGCCACAGCATTATTAACAACAATTAAATTAATGTATCTTTTATCGATATTCTTTAGTATGTGCATCTGTATTCTTTTCCCTTTAGATCCAACTAATCTATACTAGGCTCAGCATTAAATGTTCGTTTAGTTTAACAGACTTTTAGGTGTAGTTCTCTTTGAAATTCCATAATTTTAGTGCCTCTCAACTGGCGAAGTACTTTAAGCTAGGCAATAAAAAACCAACCTAAGACTACTTAATTTAATGATGCCTCCTGCTGACATTTTGTGACTTTGAACGATTAACAACAATTCGTTCAACTGTCAGCACTCGGCAACAACTTAACTGCCAGTTAAATAAATTTCACGCAGTCAAAACACACACACACACACACACACACACACACATTCATGTATACACCCAATATTAGGGTCAATGGGTTGCATAGAACCTGTCCTGAGCTTATATACATACATGCTTGGGTTATCTTTCATCTAATATGTCCTATGTTGAGCTCCAGCCAACTCGATTGCCAGCTATGCGCTGAATAAAATATAAAACGGAGAAAAAACTTGAAAACTCCGCCCACATTTAGACAGCTCAATTTTTTGCCTATTGGCCTGTTGGCATTGTTTTACTCTTGTAGAGGGTATTATAATTTTGTCATGATATGTGTAAGCCATGGAAGGAGACATTTCCGAACCCATAAAGTATATATATTCTAGATTAGTATCAATCGTCGAGTAAATATAGTCAGGTCTGTCTGTCTGTCCGTCTGTCTGTTTCTATGGGAACTAGTCTCTCACTTTAAAAGCTTTCGTTTTGAAATATTGCAAATGTTCCCCTTTCTGTTGCAGGCAGTACATACATCGAAGCAAACTCGGAACTTGTTCGTTATACGATGCTCCTCATACATATGCAAAACCTTATCAACGTCGGAGCACATATAGTTGCCATAAAAACAATCTCGAAAAGTAGGATATTTTCATCAAACGCAGCATTTATGAGCTTTACTATTTTCACATATCTGCCAAACAGCAAGGCACATGTCCACAAGGGTATTAAATCTTCGGCGTGCCGTAGATATCATAAGATTCTCGTTTTTGTTCTTTTCAATCTTTGGGACCGCATCTGTTTGGCTCTTTGCATTGATTGCCTCGTATTCCTTTTGGGCATCAATTTATTGATTTCGTTAACCATTTTGCCATTTTCTTTATGTCTCTGCGAAGGTCACAAATTGTATTCAAATATTGTGTAGTTAATAGCTAAATGCCATTTAAAAATAACAAACATTTTCAAAACGTATCGGTTATTGAGGTTTATATTTAGCTAGCATCTAATTGAGGCGATTGCAATTTACATTTTGTTGTTTATTCAAACGACAAATGAAATCTCATAATTATTGAACTGAATACTGCTTTAACAATTTTAATACCATTATTTACATAAACAATGGGAAATAAAGACAGCCGGACAAGTTAATGCGTATATTTGAATTTTAAATGGCAGTTGAATATTATATTTCCAGGGTTGATTTTATAATAATTCGCATATAATATCCATTTTGCTAGTTAAATATAAGAACGAAATTCTGTATTCTACACTTGGAAAAACAAAATGGTGTACAAAATAAGAAGAGATTATTTAATATAACGAACTCTATCTATTCCATCTATTTATACCATGTCTACATACACAAGAGCATACACTTTATGCAGCGACTGTGCTTCTTCTTCCCTTTGCCGCGTACTATAAAAAACTTGGTCCTGAGTAACTTCGGTGTTTATAGTCCGATCATTTTGAAACTTTCAGGGTTTGTATATGACACCAAAATGGGTGTAGATACCAAAGCCCAAGGCAAGAAGCTGGCATTAATACGAAAATATTATAGAACTGATTTATATATACCGTACTATCCTATACGAGAGCTTGCATGCCAAATTTGGTGTCTGTATCTCTTAGAAGCTTCGAAATATGATCAAAAAACAAGATTTCAATATGGATGTTTTTCGTTTACATTTAAATGAGACAAGTTATCCATTATTAATTTACCCACTTTTAATTGAGTCGGAGCATAGAAATTGAATTAAACTTTTATTTATATAAACTAACAAACTGCAAACTGCATAAAACGAACGCTAATTATTTCGCATGCAACAAAGTCCAACTCTTTTTGCGACTTTCAATCAATGTCCACACTTTAAATATTTGCCATTTTATGGGTCTGGCTCAAAGGCATTTTGTCGTCAAGTGTTATTAAACAATATCCTCAGAGTTTACATTCACAAGTCACGTTGAGGGTTTTGCAAAGTTAACGCAAATTAGTTGCACAGCAAAAACACAGAGAAGTGCATTAAATATTTACAAGGCCCGGCGGGAGCTAATGCCAAAAATGTTTATCAACTGCTGCACAAGCAGCAGCAGCAGCCGCCGCAGCAGCAGCAGCAGGAACAACGAGCTAACTAATTACTAAGCTGATTAAATTAAATTAAGTGGGTTAGAAGAAAACACAAGTACACACACACACACACGTGCGTATATCCACTAAATTTTGGGCTGTAGAGCTACCGTAAGACATTTTGATTGCAAAATTAATGCGACCAAAGTAATTTTTGTGTGTGCGTGTGTGTGTGAGTGTGCCTGGTGTGTTTATGTGCACCATATAATCACATAAACACACACACGCACACAAGTTTGTCTGAGCGTGGGCCAGCAGAAGAAACAAACACCTCGACTGACTTTTCATAGATAAAACGCAACCTGCCTTGACATTGGTTTACCCCACACTCTAGGAGAGTGTGTGGCTGTGTGCGTATGTGCTTGTGTGTATGTTTGCATCTTAATTAATGATACAAGGATACAATTTTAGAGCAAAGCGCAAGCCGAAGCCCAGTCAAGGATATCAAATGGCAAACAAAACTGCGTCAACAACTGGGAAATAGCCTAGAAAATAAATTGGATATCCAATATATACAAATGGCACGATTTTAGATTGGCATGCAGTGTGTGTGTGTGTGTAATCCCGTTAAAGTCCATTGGCAATAGAGGCATGCCACACACACACACACACACAGACACACACACAACATCCACTCCTTAACCATATTGCGTCAATTTATTAACCCATGGAAACTGTAAATTTTCACACGCCCGTGAACTTTAACCCTCAGTATTTTAATTAGCGAGGTAACACAAGCGCTTGAGCTGTGCTAACCAAAAAAAAAAAAAATAGAAAAAAGCATACGACTCACTCCAATGCACAAGTTTTCCAATCAAAAAGTCTTGCATCAAGCAGCAGCAACAACTACAACAACTACAACAAATGCTATTACACAAAACTAGAAAAAAAGCACGAGATATTCGCATTGGCGAAATTGGGGCTTAAGTTAGGGCTGGAGTGTATAATCAACTTTGCCATCAATTTTGTAACAAACTTTAAACAACTGCAATCGCCAGCAGCTTTTATACGGAAATTTCAATATTCGTTTTACAAAGCATATTTATTGAATCATATTCTCTTTTCTTTTGGAGACACAAAATTGGTCTTTGATTTGTTTTCATATATTTAAAATATTAAAAACAAATTTTATATAATTTATTTTTCTAGTTTTATTTTATGTTTTTTAAAATCTATTTTACTTCTTTAATAATATTTATATTTCTGTTAATTTTATTAATATGGATTTATACATAAATTGTAATATATTTATATATCTACTTTTTTTATATTTATTTTATATATTTTTTTTATTTATATGTATATATATTTATTAATTTTATACTTTTATTTATTTTATATATTTTTTTATTTTTTTATAAATTTGTGTTATGAAAGACTGAGGCTTAATTATTTTCAATAAAGGTCAAAATTAGGGCATTGACGTTTCTCTATGCCAAAAGTTCATAAAATTTTTTCTATAGCAATTCTTTTTTACAACACACAAAACAAGTGCGCAAAAGTTTTGCAAATCGCGAAAAGCGTTTAAATACTTTTTTTTTTATAGTGTTGTGTAAATTTCGGAAAAGTGTTGATGAGCTGTTGGGAAGGGACGCAGCATAGAATGCAATAGATTGATGGCTGAGGGGAGGTAGGGCGGGCGCACTTCAATGGTAATGCCAATATGCACTACATTGTGCACTTTGTATTTGCGCAGCGACGCCATTTTGTATTGACCTTGATATACATGGGGAAATTGCTCATCAACGACGCGAGTGGGGCGGTTGGGGAGTGATGTGGGCGTGGCACTTAGTCAGTGGAGGGCAAGTGGCTTTTAAATGCAACCGAAAATGTGTCGATTAGATTGGGAAGAAGTGGAAGTTAGTGATGCTATTGATGGTTCAAATTCTCTCCCCCTCTCTCTTTATCTCTCCCTGTCTCTCTATATCTCTATCACTATCTCTCCCTCTATTTTTATCTCTTCCGCTCTCAGTATGCATGGCATGGCTATGCATTTTGCAACCTTTTTCACAGTTTTCACATGCAGCCGGATGTGCCGGACAAACGGAAATGAAATTTTGCGTATTCGAATATAGAGTATATTTATTTTTTTTGTGTGTGTGCTGAATGATTGGCAATTGTGCTGATGAAACGAGCTGCAAATTTCGGGCAATTTCAATTTGATTTGCACACCATGAGAACTTCAGAGGAAATGTGGCTACAAACGGATGAATTATTCAGAATGTGCTGTTTAACAATAAACAAAAAAATATTTATATAAAAAGTTACCAACAGGCAAGTACAGTCCCTGTGCGCTCTTTAAGCATTTTTAACTAAAATTCCCAATTGGTTCAAGCGAAAACCAACATAAGCAGCTTTGGAGTTTATTAATTTAAGTTCGTTTCTAGAGATATAACATTAAGCATAACGAATATTAATGCTTACTATTTATCACTCATTTTCCGCCTGTTAAAGTGAATTTAAAATAGAAAATTAAAGATATTTCCCTCATTTTAGGTAAAATAAAAGATATTATACATTACGTTTTTATTTTGGGGTGTTCCTAACTTTGTTAAGACTTTTTCAATTTCACAAGCGAGTTTTCTTTCGATTTTCTTATTCATTAATCGTTTTATTACTGTCAAAAAAAGGGGCCCTGTTTGGACCAACTCAGAGCAAACATCATTTGCACTTGCTGTTGACCAACTTTAATTAGCGCAACGAAAAATATGGTAAATAAATATGTAAATGGCATAAAATATGAAAACCGTTACCGCAATAACCGCAACACGTTGCCATTTTCGCTTAAAAGGGAATGAGAAATAATTGCCAGGCAAACAATTTATGGGCACCTTCCACACTGGATAATCCACGCATTCATGCATATACATATGCATAGGGTATGCATATATAGATATATATATCCTATATATATACTTGTACATGTAAAGCCGTGTAAATCCAAGTCCATGACTTCTGAGCTGTTGCCTAATTATGCAGCCGGCGCCGCGGCGCGTTTACTGTGGACAGTAATAGATAAACTTTTGTGCAAATGAAAAGTTATGGAGAAAAAAGCGACGACAGGCAAAAACTTTTCAAGACTGCAAACAAAACAAAATAAAAATATATATAAAATAAGAAAGAAAAGCTATTAGGTGCACACCGTAGATTGAATACACTGTCTGTAAAATAAAAACGAAGCTTTGGGGCAGGTTTTATGAGGCTGAGACTGAGACTCGGCTGTGACCACTCCTCAGGAATATATATATATACATATATATTAAGGTTTTTATGCGTTACACAATTTGTAACAAAATTATTAAACGCTGGAATATAAAAAATACGAAAAACTGGAAAAGTAGCCAAAACAAAGCCGGCAGAAAAACGGATTTGATGCTCACCTTTATTTCATCGTAAATGCCAAAAATGATGAACCTAAATAACCAAACAAACAAACAAACATTGTTTAGAAGTGGGGCGGATGGGGGGAGGGAGATTGCCATTCCTAATGAATTCCGCTGAAAAGATTCCATAAATCAAGCCTCATCTAGCAAAGCATCTTATTGTGCTAGTCGCAGACACGCCCTGTATAAGTTTTTTTTTTTTTTCTTGCTGCGATTATCATTTAAGTTGTTAATCATGTCTAGAGGGAATCGAGAAAAAAATACTACGTATTGACTAGCAGATACCCTGTTTTATGCAGAACACGTTTAAGTCAGAATTAACAAGCGAAAGGACATTTGCAAAACCTTTTACTAGTTGTAAAATAAATAAAAATAATATAAATAATAATAAAATAAAAAATCATAAATGACATTCACATTCGCAAAACCTACTCAAGTTTTAAGTGTACCTTGCTTACATCATTTTAAGATACACGGTATGTATAAAAATTCGCCCACAGAGGGAGCTGCTGTGCAGCGTGACAAGGACCTTTGCCCTTTGATGTTTTAGTTAATTAATGCGATTATGAGTAGTCTGACAATTTATAGAACGTGGTAAAAATAGAATTATCAACTAGTTGTAGGAAAAGCCTTTCAATTGATTAAAGCTCCCTCTTATTAAATTTTGTCCTATCAAAATGTGACAACGCTTTAAACACATTAAATTCTATTTTAGCTTAACTATTATTATAATTTAATCATAAAAAAGTGATACATTACAACAGTCTTTCACATGAAACATAAAAAAGCCGCAGCAGTTCAAAACTTGCCACAAAATCACATACATATACATATGTATATACATTCAGCTATTTCCAAGGACAAGTGCGAATATTTTATGGTTTATCTACACATGTGGCAACCGCATACCGTAATCCAAGCCCGCATATGAACTAGATTTAAAGCTAAACGTAATAATAAAAAAAAACACGAATAGTTAGTCATTTGTAAAGCCGCAGATTGAATACCCTTGCAGCTACCCTTGACATCTGCGAAGGGTGCAAAATACATTTTTAGTCACAAGTCGGGGATTTTAAAGGAAAATTAATTTTCCGGAGAAGTGTGCTTTTAGAACATGTGGATTTATCTAGGATTTTGATAGGCTTTTGCTCAAAATAGAATTATTTACAAATAGCTTCTGTATCTTAATCCAATATGATAAACTGTTAAGCTGTTGATCAGATTTTATAGATAATATATGTAGCATAAAGTTCAAATATATATGTCTTCTATAAAATGTTACGTATTTCATGACATAATAAAAATGACCTTTGCAAGTGTACTGTAAAACATATTATGGAAAATAAATTGATTGGCTTCAAGTAGTTGACGAAAATGTTTCCCATGTGTGTCTGAAATACGAGAAAACTGCCCCACAAAAAGGGGTGAAAAATAACTAGAGCCCAGAGAGAAACAAGCCTTTGTGCATGTCATGGTTGACTTGGTCTAAATGGCTGTGACAGTCATGGAAATAGATGAAAAGAACTATTGAAGAGCTTGAAATGTGTACGAGTATGTAGCTATTAATTTTGTTCATTAAACTAACGGCATATTAAACGCACGCATTGTACTAAAATCAGTGGAAATATATAAAATATATATATAGAGAGAGAGTAAATCGTGTGTGTGTGTGTGTATTTGGTTGGGCGGCAACGCCTCATTAATGATACGCGACTTGGTATTTCATACGCTTTTTTCTTTGTTTTTCTATCGTAAGACCACGGCCCCCGACCGCCCCCTCAAGCAAGCCTCTAACTTGTTGGTATAGTTCATATTTATGCCCAGAATTTATAGCCTTTGAGTGGGTATGTGTTTGCTTGTGTATCCCAGGGGCTCATAAAGCCCTGTAATGGGGCTTTGGGTGCAGATTTGTAGCCATTTAGTGCATAAAGTGTGACCAAGTGCTGTTAATTTAGTTGGTCACTCTGCGCACAACTTGGGAATTGCATAATAAAGGCGTGTTACACATGCCTTTAAAAGGTTGCCAAGTAGTTCTATGGGAGTTAAGTTTGCCTTGAAGTGACATTTATCAATTGACCCAGAACTTTTTAAATGGTTCAATTTATTTAGGTGCTTGTTTTGAAAAAAGTTATTTAGAAGATAACAACTGAAGAGCCGGAGAAATTCTCCAGAAATAGCTCTGTCAATGCTTAAAGAACAAGTTATCTGTCGTATAATATTTCATTGACAAGCAGCTAATTAAAGTTCATCTTATCTATATATTAATGAAGCAAAAAGCAACGTTTTTTCTTTAATCATCAAAGAAAATCGACTTGATTAATTTTAATTTAGCGAATTGACAGCTAATCTAAATGACTGCAAAAGGCAAATTTATTATGTGTTTTGCTTTAACTCGAGATTTGTGGCGTTATCTGTCGATGACGTGTCATCAATTTTATTTCTAATACACATACAATTAAAAAAAAAGAAGAGCAAAAAGGCAATAGATAGCTTAAAGATAGCTTTGATGCAATATGTGAGCTTTAAATAAACCACATATCGCAAAATATCGTAAATTATTGAGTAAATATAAGTTGGCTGACAGGGATTCTATAAACAATTAACTAATAAATTAAAGTTGAATAAATCCAGTCATTTTTATAAGTTACTTTAAAGAGACCATCTCAGATTTGTAGATTTTTAGAAATATTCAAAACAATCTTTTTATCCTTTAGTTTAAGTGTCACTTGTTGTTTGATCTTTTTGTTCGCTAGTCGAATATTAAATACCCTTGTAGACACTTTCCTTTTGCAGATGTGCGAGAATAGTGGAGGTATAGTAAATCTTATAAATGCCAAGTATGATAAACAAAAACAACCTACATTCAATCGATTGTTTCCATGGCAGCTAGTTCGACTTATGGCTGTATCAACTCGGCTGTTGATGCTGATCTAGAATAAATATACTTTATGGGTTCGCAGATGTCTCCTTTAATGCATAACACACTTCATGATAAAATTATAATACACTCTACAGAGGTAGAAAAAAAAGTCGAAGATCAGATCCATTACATCAGCAGGCAACCAGGTCGACAGAGTATTGGCTGAACTAATCAAAGAAAGGCGCCTCCAAAGGTGACACCCCTGCGAGGCATTTAAATTCCTCAAGCCCCTTCATTGTAAATATTCTAGCATTGTAAGTAGCCCTCAATGCAAAGAGCATATAAGCTACAAAACATTTTAACTATACCTCATATCACAGCCTTTCGCTCAGAGGGACTGTTGGATTCAAGCATATAATAAAGCATACTCTCGACTGGAAATGTACAATCTGAATTTTCTTTGTTTTTCTACATTTAACATTATTATCCTGTGCATGTATCCTGTAATTGCCCATTCGTATATGCAACTACTTTCGTTTGCTGCCTGAAATATATTTATTGGCACTACTTTGAGCCACTTACAGTGAAATCCGCTTAAAGTGACACAATTGCTGGGCACATCCCACTCAAGCATAACCTTAGCCCAACCCCACTCGCATCCCCTCTCCCACCCACACCCGCTCAACGCCATCATCTTAATACACTGTTTGGTCCCAAAGAATCAAAATCAGAAGTAGAAGCAAAAGTCAAGCTACTTCATTTTCGCATAGCAGCCCGTAAAGCAAGCAGTAAACAAAGTTTACTGCCCCCACCTCCCCCCCAACCCCTTCAACAGAAAAAAAGCTCCCACTCATTGACTTGCCGTTACAACAAAACTTTTGCCAGCAAGTTGCAAACTAGTTGAGCGCCAGCCTGGAATGGAATGGGATGGGATGGAATGGTACAGGCCGCAGCATAAATGTTATGGATGTTAAGCAGACCGAACGAGTGGGGGGTGTGCAGGGGGTGCACACGCGGGGGTCGTGTGAGTTTTGCGCAAAAGTTGCTAAGAAAATATGTCTACACTTGCCAACATCCGTTTCCGTTTTTAGACGCGTTGCGTTTGCGTTGCGTGTAAGCAGAACGCGGCGCCCAGAGACCGCTACAAAGGCTAATAAACACACACATGCCTACGTATATATGTATAAAATACATGTATATATATATATATTTGTATTGGGTACACAGGACACATTCATTGTGTCTCATTTAAGGGCCGCACATTGAATGCAAATGGCGCAAATTCAAATTACAAACCAACAATTTCCGCAAAATGTGTTTCGCACTTTTCCTTGCTGTTGTTGTTGTTTTTTTTTTCTCCTTCATTTTCCTTTGCTCGTGTACAGTTAATTGCCCTCTGTGTGTGGGCGTGTGTGTGTGTGTCCTTTTTATCCTTGGCGCCATTTCAACATGGCCTAAGGGCTGTGTTTGCACTTTATTTAATTTTCTTTATTTTTGTAAAGTGATGCGGAATATAATTAAAGGCCAATTGATAAGCTTTTGGCTTAAATATTTTTGATAGGCAGTGGAATCTTCCGACTGGGCAATACTCTGTAATAATCGACATCAGCAAAGCTCTAAAACTGTTATGCAAATACAGTTACCTTCAAACTGTGACTAGGATATATCCCTTTTTGTATTTTCTGAGCGTGTGTTGTGAATATGTTACCTCGATTTTACAACACTTTCTGATCTAACTAGACTTTAAAACTGTTTTTTTTCTGAGGAAACATTCGGATCTTATTTGGCCAAGAAATTGTTCATTTTTGCTCTTTTGGGATTGGGTATTGCTAATGGACAAAATATCTTTAAACTTTATCTCGTGCTTATGCATATATCAAGTTTGGGGTGCGAAAAGAAATTCAAACATTGCACAAAATCATTGTATTTTTCCGTATATTACCAAAAAACTCGAGACTTCCAGAAAAAATAAATTAACTAAAAATTAACTTAATTATAACCATCAACAAATAATATCGACTTATCTATCATATAATATCGATAAGTCATATTCTATGTAATAATTGCAATTAATCAACATATCAACATATCTATAAAATCAAATCTATCTATCATATCATTTCGATATTCATTTCATAAGCATATCTAAATAACACCTAACAACACCCGATGCAAATTTTATGTTTGTACTCAGCAAATTGGCTTGAAAACTCAAATTTAATTGAATCCCACTTTGACTAACCAAACATTGTGTTGCCAAGTTGTACACAAAGACTTTAATCATTGGAATTGTCAAATGTTCGCTTTGTTGTTTATCCAACTCTCGAATATCTCAATTGTTCACCTGATCCAATTTTTGGCTCGTACGAATTGACAAGGGCATATTTCATTATCAAATAAACTCTGCCTAATCAATAAAAGCAAACGTTTAGCCTTTTTACCAACCCTCCGAACGAACCCTACTAAAACCAATAAGGCGCAAGTGTATGAAAAAATTTACATTAATTTCAATATGCCACCTAAAAAGCAAATAAGGGAGAAAAGTGCGAGAGATAAAGAAAAAGACAAAAAAGGAAAATACCAAAAAAAAAAAAAAAAAAAACAAGTAAAACGAAGCAGAGGAAAATTTCTCATCTTCATTTCCATAGTGAAAAGACGACCTCAAAAAAAAATTTGCATGGGTCGACATTTTCAGATTGTGTCTGGTCCGGTCTGAGGCCGTACTTGATGTTTGTTGTCGTCGTTGTTGTATTTGTTGTTGTTGTTGTTGTTGTTGTTGTCGTCGTTGTTGTTGTTGTGTCTGTTATACAATATCACAGAGTAGGCGCTGTGAACAATGGTGGTGCTACATGGAAGGTAATGCACATCCAAATCGGGCCAATCTGTGCAGAAAGGGAACGAGGACGGCGACGGCAGGCATTGGTAGCACATCAGAGGGTTTTGGGGGGCGGGAGGCGGGAGACGGGGGGCGGGTGCGCGTCTGGCGCGTTGACTTGCTGCTGTGCCAATTTGGCTAGGTTTGCCGCCGAAGCTGTGCTATACCCTGTTTTCCTTTGAAAATGGCTTTTAATTAAGGGTATTATTATTCTTCGCAAAAGTGTGGAACAGGCTGGAGGCTCTAGAGACCACATTAGGTATATATGTACATATATGTATGTATATATAAGTATCGATTGCGGCATGCCCGTGTCTGTTTACCTCGTCTACAAGATCTCAGAGACTACAAGAGCTGCCTGTCTTTAAGTAAAGCTCCATTTATTAATATTTTTTATAAATTTTTTTTGAATTATCGATAGCTCAGTCCGTTTCCTCGAAATCGATTTTAGGCTTTCTTTAAGTTTAGCTCCTTTTATTATTATTATTTATAGATATAGTTTATTTGAAACTATCGATAGCTCAGTCCGTTTCTACCAAATCGTTAGGCATCGATTTTATTATTATTCTTAATTGGAAAAAAAAGTATTTGAAATTATCGATAGCTTAGTCCATTTCCACGAAATTGATAAGTATCGGTTTTTAGATTAGGTTTTCGTAGAGCTTATAAGAGTTATAAATGGTATAAAAACCTTTATGTAAGCTCTTTATGGATGCTCTTCGCAGCTGCGTGTACAGGGTATCTCCCAGTCAGTCACTTTCACTTGTTTACGCCATAGTTGAAGGGCAACAGCAGCAGCCGTCGCCTACCAAATTTGTGTACTTCGTGTTGTTTTTGATATTTTTTTTGCTTTTTGTTTTTATTTTTGAGCAGTTGTTATGGAAAATAAATTGGCTGGGCTTATTTGATGCACAGGTTTGTGTCTGATGTGGTCGAAAACAACAAGGAAGTGGTCGAAAAGGAATGAAAAGTATTTGGACTTAAGCCGTAATCGAAAAACTGTACTTAAATAGGGCCTGCATCAAGCAGGCTACAACAGTATGTTTATAATTTATAATTTTAAAAATGCGGCTTTCATTTAAGACCACTTTTGGTATTAAAACATTTTCAAATGGTGCGTGAGCACTCGTTGGTTAACGAGGTTCAAATAACTGCAAAGTTATATGCTTTTAGCTGTTCAGAAAATAACCGAGATTCTCTTGACTTTTCGCTTTTCAGCAACTAAACGAGATTCTCTTGACTTTTCGCTGCGTTGCGCTTGGCCTAATCCTGTTTCCCTTCTGGCTTAATCAACGCACTAAATTAACTGTCGCTAATCCGAGTTTATTGCTTAACTTCCGCTGACTTAATAATTTGAGTCTCAAATAAAAAACGCGTCACAAATTCAACAATCTTGACCAGTTCAGATATGCTGACATTTTTTCGGGGTTTTTAATTAATCCCGCACAGATTATATTTTTGGGTTTTCTTTTGCACTTTTTCCGCAATTTTATTAAGTTTTTCTTCCCGTTTTCCTTTTTGCTTTCAAGTAAATTATTTTGTGTAACGTTTCCCAATTTCTTGCCAAGCTTTTAAAGTGTTTGATAACGCGTGAAATGTCTCTTGATATTATAGTCCTTCGGTCCTTCCTCTGTCCTGTTTAAAAAGTTGAAGTCCTCTTTGCTTGTCTTCTCGTTTGTTTATGCCGATTAAGAAGCTAACATTGATATAAAAGCACAAATTGTCAAATAGTTTGAATTGTGAATGGAACTTATTGATACTTAGGTATTCAATTAAACAATAGCTCCACAAATCGATATTGCGCACAGACACAGAAAATTGAGGCCATGAAGATGACAGTTCAATGAGTTGTCTTAATTGAAGTGGCATCAAAAACTGTTAGGGAAACTATTTTTAATTATTTTCTCTATTATCTATGGATATTGATATAAGTTTTACAAATTGTTCACTGAGCATGCTTTGCAATCACTTACTTATTTTTTGATTCCTATTTACAGATTTTGAAGTTTAAAATATAACTGATTCGCTTTATGATACGAATTATTATATTCGATCTTAACTACTTCTCAAAGTTCAACGAAAGATATTTCAAAATGTTCATTGAGCTTGTTTAGTATTAAATAAATGTTTTAATTAACTTTATTCATGACTTGCAGTTTACGTAGTAAAGCAAAGTTTTAAAGTTTAAAATATCCTTGCGACTTTTTATATTTTATCTAAGGCTTCGCGTTGTGGAACTAGTTCTCAAAGTTCACCAAAATTATCATTGAGCATGTTCTGTATTATAAATAAATTAATATTTTAATCATTTATATTCGTTAGTGCTCAGTCGAAAGCAAAGTAGTTTTGAATTTTGAAGTTTAAAATATTACTGGTTCGCGCAACGATTCGAACCTTTATATATTCTAAAGCTGCGCGTTTTAGAACTAGTTCTCTTGGTACATTTAAAGTTTTTTCAAACTGTTCATGGGGCATATTTTGTATCTTATTTGTAGATGTGTAGTAAAGCAATGTATTTAAAGTTTTAAATATCTCTGTTTCGCTTTACGATTCAAAACATTTTATTTTATCTTATGGTACATTTTATCTTCAGAACTAGTTCTCAAAGTTTGTTCAAAGCTATTCTTAACAAACTCTACTTTTGGGTAATTACTTCGATTCAAATTGGCTTAAAGCGTAAGTTTTGTTCATCGAAAAGATATACCACTCTCGCATGGAAAGATTACAGATATCCATGTATATATCCTCGTTGTAGCTGAAGCCAAGACACACACATATATACATATAAATGTGCACACATACATATATGTATATATAGCCAACGGCTTTCAACTTTGCAAGTCGTGCACTCGGCATTTTCCTTGCTTCTATTTTCATTTGTTTTACTCATTTTTATTTGGCTTTTAGCAAAAGACATCTTGTGGCCGTTGCCTGTCTCAGATTTCCTTTTTCATTTATTTTACGCATATTTCTGTTAGCTAGAAATTATCTTGTTACCTGGATTGGAATTCAGCTTTGAGTGTGACACACAGTTAAATCAGTGCAGATTTATTTTAAGCTATTTCATTATATAGAATTTCAGGCTTTAAATTGCTTGTGTATTTTATACTCTGAACAGAAAGTGAAAACGGGTATATATGTTTTGTTAATGCGTTCTTTCATATGAAGAGACTTGCTGTCCTTCCCTTCGCCACGCCCACTGCCTCTCCCACAAAGAGCATTAGATATATTTACTTCCACAGTTTGAAAGTCACGCACAGTTTAAGAGTCAACAATTAAACAAGCAGACTATACAACTGTGTTCAGATGTTATTTCAGCTGTGAACTGAGTAGAGTATTGGGCAGTCGGTTGCTGCCGACAGCAGCCTTTTAGCTAGTTTCGCATTTGACATGCAATAAATAAAAGTCTGCATGTTTGATGCGACATAATAAAAAGTTTTTACATAAATACTCTTAACAGTATTATTACCAAATTGAGTTTTCCCGTTTATGTTATGTTAGCTAACTTCCCCACCCGCTGCCCCCCACCCCGCCCGCTTCCTCACTCTGCACAGCTGTTTACATTGAAAAGTTAATCCATTGTCACATTTACTTGGTTTTTTTTTTGTTTTCTTCCCGTTCTGCTTCATCGCAGCGGCAAAATGCAAACGTACCAAAAATTTTCTTAGTTCTTCGTTTGCTATATATATATATATATTACATATATACATACATATATATATATATATGTATATATATATATTTATATTTTTTTGCCTTTTTTGGTTTGTTTAATTGACTCGAAAACCAGTTTTATTTGTTTGCAAGCAAAAAGCAGCAACAAGCATTAAAAGCAAATATAAATTGTATGCGGCTCTGCTGCAGCGCTGCTGCAGCGCTGACGCTTGTGCCGTTCCGCTGTTTTTTGTTCGCCTTTTTCTTCCACACATACCGTCAGAGAGCGAGAGAAGCAGTTGGAACGCTTGTGCTGGTTTTTTGCTTATTTTTTTTTTGCTTATCATAAAGCGATTATTTTTGGGCTTGCAAAATAAAAGCATAAAAGTATAGAACTTTTACGCTATGGCATGTGAGAGTCTGCTCTCTGTCTCGCGCTGCTTGTGCACGAGTGTGCGTGTGAGTGTGTGTGTGTGTGTGTGTGTGTGTAAGTGCGTTGTGCTCAAGCTAGCGGAGCTTTAAACTCGTTATTGCCCGCTGCCGCTGTCGCAGCTGACGCCGACACCGACGCTGGCAACGCCGCAACTAAGCAGCTTCTTGTTGCTGTCTCGCTTGCTCTAGTCGTGTTTTCGGTTTAGTTCGGTCCATTGCGTTGATGCTTTTTTTTTGGTTTTTTTTTTTTGTTTTTGGTTTCTCTTTTTCAGTCTGCATTTAGTTTGCCTTATTTTGCTTTACGTTTTAATGTTGCTTTTAATTAGAAATTAGTTCTACTTCATTAAAATTGCTTGTGCTCGACGATGTGCAAATTGCCGTTGCTTGGCCATTTGTTGTGATTAATTAAAGGCAAACATAAACAAAAACAAAAAAAAAAAAAAACATTTCATTTGTTCTGCGCCTTTCATCTTAAAAAATTAGGTTCTGCTTTTTTTTTAATACGTTTTTATGGCTGCACACACGTGCGTTAAATGCGTTTAGCATGCCTAATTTATGCAAATTTAATTGCCAGCAGACATTTTAACGATGTTGCAACATGCGCTCGACGCTGTTATTGTGACCAAAGAGGGAGCAGGGGGCGGAAGGTCGATTATCCTCCCTGCAACATTGTCCAAAATTATAACCACAGCCTGATTTAATTATGCCAAAAAAATTAAATATATTATGAACATTTTTTTGTACGTTCACAATTATGTATTACATAAATAATTAGGATTGGGACAAAAATAATTACATACTCATGCATACACTGCGCAAAATATCAGCTTAATTTAGAAATTAAACAGTTTGTTGTTTATCTAAACTATTTGGAAATAAGTGCGAAATTTTTTCGGGGTCGAGCTGAAAATAATGGAGGACGGTCGCAAGAATTTATAGAAATTAAAATTGACATTTTAAATTTCAAAATTTATATTTTAGAATCAAGTTTTTATCTACCAGCGATCATTGTAATCACAGCTGCACACATACATACATACATATACACATATACACACACAGTTAAGTCATCTGCAATTTGGCAACGTTGCAATTTACCGCAGAGAATTAACGGTTAGTCCAAACATGTCAGCAATTAGAAAGTGCACAGTGATGCATGAAAATAAAGCACGATTAATGTATATCACGTATTTTTTTAAGTATGCCATTCATTTTTCAACTCATTTTTCACGAAACACATTTATTCTTTGTAACTGTTTATTTTTAACGAGCTTCTTAACTATCACAGAAACTTGCACCAATAAAACTGATAACTTCATTATTAAACTTTTTGAGGGGCCTGTCGTGTGACACACACACACACGCCCACCTACACACATACACACACGTTCACACTTTGGCTTACGTCGCTGCTCGTTTAATTATAAACGTTTAAGTTTTAATCAATCATTTAAGAGCGAACCGGAATTCTACTCATTTCATTTCATTTAAAAATACTTTTATTTTCTCATTTTTGTTTTCTTTCTGTTGTGTAGGCCTTATTTATTGATAAATATTCTTGCTCTTATTTATAGGATTTCCTTTTGTTGTTGTTGTTATCGTTGTTGCTGTTGCTGCTGCTCGTTAGCCCGTTCGTTTCATTTCCATACGTTTTATTTTCACGCACAGTGTCACAAAAGCGCACAACATGCCTTGCACATGGCGCAATACAATATTTCTAGCTTGTTCAGCAGCACTCAGCACACAGTGCGTGCAAATGTCGTGGCGAACGTCGACGTCAACGTCGCCGTTGCAAAGCGACGAAGAAGCAAGCAGCGCATACACCGAATATCTTCAATTGTTGTTGCTGTGCGCTATTTAAACACAGATTGTCGTTGTTGTTGTTTTTGGTTGGCTTTTTGACACTTGCACTAAATATATACATATATACATATATGTATATGCATACATATGCATACACAGACTAAAACAGTTATACTTACAAGCATGTATCTATGTATTTATGTAAAAAACAATATAATGCTGGCTGCCAATTTACGCTGCCTTCCCTTTTGTTTATTTACTTTTATTAGCCTTGCCCTGGCCGGCTGTTTAGTCACTTTGTTACGCACGACAAATGCTCGGCTTAATTTATGCTTGTTTTGCCGTCGGTCTTTTTACAGCTGCTCTAGCGTTCGTGATTGCCGCACACAGATAAATAATTATTGCGAACAAACTGTCGTTCGACTTACACGAACCGTTCACGTTCACGTTTTAGCAGAAACTGAAACGTTTCATTGCCAAGGCGTTGCGTTGTAGCCGTTTGTACACTGTAGCGGAACGCATGAACACGACGAAACGACTGCCTGACCGACCAACTGACTGACGACGGAGCATGTGCGACGTGACGACGGTGAGACATTTCGGCGAGACCAACGCTCCGAGTGTGGTGAACAAACAGGAGGCGCATGAGTGCGAGTGAGCGAGACTGTGTCTGTGTGTGTACGCGAGTGTGTGCGTGAATATGTATGTATGTGTATTGCGCCATCGCCAGTTGGTGTGCATGTGTGTGCCACCACTTGTCTGTGTGCATGTAGTTGTGCATATTTCGTTTGTTTACAGTTTTGCGTTGTTTTCTGTTGCTGTCGTTGTGTTGTTGTTGTTGTTGTTGTCGTTGTGTTTTTTTCACTTGGTTTATGTTGTTTCATTCCATTTGATTGTTTTAAATTGAGATTTGTGTGCCAAAAGCGTCGCAGCGGTGGTTTGTCTACGTTGTTCTTGTTTTTGTTGTTGGTGTTGCTGTTGGATCCCAGGACACCGCATATGACTTTTGTGGCAGTTGTTGTTGTTTTTATATTGTTGCATTTACTGCATATGAACATTTTTTATAAATTGTATGCCACAAGAAAACAATCAAAACAACAATTTCTGCATGAATAATTTTTACTGGACTACGTGTTGCTTATAATTTTCGGTTATTTCTATCTTTTGTTGTTTCCGTGTGACAGCTAATTGGATTATTTGCGCAAGGGGCGGGAGGGGGTGGCGCGGTAATAGAGCAAAGTTTTTTGATTAGGTTTCAAGTTCCCCCAGCGCGCACACCGTACGTACATGTATACGTACACATACATATGTATATACATATATATGTGTGTGCATTTAACCCATGGCAATCGCACATTTCACATGGGCGCTCATAAACAACGTATTAAGTTAATTAAGCTTCATCTAATTCAGTTACACATCTCACAAAGCGTAAAGTTATTACCGTTATTTGCCATGTGCTGCCATCAGAAATTCATTGCTGAAGTGTGGCAACGTTGCAAATTGCCCAAACTTGATTAAAAGTGAATGCGTCGATATCAATTGAAAGTTGATAATTTAGCAGTTTTTTTTTACTAATTAATTAATATTAAAATTAAAGATTTGTATTTAGAAAGACTTAAATATATACATACAAGGAATAAACATAAAATGCACTATTTATTAAACTCTTTTAGTTTTCATTGTAAAAAAAAGGATTTTTAACATTGTCTGTTGATTGTTGTCCTCTACAAAGCAGAAACTTCAACAAAACCAATAAAAACTGGCAACGTTGCTTTTGTTAAAACGACTATTACAAAAAAAATAAATTTAAAAAAAACAATCGTAACACAATTTAAAAAAAAATGAAATTGGGCAAAGCAGCAAATTCAATAAAGTTATTTAAATAACTGCTAAAACTTGACTTACCGTTATCAATCATTGTTTGAATAACCCACCAAAGGCCCACTTGGAACTGAAAATATGGAAGCTGTAAAAAAAAAATAAGCAAAAATCTATTTATATTATTTTCCTACAAAACTGATGACGTCACAAACAAATTACAGCTACAACGTCCTTGGCAATGATGCGCTTCACTCCATACATATACAAATATATATGTATATATGTATGTGAGTGTGTATGTTCAGGTGCATGTATGTACATATATACATATACACAAGATAAGCTCTATTACCAGGCAGCACAGTGTATTCGTTACTATGTAACTTCCAACCGCAAATTGTGACACAAAATGCAACATCAATAAACGATAAATGTAATAGGCACACACACATACATAAACACACACACGCACACACTGATGGACGTACAATGCATGACGATAATAATAATAATAATATTTCTTTAATCAAACTACACAATTGATTGCATTATTGACAAGCCAAACGAACGATAAGCGAAGGCAGAAATATCAGTAGCGCACAGTGGTGCGATTCAATTGTAAAATGAAATCTAATGAGTTTTGCAAATGACTTAAAAAATAAATTAAAATTTTAGGCAAAACTGTTTTTAAAGTAAGAGCATATATTGTAAGATTATATATATATGTATGTATAGATAAAGTATGGATATATATGGCTTTATATAGTAATGTTGTATGGATTAAACTAGATTTTTTTTCGTAAAAAAAATACCTTGATATTATAACTAGTCACATACAATACAAAATTAAAAATCATGGCGAAGCTGTTTTCAAAGTAAGAGTATATAGCTAGCTTTATGTGTAGGGGTTATATGCTTTCAATTATTTTTAGTTTTTATATTAAGATATCATATCATGTAAAAATAACTTGGTTTAATATATATGAATAAAATTATATACAAGAAACAATTAATTTTTTAAGGTGAACTGATCTAAATTTCAAGAAAATTATGATGAATGATGAAAAGAATTAACTATATATTTAGTTCAATTAATTTAATATGCCAATTTCATGTTACTTTTTAAAATTTTTAATGCAAAATTCCTCGATACTCTTATATTTCGAACTCCAATTTATACACATATGTATTTAAACAAAATTAGCTTTTGAATGGCAACTGTTTTAATTAGGATAAATAATTTGCTCATGCAACTAGAACCAGTGTGCGCATACTTGTCAGCGCATCAAATTGGTTGTAGCAACAGCAACAAAATAAGACTAAATAAAATAAACAAAAAATAATAACAGGAACCCCAGCTCACAGCAAGTTTTTATGTATTTATACAGTTAACTTAACTTTTTGTTTGTGCGTGTATGTATTTATGCGCATATGCATGTATGTGTGAATGTATGTATGTATGTTTTTATTTACCGAAGGCAGATAAGTCTCCCCCGCAGCGTAACACATTAAAGACAACCTATTTTTAGCTAATGCTCTACTCCTCGATTCTCATGAATTCAAGTAAGTGTTGCCCACGTTTTGCATGCTTTGATTTCAACTGTGATATTAGCAACTGGGTATATCAGCAAGTATATGTATGTATATTTTTGTAAATATGTATGTATGTATGCATATATGTATGTATGTTTTTATATATGTATGCATGAGGATTTATATATACATGCCTTCAAATATACATATTTGTATGTATGTACATATATACTTGTATTATGTTATCAAAAAGTGAAAAAAAAAGAAAGGAAATATTGCAAGCAAAACCATAAATAGCTAAATAATGTGATAAGCGCACATTGAACGGCGCTCAGTTAGTTGCCATTGCCACATGGAGAGTTTGGCTGAGGTGCAGCAGCAGCCAAAGCCAACGCCGTAGCGACAGCAGCAGCCGCTGCAACAACAAGAAACGACAAGTGCAGTAGAGAGAAGGACGACGAACGCACCGTGCGATGCAAACGAATTCGATGCGAGGAGCGGCGACAAAACGCTTTGACTCTCCCATCTCCCATTCTACAGCGTTCTCGCTCTTTCTTTTGGTTCAGGCGAACGAACGACGGCAACGGCAACGTCGACGTCGACGGCGTCGGCAGCCAGCATAACACAATTTATCGTTGTCAAAGTTATCGCACACTCACTCGACGATGTCGTCGTTCACGTTGAGGCAGTCGAATTGCCGGGGGCAGCGACGCGGTTGGGTCACAGCCTCGCACAGTGGATACGAAACAATGGAATACGATTGTTAATTCATTGACACTTTTGTTTTGGTAAGTCTAAAAGAAATTTAATTCAGGCAGTTCTAGAAAAACTCAGATTTCAGTCATCTGTACGTATTAAAAGAGATAAAACGTTCTTTGGAAACAATACTTTTAGTTTAAGAAGAAAAAAATTAACTCTTCTTAGCAGAAATTTTTTAAGTCGAGAATATAGCTAAGTTTCAATAGCTTCAATTTACTTTATTGAGATACATAAATATTTTTATAATAAAAGAAAATAAAGTATACTAGTTTTGACAATGTTCACATTATAATTATTTTTTGACAGTTTATTGCAAGATCACACCCACTGTGCATTGCTGGACTCTAACTTTACAATCGTCGTCGCCCGTTTTGCGGTTGCTTTTGCAGCTTATTTCTAGTTGCTGCACTGTGCTGTGTGTGTGCGTGTGTGTGTGTGTGTGTGTAAGTGCATGCGTCCGCGTCTTTGTGCTGTGTCTGTGTTTGCTTTTGGTTTTACTTTTTGTTTTCGTTTAAAATTGAAAATGCGTGTAACGTGTGTTAATCGACTCGCCCGAATCACGGACTGCCCCAACTAACCCCAAGCAACTGTAGGCGATACTTTTATTTTTTGCGATCATTTCAGCTCATATTTCCCAAGCACCGCTTGCCCCCAACCCCCCTTTGAGTAGTTGGCGTCGCTAGTTGAAATTATCATGAGCATTGCTCGCTTGTTGTTGCGGCTGCTGCTGCTGTTGTTGTTGTTGTCAATTTGTTGAGATAATAAAAACTAACAGCTTGTAGTTTTATTTTTTAACAAAGCAACGGCAGCAGGTTCGTTGACCAGCTGGAGAGACATGCAGTGTCACGAACCGTTACAAGCACATATGAAAAAGGCATGAAAAACTAAAAATTTTTGTTTAAAAAATTTAATACCTTTTTTTTGTGTTTAGCCAAAATAGGAATTTCGTAGATTTATCAGTATGTGCCCAATTTAAACATGTTTGTGTATGTGTGTGCAACTATTTATTGCAGTTGCTGTTGTCGCGTCAAGGTCATCATCCATCTGTCTCTTTTGGCGTATCTGCGAGCAAATTGAAAACAAAACGCAGAGCAAAAGCTCTTCACTAATGGGGCGCTGCGACGCCGGCAGCGACTGTGACAGATGCACTAACGTGGATTAAAAATGTTCAAAAGACACGACAAAAGACAAACGGCACAAACAAAAGCAGACGCGCAAACCAACCCAGACAGCATCAGCATCAGCGGCAGCAAAAACAATGCCAGGAGCAGTAAGCTGCTGCTGCCGCTCCCCTCTACACACCCGCTCTCTTGCAGTCTAGCTCTCTTTCATTCGAGCCGTCTATGGCACACACAATGAAATTGAAATGGAACAGCGGTAAATAACGTTTGGTAAGCAAAAAGTTTTAAGTGAAATTATGTGCATAGATTGAATACTGACAGAGGTGAATATGGCAAAGCCAGTGCACATGTGTGCGTGTGTATGCATGTACACTGTGTGTGTGTGTGTGTGTCTTTATGCAAGTATTGATTGTCAGCCAGTTTGCATTATAATAAATTGGCCCTTGAGCATGCAATACCTGGTGTACAGTAATTAAATCAGCTGCTAGGTAAATACAGTGAGTCACCGCTTTAATGAACCAACGTGGAAATTGTTGATGATACAAATTGAGTGGTCCTCTATTTATTAATAGAAGTACGTGCACCATTTTAAACATTTATAAAACAGATTTGCAGTCAGTCAGCAGCTATTTTGTATCGCATTTATTACCAGTAAAAAAATCGTTTATAGCGAGCTTGAACAGTAGTTGATGTTCTCTTATTAACAATTCAACCGTTGCATTTTTTTTAAGGGCGCACACTAATGTCCCTTTCGGGCGTCAAAGAATGTCAGTGTGTCCATGATTCCATGATACTTCAGCAATTTTTTGTTTGCCGTCGAGTGGAAACAGAATAAAGAGTCTGTTAATCTATTCTTCAAGTTATTTGAAATTAATTAAAAACGCGCATACACCAATTAAAATAATATGCCATGCTAAAATAAATACATCACAGTTTCTGACGCAGCATTAAAACTGTATTTGTTTCAACAAATGATAGCATAAAAGATAACAAAAAACAAGGCACGAAAAATATGTAAAGTAAATAAAATTCCAAAACAACGACGTCGACGTCGACGCATAAAAATGCAAATGAATATGAGAGTACACAAGCAAAATAAAAAAAAAAAAATAAGAGCGGCTGTGTGGGAGAGCGCTAAGTGGGGCGACAACTGCGGTCTGAATGGGACAAACGGGAGATGGGAGGCACTGAGCATTGAGCGCGTACACACACACACATACACCACGACGACTGCTGCCGACGCAGTCAAATGTCATTTGTCGTTGCAGGCGCGCTCAGTTGGAGCTTTGAGCTAAAAACACACAAGCACGCACACATACGTATGTATGTTGTGACACACACACAGGCACACATTAATAGGCATGACACAGGAGTGAAGCTGGCGAAAAATGTTTGAAATTCAAGCAAGTTGAAATGTTTTGCATATAAATTCGTATTTTTAGTTTTGCGCTTCGCCCCGCACAAAAGCTACGGCAGCTGCGCTGCTTTTCATTCATGTTTCTTGTTGTTGTTGTTGTTGTTGCTGCTGCTCTGCTTTTGTTTTCTTTTAGCGCTATGGCCATTTGACTCAGGCGCTGCCGCTGCTGCCACTTTCGTTGTTGTTGCTGTTCTTATAAATTATGTACAAAATGTTGTTGATGTCATTTTGAAATGAAATGGAAAACTTTTGTCGAGGAGTAACTGAAAAACAAAACACTCATTTTATTTTTAAAATATATGTTGAATATATGACACACAAGGAATATAAACAACCAAAATTGCTCATACAATTTTAAAGCATTGCAAAAAGCTTTAATTTGCAACCGAAACTTAAAGCTTTAAACTTTTATGCAAGTTCAGTTACATGCCTACCTCTCCCCCTTTCACTCAACGAAGATGCCAACTTTAACTCAACAGCAAAAATGAACTTGTGCAAAAGAATTGCAAGCGAAATTGAATGTGAAAGGGCGAGAATGCGAATGAGTGGAAAAAGCGGAGGGGGTGTCATAACTTTTTTTTATTGGCAACAGCAAGCGTCGAGGCGCTGTGAAATATTAAGCAATAAAGCACAACAAAAAGTTTTCAACTTCAAAATGTAATGCATACACACACGCACACGTACATGTGTGAGTGTGTGTGTGTGTGTGTAGTGCTGCTGCAAATGTTAAAAATAGCAGTAGAAAAGGTAGCAGCAGCAGCGACGTCGACGCCGACGTCAACGTCAAGCGCCGTCATCGTTTCTTGTTATTGTGTGTGCTGTGCCAGCGCTTTTTCGCTGCTGTAATCAAGGCAGTGATGAGCGGAAGAGATAGCGAGGGGCGTGTGGGTGCTGATCATAGAGAAGAGAAATGTGAAGAGCTAGAGAGAAGAAGATGTAGGTGGTGCTGGCAGAAATATTGGCATAAAGCGTAGTAAGAAGCGTGGCCAAACATAAATTTATTTGTTTGCTTTTGCTGCTGCTTTATATTATTCGTTCTCTTTATACACTTGCCGAAGGGCCTTACGACTTTGTAACGAAGAATGTAACACGATGAAGAGGCATATCCGCGGGCCATTAAAGTATATTCTGGAGTATAGCTGAGTGGATAAATTAAGTATATTATATACAATTAATTTGTTTTTAAAGATTATTTATTAAGAAATTCCCTTTTGTATGATGAACTATCTCATATAGCTCCGATAATTATGTACGACAAAATATTGAAATGCAATATAAAATAGAAATATTAAAATATCCTCCATTTATGTATGCACATAACTGCAAGAGTATTCAGTTGTCGGCACTTTGAGTATATCAATTCTTTTATTTCTTTTGTTTAGTTTAACTTGATTTATGAGCCATGCACATACACAGACACACACACACACACACACACTAGACACTTTTAGGTATATGCATGCACACACATATGCGCAGACACAGAGAAATCGAACTTTATTGATAGTCGCGCTGTAGCAATAAAAAGTGTGGTCGAAGGGTCGGCGTATGCTGCGGTGGGCGGGTGCGGTCGTTACAAGCTCAAGATGCCAACAGTTAAGTGTGTGCGTATGAGTGTGTGTGTGTGTATAGGCAAAATGTATGCCATGTTTATGTTTGGCACTTGTTTATGGCCAAGAAACTGGCAAAAGCAGACGACGAAACGAAACACATGACAAGAACAAAAACAAGAAAGAAGCAGAGCACAAAAGTCCTACGAAATTGAAGACAAAGTCAGCAATGCTTCGCTATAAGCCTTATCTCTTAACATCAAAGTTGCCGTAGAAAAAAGTCGTGGCAACTGGGGTAGGGTGTGGGGCATTCGTTAGATGTCCCAAAAAAGGAGGTCAGCAAAGTTTTAGCTTCAGCTTCTAAAGTCCATTAAAGTGCAAAAAGCAAAAAGCAAAGGCAGAAAAAAAGAAATAAACGCAACTAAAGCCTTTGACATCGTGTAATTTGCTAAGCGTCTAGAGCGAGAAGGAAAGAGAGCGAGCCAGCGAGAGCGGAAGGGCGGCTAGAGAGTGGCGGCAGATGCGTCCATCAAAATGCCCAAAGAACATGCGACGAAAGGGGTGCGAGCGGGAGCACATAAAAAGACGCTCAAAATATATGTAAAACAAAAAAAGAGTTACGTGCCCAAAGTTGGAGCAGAGAGCGCGTGACTGGCAGGCAAATACAGGTAAAGAAAAAACAAGAGTGCTCTAGTCGAGCGTGAACAACGAGGAGATACCGCGTAACCAGCTTCAAGTGGCCGTAATATAAAATTCTGCGTTAATTAATGCGTACACAACTCACACACACACACAAATACACTCACACGAAAGCTGTGCTTCCTCTTTCCATTTACTCCTCGTCGATATTTTCTTCTTGCTAAAAACTAGGTTTTTTCATTTCAGCAAGGCGGAAGGACGTATTACTGGAACTTTGTTAGCTATTTACAGGGTATTAGAAAAGCTATTCAAAGCATCAACAAAGCCAAAGAGCCACAGCCGCTCTTAAAAGATATAAACACGCGGCAACTTAATGAGTGGACTTCCAGGAGGGAGAGGGGGGGGAGGTAGGCCAGTGAGGCTGGCACCTGCCAAAAAAGCAACAAGCAAATAAACACAAGTGCGCAAAGCCAAAAGCGTCGCATGCAAATAAAATTCGCAACAACAACAACAACAAAACGTGACGCTATAACAACAAAAGTAAACAAAGGCCCACAAAAACGGGTGAACGCCAAAGTCAAAATGTGCGCGCAATAAAATACTCGCACAATTGACGAAAAATAAAAGAATAAAATAAAAAATAAAATGATAACAAGAAGAGCGAGGACAGCAATAGTAGCAGCCGCAGCAGCAGAAGTAACAATAACAAGCGAACAGCTTTAAAACGTAGCTGCGAATGTTCGTTTCGCATGCCAAAATGTTTCACATAGCCAGCGTAAGAGAGAGAGAGAGAAAGAGATAGTGGGCGGGCAGACATGTTTCAATTCGCAAACGTTTTAACGCACGGTCTGCCTGCCCCACATCAGTTCTTGCACTTTGTCTGTGTCCCACATCTTCGACTGCGCTTGAAGGCAGCGACGACGTCGACGTACATATACCGTTAAGCGCAGCATGCATGTTTTTCTCTGTAATGGCAACGACTTTGGCGCCCCTCTAAGCACAAAACAATTGTACGCCCCACAATCCCCCCATACCCCACTCGCACACACACACCGCAGCCACCTGCTGGCAAAGCAAAAAGCAAACAGAGCAGCAAAGGAAGCGAACTGCTTGTTGCACAGTGCAACAGCATTTAGGATTTTTTAATTACGCGGTTTCATGCAAATTAGAGATAGGCGCAAGTTTAGGTTTTTTCGACAAGACAAAAGCACGAGACATATGTAGATTTGGTTTTCATTAGTAAATTATAGTTTTAGCTATATAAGGAGAGAAAATTGAAAACAATAAATGAGTTTACATAGCAATAGTAGTTTAATGGGAATTAAACACCTTTAGACTTCTAATGCATTGAAAATTTAATTTCTAATGTTTAACTAGATTTTATTTCTTGAATTTTTAATTTTCGAGCGAGCACTGTATTTGTTAATTTCCCATTTTAGCAACTTTATGCTCATTCACACTTCACAATGGTTTATGGCAAGTTTTTTAACAGCTGCATACCACTGTGCGCGGTTTCATTTCGCATAATGATACCTCCACTCATCCTCCCACTCTCTGTCTCATTCACACTCTAATGCTCAGACTACTCAACGCTTGCCTTATAATTATTGTCATTACGTCATAAGCATGCAAAACCGACGTCGCGACGTTGCCGAAAGCTGTGCACTGCAAGAAGCGCTCTCTCTCACACACACGCACATATAATTCAAAAGGGCAGCGTTGCCGTCCTTTTTGATTTTGTTTTGATTTGCTTGGGATATTAATTTGGCGCTTTTTGCGTTCATTTTCTTCGTGGCCATTGCTGACTTTTTTCTTGTGCGCTTATTTTTAATGTGCATTTAAATGTTTGTTTTACGTAATAATTTGTTATTTTTATTGTTAGAACATGCAATGAATCGCTAATAGGGCAAAGGCGCCCAAGCGGCCGCAGTTGACATGCAAAAAGCTCAGGCAATTAACTTAACGTTCGAGAAGGCACGCGATAAAAGCAGAGTGCTTTTTTTTTTACCGCTCAAATGGAGCGTAAAATTGACAGAAAATAAAAATTACGAATTGTTGCAATTGAACTTGAATAAGATATCAGTGAGCGGTAAATGCAAATCAAAAGCTCAAGTGGTGTGTGTGAGTGAATGTGTGTGACAGTTTTCCAATTAGAATTTGACTGTGTGTGTGTGTGTACAAACACACATTTACACAGATATGTGTGAGTGGGAGCACTGATGCATTAAATAAAATTGATAAACTGCAATAAATACACGCAATTGATTGCATGTCACAAATACTCTCACTTTCTCACGAGTGGGGTGTATACACACGCACACATGTACAATGCAAATGCATGCATGTGTGTGCGCCTCGGTAGCGGCGTCTGCAGCAACAACAACAACGCGGCCAACTAAACAGCTGAGCGTTAGCCAAAACGGCGGCACACGAACACACACAAACGCACAATAAAGGCACCGACAGCAGAGATTACATACGCACGGTCACACCGCGCTATTGGGCGTGTGCGCATGTATTTGTGCTTTTAGCTAAATTACAAAATATAAACAGACAAAACAGCTTACCGTTAGTTTTATGAGTGCAGCCAAGCTATATACAGTTATTCGCTTAATTTAGCGCAATTCAATTTCCAAGCGCAGCTCTAAAAAATCGCCACACCAATATTCATAACACATTTTGCCTGCTTTATGTTCATTTAAACTTTGTTAATTTACAAACTGCATGTTTAAAACGTTTTTTTTTTGTCACTAAAATGCCGCATTTACATATCTCTTTTATTTTGCTGAAAATTCAAGCAGAACGCGTGCGTATCACACAACAACAAAAAGAGCACTGCGTTGAGTGTGACTGCACTGCACAAACAAAAAAAATACTGAAGTATTCAGAAGAAAATACTGATTTTATGTAGAAAATGGCTTAAATTTGGTGGCGTTTGACAATCAGCTGTTTGTGCAGCGGCAGCCCTTGCCATGTTAATTACTAGAAGGTAAGGCTTCGCATCTCAAAGAAAAGAAATGTAAGGTTTATAGGTTCACTGTGTCAGCATTGTATGTTTTAAAATGAGAGCAATATTATTTATAATTAGATACATATAATAATGAAAAATAATGCAAATCATGAATTTTATTACCTTATGATACACGAACTGAGGAATTCTAATCTAGTTAAGCTCCACAGAAAATATACTAAAGCTAGTGTGCTTTGCTTGCCGATCGTAAGAATTCATTTAATTACATATACAACATATCCCTTGATATTTGCCTACTGGTTGAGCGTGTGACGTAATGTGCGGAAGGGAATGTCACACGTAACCTTGAAATCTTAACAGGTGGCAACGCTGTAGTTGTCACAAGTGATGTGTGTGTGTGTGTTTATGCGCGTATGTTGCAAAAAAATTTTTAATCAAATTAAAATTAGGAATATAAACCCAATTGGAACGCAACAAACGTGCTGGCCGCGTGCAGCTGCAACTAGTTAACCGTTATGGCCAATCGCACGCGCAACAACACGACCAAGGTCGAGGCGCTAATCGAGAGCTGCCGCAGCGAAGGCAAATGGCAGCGCGTCATCGAGCTGACGGACGAGCTGAAATCGGGATCACCGCATAACGGTAAAGCGTGGCCTTATATCTAAAATAAAGCAGAATATTTACCGCAATTTCCCCCTTCGACTGCTTTACAGAATGCCTGGCCAACTTTCTGATGGGCGAGGCGCGCCTCGAAAGCTATCTGGAGGAGCATGCGGTGGCACCCGAAACGAACTTTGGCCGCGCCAAAAGCGGCCTCGCCGACGGCAGACGCTATCTAAATCTCGCTCTCGGCGAGAGCGGCCAAAAGGCGGGCATCGCCCTCGACGCGTACCTGCTGCTGGCCAAGCTGTGCTACGCCTGCGGCGAGTACGAGCAGAGTCTGGAGAACTTTGTCAGGGCGGAGCTCAATACGCTCGCTGAGAAGGAGCTGACGCTGTAAGTGATGTTAAGCGGCTTTGCCCGGCAATACTTGCATGCTTAATATTGTATATTTGAAAACAGACGCAGCCTCAAGATTCTGGCCGAGTCGTATGCCATTAAGGGCCTGTGCCTGGAGCAGCAGGCTTCCAAGCCGACATCCAAATTCAAGAAGGCCGAAAAGGACACGGAAATGGTGCGTGTTGCTGCTAACTCAATTTATTAACTTATTGTTAACAAATAGCACGTCAAATTTCTTGCAGATCTGTTGCTTTGAGCGCGCCTCGGATCTGGGTCTGCTCTATCTGCAGGAACACGATATTGGTTGCGGCGGCAATAGCTCCTCGAACAATTCGACAGCCGGCTCCACGCTGAATGTGAACGCGGGCGTGCAGCAGTCGTCGAGCAGCTTTGCCATTAGCAGCAGCCTGCAGAGCAGCAGTGCGACGCTGGAGGTGAGTCGCCGCATGGGCGCCATACTGGAGACGGCGCTGCAGCGTGCGCCCATTGTGCTGATCAAGGCGGGCAAGCTGCAGGCGGCCGTGGAACGATATCGCATCATGTTGAATGCCATCGAGACGCGTGCAACGCAATCGTTGCGCTTAACCCTCGCCCGCCAGCTGGCCGAGGTGCTGTTGCGCGGCGTTTCGGGCACAATATATGCGCCGCCCTTTACCACCAAATCGGGCGGCAGTACTTTACGTGGCGGCGGCGCAGCCAAGCGCCTGTGGAAGCCGCGCAAATATGCGGCACGTCAGCAATTCACGCCGCGCAATCAACAGGAGGAGATCATTCTCTTGCTGCTCATCGCTGAGGCTTTGGCCGTCCGGGACACTGTGCTCTCGCAGAGTCCGGAATTTCGGCTGGCGCGTCAGCATGCCATGGGCAATGTGACGGCTGTTTATGATCTGCTCACGCTGGCCACCATACGCTGGGGCCTGGTGCAGCTGCTCAACGAATCGTTCGAGAAGGCGCTCAAGTTTAGCTTCGGGGAGCAGCATGTCTGGCGACAGTACGGCCTCAGCTTGATGGCCGCAGAGAAGCATGCGCATGCACTGCGCGTAATGCAGGAGTCGATGAAGCTAACGCCAGGCGATCCGCTGCCCTGTTTGCATGCCTCACGCTTGTGCTACGAGAGCCTGGAGACCGTCAAGCAGGGCCTGGACTATGCGCAGCAGGCGCTCAAGCGCGAGGTGAAGGGTGAGTGGAGCTCATCTCAATGGAGCCATATAATCTAGCTCTCTTTTGTTTCTTTTGTTCTGTCTGTCAGGTCTGCGTCCCTCGCGCAGTCAGCTCTTTGTGGGCATTGGCTATCAGCAGCTGGCCATACAGTCAACTCTTAAGAGCGAACGCGATGCGTACAACAAACTGGCGCTGGAGTCTCTGGAGCGTGCCGTGCAGCATGATGGCAACGATCACCTGGCCGAATACTACTTGTCCCTGCAATATGCCCTGCTCAATCAGCTGGGCGATGCACTGAGCCACATTCGATTCGCACTGGCGCTGCGCATGGAGCATGCACCGTGTCTGCATCTGTTTGCCCTGCTGCTGACCGCATCGCGTCGTCCGCGTGAGGCGCTGGGCGTGGTTGAGGATGCGCTGCACGAGTTTCCCGATAATCTGCAGTTGTTGCACGTTAAAGCACATCTGCAGCTGCATCTGGAGGATGCGGAGACGGCGCTGGCCACGGTACAGCATATGCTCGCCGTTTGGCGGGAAGTGTACGAGGCGCAGCTGGCCGCCGACGAGGAGAAGCATTCGGATACCAAGAGCGGCATCCATTTGGTGCATTCATCGCAAATGTCTGACAAGGACTCAAGTAAGTTTGCTGTCGTGCGTTTGAGCCGCTTGCAGCTAGTTTAAAATCAACAGCAGCAACAACAACACTTGACACTAATAATAACAATAAATATTCTGTACAAAAACACACACACACACAAACACACACACACATGCATACACATATATATATACATATATAAACATCTATTACATCTATGTAACTACCCAACTTCTGCGGAATGTGTCTGTCTAAAAAACCAATTCATAAAACCATACAAAATACTTGTAAGTCTCAATTGCAAATTTAACTCAAAGTTAACACAAACCTCGGCATGCACCGAAGTTTTTTATACTCTTGCAAACGTTATAGATTTATAATTTCTAAGTGTGTAGGGCAAGCCGGAGTTTTTCTTAAAGGAAAATTGATTTACTTAAGTAAAAGTTTTCATATATATTTTTATTTATCAAGAGTTGATATCAAATGCAAAAAATCGTATTTTAGTAGAGATCTATTTTACCATATTGATTTTATAGAAATTGATATTCTATATATTAAATCGTGGGGTATAAAAAATGTAAGAAAAAGTGTGCTCAATTATATGAAAATGTATGGAAGACATAAACAGATTAAATTTGGTTGAACATTTCTGATTAGTTCTGGAATATACAAATTTTTATAAAGCTCATTAAACAATTGGAAATTTGATTCTTTATTAGAAAAGAAACCAATTTAATTAATAGAGCATCTGTTTGCAAGTGTGTAAAATGCTTTCTTTAATTTAAACTTATGCCTTGCGCTGCTTTCAAAACTTTTTTCTCTATTTCCCCCCGCTTCTCTTGTGGCTCTTCTACTTTATTTTCTATGCGTGCTTTTAACTGTTGCATCTTGTTGCATGAATCGCCTAAACTAATGCACTTTTATTTTTTTGTATATTACAAACATTTTCTCTTCTTGATTTTATACTCTTCAACTCTAACCATCGTTCCCTAGTTTTCGTAGTTTCGTTTTCATTTCGCATTTATAATTCTCAACTTGTTATTGCCACTTAAAGATTCCGTCTATGCTGCGTCGTTGGCCGCAGTGTCGCGCGTGGAACAGGCTCTGAGCGAGGCCGCCAGCTCGTTGAGCTCCTTTACGCAACGGCCGGGACCCCGGAGACCTTGGATGTTGCAAATTGAGGTTAGTTTTTGGATAATCTGATAATGATAATTTTAACTGACTCAAAATTCGCTTATATAGATTTGGCTGCTGCTCGCAGATGTCTATATGCGCATCGATCAGCCCAATGAGGCGCTCAACTGCATACACGAAGCCACGCAAATTTATCCGCTCTCGCATCAGATAATGTTTATGGTGAGCTAAGTCTGTGCGTTTTATGAGAATTCAATGCTTAACATGCAGTTTATAGCGCGGTCAGGTGCATGTTTATTTGGAGCAGTGGCGGGAAGCCAAACAATGTTTTTTGAATGCAGTTGCCGCCAATCCGAATCATACGGAAGCTCTACGTGCTCTGGGCGAAACGCATTTAATACTGGGCGAACCGCGGCTGGCCGAAAAGATGCTCAAGGATGCTGCCAAATTGGATCCAAATTGCCCAAAGATATGGCAAGTGTTGGGCTTTAAAATGTTGATGCATATCTCATTTATAAATCCATTTGCAGGTTTGCGCTGGGTCAGGTTATGGAAACATTGGGGGATTTCAATGCATCCGCCGATTGTTTTGCCACCTCGCTGCAATTGGAGCCGTCGTGTCCGGTGCTTCCGTTTACCTCGATACCTTTAGTTTTCGACTAGGCATTTTCTTGTAAACGTGCATTTGTTTTTTGTTTATCGTTCATTTAGTATACCTCAACTAACCTCAAAAAGAAAAGAAGAAATAAGAAGAAAACGAACAGAGCAATATTACTTACTAGACAATTTAACGATATGTATTTTATTTATATAATTTTTGTTTTTATGATTTCCAATTGTTATTGTCAGTATTAAGACAAACGTTGAAGGTGTATATTGTGCGTGTGCGTGTATAAATTATTAGCTAGCCCTATTCAAAATGTTTAATGCATAACCACTAAACTAAGCCAACTTTATATATTAACAACAATATAACTGTCTGTAACAGCCCAAGTTCATTCCAATTACTTTGAAAGATGATATCCAATGCGATGAAAAACTTGGGAGAAATGGAATTTAATTGTTTTCATATTATATTTATTGCATATTGTTATATACATATACGTAAACCTATACAACCGTATACCAAATGAATTATTTAATTTAAAATTATATATATATACATTAACTGGATATTTGGAATGGAAATTTCATGACTTCTAATTTATTGCACCTCGATTTCTTATATATAATGATACAGCTGTCAGCTTGTGTACTGAAATTAACAAAATTAAGTGTTATCTTTAAAGTTTAAAGATAGTACATATATAAAAGAAAGAACTTAATAGAAATTACCCGGTAATCGCAGAATTTGAATTAGCGACTGTTCGCTTATAAAGTAACTTGGCTCACTTTTGATCCAAAAGGAAAGATTCAGTAATTATTTAAGCTTCCTAAATAAGTTGTCAGATCAAAATCATTTTTATATTTATAGATGTGTGTGTAAATATTAAGAAATGATGTCAAATTTTTTAGACACATTCCAGTAGAATTATTTTTTAATTGTAAATTGTAAGTTATTTTAATTTCATATTTTAAATATTTTTAATTAAGATTTGTTATCTTTAAAGTGTGGGAAAACTGCTTTAATTTCTGCAATATTTGTATAAATTGCGTGTGTGAAAGTTTTGGCAGTTTTCTAAATGCCAGATAAAAGTTACGGTTTTCCTTGCAGCTGTCCCTCATATCATTTCCTTTCACTTTTCACATTCTAATTGGAGCAGCTAATTTCCGGCATTAATGGCGGAAAACCTCGGAATAGTTGCCAAAAAAAAAAAAAAAAGAAACAACAAGCCAAAGTCAAAACAAAAATAACTCAACAACTCGTTAGGCCTGACCGTTGCCCGGGACAACGTTCGAGCGGGCAATCAATAAAAAAGTAAACAAAAGTAAAAAATGTGGAAAAACGAGGAAAATGCTATTGCAGGTGCGCAGGAATTTGGGTTTACGAGCAGCGCATTGACGTATGGCAGCCGCCAAAATAAATAATACCCGCGTATTCGATTTGGAATGCAAATATAGAGAGTTTGTGCCAGTTTAGAGTTTGAACCAAATCCCTGCCAATGGGCCAGGCGGCAGGATGACGCCCAAGAAAAAGCGACAGCGCGGCAAGAGTCGCGCCCAGGCGACATCGAAACAACAACAACAACATCAACAGCTGCTGGCTGCACTGGAGCTGACGGATAGCTGCTGCGATATTTGCCACTGCGACTGCTACAGTTCGCACAGCAGCAGCAATGTGAGCGGAGGCGCACGGAGTTCGGCAACGGAACTGCAGCAGCTGGAGCACGAGATACACGCCTTGGAGCAGCTGCAGCGCAGCGAGAGCGGCCAGCGGCGCGGGCAACGCAGCGCTTCCAAATCCCCAACCCAGGCAAAAGCCACGCACAATCGACGCGGCTCCGCCGAGTGCCAGACGCGCGTCGCCACAGCCTCCGCCAGAGGCAGGCGCTCCAAGAGCGCGGGCAGTCAACGCAGTCAGTCCAGACAGGAAACGCCGGAGAAGCCGCACAAACAGCGAACGGGACGTGCGGGCGGGGTGCGTGATTGCCAGATGCTGCAGGTGAGTGTGGCACAATGTGATCCATTTTATACCCTTACAGACAGGTCCGTAATGTTTGTCATGTAATGTGTAACCACTTGAAGATTGCCAAGTGCTGTTAAATTATATAATTAACCATGAAAATGAATCCTCTTTTTAGAATGTTTATAAAGAGGGTATATGCCGCTTAGGGTATATAAAAGATAATACTATTTAATTTTAAAACTATTGAAAAAGGGTATATTCCGATTGCGCATACACTATATATTCCTCTACACCTTCGTATGCCTCCTACAGCATTACCTTAATATATCAATATATCTATATATAATATATCAATATATCAATGTATCAATATATCAATATCTCAATATATCAATATCTCAATATATCAATATATCAATATATCAATATATTAAAATATATCAATATATCAATATATCAATATATCAATATATCAATATATCAATATATCAATATATCAATATATCAATATAGCATATAGCATAGGAGGAATCGTTCGAAAAATAGTTTTTTATATGGAAAAAATGTTCTTCAAGTTTCTTTTCAATAATCTAAAAAACGCTAAGCCATAAATCGACTAGGGTATTTAGTCTTCGGTGTGCCGAAGTGTGACCCGCAAAACTCTTCATATCTGTATATTATTCCTACACTGCAGACTGTGTTTGGTTCACTCAACGCTGTCGATGCCACGACGCTGGCCATCAGCGGCAGCAGCAGATCCAAGTCGAAGTCGCAGGAGAACATGGCGCTGGTGCCGCTGGCCAAGAACTTGGCACGCGGCAACTCCTTGTGCGCCTCCATGGCCAATTTGTGCCTGGCGCCAACGGTGCGCGCCGCCTACGCGCAGGTGCCCAGCCACGATCAGAGGATACTCAATCGGATGGCCGTGAAGCGCAGCGAACGGGCGGCGGACAAGGAGCACGCTTGGCTGGCGCGCAAATACTGGGAGAACGAGCGGCTGGAGCGTCAGCTGCTCAAGTGCGAGCAGCTGGAGGAGTACAAGCGTGCCGTGCACGACAAACAGTTTCAGGATTACCTGATGACCAAGGCGCGCCTCCAGGCGCTGGCCGAGCGGGATCTGGCCGAGCTGCGACGCCTGCGCGGCGCCCTGGACGCCAAAGATGCGGCGGCCAAGCAGCGCTTGGATGCGATGCGGCTGGAGCGTGACCTGACGCTTTGCCAGCGCCGCTATGAGGAATCGCGACGCAACGAGGCCGTCAATCTGCAGCAGGAGGAGCAACAGCTGGATGCGACGCTGCGAAAGCGTGACACTTGCATGCGGCTCACACAACGGCTGCGCCGGGCGGATGAGCTGCGCGCCCAGCTGCTGGAGGGCTATCTGAAGCGGCTGCAGCACGACAATCAAGTGGAGCAGCTGCATCATGAGGAGCACTGGCGCGAGCGCCAGCAATTGGAGCGTCTGAAGCGTGAGCAGCTGCAGCATGACATCCAAAGGAAACGCCAGCAATCGCAGCGCTTTGTGGACACTCGACAGCGGCGACACGAGGCACGCTTCCGCACGGCCAAGATCTCGGCCAGCCTCAGGGAGCTCGTCCGGCAGTCCGTCACACCCGAATCGGCTCTGGACCAGCATTCGAACAGCTTCTATGCCCAGCAGCAGTCACAGCTGGGTCGCCTGCTCTTCCAGAAGGATTTTGCTAAATAGTTCCCCAAGGCGCTTTCAAATATGCAATTGTTGTTATTATGTAAATAAAATAAGAGTGTAATATTTAAAAATTGCGTTGAATCCGGGGGGAGGGGAGGCAAACTAATGAAACATTTAACTTTTATCAATATCCATGAATATCTAATCATACATATGTATGTACATGACAATTGCTCCAATGGGGGACCTATCATTAGGTCCCCCTGCAGTTAGTTGCAGGACGTTGACTTAAGTGCAATGCGTCATTGTAAGTGTGCAACTAGCCCGGGTTCGAACCCAGCTGCTGGAAAGTAAAGAAAATCTGTCAAAGTGGAATATTGATTAGGGGAACATCCTTTTTTTTATTTTTTAAAAACAAGATACAAATAAAATATTGCTAAATGGGAAAATAAGACACTACAATTTGTTTGTAGCTATAAAAAAAATGGTTGTCAACCGATGCCAACAACACGCGGTGTTCCCAAGCGATTTAATTTTAAAATCAAGAAAGTGCATTTTGATTGAAATATGCGACAAGTGTGGCTTTAGAGCCAGTAATATATTTAGTCGGAAGTTATTAATTTAGTAAATAAAATTTTAAGATAAACTAAAAGAAAAAATTACAATAGTTATAAAAATGACTAATTTTTTATCTGTTAGCAAACCAACTATTTTGGTTAAGTATGGAGCTCAAGATTAGCAAAAAAAATCTTATAAATTTGATATTATAATAATTTTTGATTGGAAAAAACTGAAAATTGAAGTAGAAACTTGGAAATGTCTGGAAAAGAAAAGAAAACTTAAGAGTATAAGCAAGATAAATGTAATATGTGTCAGAATTAGTTAGATCCCTTACAGGGAGCACATTTAAAGAATTATTATATTTATTTATGACTTGTGCCAAGTGCTTAGTTAACTTGGACACCAATTTAATTTTAGTAGATTTCAAGTATTTGTTCTTATCTCATATTGTTGTAGGAACAATCAAGACAGACCAACTAGAACCCAGAGAGAGAGAGGTAGACAGATCACGTAGCCGGCGCAAAGGCAACTGCATGACGTGTTGGCCACGGACAAAGGCAAAGGCAACGGCTGGGCAACGGCTGGGATCTGGGCTGGGTTGGGTCAATGTCTGGGCACTTGATTCACCTCGCTGGGGGACACACGTCGCACTTTCCTGCTATGACTAATTGGCCAGGGCGCGGACACAATAAGCGAATTTATTATACATATATGTAAATAGTTACTTTAGAGAAATGCCCAACGAGTTGCATTATATTTGTCTCGGATCTCGAATCGGGTGAGATGAGGTTATCATTGGCGATTGTGACTCAGTTGGAGTGCTCTCTGGCACTAGCTGAACGCCTCCTGTCGCCATGTCGCCAGCCAAACGAGCCAAACGAGCCAAACGAATCGCTGACCTAGGCCAGGCGGCGGCGGTCACTTCCCGGTGTTAAATCAAAGTTAATTGGATTAACACTTTTTTTGTGGCTCAAGTCGGGTCCATAATTATGACATATCTCGTTAGTTTCATTTTTTTATTTTTTCTTTTTTTGTTCACATTATTGTTGTTGTGGTCATTTTGTAATTGAAGCAAATGCGGCCCACAATCAAAATTGTCTTTACTGGCTGTGGCTGTGGCTGTGAATGTGTCTGCTCTGGATGCCTGGCATTTGCTTGTTTACGATCAGACAGTCGGGCACTTGTTTTGATTGAAGGCGTTGATAGTGCTCCCGGTGCACATACATATATTTATATATATATACAGTACAACACTGAGAACTCAACGTTCAATGGACAGAGTCGTACTTAGTATGCTCTATAAATAAGTTGGAATTGTTATGGCTCGGGCATTTTCCATGCTGATAAGTTTTGACTATCAGCGGAAAATTATTAAATTTTATGGTATGGGAATATTAATATTTATTACGACGGTTAGTGTTAGAGGTCAACATTTCTTTTGTGGTTGCAGTTATCGAAAAGATATTTAACATAGCGCAAACATAGCCTAAGCTTAGATAACATAGCACAAACATAGCCTAAGCTTAGATAACATAGCACAAACATAGCCTAACATAACATGGCATATTTACCCTAGCTTAAAGATGTTATCCGAAACATGTTATGTTATGTTGAAAGCGTGCCACTGCCGTTAAAAATTGTGATTATATTTACAGAGGTTTGCCGAAAAAAAGTATTTGTTGAATGGAAACTGATTCAAAAGTTTAAAATATTAACTTTAAATTTTAATTGAAAACTTTAAAATTCTTTAATTAAATTCGTGACATTTCAAATAAAATATTTTTTATTGTTATTTATATGTTTAAATATTTAAAATAATATGTGGGAGCCTATTTAAAATTATAAAATCTAAATAGAAAATTTAACTAATAGCATTTAAATTTTTTTTTAACATCAAAATTTTTTCCAACTTTAAAATAACATTTATTTTCGGATTATATGTCTGGAATGTTAAACATAAAGACTACATTTATAGAGTATGCCTAGTTTAATTTAAAACTAAAAAAAAATGCGAAAGAAATTGCTGGAAAAATTACTTGCGCTTTTTCAACATTCTCTATCTTACATTTTATTGTAGTTGTATTATCTGTGGCAAATATATACTTTTAATTTTTATTTATAATTATTGTATACATTTAATTGTTGGACTTAATAGGTCCATATAGGGCATATATATTTATATAATATATATTTATATATAAATATACAAAGATGTTAAATTAAGCGATAAGCTTGGTTTCATAAGATTTTAAGCGTGTGCTTCTATCGAAAATAAAGTAATATATTTAGTATATTATATTATATAAATAATATATAATATATGGTCTCAAGGTCTTTTATATTGTCGCAAATTTAGAGGTTGTTATGAAATATTTAACAATATTAAAGTCATTCATAATTTTTAAATTGTACTTTTTTCATTTTGTGGAATGCAATTTAAATATGCCCTAAAATATTGTGGATAATAAAAATGATATGTTTATTAATATTTATATTGCTAATAAATAATTTTGTATATATGTATATAAAACTATAATATTAATATAATAATATAGATATAACTATAATAACAGTTTATTTGTAATGTTTAATGTATATAACTCAATTTAAAAATTAGTGGTTTTTTTTTAAATATTTACTTGAATTTAGTTTGGATTTTTGTTAGTTTTAGATTAGAAATATTTAGAAACATTTTATTTGGATGCGCCACAGAGCAAAAATAGCTCACAAATTGAATGCATATAAACATATATTCAAATTTCTATTCAGATTTGATCTGATGTCATAGCTAATACTTCCAGCTGGTCGACAGACACAGGGCGAATAATTGCGTAACTTTGAAATTTGCGAAAAAAGCTATTGATTTTTGATTTAAGCTAAGTTTTTAAGCATTTTAGAATTTTAATGCATTTTTCCGCTTATTTTCTGAACAATTGATTTAAATTAAGCTTATTTCTAAATGTAGATGCTAGTCATTGAATTAGCTAACTTTTTTAGGAAGGAATTTTGTTTATTTATATTTTCTTAGTTTCAAAAAAAAGCTAATTTATGGTGGTTGAATCGCACACTAGGTCTCAATCTCCATGGAGTCTGTGTATTTGAGATTCAGCCGCGCCTCAATAATATTCGAATGCTGTCGCAGAGTGTGATTGTTGAGATTGCCAACGCTCTGATAGGACTTGTCGCAGTAGGTGCAGGCATATGGCTTCTCGCCGGTGTGGACCAAATGGTGCGAGTTGAGGTGGCCCCGCGTGAAGAAGGCCTTGCTGCACTTATCACATTTATACGGTCGCTTGGACATATCGGGATCGTGGGAACGCATATGGGTGCGCAGATCCGATTTGGTTGGCCACGTTTTGCCGCAGACGCCGCAGTCAAAGATGCGCGGCTTCGTTTCGCCCGTATGCATGCGGGCGTGCGAGATCAGTTGGGTGCGCAGCACGAAACGCCGATCGCACAGCTCGCAGGCAAATGGTCGTTCCGTCGAGTGCAGCGACGTGAAATGATAGCGCAGGCTGTGACGCGACGCGAAACTCTTCGAGCACACCTCGCACTCATAGCGCAGCCCATCGCCCAGGCCGTGCACCGATATCATGTGCAACTTCAGCTGAAAGTTACGCGTAAATTTCTTCTCACACTCGCTGCACGGACGCAGCGATTTTGGTGTCCGGCTACGCGACGCGCCACCTGTTGTTGCCCCCGCCTTGTTGCGTGGCGCCCTCTTGCGCTTGGGCACATCAACTGGCGCTGGCATGCTGTCCGCTCTGCCGCCCTGCTGCTGCTCCGCGGGCGCATTGTTGGCCTCCAGTTGCTCCAGCGTGGCGGGCAAATGGATGGGCGTGTTCAGTGTCCCGGCATCCCAGCTGGCAAATGTCGTCTCTGGCTGCTCGTAAGTGGACCGAAACAAATCCGACAAATCCATGGTGCCTGTCGGGTAAGAGAAACACGTTCTTTACTTTGCATATGAATTGCATTGCTTGGAATTCAAATATCGTATAGTTATATCTGATAATCTCTTAGGATGTTCAAAATGTTGGCACTATTTATTGAGAGCGCGTGGCACAGACATATTTCAAGCCCTATGAAGCCCTTGTTCTGGACATAGCTTTACAGACAAGCTGCATATTCATTGGGAGGGCGTGTCACACACATATTTTGTAGCTTTATCAAAAGGGTTTTGGATATGTAAAATAGAACCAACTTTGATCTCCAGTCTGCCAGCTTATTATTAGTCACATTAACTATCTAATAAGGCCGTCTGGAGTAAATATATATAGTTTTAAGATTTGCAGACTTTTTTCTGATCAAATCGCCAAACTCAATTCCGTTGCTCGAATGGAATTCTTTTTTGGTTGGTTTTCAATCTATAGCCAAGAAGTTTTGCAAAAACAACTCTGAAGAATCTTTATTAAATGAACGAAAGGAAATTGGAAAAGTATATTGATTTTCTGGATATTCTGGAAACTCTGCTTAACGCTTTTCACATGTATTTGCCCTTCTCTATCGGCAATCAAAACCAACCGAAAATCAGCAAATTACAAAATTGCTAACTGGCTATAAATAGTATTTCAAATAGGACTTTGTAATCTTGAGATTTGTTTGTTTGCCTTCACTTATAGGCTATAAAAGCAATACTTATTCGTTTAAATATTGAACCGATTGCTAGCTATACGATATAGAAATTCGTTAAAGGCAGAATAGCTTTTTATAAAACATTCAAGCAATCAACTATAATATATAGGAGTCTATACCGAGGGATTTGGATATGCAAAGGTCATGTTTGTATTTTGCTAACAGTTCTTGAGCAATTGTTTCTATGACAGCTATATGATATAATGTATATGATATAACAGTTCATTGCGAATCTCGTAATAGCTAAGTTTTGTTGGAATATCTACAAAAATTTTAAAAACTCAAATTTCGAACGATAGTTCATATGACAGCTATAGAAAGCTTTCAATTCAATCGGAAGTGGGCCTGATAACAAATTCGCGCTCATGATAAGATTTATCAAAATATGTGCCATTATTTCCGAAACAATTATGTGACAAACTAATGTAGAGCGAATCTTAATGGTTAGGATAATGCTGAATCATGATGAATCGATGAATGGATGAAGCGGGAATATGCCAAACATTATTCAAATATTTGATACTCACCGAAGTCGACCGGCTCCAGCTGTGATGTGGAAATGGACGTTGATTTGGCCTGCTCCAGGCAGCCGACTTCGCGCTCGAGGCACTCGAGTGCATCGTCCAGTGCCTGTTCGTGCCGGGCACGTAAGATGCGTTCAGATGCCTCGCAGCGCTCCCGGAACTCGAGGGCGTCGTGCAGACGATGCAGGCACAGCTGACATATGACATCGCTGGGCACAATCTGTAGATTGGGCGCCAGGGCGAGCAGCTCGATGCTTAGCTGATTATTGTCACGAATGCTGTGGCACTGCGCCGGCTGCTCCACCAGGCAGCAGCGGCAGACCACGAAGACCGAGCGATTCAGCAGCGGGAACATTATAAATAATACTTGGGATCGTCCGTCCGCTCAGCTGGACCGTTGCTGGACGTCTGAGATGCGAGCGAATAATGACAACGGCCTCTATCAGAGACCCAAGTGCTGCAGTCGGTGTCTCTGCCTCTGCCGACGTCGATGCCTCTGCCTCTGCCTCGGCCTATGCCACTGCCACTGCCACTGCCACTGTCACTGCCGGCTCAGGGCGCACCGATAGCCCTTGACATGAGCCCTGGGCGATAAGCGGGCCGGGACTGTCTGTCAACGTTTGCTAATTTACAATCGCTGCTTACTAATTGATTACCATTGAGATCCGAATCGGGGATCGGCTATCTACGGTAACTGCAACAGCAGCTCCATTCGACCTGTTACCACAGGTCTTATCAGTACTTAGTACTTAGTATTTGGCACTCACTACGGTTGAACTGGTTATCTCATCGTTATAATTCGCTTTGGGTGGTCTTAGAGCTGTTTCTGATACCATCGGCCTCTGGATCTTCCAAAAATAGTCGGGCTGTTATCTCTCCTTATCGCTTGGTTGTGTCGAGCTTTGCACCGAGCGGGTTTCCCGCATTCTCTAAATGACACCTTTTATTTGTTGAATTCATGTTCGGCTTTGGTCATTCAAATTTTCTAAAAGGATATTTCAAATGGGTTTCCTTCATAGGATATGAAGTGTATATAAATTCCAAAAGCAGCTTAATGAATTTTTTCGGGCGAATTGGAAGGCTAATCAAAAATGCAAAGTTTGTGATAAAAAAATACGACTATAGGGTAAGTTTTCTTCTATATATCTTGAAAAACAAAAAGTTTTTCATACAACTTAATTTTAGACCGATCGTTCCTATGGAAGCTACATGATATAGTAGACCGATCCAGCCGGTCATACGGTCAGACGGACATGGCTATATTGACTCGGCTGTTGATACTGATCAAGAATAAATATACTTTATGGGATCGGAGGTGTTTAAGGTATGGTCACACCCATTTAGGGGCGGGAAAGTCGAGTAAATCAATATCTTCAACCACACTCAAAAAATAAGTTCGCTAAGTTTTACAAAATCGCATAAAATGAATACGTTTTTGAATTTCAAATTATATTTATTTATAATTATTACAGAGAAGACTACTTATGAAATAAAAGATGTCTAGTTCTATATGTTTTCACGAGAAAATAATATATGTACATATATGTATAACAAGGGTATACAAAAAGCTGATTGATTCAGCGGGATAATACCCTTAGCTGGATAGTTGCTGAACGTCTGAGATGCGAGCGAATAATGACAGCGGACTCTATCAGAGACCCAAGTACTGCAGCCAGTGCATCTGCCGACGTCGATGCCGCTGCCTCTGCCGACGTCGATGGCTCTGCCTCTGTCACTGCCACTGCCGGCGCAGGGCGCACCGATAGCCCTTGACATGGGCCCTGGGCGATAAGCGGGCCGGGACTGTCTGTCAACGTTTGCTAATTTACAATCGCTGCTTACTAATTGATTACCATTGAGATCTGAATTGGGGATCGGTTATCTACGATACCTGCAACAGCAGCTCCATTCGACCTGTTACCACAGGTCTTATCAGTACTTAGTACTTAGTATTTGGCACTCACTACGGATGAACTGGTTATCTCATCGTTTCGCTTTGGGCGATCCTAGAGCATCGCCCTCTGGATCTTCCATGTGAGACACGTCCCAAAAATAGTCGGGCTGTTATCTCTTGTTATCACTGTGTTGTGTTGGCTTTGTACCGAGCGGGTTTCCCGCATTCTCGAAATGACACCATTTATTTGTTGTATTCATGTTCGGCTTTTGTCATTTAAATCATCTAGAAGGATCTTTAAAATGGCTTATATACTGGGGGCCTAGAGTCGCATAAATAGTGTAAACTCCTTTTTGATATTTTCGAAATCACATTTAGCAGAATGTCTAAGACCCGGATTTTTAATAGGAAGCAACCGTATGGAGAGTTTTTTATTCATATTAAAGTCTCAGGTATAATTTAAGGATGTTGCATAAAAACTAAATTGTCGCCAAGGATTTAATTAATTTTATATCTAATCTACGAGATTGAAAATCTAGTCATACAGATTCTATTCCCTAGAATACGACAATATTTTAGTTCAATCTATCTCAATGTCTATATTCCGATATTAGATACAATCTTGAGTCTCGGAAATCAAAGCATACTATATTTCGTCTCGAATTGTCAAAACTTCTATAGATAATACACAAAAATATTTTAGAATTCAGTACACTTCTATAGTATAACTTTATTGAAAAAGATGAAAAATCTCATCACCTTTTCAATATTATTTTTTGGTTTTCTGCTGTGCATTTCAAACTGTGGTAAGTTGAAATTTTGATAAGATTAAGGTTTTAATAAGTAAATATATATATTATATAAATTTTAAATATAAGCTCATGTATAAAATATACAGATCAAGTTTATTTTCTTTTAGCGATAACTCGCTTCGTTTCTTCAACATCGATTAATATCGATAAGGTTAAATTATTTTTTGATATGAAATGTAAGAAAATCGATTGGAACAGTTCGAATATTATGGAAAGTTTTAATAGGAAATCGTAAAGGTCATTTGGTGTTGCCCCTTGAAAAAATATTTTGTACTAAATGTGTTAAAATAACCATTTTTTTAAGTAAAGAAATATTTAAAGACAGTTTTGTATATTCTTATGAATACAACTGTAATCTGATATAACCATTAGCAGGGGCAAAAAATACAACAAATAATGAATGCGTCAACTGCACCCAATATAGTGGCGATTGTAAAATGAACAGTACGGGATGGGCTCCGTTTTGGATGTCCCACGTGGACCATCGCATAGTTAGGAAACTACGCACCTATACGGACGGGGATCCACATCTAGCTCGATGCGTTATTGATGGTTATGAGATAACAGGTAAATCAAAATATATTCGCTGACAATTGCATCTATTAAACTTACAGAATACTGCAGATGAAATAGAAACATTTATATGCTTTTGGGCGCCATATATGGGCTGTCAGGCTGCTGCCAGTAAGGCTTACGTCAACATACATCATATGCATCATATAGTCTGTCAAGTATGTGCCAGATATTGCAAATGCAAGAAGCTAAAAGTTACTGCGAAAGCTAGTCCATCTTCCAGATACTTTGGTATGCCTGGCAAATGCTTTATGTTTTGGCCTGTAATATACGCATTCGCTTAACTTGAGCAATTATTCTCGATGTTGGAAAACTCTCTACGGAAATATATATAAAAATATTTATATAGATGAACATTTTAAAAATGATGTATTTAACTATGTCTTCTTAACCTAAAGAAAGTCAGTTAAATAATAAAAATAATGCGCAGAGGTGAACATAAAGTGGGATATGGCGATTCCGTTGTGAATGAAAGCATATACAGATGCATGAATCATGGTTATCATCATGGTCGAGCCATACAAATTGTCGTCTTATCAAATGTTGTACTTTATGTGAGGTGGTGAACCATATTTGTTTTTGGTCGGTGCCCATCAAATGCGAGGGAGTTGTACCTTCCGTCATACTACGCCATGCAGATAGCCTAAGGAAAATTTGACTGGGTTGTGCCAAGCATTGCGGCAATTGTTCGCTGAGAGTGCGAACTGGATCCTTGCCATACATAACTGACGAAAAGCTAATGATATGCACAAAACTAATAATATCCATCGCATTTTATCACTATTTCAACCAATTTGATTAGCAAGGCTTTTTTTTAAATTTGATAACGTATTTTATCTCGCTTTATTTATGTTCTGCAATTCGTACTTATCTGTATAAATTTTAAAGTAATAAAGTAAATAAAATCTGATGTCTCTTTGTTCTTATGCATATACATAAAAGTATCTACACGACTATTGGTACTTTTCCGAAATATTCAAAAATCTATTTGAGCCCGAAACCTTTACAATACTCAGCATGCTGGTATTCAAAGATCAGATTTATTTAGGTTTCTGTTTAGGATTATGAAAAATTCGTTGCTTTTTAAATGGATTTTATGGCCTTTATGTTATTATACGGGCAGTGAGTATATGGATAATACATACACATTATGTTTATAATACATGACTCAGTGTCATGCCACATCGAACAGTTGCAAATGGTCAGTTAAATAATGAGTGCGTCTTATGCGATGAATATGTTCATAAAGAGTGTAAAGTGGCCAGGATATAATTAAGGTTGAAAGACTCAGAGTTGACGAACAGTATGATAGTCAGTTTGAAAAATGAGTTAATAAGAGCTACAAAATAACCTGTAAATATTGGATATAATATAGGAAATTTTCACATCCCAGTTTGGTATTTCAGGTGATTTAAATAAAATTGTTTGCTTCTGGTCTGCGGACCTGAGCTGTCAAGCATCGCAAATAGCACACAATCAATTTGCAAGACGTGTGTCAAGTTTGTACAGGCAGAAGAAAGCATTCGGAAGAGGCAGATGAGTTGAGTCCATGTAGACTGGCCCTGCCTGTACTTCACTGAGTGTGGGGTTTAATGGACAGATGTAGAAGGCTAAGCGTAACTTGCGTAATTCGCCTCAGCAGCAGTATGTGGCCTCTTCGTGGTAACCCTTAGTGATTGTCCAAGAATTGGCTTATTCGATCTGCGAAAGGCTCAATCAGGCGTTAATGTGATAGTGGTAAGATACTTGTACCAAGCCATGAGCTAAACCAGAAGCAGCTTATTCTTGTAAGACGAGCCTCAATTGGGATAACAGATGACCCATTCCTTGTTGGCGTGGTACAAAGATGGGTAGCTGATCGGCCAAGAGTCCGCGAAACTTTGTTTATTCCTGGTGTTATTGGCTGCGGTCCCACAGGGAGTTACATGGTGGTTGTGGCTTATACCCAAGTACGCGGCTAGAGCTCGGCGTGGAGTTGCGTAACAACTGGGTGATGTATCCACAGCCCAGCTAAGGTTTTAGGTCGTAGTAGTTATACCAAAATTATTTGGTATAAACAGATCCACATCATTTCGCATTCTCCCCCCAAAATTGTATGTATGTCTACATATAAAGCATATTAACATGAGGAAAAGTGAAAATTCCGTTTTACCAATTATACTTATTGCTATTGTGGTTTGGAAATCGGGTAAGTTATCTACTGCGCGTTGTACAATAATAATGGAAAAATTTAACAATTTTCAGAGGCATATGAAAAGGACAACTTGAATAATGAATGTGTCGAATGTGATAATGGAGATTGTAAAATATTCTTTAATAATTGGATGTACTTAAGAGATTATCCAAAAGATAAGACATTAGTTGAACGAGTTCCCAAAAACGCAGACATTTATGATCCATTGGCTGCATGCATATTGCCTGGTTTTCGAATAACGGGTAATTTTATAATTTGCAGAATAGTATTAACAACTAATAAATTATACACCGTATATGCAGGTAATTTGGAACAATTTCTGTGTTTTTCGTCGCCAAAAATGGGATGCCAGCCAATCGCAAATAAAACATTTATTATGCAAAACAATTCTCAAAAGATATGTTCGATGTGTCTTGAGTTCTGCGGTTGTAACTATCCTAGTCGATCCTTATCCATCGTATTCAGCCATGTTGCACTATTGTCTACGTGCTTTATTTTGATTTTGTTAGGTATGTAACAAGGAGAATGTTTCAATAGATATGTAATTCAAAATGAATAAAAACATTTAAAAGTAGTTGAATCAAATAAATTTAAATATCGCTTAAAAGAAGTCACTTGGCCTACTAAATAAAAATCTACTAAGAAGCAATTTTTTAAAATATATAAGTTTCAAGGCTGTGAGAAAAACTAAAATATAACTAGATATATAAATACAGATGTATATATTAAGTTTGGTTCTCATAATGGACAGAAATTATATACATATGCCCGAATTTTAAATGTACTGCATTATGGAAATATTTTAAATTATAAATCGGCTAGTTTTGATAAGAATCATTTTTGCAAGCTAGGAGAACGTGACGCGGTGTTTTCAGTGATAATGTGTACCCACATATGTATATAGTTTGTATGCACATAGTGTATAAAGTTCATAGAGCTTAATTAGCTTAATTTATAAACAGGGAAAGTCCCTCAATAACATATATGTTTAGCTAACAAATACCTATTATCTATAACAGATCTATTTGCTTGCACTCAAAAGTTTCTCAATTTACATAAAGGTATACTATATATAAGGGTTTATTTATGCACAGTTACATTGTTTCATGCCACGTGGTTTATGATCTTGATCTACCATTTGTCATCTATAAAGAATTTTCGCGACATTCTTGTGGTTTATGATCCCAACGCAAATGCAATGAACATGTCCACAATTTCTAAGACCTTAAATGAACATTTATTTAATCAAGTTTTCGCAACACACTGAGAAAATTTTTTTCTGGAATAACAGAGTAGCATTCATTTCATTTTAAAATTAGATGATTTTCAAACAGACATGTTAAATTGTTGCCATATGAATAAGAAGCACAGAGTAGGACCAAAAATACGTCGTCAACATCTTCATATCAAAGTTTTTGGCTCAGTGTACGCTGCGGCTTTTATGCTGCTGATGTGTAAGAATCGCAGCCTCATTCAAAATCCAATCAGCGCCTCCTTAATGCTGCGATATTTACCCATGCTCAAACATATATGTATTTATATATATATGTATATATATAGAATGCCGCTGAACACTGATTGCACAGAATTAAATTCAACTATACAACTCGCAGTCGCACACAGTACGTAGTACTCGTAGTACAGATACATATACAGATACAGATACAGATACAGATACAGATACAGATACAGATACAGATACAGATACAGATACAGATACAGATACAGATACAGATACAGATACAGATACAGATACAGATACAGATACAGATACAGATACAGATACAGATACAGATACAGATACAGATACAGATACAGATACAGATACAGATACAGATACAGATACAGATACAGATACAGATACAGATACAGATACAGATACAGATACAGATACAGATACAGATACAGATACAGATACAGATACAGATACAGATACAGATACAGATACAGATACAGATACAGATACAGATACAGATACAGATACAGATACAGATACAGATACAGATACAGATACAGATACAGATACAGATACAGATACAGATACAGATACAGATACAGATACAGATACAGATACAGATACAGATACAGATACAGATACAGATACAGATACAGATACAGATACAGATACAGATACAGATACAGATACAGATACAGATACAGATACAGATACAGATACAGATACAGATACAGATACAGATACAGATACAGATACAGATACAGATACAGATACAGATACAGATACAGATACAGATACAGATACAGATACAGATACAGATACAGATACAGATACAGATACAGATACAGATACAGATACAGATACAGATACAGATACAGATACAGATACAGATACAGATACAGATACAGATACAGATACAGATACAGATACAGATACAGATACAGATACAGATACAGATACAGATACAGATACAGATACAGATACAGATACAGATACAGATACAGATACAGATACAGATACAGATACAGATACAGATACAGATACAGATACAGATACAGATACAGATACAGATACAGATACAGATACAGATACAGATACAGATACAGATACAGATACAGATACAGATACAGATACAGATACAGATACAGATACAGATACAGATACAGATACAGATACAGATACAGATACAGATACAGATACAGATACAGATACAGATACAGATACAGATACAGATACAGATACAGATACAGATACAGATACAGATACAGATACAGATACAGATACAGATACAGATACAGATACAGATACAGATACAGATACAGATACAGATACAGATACAGATACAGATACAGATACAGATACAGATACAGATACAGATACAGATACAGATACAGATACAGATACAGATACAGATACAGATACAGATACAGATACAGATACAGATACAGATACAGATACAGATACAGATACAGATACAGATACAGATACACATTCAGATACAGATACAGATACAGATACAGATACAGATACAGATACAGATACAGATACAGATACAGATACACATACACATACACATACAGATACAGATACAGATACAGATACAGATACAGATACAGATACAGATACAGATACAGATACAGATACAGATACAGATACAGATACAGATACAGATACAGATACAGATACAGATACAGATACAGATACAGATACAGATACAGATACAGATACAGATACAGATACAGATACAGATACAGATACAGATACAGATACAGATACAGATACAGATACAGATACAGATACAGATACAGATACAGATACAGATACAGATACAGATACAGATACAGATACAGATACAGATACAGATACAGATACAGATACAGATACAGATACAGATACAGATACAGATACAGATACAGATACAGATACAGATACAGATACAGATACAGATACAGATACAGATACAGATACAGATACAGATACAGATACAGATACAGATACAGATACAGATACAGATACAGATACAGATACAGATACAGATACAGATACAGATACAGATACAGCTATAGATACAGCTATAGATACAGATACACCGACACTAACTCAATTGAATGGGCCGTCAATCCTCGGGCGAGTTGAACGTGCTTATCTGACATTCTGTGAACGCTATCAACAGCTCTTTCAGCGGATCTGCGTCCACATAGTCCACATACGCGTCTATATAATTCTTTCAATATATATGGCACATTGCTTTTGCATAGTTTTTTTTATTATTTTATCACACGACAGCCCACAAAACGGCTCCGTGTGTGTGCGTGCGTGTGTATTTTCACTGTTTGAATTAAATTGTATATAATTTTTATTAAAATTTCCGCTTAAACATTTCCCAGTGGTTGTGTGTGTGCCTGTGTGTGCATCTTCTGTCCGCCAGCTCTTTCTCTATGCTGCTCAATTTTATAAATTCTTAAGCACATTTTTCACACCGATCTGTTCAATTTTTTATTTCTAGAACATGTTTAGTTCCCGACATTTAAAAAATTCAATTATATTCGTACTATGCGCTATTTTTGGATGTGAGCTTTCAGAAATTATTGCGAATGTTCCATAGTATTTCCTCTAATGTTGGCTTTCATGATGAACGAAGGTCTTCGGATTAGTTTTATTAGTCTCTTCAGGGGTTTTAATTATTTGCGGACTTCATTATTTTAGTTAGAACGTGCCACTATTTCCTTACTGGTTAATAAAAAGATAAAAATTGTGAAGTATCATATTCATAATTTAAACATGCGACCTGATAAAGAGCGTGCTCATATGATGTATCCCGAAGAAAATAGATATATTCTGCCCTTTTAAAATGTTTATTGTTATCACCTTATCTTATATTATTATTATTATTATTATTATTATTATTATTATTATTATTATTATTATTATTATTATTATTATTATTATTATTATTATTATTATTATTATTCTAATTATTATTATTATAATTATTATTCTTATTATTATTATTATTATTATTACTATTATTATTATTATTATTATTATTATTACTATTATTATTATTATTATTATTATTATTATTATTATTATTATTATTATTATTATTATTATTATTATTATTATTATTATTATTCTAATTATTATTATTATTATTATTACTATTATTATTATTATTATTATTATTATTATTATTATTATTATTATTATTATTATTATTATTATTCTAATTATTATTATTATAATTATTATTCTTATTAATAGTTCTATAATTATTATTCCATAATTTATAATTTATAAATAAAATATGATATGTTCAATGCACAAATCCTAACTACTTACACCGTCTTCGTCTTTGGCGGCCCAAACCTTCGCGTAAGTTGAACCGCTCCTGTTTGTGATGCTGCACGCGAAGGTGCAGTGCTCTAGATTCCCAAAGTTCGCCTCGAAAAATCTTTTCAGTTTCAAAGGGTAAAGATGAATATGTATTTCAATTACATGGTATATATTGTATATTCTCATACATCACTATATGCTATATGGTTCTAGAGAATCTATAAACATTTATGGTTGCTGCTAAGTCTAACAGTTCACTTGAAACGCCTAAAAAGGTACGCACACACACACGCATGCACACACACACGCATGCACACACACATACACACACTCGCACACATGACACCGTTAATCGGTGTGAGAGCAAATAAAATCTGTGCGCAGGCGCTGAAGAAAGTGGCGAGCTGGCGATTAATGAGCGAAAATGCGACCTTCAGACTTGAGAGTAAGGCACAACAACAACAACACAACAAAAACAACAAGAGCAGCAGCAGCGAGCACCTGTGTATGAAAAAACAGGTATAAGAAAATGAGTTTTCCCAAAAAATCATAAACCGGCGCAAACCGGTGCGCAACTGCAACAGCCGAGCACGAAGAGAGCCAAGGAGCAAGAGCGTGATCTAGAGAGAGGGAGAGAGGAGAGAGAGAGAAAGCAGTTATTAAATGTGCAACAGGTGAGCAGCAGCAAAGCTGAGCGCGAGAGAGCGTCAACAGCTGCGACTGCTAGAGTGCTCGCTCTCTCTCTGTCTCTCTCTCGCTTTTGCTGCCTGACTGTCCCTCGCCCGCCTGGCCCAAAAAAGATGAAGCTGAGGCTTAGTCCGAGTCAGCGACACGAGACAACGGTTCAGTTTCGGTTTTCAGTCCGCGAGACGGTCTCAAAGCCAACGGTCGCCCCAGTCGTTCCGTCGCATCGTCGCAGTTCGAAACGTCACAAGTTCGAATTACTATAACGGTCAACCAAGTGCGAATGAAAATATATTTTCTTTAAAAATGACGGACCAGCTAGCGCGTGTGCTTGGTGCTCAATAAAAAATAAAATAATATTTAAATCGATAGTAAATATGGTTGCATAGATTATTATTATCATATGCGTAACACGACAGGAGTGCAATTGAATTTTTTTCCACAGAGAGAATCAAAGGCTTACGGCAATTCGCAATCGAATAACTTTTAGTATATCTACAAAACATTTTTGGAAAAACCATCTTTTGGATACGATACGAACGAATATTACAACAACGACAAGGTAAGCTTCAAAGTCGAATTCATGAATTTTTATTTTTCTATCAAGTTGCGGAAAATGCGTTAGTGCATTTTCTTGAGGGTTGTTTTTTTTTATTTTTTTCCTCTTTGTTTATTGCGCATCGGAATTTATTGGTCCAGTCAATTTGTGCGTAGTATCTGAATTTCAACATCCCAAAAAAAAAAACAAAATGGTCTTAATGAGAGGGATACACCAAGGAAATTTAGTTTGGATTTTTTCTTAACATAAAATATGTGTTAATAAAAAGTTGTGTACATCAACAAAACACCTGAAGAGTTTATATAAAATGTTGAATATTCCCTTTTGTTTATTGAAATTTCTAAATTTTCTTATATTTCTTATCCCACTTTAAAGATACGTATATATATATATACTCAAATTGTTTTTGAAAGCTAAAATAATGCAGCGATCTGTAAAAATTTCGATATACTATATAAGTTTTTAGATGAAGAATTTGCTTGCTTTTAATGTTCTAAATTATAGCGGTTTTTTTTAGCGCTTTTTTTCCAGATTATTTTTTTTTATAAACATCAGCGTAATATTTTGTATATAATATAACCACAAGTTATGCCCGAATCTTAAGTAATTTACAAAGCGTATTTCGCAATTTTATGGCCAATTTAAGCGGCAATTTTTTTCAATTATTTCTAATTTGTGGATTGCGTTTTTCGACAATCCACAGTTTAAGTCAAGTGGCTGCAAAGATTTCAACTGATTGTGGTTTTTATCAAGCTTTAATTAAATCAGACAATATAAAAATTGTCGAAAATAAAGCTGAGCTGCGGCGATCTTAAATGCATTTGTGGCACCTTAGCGAATTATTAATAACGAATGAATGACAGCCTAGACGAGTAAATACAAAATGTAATTAAACTCCATGCAAGCGGCTGAGCTGGAGTCGAAGTGGAGCAAGAGCAGCTCTTACAAGCGTTTCTCTTGATACTCAAAACTTTGACAGTTAAATGAATGGCAATTAAATTGGAGCACAGCTACAATTACCAGAGCTGGGGCCATTTGAGCATTGCCAGAGCACAACACCTGAGACCGAGACTCAAAGCCAAACAAATTGGCAATCAAAAAAATGAAGCGGAAAGAGTCAAGAGAGCAACAGTCCAAACATCAATAGCAAACATTGGCCAATAGTCCAAAATCACACACAACAACAATTTTCATAAGTTTGCATTTTGAGCATACGACCCAAAATTATTACATAAAGTTGGAACTGCCATCCATCCCTCACCCCGCCCCGCACCGCCCCGCACCGCACCTCACGCAAATCCGTTATCGGGGTCCACCAGTGGACGTCATTAACTGCACACACATACGCGAAACGTGTCTACATTCGTTATGATCCGGTTTGTCTCTTTTCTTGTGGACTATGTAATGTGAAAATATTTGTAACTCCCCCCCGACCTGGTACACACAATGCGCCGACATAACCCACAAGGAGTTGGCGGTCGCAGTCAAAGTTAATGAAAGTTCAAGTGAAATTGCCGAAAGAAAAACCGGTTCGTTTAGGTCAAGTTGTAATCAATTTCAATATATATGAGCAAATCCAATTATGTTCAAGGCCGACTTCGATGTGGAAATCGAAATGGAAAGGCTAAATGTACGTTAAGATAGCGGTAAATGCAATTCATTAAGTACAGCTGTGCGCGTGTCAAGTTAGTCAAGCTTAATATTATTTGCTAATTTTTAAAAATTAGCTTTGGTATATTTAAATCTTTTCTGAAATACGCTTCTTTTGGTTAGGTTAGGATTAGGCTAAGGTTTGCTTAGGTATGGTTAGGTTAGGAAAAAAGACAAAAAAATTGGTCAGGTTAAGTCAGGTCAGGTCAGGTAGGATATGGTCCCTGTACAAAGTTAGGCTAGGATAGTTTGGTATAGCTCAGATCAGATATCTTTATTTTCGGTTAGCAAAGCTTGGTTATGTTTCTAATACAAGAATATCCTGTCATTCTAGCTTTGGTCAGCCGCAGCAACATCTCTTTTTTATGATTTATAGTATTCTTCATTTTTATCCAACAAATTTTTATCAGGGCAATAAATCACGCTGTACTGGATTGAAACTAGTTCCTAATGCACCTGTTGAACCAAAACACTATTTAAGAGATAGTTACAGCAACTTGCCTGGTGTTCAGGAATAAAATAAATATTTTTGGAACTTGAAGAGTATTGACAAATAGTTTTGTGTAGAAGTTAAGACAATATAGAAGTTAAGCTTTTGAAAAAGGGCTTTGTGAAATAAATCAAATTTAATATTAAATAAATGATGAGTAGAAATCGTTCATTATTTGTATTTAATAATATATATATATACATTTACTTTAGGTAGGGAGATCTTATATATATCACTAGAATATGCTAAAAAAAACATTATGCCCTCTTTACTCTTTTTTAATGGGTTCAGGGTATAAAAAGGAAATCAAAAGATAATTTTTTATATAATGTTTTGAAGAAACAAAAATTATAGAAGCTAAAATTTAAGGAAAGGCTTACATAATCTTAAGTATGTGAAGACATTAAACATAGGTAATTAATTATTTGGATTCCAAAAAATATGTATGTATATATATATATATATGTATATATAGATAAAGTCTCTCTACCATATATCATATCATATATCACAAGAATATGCTTTAAAAAAGATAACTTTTTAAAAGTCTCCTACATAGTTAAAGATTTCTCTACCCACAATTAACTATTTAAGTGCCCGCAGCGATATGTGAGGCATATCAATTCATATCTGGCTAGCTTTTCGCCCAACTAACATTATCGTAAGCACAAACAACTTGCACTTTCTTTAGTCTCTCAAGCTAATTAGGCTTATCACATGACTTTTACTCTTAAGTTCACTTTCCGTTGAAAATGAGCAATTATGACAGCGTTTTCCAGCCAGCATCGACTTAATATATCATCAAATTGACAGACCAATAATAATAATAAAAAAAAGAAGTAGAAAAAAATCACATGTACAAATGCTAAAAAAAAAAACTAAAGAAAAAAAGAAAGAAAGAAAGAAAACAAACCGAAACCAAAGCCGCAGCCAAAGCAGAAACCGTCGAGAAATGTGGTAGAAAAAAAAAAGAAAGTGCAATGCTGATCGTCTACTACATGCATGCTTCCCGACAACATATATGTATGTATAATATGTAGTATACATATAATAGCTGGAGAGTTAACGGCACTTTAGAGCACTCTACAATGAAAGATTTTCTGGTACAGCGCGGAGGGCAGCCCCACAACATTCGAGCCGTCTCGCTGGCCACTTTTCCTTTCAAGAGATTGCACATGAGATGCCCCATCGATTGCCTTTGGAACCACTTGAGGCGCACTTGGAACCACTTGGTCGCCTAGAGGTGTTTTGCTATATTTAACACCCTGATGGGCTTGTCAGTGTGCTGAGTGTCATTAGCTTTGGGTCACTTGGCAGTGGAACTGGAACTACGCTCGGACTCTACGCTAATTTGTGGCGTCCGCTTTATGTTAAACGTTTAGGCAAACATTTCAGCTAGCTATTTGCTTAGCAGTTTCTGTTAATTTCTATGTTAATGCCTATGTTAATGTTAATGTTTCAATGGCAATTTGTTAAATTTCGCAAATTATTAAACACTCAAGTCGCGTGCCGAAAGTTGTTAATTGCCAGCTGTGAATGGAATTCATTCTCTTTCAGTGACGTCTTCAGCCAAAGTTTTTTCCATTTAACTGAAACCAGTTTTTATAATTTTTCAAATGCTACCTGGAGAGTGCTGTGAAAAATGCCGAGAACTCGTCTCTAGGGTGGAAATCATAAGAGGATCGGTCAGGAATCGAAATCAATTAAATAGCTACACGAACTACCTGCTGTGCACCGTGGCCCGTGATTGATGTGAACTACTGAACGCAACTGTACTAATTTTTAAGAATCGTTGGGAATTGAGTGGGCAGGATGAAGATATTAGTAAACCTGAGCTCTTGAAATCAATTCGGGACAAGCGTAAAGCTATTAGAGAGACGATGCGTGTGAACCGGGGCTGGGAAAATAATTATATTTTGGTCTTGCCATAAAGACGATGAAAGGAACCAAGAGCCTAGATAGATAAACTGACCGTCCTAAAAAAATGACAAAGCAATAACAGCTTTTTATAAGAAATACATTTAATAGCAAAAGTTAGATTCGGGAAGGATAGGTTGAGGTTAGGTTGGAGTTGCCAGATTAAGATATGAATCAGAGTTGCCAGACTCAGATTCTAATCGCTTGCAAACCATAAGTATTCAGATTTTGCTCTGCATTGGGACAAATGATGCCAGCGGTTAGATGTGAGAATGAATTGGAGCCAAAAACTCTAGTAAAGTGGTATAGCTACTTTGAGGCAAAGTCAAACAAGAATGAAAGTAGTCTTTCTTAAGATCTTTCTTCTTATATCTACAGCGCAGCCTTAATCGGACTTTAGACTACAACTTATGTATATCCTATAGAGCAATATAGTTTCAATATCAATGCAAAAGATTATATTGGGGCAAGAATATATATGAAAGTATTTATATGAAGGAATATATATATATACATATATATATATATAGAACGTATATAGAAATGAAAGACAGCGCCAAAAGAAAAGTACCCGGATGATTTATACATATATATACTTATATATATACAGTACAAATGTCAAACATTCTTCAAAAAATACAAATAAAGTAGCTAAATCACGATTGGATTACTTTGATATCAACACGTTGCAATCAGCGGAAATGTTCGACTGTTGTTAAATTAATCGCTTAAGTTAGTTTTAAGCTGCATTTAACGATCCAATCAGTTCAGTTTAGGCTATTTAAGCATCTCGCGACTGCTCCACTGACCCAAAGACGTGAAATCAAATTCGAAAAAAAAGGAAAAAAATAATATAGGCGTCTTATAAAACCGTTTTAAAACCAGCCAACAAATTGTTAATTAATGCAAAGGTAAACAAATCAAAAATCGAGCATAAAAAGATGCCTTATTTAAATTGAAAGCAGTTGCAGAGAGGGAACTTAGCTAAGTGTGTGTGTGTGAGAGAGTGTGTGTGTGTGCGTGTGTGAGCTGGTGTGTGACCCAGTTCCAGGTTGTTGTGGCCGCGCATGCGTCAGCCAGCAATTCGGCTTTAAGGTTGAAGTCGCAGAAAAAGTAGAAAGTGAATTCGATTTTTTTTATTTTCTTAAATTTTTTGACTTTTGGCTGCGGCTGCGGTCAGTGACAGAACCTGGCCAGGTGCCGGGCAGGCCAATAACAGTTTTTGTCAAGTGTTTCGTAGGTGCTCGATGTTGATTTGTCAGCCTCGAAGCAAGACTAATTAAAATTCATTGCAAACATTTGTGTGGCAACAATTGTAAGAAATACGAAAAGGTTGTTTGCCCGTTGCCAAAAACAAAATATACATCTATATATATATATACACATATGCATATCTAGCAACTACATATAAATAAATCAGCTTTGGAGTTGACAATCACAATAAAACAAATTATAAAATAAAAATTGTGTGTGTTTGTCTTTTAGGCCGGGACACGCCCACGTGCTAAGGTCTTGTGTTCTACTTCAATGACTTGACCCAAATTCGTAGCCAGCCGCAAGGCAAAATATCAAATCCGTTTTTGATCATATACATATATATAAATTTTTATTTATTTTTTTTTTTGCTATTTCGCATTAGCAAAATATATTTTTAATTTGTATTAATTAATATGAATTTTGTAATTTGTTGCTATTTATACTTTGCGCGTCGTTTTATCAACAACTTTTTGTTAAAAAACAAAGTGAAAGTTGTTGATTTTATGATTTTGGCAAATGGAAAATATGTTGAATTAAGTATTTTTTGTTGTTGTGGTTTCAGCAATCGATTTGCTGCGCATAAATCAATTATATAAATTGTTTAAGAAGCAAGAAAATAAAAAGAAATGAGGCTGCGCATACAAAATAAAAAGGCGTGCAATTTGCGGTGGGTAAACCGGGCTTATGTAATCCATGTAATGCAACAATTTGATGATAAATTGCAGATAAACAACAACAACATAACCCAACAACAACCAGCTGACGGACACGCGTGTGCAGGTGCTGCTGGAAAAGTCCAGCTTTTACTGCATATTTTCGAAAAATTTACCAGCTCTTGTTCAAACAACATTTTATGCATGTTGTGCATGCAAGTATTTGTCAGGTTGCATTTTAATAACACACCAAATTAATTATCTCCAACATATTAGCTTTTGCGTCTTAATAAATAATTTTTAATTGTATTGGCTTACCTTTATAAGTAATAAGCTTCATAAGTATTTGGATAGCATGGCCCTTTTCCCATATATTTTCTAAAACTTAGTTTCTCTCAAATTTTTAATTTATTAAGTAAGATTTTGTTGGAATAATACTTGAGACATATACGTACATACATCAAGTTTCCGCCTACATAATCTGGCTATACACATAAATTTACATCAAACATTCATAAGTCCACGTTTAATTATATGCATACATGCATTCGTACGTACATTTACTCCATATGCACTTCTTCGGTTCTTCTTATGCTTCATTCTTAAAAGTTTGGACGCGAGACAAAAGAAAAATATTTGAACGCCTTTTTATTTAACAGTGTACATTCTCTTTGTGCTTCATTCTTAAACGCTTAAGCGCGAGACATAACCCAAATATATAAGCGTTCTTATATTTACAGTGCATAAGCACGCAATCTTTAGTTTGCTATTGAGAGAGAGAATGAGATTTTTGTAACATTCTTCTTATGGTTCATTCTTAAACGTTTGAATGTAAGAGATAAGACAAATATTTAAACGCTATTTTATTTAACAGTGTAATACGCATTCACTTTTTAGTTAACTCTCTTAAGAGTATTCGATATTTCTCATTTGATTCTTGTGCTTCATTCTTAAACGTTTGTACGCGAGATATTAAGCAAATACTTAAGCGAATACTTACTCTGTCTTTCATAAGACTTTCATATAGCTTAAGAATGTGAAGACTTAACTAAAAATTGATTTAAAATAGCTTGATTTAAAAGCATTATCTCGGATTCTGTTTTTTCATACTCATTGTTATATACCTGGCGAAGCACTTGTCATATCCCGAACACAAAACGAAATCGAAATATGTTGTACACCCGAGCACTTAACAAGAAAATTATATTAACAAATCATATTTCAATTTGAGCTGAAAGACCCGGAAAAAAAATAAAAGAAACGGCACAAAGTAAAAAGTTGACACATCAAAAATGCGAATATATGAAAACATTCTTTCAAAGAAATCAATATGCATAAAAGACAGCAGCAACAACAACAACAAAAGAGACGACAAAAAAACAACAATAAACACACACACTCACACACTTACACACACACCAGCAATACGCACAACCATAAACAATAAAACGTTAAATTGCTTTAGCGCTGCCCAAAATCGAAATCAAAATAAAAACAATAACAAAATACGCAAGCGCAAACAAAAGACTTAAGCGACAAACTCTTTTAGGGCAGACAACTTTCTCAGCGCTTGAAAGAATTTCGAATTGTGCCGCATAGAAAAATACGCGAGAAATGTGTAAATATTTGCATTCTGTTAAAGATACTTATAAAAAGTTGTTGAAGAATGGATTTTTTACTTTATTTTTTACAATAAATCAAAGTCGCGTCATCTGCTTTTTGACCCAGTTAACCAAATGTGAGAAGACCTGCAAATTATGCAGAAATCACATTTGACGGTCTATCTATTTAAATACGTCTTTATATAGATGTGTTTATACATATTTGCACAGTTTTATTTTTGGGTTTTTGGTTTTCTTGGCACGCATTTATGCTAGGGAGCGCGCGGGAAATTCTCAAGGTGTTGCTGGCCGAACGTGTCGAGTTGTTGTTGAGGCAGCGCTCTACAAATGGAAAAACTTAAATCAAATGGTGTGCGTGTGTGTGTGTTGTGGCGTCAATTTCATAAGTTTACAAATCGGTTTAGTCACAGCAACTATAACATTAACAGATGACATGATAACGCATTTATTTTGACATTTAATGTCAAGTGGCCAGCTGATTATGAAAACTCCAAACTAAAGTTGAAGCCAAAGCTGAAGTTGAAGCTTGCGCCATGCTCATTAATGAATTTTGAGCCCCTTGGGATGCTGTTGTTATGCGATTATGTTGTACAATATTTATTTATGTATCACTTTTTGCATAATGTTGGCTTTTGGGAAAAACTATTTTTGGAATTTGCAACTAATGACTGTGCAATAGCTTAAGCCACATATTTTGGGACTTACAGCAAAAAACTAGTTTGAACAATTTAATCACATTCTAAAAATAGCCAAGTCGGGGAAATCAGAATATTGCGCCGTAATGAAAGCGAAATTGTGGCCAGAGAAAGCAGGATTATCAAAATGCGAGTGCACTCAAACGATGAAATGATAAGCATAATTAAGATGGACAGAGAGAAACTCTCTGATAAATAGACACACGTTAAAATATTTGCTGCAAATCCAATGACAGCTAATAAGTTAAATGTGGCTGCGTATGAGATTTTAAATAGTAAACTTATCAAAATTATTCAAAGACAACGTTTTGAAAACATAGCCAAAGGCATCTATTTAAATAACTAAATGAATGCATATAAATATATCATTAGTCTTTTATTCCATATTTCATATGTAAGTGTAATTAAATATATCAGAAGTCTTCCATATACATAAATCATTCTAAGCACAGGCTTCAACCTAACAACTACATGAATTTCCATAGATAATGCAATTTCGATTATGCTGCATGCATTTCTTATAGTTAATTCATAAATTTGAATCAATACACTTTCTTAAATTTCGTTTGATGCGCCCCTCTGAATGCATATCAATGTATCTTCATCTGTATTAATGCTATTATATATGCTTACCGCTTGCCTTATTTAATTTATGGGCTTCAAATCGGAGCTTTATCAAGTATTAGAAATCTCCATAAATTAGATGCCGAGTGTGAGTGCCTGCCACATACAAACAAGAACAATTAATTCGCACTGGTAATCAAGTTTCTATATTGTTAAAAAACCCGGCGACTTGTTGTAACTAAAAACACACAAATGGCGCTTATGGCAACAGGGATTTTACGAACCGTTTGATAAAGAAAAAATTATAAAAGAGAAAACAAAGAAAATTGCATTTGTTGGCTCATATTAAAAATAGATGTGCTAAATTTAGCAAGGTCACATATTATTATTATTTTCATTATGTAATGTGTAACGCATACAAGGAGACATCTCCGACCCATAAAGTATATATATTCCAGATCAGCATCGACAGGCGAGTTCTTATAGAGTTGTTATCGGTCGAAATACAGCTTCCAGTATGGCAAAATATTCTGTTAAACGTGGAACTTCTTTAAGACCAGAACTATTTAACAGACAGCTTCTATATAACTATATAGTCAATATTCAAATGAAGCTGTCGAGTAGTACAAGCTGTTAAAAATCTGTCTCCTATTTGCATAACTTTTTAACTGTTATTCTGCGAATGCATGTATTATGCCAGCAGACAACTTGGACTTGAGGGGCTTTGGCCCTGCTATGAACTGTGCACACAAGAGCTGTGTGGGGACAGCTACAAAAAAATACTCATTTGTTGGCCTTTTAACACAAATATAAATATTGTAGAGCGCACTCAAGTCGTTGGCGACTGTTGCCACAATACTCCTTGGATGTTTGGCGCCCAACTTGTTTTATTAAATCACTTTGACATAATGAACCGTTATGCTAACAATGAAAAAACGCTACCAAAGTCTTCACAACAATAAACACAACAACGGCAGCGGTCCAGTCCAGAGAGCTGTAACCTTGACTGAAGCAAATCCAAAAAACCAAGACTCAAGTGCCTGGCTTTGGGCGTTCATGTTGTAATGTCTGTGTTGTTACAATTTTGGTAAAAGTGCAGCGTCAGTTGTCGTTGAACCCGTACAAAAATAGAAAGTTACTTAGTGTATATTGATACAGATACAGATGCAGCTGCAGATACAGATACTCGTGCTGCCATAGATATAGATACATTTGCCACCTTCCATGCTTAGCTGGCTGTAAACTCATTAGTTTGCTGTTTAGTTTGCGTTTAGCATGCAAATATCAAGCCGTAGAGGTATTTACAGCTTAATCAATTTTGACGGAGCATTACAACTAGCTGTTAACGCGCATTAACTGTTTAACAGTAGCTGACTTAACAGTCAGCTGATTATTCACATACACACTTTACAGAATCAGATACGCGTGCTGTTATAGTTACAGATACATATACACACCTCCATGAAATTCTTTTATGTAAACTCATTAAATTGTTGCTTATCTGGCGGTTATCAAGTTGGCTTCACAGCTGTATAATAATTGTACATTACAACTAGCCGTTAGCTGGCTTAACAGCAGCTGCCTAACAGTAGCTCACTTAACAGTCAACTGATTATTCACATACACACTTCACAGAATTAGATACTTGTGATGTTATAGTTTCATATACTTTAATGTTCAGTTTGCTGTAAACTCATTACATTTTTGCTTAGCTGGCGCTTAGCACCCAATATCAAGTCATCTTTGCAGCTATAGAATTCTTGTACGTTAAGCAGCTGCTTAACAGTCAGCTGTTGTTCACATACACATACACCCTCTACATTTTACAGCTGTAGCTTAAGAGTCTCTGCTGTCTCGTATTTGGCCTAATGTATTGTGGATGCTTGTGTCTTCCTTCTTATTGTTATTGTTTTTGTATTCTTCTTTTTTTTTGTCATTAGGCTCTGTCTTGGGCAATTATAATGCTAATGTTTCTATTCATGTGGAGTACATAAAAGCATTTTGTTTAACGAAATTCATTAAACGATGTGCCCATGCGACATTCTGTGTTTGGCATGAGTAATTGCTTAAACAAATTGCGCAGCAATGTCTTTTCAGTAAAGTTTTTAAATTATGTTTTGCGGTTGAATGAAAAGAATATTTAAAATTTTTAAGAATCACCTGTGTATGCCGAAGTATTGTGCACAACCACATATTAACAGAACGATAATTTATGCATTTTTAAATGCTTAAAACTATTCAAAAAGCTGTTTCTATTTTATTTGTGGTTAAAAAAAAAAATATGCAAAAGATTAAGTGCCGCCCCCGGGTGGACTCGAACCACCAACCTTTCGGTTAACAGCCGAACGCGCTAACCGATTGCGCCACGGAGGCTGCTGAACGCTCCCTGTCTAATCTCACTTTCATACTACGTGACAGAATTTCTTACTAGAATTTTGACATTAGCATTGTGTGTGTTTTTGTGCTAGGTTCAACTATGTTAAAATTCACCCCGCACACATGGCCTCCGTGGCGCAATCGGTTAGCGCGTTCGGCTGTTAACCGAAAGGTTGGTGGTTCGAGTCCACCCGGGGGCGGCTTATTATTTTGTCTTTTTTTTCGATTGTAAATGTTTTACACTTGAGGGCTTAAGTTAATTTTTTTTTGAACGCTTTTCGTATTTCATTTACTTTGTAAACAAAAACAAATTTTTGCTGCCGCAGCTAATGATAAATAAGCAAGTATATTTATGTTGTTTATTATAGCTCTGTACTTGACTTCTATAATCATGTTAATGTGCATTATTAGTTTATTTTTGTGTAGTAATTTATTTTATTGTTGTGTTTTGTTAGATGAACAAGGGCATTTATTTTTTTTCCTCTTAAATTCATTCAGACATCTAAAAACAATGCGTGTGTTAAGTTTAAGGTGAAGGTGTCGATGAACAAAGCCGAATAGACACGGCAGCATCAATACGCATGTGTCTACCAACCTATAAGCAAACAGCGACAAACCTCATATATATATATGTATATGCATTTATAGCCTATAATAACTACTCCAATCTACCTTTGCCTTATGTCTTTCACCTTCACTAGACAGCACACATTAGAGTACGACTTGCACGCAATTGAAGCTGAGCTTTTAATGCGTTCACCTCAAAATAGATCTTAAATTGTAGTTGTTCATTTGTTCGTAACTCAACAAAGGCTAAGCGAAGCTATATTTTCGAAGCAATTTCCTCAAGCTGAGGCTGGGGAATCACTTATTAAGATAGCCTGGTGATGTCTAATATAATTTTCTTTTCATCTTGCAGATGACTTGCGGCATATCGTGTGTCGACAAGACACTAAACAAATCGTTTTATCATCTGGGCATTTGCATAGCCAAACATCCGGGCTATTTTGTGATCATACCCGTGATGATAACGCTGCTCTGCATGACGGGGTGAGTTTTAAATAAAAACAAAAGGAAACGTAAAAACCTATTTGATTATAGTTTTTATTATATTTGAATTTCCATTGTGTCTCCTTGTTATTTTATTATGCAGCTATCAGCAATTAAAGTACCAAATCGATCCCGAATATCTGTTTTCACCCATTAACGGCGAGGGTAAGGCCGAGCGTGCGCTTGTTGAGCAATATTTTAAAGTGAATTATACGCACCGCTTCAATGTGGGACGCATTACGAGGCCTGGTAAGTTGGAACAACAATAACAACAACAACTAGTTTGTCTATATGCATGGGAGGGGCAACAGAAATTGTTGGCCATAATGGCAAACATTGGGCAAGTGAAATGGCTCGACGACACCCATTTAGTCATCCAATTAAAAATTGCAACACTTTTTGCACCACACGACGACGACACGTTGTCTCAGTTTCGGTTCCCCGAAATACACACGTTTCGCAAATATTACCCAGAAAGCAGTTTGCTTCTAACATTTGTTTCGCGCGCGCTGACTTTTTGAGTTCAAGACTTACCCTTTAAGAAAATCAGCGGTTAGAGATGAAATGTGTGGGCACCGTTTTATTAGGGTCTTGAACCGCAGCAGCGTTTCTACACGCTATTAACTACGCTAAATGGTTTATTAGCCTAGCCAGAGCCAACAACAATGGCCAACAAATGATGCAAAATTTGCCAAATGACATTGTGCCAGATAAGAAAACAAAAACAAAACACTTGAGACAGTTGCAGTTAAATGTAAACACAATAAACTTGAAGATGTTTCCAAATCAAGACAATTTATTATTCATGGCAATTGAAAAATTAACTACATTTATTTCATTGTCTAGACTGCGATCATTGTCTCCAACAAACACATCTAAATACATATGAATCGCATAAACTAAAACAAAAACATTTGTTCAGTCGAACATTTAGAAATTATATTCTATTATAAAATTACTCAATAATAAATAAATAAAACTACAAAAATAATTGTTGGTACTTTTTAGGATTTTAATACGCAAAGCGCTAATCTCAATTGTATGCATTAGGCAAAAAAAAAAAAAATTGAATAGGTGGTTAGTTAGAAAAAAGTACTTCCCATACCGGGAATCGAACCCGGGCCTTCTGGGTGAAAGCCAGATATCCTAGCCACTAGACCATATGGGAGGCCTGGGAAAACTGAACAAAATGATCAAATTTTAGGCGTTGTTCAAATACGATAGAGCAATCCATTTTAAAGAGCTATGAATCTATAAACTAAAAATAGACTTGGAATTCTAATTATACTTAGTGCACTCGAACCAATTTAGACAAGGGTAATCTGCCTTAGTTAATCAAAATTAGGTTTTGCAAGTATTCATGTGATTATTGTGATTCATTAATTCATAAGTATTCGCTGTAAAAAACATTTTTAAAAAACTCATTAGTGGTTTATACAAAAGCCCAGCGCCCACACAAAAGCTGTTGGCGCACAATGCGGGTCAACAATAAACTTGTAGTAAGTGTTCAGTTTGGTAAAAGTTATTTTGCAAAATATTAATGCGAAAAAAATAGTTGCACAAATTGAAAAACGTGTGCACTATGCGAAATCGAAACATTAAAGGCAAGCACAAACGCCGTAAAAGTAAACAAACAAAAAAAATCATCAAAAATAATGAGGACACAGCCAAGATTGGCGCTAATATTATAGCGCTGGACTATAAAATTAAAATTAAAGTGAGAAAGAGAGAGAAAAGATACGTAAACATTAAAAGCTATGCGAAGATTAGCAAATGATTCTTGCGAAATCTGCTGGCCGCATTCTGTGTAGAGCTGCACTCGATGTGCAACGAGGTCTTAAGTATTGAGCGCTCATATGAGTGGTTGATTTTGTTGCCAGAGTTCGACTTAACCACTTAATCACGCATTCATTCAACAGTTGGGAGTGTGCGTGTGTGTGTGCTTGTGTGCGTGTGCGTAGCATCATTGAACTTTGGTTTTGACAATCACAAATGCTGAAGAAGATGCACACAACAAGTCGAGCGAGTTGCGGCCAGCCACAAGAGCTGCAGCAATAGCCCCAGTAACAGCAGCAGCAGCAGCAACAGCAGCAGTAAGCTGTTGCATTTGAAACTAACTGTTTATGGGCATTATCTAGACCGCATTTAGACGGTTACGACCAGTTAGCTGCGCTTCGCTTGACTTGCACTTTTGGCCGTAGCAAATGTGTGTATTCCCAGACACGGAGGCGATTTCAAATGCTTAAAACCCAAACTGAGACCAATGCACGCTTGCCATGTTGCATGTGCCATGTGGCAAATAAATTGTGTAGCAGCACTAGTGCAACCAACTTTCGCCCGTCTCGTGAAATTAAGTATATTATTTTTATGTAGCGCAACTAAAAGTTGCTTCCATTTTTCTTCAATTTTTTATCTTTTCTTTTCGTTTTTTTGCATTTTGGTTAAATGTTATATAAATTGATTGGCGCTATAAACATTTCCAAGGCGAATGCATAAAATCATAAATAACACAGCTGAACTGCTTGCTCTGCTTTGTGGCCGCTCAAGTGTCGCTCGGTCGTCGCTTGCAAGCATCTCCCATATTGTCTAGTGGTTAGGATATCCGGCTCTCACCCGGAAGGCCCGGGTTCAATTCCCGGTATGGGAAAACAATTAAATTGTGTCATACTTCTTTTTTGAGTTTTTATTTGCATTTTGTTTGAAGACTGTCATGGATATTTTACAATGAATTGCTAGGAAACATAAGATGTGTAATTAATGAATTGAAACTGAGATAGTGTGATTCATAGGCTGGGACAAATTAATATTAGACTTTCAGATTTTTTAAAGTTTGCTGTTATTATAGTAAATTAGGTCAATCGAACTGAGATTGTTTCGTTTTACGATCTGTTTCCTGTATAGAATTTTATATATATCATTTTTTTAAACTGATTATCTTATATCTAGTATCTTTGGTATTTTTATTGATCTTCTTTTTGTTCTTTTTGTTAAATATTTATGAACGTTAGAACTTGTATTTCATAAAATTCATTTAAATTCAGATCATATTTCGCAATTTTGATAGCATCAGCTGAAACCAATTGAATTGATAAGCAACTGAAATAACAGCAGTAACCTGTGTTGAAGCCGCGTGTATCGTTCATATTATTATTTATATCTTTTATTAAGGCAATATGCAATATATAAAATTTTGATACAATTTTTAGAAGTTCATTGATAAAAAGGCGAACGGAACGCATGGACTAGCACGTTCCGTCCAGAGGTCAGGCAAACCAATTTCTTCATAGTAGCCTTATGGACTTAGATATACTGATAAACAGATAGACATCTTTATCTTGCAATTTATAACTATAATTAACGCAACGTGCAAAGTTTTGTTATGTCAAAATTTTCTTAGATTTCGTAGAAGTTCATTGACAAAAAGGCGATCGGAACGTGTGGACTGGCACGTTCCGTTCAGATGCCAGGCAAACACCTCTCCTAATAGTAGCTGTATAGCATTAGATATATAGCTGGAGCTGCATATATTATTCAGGTATATCTAATATATATTTACATATATAGTGGACCTGCGACAAACACTGACGCAAGTGAACGCTGCTGCATTTGTTATGGCGCATTAAACACAAAACGATTTCAACAATACTCTAACAATGTGGAAGTGAATTATATGAACACACACGCGAAATAAGTAATAAAAACTTAAATTAAACTGATTCGAATTATTGTCACGTCGCCATACAATGAAGGCGCTGGCACTGAAGGAGGCCTAGCCCGAGCACATTGACACAAAAGCGGGTCAAACTTTGATTAAATCTATGAGTGAATTTATGAATCGTGGGAGATGTTTGATTTATTCATGTGATTTCCCACCAAATGTCAAAATTCAATCTTCAAAGCTACTTAACGAGAATGAGAAGAGTGGCCAATTTGCCCGGCGTCGTACCGCCGGGGATAGAAGGGGTGGCCAATTGTCCCGGTGGAGGTTAACTTGTAAATTCCATTAAATTTTCCATCAAATATATTTATACATTAAAAAAAATCATAGAAAGTGGCTCAAACAATTGGCTTATCTGCCATCGGGTAATATCCAATATATTTTTAATCCGAATCACAGTGCCGTAGTAACTTCAGACTAAGCCCATAAATAAACTAAGTTAACCGTCATTAATCTATTATCTTCTCTCAACTGCAGGTCGCTTTGGTCGTGTCATTGTAATACCCAAAGATGGCGATGAGAATATGCTGCGTCGCGAAATCTTTATGGAGCTGCGGCAATTGGATAATCTCATACAGAATGCGACGACCACATATGAAGGCGATACATTCAGCTACAAGGATAACTGTGCACGCTGGGAGAATGAGTGCTTCGAGAATGATATCTTAAACTTGGATGTCTTAATGGATGATGTGAGTAGGAATCTGTACTATAATCGAAATCAAACTAACTTATGGTTAAACCTCTGCAGATCGAATCGGGACAGCTAAATCTGACATTTCCCATTATGTTCAATCCTGTGACATGGGATGCGCACGCCTTTCCCGTATTCTTCGGTGGCACTAAACTAACAGAGGATAATTATATTATAAGTGTGCCAGCTATACAATTAGTTTACTTTGTCACTGCCGATACAAAGCGCCAAGATGCCAAGTGAGCGAATTCCATAAGTCAACGAAGAAAACAATCTAACCCGCAATCTCTTCCGCTTAGGGGCGCCGAATGGGAGGAAACCTTCTTGAGGGTCGTGGGCAAAGCTGAAAATACGGGCATGTTCAAACACATATCGGTATCCTATTTCGCCTCACGCACCCTGGACCATGAGCTGGAGAAGAATACCAAGACGGTTGTGCCCTATTTTAGTTCCACCTTTCTGCTCATGGGTCTGTTCAGGTAACCAACTGGTGAGCCATGTCTAGAGCTTATAATACTAAACTCTTCTATGCATTCCTTTAGCATTATAACCTGCATGATGGGCGATGCGGTGCGCTCAAAGCCTTGGCTAGGCCTGATGGGCAACATCTCGGCTATAATGGCCACCCTGGCGGCCTTCGGCTTGGCCATGTACTGCGGCATTGAGTTCATAGGCATTAATCTGGCGGCACCTTTTCTGATGATTGGTAGGTGCTGACAAACTACACGAGTTCGATTTGATTTAATTTTGCATCTTGTTTTAGGCATTGGCATTGATGACACCTTTGTGATGTTGGCTGGCTGGCGACGCACACCCGCCAAGATGCCCGTGCATTTGCGCATGGGTCACATGATGTCCGAGGCAGCTGTTTCCATAACGATTACATCGGTTACAGACTTCATTTCGTTTCTGATCGGCATCATCAGTCCCTTCCGTTCGGTTAAGATCTTTTGCACCTACTCCGTGTTTGCTGTCTGCTTCACCTTCATGTGGCACATCACCTTCTTTGCCGCCTGCATGGCCATTTCGGGCTACAGGGAACGGAAGAATCTGCATGCCATATTTGGATGCAAAGTGAAGCCCCTGTCGGTGGCCATTAAAGGTAAGTGAAGCAATTTTAAAGGGAAATTGGATTGTGATAGACTGGAAATGCTTGAGATTCATTTAGTGACTTGGATCTTTTGTGTCTTTGTAAAGACCTTTGATTTTCGTGTGAGTTAGGGCAAGAAATTCAAGTGCACTTAATCCTATGGAACTGATTTCAATTTAAGAACTCCTCCCTAACCTCCTAGCAATCCTAAAAGGAAAGGATTGCTCTTCAGAAAATAAGATGAGATAAAAGATCTACAAAAACTTAAGCTGGTTAAGACTAGCCGATTTGGATAGAATCAACTCTAATTCTTTTCATACCACACCCAACGCACATCTTCTAGGTCGGTTCCTCTCGGAATAATTTGATAATTTGTAATGTTTTGGATCAGAAGACTATATTGTGGTTATTTTTCATGGACACAATTAGGTGAAGCAGCTTCGTTCTTGATCTTTCATTAGCATGCAATTAAGCACTTAAGTGTGCGCACTTATGATGACAAAAGTTGGTTGGACATTAGTTGGCCAGTTGGCTATGACAAGGTCCACTTGTTGCCAGTTACTTGGTCCGCACAACCGGCTCAGAGCCAAGCCTATTATCTAGAATTAAATTCGTTTAGACGCCCGACTAGCAGCTGCAACATGAACTTGATCATGAGACACAAACTAGACTAGTCTCAGCCAAGAAGAACGCCGATAGCAATCCGAGGAATTGGGGTCAATGGCAACTGGACTTAAGCTGCTTTTTCAATTTTTATAGAGAAACGAAACTTCCTCTACAAGGCGATTATGGCTGGCGGCATTGATCACAACGATCCGGATAATCCCATCGATAACAAGGATCACATGTTGATGGCCTTCTTCAAAGACAAACTGGCAGCGGTAATCAACAACAAATGGTGCAAGATAATTATCATATTGGCCTTTGCCAGTTATCTGGCTGGAGCTTGCTATGGCGTTACCCAGATAAAGGAGGGCTTGGAACGTCGCAAACTGTCACGCGAGGATTCGTATTCGGTGGAGTTTTTCGATCGTGAGGATGAATATTATCGCGAATTTCCCTACAGAATGCAGGTGAGTTTTCCTTTTAAGATTTGGGCTTATCAAATGTCATACTTTTTAATCGCTTACAGGTTATTATTGCGGGTCCCTTGAACTACTCTGATCCCCTTGTGCAGGAGCAAATGGAGAATCTGACAAGCACTTTGGAGCACACCTCATATGTAACCTCTTCTTTGTACACCGAGTCTTGGCTGCGTTCATTTCTTTCTTTCTTGGATCGCAATAACGATTATCTGAATGAGACCATTGACACTGAGGAATCGTTTATTGAGGCGGTCAAGGAGCACTGGCTATTCCCCGGCAATCCCTTCTCACTGGACGTGCGCCTGAATGAGGACGAGACACAGATTATCGCCTCGAGATTCCTTATACAGGCTGTCAATATTACGGATACCAATCATGAGAAGGAAATGGTGCGCGATTTGCGCAAAATCTGCAAGGACTCGCCGCTAAATGCATCCATCTTCCATCCCTACTTTGTGTTCTTCGATCAATTCGAACTGGTCCGACCCGTTTCACTGCAGGCCATGGTCATTGGCGCAATCATCATGATGATCATCTCTTATATATTTATACCCAACATCCTTTGCTCACTGTGGGTGGCCTTTTCGGTTATATCGATTGAGCTGGGCGTTGCGGGCTATATGGCTTTGTGGGACGTCAATCTGGACTCGATATCTATGATCAATCTGATCATGTGCATTGGCTTCTCGGTGGACTTTACCGCTCACATTTGTTATACCTACATGTCATCCAAGAAACGCAGTCCCAAGGCGCGCGTCCGTGAGGCTCTCCACTCGCTAGGACTGCCCATTGTGCAGGGTTCCAGCTCAACGATTTTGGGCATTATAGCACTATTGCTGGCACAGAGTTATATATTTTTGGTGTTCTTCAAAATGGTCTTTCTGGTCATCTTCTTCGGCGCCATGCACGGATTGTTCCTATTGCCGGTGCTGTTGTCGCTATTCGGACCCGGCTCTTGGCTGACCTGGACGGGTCGTGACGATGGCTCCGATGAGGAGGTGGACGACAGTCTGGATGATATGAAGCTGGGACATGTGATGGAGAAACCATTTGCGCAGTCCTATTACATGCAGTATCCCAGCATGGGCATAAATGGACCCTATGCCTATGGCTCCAAGGGCTCCCTGGGTGCGCCCTACAAGGCCTATGGCGGCGATGAGAAGGATCAGGGCTTGGGCACCTCAGGCGAGGACTCCTCGGAGAGCAGCTCCAGTCGCTCGCAGCGGCGCCAGCAGCTGGCTTCCACTGTCGTTGCCGTGCCAGAGGAAGATCCCGTCCAGACGCGTGGCGCCCGCTACGAGAAGGGCTGGCGTCATTCCAGCTATCAGAACATATACGGCAATGGCGGCGGCATCGCACAGTTCCAGCCGCAGCCCGATCTCTATGGCCAGCAGGTGTCCGCCGCCGAGTGGCGTCAGCGTCTCGACGCGCACGAGCAGCAGCATCAGCGGAACAAGCAAAAGCGCAATCCCTACGAGAACTATGATGACCGGGAGATGCAGCGCGCGCGTCGCAATTCCCACGGCGATGTCATCGATCTGCACACGCCCACGCCCACCTCATCGCTGGACGAGCGCATGCGGCGACAGTATCAGCTGCAGCTGCAGCAGCAGACGCTAAGCGCCGGCAGCGGCGACGACAGCAGCAGCTATCGACATCAGCCGGAGCTGAGTGCGCCACCGCTGGCCAGCAGCTCCGCGAAGCGCTACCATCGCCGTCGCTCCTCGGAGGACTCGACGCGCCATCATCAGCGCTGGCCGGCGAACATTGAGGAGCGGCGTGCGCGACGCGCCCATTCGCCCAGTCAGCGACACTCGCAATCGCATTCCTATACAGAGACTGCCGCCATTGCCGCCAGCTTCGCCCATCGCTCGTCCTCGCATCACAATCTCTACCAGCCGAGCAGCAAAGCGATGCACCAGCCGCCCACATATCAATATGGAGATTACTAAACAATTTTGGTAAATGCAGCGGGAAGTCACTTGAGATTTAGCTTCCTATCTTTAAACAAAACAAAAAAAAAACAAAAAATTTAAAAAAAAAACAAACAAACGTAATTAAGCATAGTTTAAACAATTTGCCTGGCGATCCATAAATAATTGCATATATTTATAAGAAGCTCGTTCGCTTTTTATTTTCAAATAGTTTTCAGAACAATTACTGCGTTTATGCTATGTGTGCTCTAGAATTTCTAGAACTTCTTTGAGCATTTTTCAGAGTTTCTTGAAATTCTGCGTGCACTTGCAATTAATCTAACAAATGCCGCGATCTGGCAACACTAAATATGTTTGTGGGGTGCATTAAGTTGGCTGCGCCTGAATAAGAGCTCGAATTTATAGTCAATTTTCGTGTCTGCAGTGTTTCAATTTATGTGTTTGGACAGATTTTGTGTACTACGCATAGCATAAACGCAGTTAACATCTTTATTGCCCTAATGTTTGGCTTGCCCTGCCAAGAAATTGTTCAGATATTAATATAATATTGATATTAACATCAATTGAAAAATACAAGTTGTAGTAAAATTTTCATATTTTCGCTCATTCATCCTTTTATGATATAGAGCATTATATATTTCTTCATTTATCCAAGTTTGGTATATTTATATTTACGCATATGTCTATTCATTTGGGTTTCTCTTTCTTGTTCTACTGATAGGGAAACATTTTGCATTTTATTTATGTTAAGCCGATTTCGACGAGCCTTATAAACTATGTATATACTATACATCAATACATGCATTTCATGAAAAGCAACGCAAGTCACATAACTTAAGTTCCCACATTATATAAATATGTTACATTTAGTTTTTATTGCAACATATTTCAGTCAGATTTAGGGTTCCATTATCAGAATTGTATTTAAATTAATTTAACTAGAGCCAAGTGTGAGACCAGATTTGATGAAATTTTTGTATAGAGCTGGTAACAAATACTAATAGCTATAAAGAAACTGAATAAATATATTTAACTTCTTATTGTAAGTGCTGCACAATCCCATACTAAATCGAGACTAGACCAAAAACTCGACACATGTGAGGTCTTTAGCATTTCTTAAGTACATTTTTTCTTGAAGGGACACACGTTTGTAAAGTGTTAACGATTTTGCTAATAAATGACTATTTTATATTTTCCTAGAAACCAAGCGTATAATATATATTATTTATCTTTTGGCCACTAATTGCTTTCTAAGCGACTTTTGATGCCACCCTTGTCGCGTCTATATAAATAGCTAGAGACTGTTAAATCAGCTCGAGTTCTTAGCAAAATGTTTCGACTTCTGGTGTTCATTTGCTGTCTGCAGCTGTGGAGCTGTCAGAAAGCCCCCGAGAAATATATCGTTGCCAGTTTTGGCAAGGTGAGCACAGCTCAGAAACATCCGTATGAGTCAAGTATATTGAAATTCAAGTGTTTTGCCAGGTCAATTGGTTTCAGGCACATCAAATATGCCACCGATCCGACATGATTCTAGCCACAGTCACCAGCTATGAGCAGCATGTGCAGGTGATTCGCAGCATAGCTATCAATGGTAAAAAAGAACTTTCTAAATTGTATATATCCACTTCATTCCTATCAATCTAACCACTGTTCAGGTCATTTGCTGGGCTATGAAGGATTCTGGCTGGGCGCTAGCAATTTGTCGGATTTGAAATCGTGGACTTGGCTGGGCCTTGGTATACCCTTGGGCTATAAGAGATGGGCCAACGATGAGCCACAGTCGGATTTAATTGGTAATGAGGGCTGCATGGTTTTGGGGCTGGACACGTCCTGGTACAGTGTGGACTGCCGCAGTGAATACTATTTCATTTGCGAAAGACAATGCAACTCAACCAAATCCCTTGAGCCCTTGTACATATAAATCGAAAAGCAGCTCCTTATACTATAAATCAATTCGACTGCAACGTAGTTGTTTATTTTTTGTAAAATATATTGAAAGAAAAAAAAAATATGCGACACTAAAACAATCTATTTCAACCCAATGTAATTTAAGGGTTGGTTGAAAAGAAACAAACTCATCGAACTGCTGCAATTGGGGTGTGTTTTTGTGTATGTCATTAAAATTCTCGTTTGCTTTTTCTCAAATTGTAGATACTTATTCATGCTTTAGTCATTCGACTTTCGCCAACGACCATACCACGCTGAATACATCGGTTCTCGTCCGATCACCGAAATTAAGCAGCGTCGGGCGCGGTTAGTACTTAGATGGGGGACCGCTTGGGAACACCGCGTGTTGTTGGCATCGGTTGACAACCTTTTTTTTAATATATTATAATAGTTGAGGAGAATTTTTCTCTTTCATTAATTTTTAGCATACGCTGAAAATAAAAAAAAAAAATATTCTCTCAGCTTTTAAATCTTACTAATTTAAATATTCTGCGTTGTCCTTTTATTTGCTTGTACATAGCCATAGTTTTTGTATATTCAAATTTTTTATTCAATGATTATTGATCAATTGGTTCCTGACAAACATCGAACCCTTACTATTTATAAATTTTTTAATCATACAAATTTCCATGGTAATATGTACTACACAATCAGCCATTCGATAGCAAACATACTATTGTAATGCTATGAAAAGCAAAGTTATTTTAATATTTATTAACATTTAATGTTATTATTACTATATTCTTTTAATTATATTTTGGCATTCAATATTTTGCCCCGCAGAAGAGCTACATAAAATTTGTTTTGCTGCGAATTAGTCGGAAAGTTATGTTATTATGTTTATATTCAAAAAATTCAGTCATTTATTAACACAGTCGAATATAAAAATTCACAATTGCTTATTCTCGAATTGTAGATACTTATTCATGCTTTAGTCATTCGACCTTTGCCAACGACCATACCACGCTGAATACATCGGTTCTCGTCCGATCACCGAAATTAAGCAGCGTCGGGCGCGGTTAGTACTTAGATGGGGGACCGCTTGGGAACACCGCGTGTTGTTGGCATCGGTTGACAACTTTTTTTTTAATATATTATAATAGTTGAGGAGAATTTTTTTTTTTCATTCATTTTTAGTATCTGCTGAAAATAACAAATAAATTATCTCTCATCTTATTGATTTAAATATTGTGCTTCGGCCTTTTATTTTTTTGTACATCGACATAAGTTAGTTATATACAAAGATAATAATAAATAAACAAATTTCTTAGAAAATGCAGTACAAAATAATAAAACTTAAGAGGATTATTTGAGCAGCAATGAGTTCAAACCATATATACTACATTACAGATTGTTTAATTAGCTTAATTTTTGACGTGTAACCCATTTATAAAGGGCATGTTTATGTATATCATAGTTGCAGGCTTTCAATGTTGGAATAGCTTGCTGTTTCCCACAGCTGCATTGCGTATGTCCATACTGGTTAAAGAATCGCCTTGTAAAGGCGAACTTTGATCGCAAGACAATGACTTTTTCTAAAAATAAATTTGTATGAAAATATTCCATTACATTTATGATGCAAGTGCAACTATGAATAGCACCTCATACGCAAGCTTTTTCGCACAGCAAGTGACGCTGTTCTCTGCAATTCTCAGCTGCCCAATCGCCGGTGATTCCATTTAAGGTGACGCAATTATAGCCAGCCCCTATCTGACCTGCGAAATTTCGATAGCCTAGTCGCTCTCCACTGCTCTGCCATATATATTGATTGATATCGCCCAGGTTTGAGCCCGAGATCCATAGGTTCTCGGTAGCAAGGTAAGATACAAGGGAATCATCGGCGGCGTGTATAAAATTGATAATTCGGTCCTGAACTGTTTCCGACGGAATGCTGGCTAGTTTGAAACCATTTGCAGCACAAACGAGCTGAGCCTCAAACCAGTCAAGCTAAAATGGAACAATTATCCAGTTGATGTTGCCGATTGCTTAATGTTTTTACCTTAACGTATGTGCCCAATCCATATACGCTATTATTATAGGAAAAAATATTAAGGATGGGCTGTGGTGCCTCCTCATCCTCGAGCAATTGCTCGAAGTCATCTTCAGCCCATGCCGTGCTTGCAGTGCAGAACAGCCAGAAAAGACCGAGAACTATAGACTTCATTTTGTAAAGAGCCCAAAGCTGCATTCCCTTTTATACAATATGCCGATGTGAAAACTAATTGCCGAGTGCATCCATCATTGTCATTTGATAAGCTTAACATCTAATTATTTGATTATTTTGCTAAATTTTAATGACGCGAAACTTGTTAAGGGCCTTAAGCCGTCTTATATTCTAATATTTTCTAAGGGGTAACAAAAAATATATAACCTTTCTATAATAATTTGAGGTTAAAATAATTAAATTTTGAAACAAAAATATTTAACAAATTTGGACAAGATATCTCTGTCTTTTATCTGCCTGCAGTGAAAAGATATTTCATTATAAAATGCATTATATAGGCCCAAAAAGTTAGATAGATTGAGGAGCTTCAATGACAAAACCAGTTAGTCTCATCGAAACTTTATACATTATCCAAGGTAAGAATACTAATACAAATATTACTAAAACACCTGTAAACATTTCACCAACGGTTTTACAGATGAAGCGTTTGATGAAAACAGAATAATTTGCCATATTAAATCCTGCTATTCAACTTATCTTCCCTATAGCAGCTATATGATATAGTTGTCCGATATTTCTATTACTACTACTATTACTTCTTTTCGACCGATTCTATACATCTATATATTTGCATATGTGTAGGGAGTTTAGTCAAGATATCTTAATAAACAAAAAAGGTTTACATACAAGAATCTTGTTATCGACTGATTGATTCCTATGGCAGCTATATATTATAGTGGTCTGATCCGGCCGGTTCCGCCAAATGCCTGAAAAAGAAAGACGGACCTATCCAAAGTTTCAAGACAGTAGATACAAAACAAGTTCGCATAGAAACAGACAGACGAATAGAAGAGCAGACGTACAAACGAACATGCCTAATAAAACTCGGCTGTTAATGCTGATCTAGAATATACATATATACCTTATGGGCTCGAATATGTCTTCTTCTATGCGTTTCACATTTCATGACCAAAACTATTACACCCTCTATAAGGGCATAAAAATATGAATTATGAAATAAAAAATAGTAGGTACAACTGCGACTCGAACCCCATTGTGACGCTGGCGAAATTTGTGTCTACCCTCTGGGCTACTATTCAAGGCAGCTCGCCGCAACTAAAACAGTATATGTACGCTTTAGTGTCTGAGCTTTGAACAGCTTTTAAAGCTTTACAAAAGCTTCAAGTGACGCGCATGAAGACTACTTGACATGATAAAAAAAACACATTGCTGGCTGTTAAATGAGATATTTTTTAAAGTTTTTACTAATTAAATTAAAAATGTAGTTTTTATTGCAATCAGAAATTTGTATTAACATATATTATAGATATTTTGGGAGTATTTCATTGGCAACGTGGTTCGCACACAAAGTGACGTCTCGCATTGCAATCTTCAGGAATCCAGTAACCGGTAACAGCATGTAGGCCAGCACATAGATATGAATTAGGAGGTGGATTTTGGAAATTGCGATACTTGAATGCGGAACCAGTGCTGAACCAGCTCCATTTATTAGTGTTGGCCTGATTTGTGCCGGAGGTCCAAACCGGTTCGTTAACAGATTGCAATTGGCCCGACTGGAGCATAAAATTGAAAACACTGTAGTGCTTGGTTTGGGTCTCCAAACTGACCAAGGTCCAGCCCAGTGAAGCACAAGCGGCTTCAGCTTGGAACCAATTCAGCTAGAAATTGTTTTGGATTTCAGCTTTGTATTAGTATATCACATTTATACCTTCACAGTTGTCGCTACAGCGAAGTCTTCCGTTTGATAAAAAATAGGCAACGGCTGCAATTGACTTGCTAAATCTTGAGCCTGTAGCTCCAGCTCTTGTGCCCATGCCAGTGTGCACAGCAGGGAGCAGAGTAGACCGAGACCTAGAGACTTCATTTTGTGAGACGTGCAATGCATTGTCTGCCCTTTTATAGAGCCAAACCAAGAGGTTGCAGCTAATTGCCTGGTGCATTCATCAATGTCATTTGATAAGCTCGAAATCTAAGTAGTTTTGTCCCTTAAATTTGTTGCATTTGCTGCGGGGGTTTCAATTTTTTAGTTATTTTTCCTTTTTCTCATGACATTTGCCATAAATTTTGCTTACAGTAAATCTCAATTTTAAGCGTTGCGTAAATCCGTTTGCCATTTTTATGGCAAAAATTCAGCGCTAATAATGTTATCCCAGTGCTTTAGAGCAGGGGTGCCACGAAATTTATCGAAAAAATGTAAAAAGCATATCTCATTTAACTGTGCTGTCAGAGCAGCAGCAGAGTTTAGGGCGGGCGGAGGTGGAGAGGGGTGTTGTTATGACGGGTCAAGGATTGGCAATTGCCATAGCTACTGTATTAGGGTGCACCCTCTTTTAGCTCTAACTTTTCGCCCCCGCTCGATGTGCATTTCCTTTTCTACTCACATATATTTTTTTTTTGCGTGCTGGCCAAAGTGTTTACGAGTCCCTTTGGGATTGGACAACAAGAACGAAATGTGCAAGCACAGATCGCTGCGTTTTTTCCCTTTCGAGGGTTCCAACAAGATATAAAATCAAAAATTGCTGCTGCTGCTGCAGCTGTGTGTGTGTGTGGTTGTGTTGGTGTATGCGTGCCGTACGGGGCGTATGGATAATATGATTTCTGTTTCTTTGAATGGCATGCCATTTGCATTTGCCAAGACAGCATAAAAGTTACTTGCTCGACTATTTGTTTACAAGGTCTTGCCAGCGGGCAAGTGTTTCGGCAAAGTTTGCAAACTTAAAAGCTAAAATTCTTAAATCTTATATATCTAAATCTAAAGTATAGCTAGAAAATATTTTCTTATTATTTTTGGTATTAATCAAAATTGTTCACTTTACAAGCAATTAAAGAAATAAAATTATTTAAATAATAAGTTCTAGAACAGTTGTAAAGCAACTGAGAAGTAAAAAGGAAAAATGTTTTAAACATTTTTTATTAACTTTATAAAAATATGTTTAGAGGAGCAAACTATTTATTAAAATTATTATGATTTTAATATACGCATAACTTTTAATAATATTCTATTCATGAACATTCTATATTTTCTTTATAAATATTCAATATTCTATTCATGAATAACTTTAACATATCGTATTAGGAAATAAATGGATCTACGCATTGCCGGAGACTTCTACTTTTAAATATACAAATAAGTGTTCTTAAAAATTAGGTAAAAAGTGTCTAAAATAAACAACATGCCACTTTGGCAGCATTTTTCGCGTCGGTCCTGTGGCGCAATGGATAACGCGTCTGACTACGGATCAGAAGATTCCAGGTTCGACTCCTGGCAGGATCGTTAGTTTTTTCCTTTTATAACATCATTTAAAAAGCTTTTATAAACTAAATATTAAAGTATATAATTAATTTTATTAAATTTAAGTGAAATATGTAAGAGAAAAATAAAAAATGATATTTCGCCCAACGTGGGGCTCGAACCCACGACCCTGAGATTAAGAGTCTCATGCTCTACCGACTGAGCTAGCCGGGCACTTGGCAACACGATCACCAAATATATTGAAGGATTCAGCCCAGAGATCTATAAGTAAAAACTAAAAAATAAATGAAAGAATAAAAAGGAAAATAATTTATAAATAAATAGAACAGAGTTCCGTATAAAATTTCAAAATATATATATAAGAATATAAAAGAATGATTTTTCTTCGCGTGCAGCACAAATTAAGCGTGGCTGTGCGCTCTTGTTGAATGTGCGCAATTAGATTGTAAAACTTGTTGACAAGATGACATGATCTATTAGCTTTGGTTATTTGTCTTTGGCGCTGGGTGCAGGAAAAATTGCAATTAAATTGGCTACTGCAGCAGGAAACTGAGAGCAAAGTACGCGAACGACAGCATCAACAAAGACAACAGCAGCAGGGATGGGCGGGTTGAAAGGGGGCTAAAATTGACAACAAAAGTCACGCAGAATAAATGCGTCCTGCGTCCTGCGTCCAGGGGCTCGGGCTCGGGCGAGGTCTCTAAGGCTAAGGGCCAATGGCTGCTGTTGCTGCTGCTGCTTGCACTTAATTTATGCGAAACTGGGGTTGGGCCAGCAGAAGTTGTGGCTGTTGGTGTCATTCTGCCTGGTGGCCATTTTCACAGCACGTTAAACGAAGGTCGTGAATGGCTAAGCCAATGCTTAGCTTTCATTTTATAGCGTGGAAATTCATCTTATGCTCACAATTGGCTCTGGCCCCAGCAATGCTTAATACAGTTTAATCCATTTGTTTCGTGCCCCTAGTTAGCCTTGCCGCACAAGGCTGCAAAGAATTGCAAATGTTGCCCCACGAGCTGCTGCACAAGGCTTTTACATATTGCCCGCCAGCACTTTCCGTGAAAAAATCAAAATAAGTCGGAAGGATACTGATAACAATTCGTATTGAATTAGCAAACTAAAAATAAAATTATTTTAAAAATATCAAAAAAGTTGTCAACCGATGCCAACAACACGCGGTGTTCCCAAGCGGTCCCCCATCTAAGTACTAACCGCGCCCGACGCTGCTTAATTTCGGTGATCGGACGAGAACCGATGTATTCAGCGTGGTATGGTCGTTGGCGAAAGTCGAATGACTAAAGCATCAATAAGTATCTACCATTCGAGAATAAGCAATTGTGAATTTTTATATATTCGACTATGTTAATAAATGCCTGCATTTTTTTTAAAGCATTTATAAGGCTCGTTGAAATTGGGTTATCATAAATAAAATGCATAATGTTTCACTAACAAGAACGAAAAGGGAAACCCAATCAATGTATATATGCATAAATATAAAAATACCAAAGTTGCATAAATGATGAAAATTATAATGCTCTATTTCACCAGGAATTATCTCCCCTTATTCTTATCTATCGTGTTATGTAAAAATTACAATAGTTTGCATTACGTTTTCTCTACCCAACTTTCTCTACCCCTAATAAAATCATTGCTTTTAGGATACCTTCAAGAACTCACTGACCATTCCCAGCTATGAGCAGGGGCATAGTTTGCCGCACAGGCTATAAATTTTTTCCCACCGGATCATTGATTTCCCATTACTATATCTTTATCTTATCTACTGAACACTCTAATTTTCTAGCATACATTTCATTACTTTGTTAACAACTTCTTACTTTCTATTTTCCTATTTATGGTATTCTCTTAAATAATATAGCAAATAAAGATTATTTTTAATTTAACTTAATAACACTCTTTTCCTACTAACACCCTTCATCTTAGCTGAAGGCTCTAATAGCGTCACTGACAAAATTGGCTGTGAAAAGGGGCACAGCTGCCCGGACTGGCAAATAAAACACCTCCATCGGTCGGTGATGCTATTAGAAAATTGTGTATTCTAACTAGGCTTTATTGAATAAAATAAAACTACTAAAATTTCGGCAGAGAGAACTTTATAGCAAGCACTTTATATATAGGCATTTCTAATATAACTAAAATATGCTTATGTACAAATAAATTAGAGATAATGGCAAAACAGATTATTTAAATGAACGAGATTTAATAGCTAAGAGATTATTAAATTTATTTTAAGCAGATACCAAAAATTAAAAAGAAGTAAAAATATATATTCAGCTAATATAAAAAAGGTTGTTAACCGATGCCAACAACACGCGGTGTTCCCAAGCGGTCCCCCATCTAAGTACTAACCGCGCCCGACGCTGCTTAATTTCGGTGATCGGACGAGAACCGATGTATTCAGCGTGGTATGGTCGTTGGCGATAGTCGAATGGCTAAAGCGTGAATATCTATCTGGGAATCGCGAATAAGCAATTGTGAATTCTTATGATATTCGATAATTGTAAGCAAATGCTTTACTTGTTTAAAGAATTTGTTCAATATACAAGTATTATTTTAAGTGTCTTAACTACTTTGATTTAAATGGAAGAATTTTTGGAATAATATTAAAAACAAGTAAAATGTGTATTCCCAGCAATAAAGAAATTTAATAATTTTATTGAAAAACTATTCCAGCTGCTTTCAGTTTTGTCCCTTTTCTTAAGCAATCGCCACTCATTTAGTTTGCATTACTAAAACCCTGACCCTGCGTTCCCTCGCGAAAGAAGTTGCTTTGCCAAATCAGTGCAACAAAATCCAATGTTTCATTAAGATTTTATCGCACTTTTATGTTATTATTTTTTTGTTCTTAGTCAATGTCCCGTCAAAGCTGGAGACATTAGCGTGGTTCGCCCTCCGTTTAATTAACAAATTCTTGATGTAGCACAAGGTTCTGGGGTAAAGTTTCCAGCTAATTAGAATAATGCTGTCCTCTCCCCCACACACACACACCTCCCCACCCCCTTGCCTTAGTATACCCCGAAAACGATGCAATTTGCGTGTTTATTAATTTTATGTCAATTTGCATGCAATTTCTGCTCAAGGCGAAGCTTTATCTGAGTTTCAGTTTCAGTCGCAGTTTTGCTTTTATGATGGCTAATCTAGCGGAATGAAATGCACTGTGCACAGTGGGGCTAATTAAAACTAATGGCCAGCCGTCCAGTTATGCGCATTTTGCTGCAGGTGCCGCACCCGCACCCAAAAACTTACTACAACAACTTTAAGTAGCTATCGTAGAGTGGATTTTGTTGTTCGATGGCTTTGCCAATGCAATTCAATAAAAATGAAAAAGTCCAAAGATGCGTGAAGGTAACAAAAGTTAGATACTAAATAGAAAGAATCGACTGTGAGTTACCTTTTAAAGAATATTTGGACACTTAGTCCTACTCCAATAAAAAGCAGTCAAAAAATGATTTTTAATAAATATAAATATATTAATACAAATAAATGTAAATAAATGTGAATAAATGTTAATAAATATAAGTTAAAGTAAAGAAATATAAAAAATTAAAAATAAGTACAAATAAATAAACAAATAAAAATAAATGTAAATAAATATATATAAATTTAAAAATATATAATTAAAATATGTAAATAAATATAAATAAATTTAAATAACAATAAATAAATAAATTTTAGTAGCAATAAAAATCATATTGAAAAAGTATACCAAATTCTTAGAATATATACATATTTTAGATCATTTTTTTTTTCTATTATTTTATTAATTCTATTTAAAAACATTGGAAAGAAAACAAATTTAGAATCAAACATAAATTTTGTGAATAGTTTTCTTTTTGGGCAACAAAAATTGGCTCATGTTGATTTTCTTTTCGGGATAAATTCCCGCTGTCTAAAAAATATTTACTTTATAGACAAACGCTTGCGATCAAACCCCTTTTACAGCTTTCCATTGGTAATGGGTATACAAATCGCGTGCGACTTACGCGCAGTTTTCAATAGCACATGGGGAGAATAAGTTGAATCGGGAAATGTATTTCGTATTTCGTATTTGGTTTCTGCAGTTGCGGCCCTCTCGCCCGACAAGGTCAGTGCAAAGTCATCGCAAGCTGTTGCGTACGCTTGAGTTGCAGCTCCTCCCCAATCGCCCATCCTCCCATCCACACCCCCCCGTGAAAACAAGTCAACTGTAAATTGGCTTAAATGCAGTATATCATTTAATTTAATGTCATTTCGCATTTTTTCACGTTGATTTTGATGTCGTTACGAAAGTTGGAAAATGCGCAAGGCTAATATTATCAAAGAGGGAAACAGGAAAAAGCTCAGGAACTGCTTGGGCGAAAATAAAAGAAGGGAAGTTTAGCTTACAAAGCAGTCCAAAGTTAAAAAGTATTTCAAATCGTGTACTGGCTTTTATTTGTAAAATAAATAACTAAAGTTTCATTTGGTAATGGAAGTGATTAAACAATTAGGCATAGGGCTCAACAAAATAAAATCATTAGATAAACTAAACAAAATATATGTTTCAGAAAACCGTCTGCGTACCTTCGATAAATAAAAATAAAATACTGAATGGGCAAGAAAAATAATTAATTAAATAATAATACAAAGTGTAGGAGATACACAAAAAAAAAAGGTTATTAACCGATGCCAACAACACGCGGTGTTCCCAAGCGGTCCCCCATCTAAGTACTAACCGCGCCCGACGCTGCTTAATTTCGGTGATCGGACGAGAACCGATGTATTCAGCGTGGTATGGTCGTTGGCGAAAGCCGAATGACTAAAGCATGAATTTGGATCTGAAACTCAAAAATAGTCAATTGAGAATTTTTATAACATATATTTTTATGAAGGTTCGAAGAGATGTAGTTCAGCGTTCACATTTAGCCAAGCGTCAACCAAACCAAGCATTAAATAATAATAAATACTTCAAAGTAATAATCTTTAAAACTAAGTAAATAATTATATATTATAATTAACATTAATTAATTATAATAAGTAAATAGATATAAGCAAATAATAATAATTCAGAAACAATAACTAATAATTAGTAGCACTGTGTTCGCTTTGCTTACAGACAAAAACACATTATTCAATTTTATATGAGGTTGCATATAAGAAAATGTATTATACTAAATTTGCGAGAAAATAAAAATTAAGTTATTTGGGATAGTCTTTCAATAAACATTCAATGCAATGGAAATAAACAACGAGAAAGAAGTGCTATCTTCGGCACACCGAAGATTTAATACCCTTGCAGACCCAACCTTTTCAAAATGCTTATAGTGCTTTGCCCGTATCTAAGAAGTACAGGGAAAAAAGTTAATGCCGAGTATGGTTAAGATATCATGAAAAACAAAACAGGTTTCCGTACAACAACTTAATTTTCGACCGATCGTTTCTATGGCAGCTATATGATATAGTAGCCCGATGTGAATAAGATTTTGCATAAGTGGAGGGAGCATAGTAAAACTAATAAATGCCGAGTTTGGTCAAGATATCTTGAAAAACAAAAAAAAATTCCATACAACAGCATAATTTTCGACCGATCGTTTTTATGGCAGCTATATGATATAGTTGTCCGATCTTAATAGGATTTTGCATATATATGGGGAGCGTAGTAAAACTAATAAATACCGAGTTTGGTCAAGATATCTTGAAACACATAAAAATTTTCCATACAAAAACTTAATTTTCGACCGATCTTTCCTATGGCAGCTATATGATATAGTTGTCCGATCTTAATAGGATTTTGCATATATATGGGGAGCGTAGTAAAACTAATAAATACCGAGTTTGGTCAAGATATCTTGAAAAACAAAAACATTTTCCATACAAAAACTTAATTTTCGACCGATCGTTCCTATGGCAGCTATATGATATAGTTGTCCGATCTTAATAGGATTTTGCATATATATGGGGAGCGTAGTAAAACTAATAAATACCGAGTTTGGTCAAGATATCTTGAAACACATAAAAATTTTCCATACAAAAACTTAATTTTCGACCGATCTTTCCTATGGCAGCTATATGATATAGTTGTCCGATCTTAATAGGATTTTGCATATATATGGGGAGCGTAGTAAAACTAATAAGTACCGAGTTTGGTCAAGATATCTTAAAAAACACAAAAATTTTCCATACAAAAACTTAATTTTCGACCGATCGTTCCTATGGCAGCTATATGATATAGTTGTCCGATCTTAATAGGATTTTGCATATATATGGGGAACGTAGTAAAACTAATAAATACCAAGTTTAGTAAAGATAACTTTATAAACAAAAATGTTTTTCATACAAGAACCTACTTTTCGACCGATCGTTCCTATGGCAGCTATATGATATAGTGGTCCGATCCAGCTGGTTTTGACATATGAGCTGCGTGCAACAGAAAGAGGGACTTCTGCAAAGTTTCATAAAGATAGCTTTAAAACTGAGAGACTAGTTCGCATAGAAACAGACAGACGGACAGACGGACATGGCTATATCAACTCGGCTGTTGATACTGATCAAGAATATATATACTTTATGGGGTCGGAGATGTCTCCTTCTATGCGTTACACATTTCACGACAAAATTATAATACCCTCTGCAAGGGTATAAAAAACAGTATTAATAACTTAAACACTCTCATCCTTTGATTTAATAAGTCGAAGTCACGCTAGAGCTTAATAAGTACTCTCAATGATATTTAGCTATACAGATGATATTTATTAAAACCAAAAGACGCCTCTTTGCATGTTAACTATGCGGTCTGTTAGACACATTACAAAGTAGCTAATGATACGAATGCGATGCATTTGTAATTAGCCACGTTATGGGGCGCATTACGTGGTTAAGATGCAACTGAGTGCCTCCACACTTGCAACACTCGCTGCCCGCTTTTTAAGCGCTTTTGCGACATTGCGCTGAGTAAATTGACAATTGTATTAAGTGCGTTAAGTGCTCCACAGCTTCAGTGTGTGTAATAAAGCAACAACAAGCACAACTTACTACAACAAAGACTGTACATGGATATTACAAGGACTCACAGCTGTTGCCGGGAATGCATTTTGCGGCGTCATTTTGTTGAGCAAAAACTTTTTTGCGGTAACCGCAATTGTTGCAAGCAACTGTTGCCCCTGCCCCATTATGACACATTTGCTTCTCCTCGAGGTTGCCAGCAGCTTAGCTGAAGGATAATTGTCCGCGGGGCATCCTTGGCATGTCACGCACGAGTCGCCACAACTGGCTTGCCTTTGGTCGTGGGGTTGAGCCGGGGGCAAGGTTAAATGGCAGAAATGTTGAAGTAAATCCAATTGTTTGGCCTGTCATTGAACGCATTTGATTGATTAAGTAATCTGCCTTGCCATGTTTGCCATGTGCTTTTGCACTCAGAAAAAATGTGTACACAAAACAAAAGAAACCTTTTTTAAGTCTAGAAAAACTCTAGATTTGCTTCAGCTGTTATTCTTTTATTAGGAACTTCTCTCTTTAATATTTATGTTTAGTGTACGAAATTTTGATCCGAAATTTGAATGTAACTCCCAATTCTTAAGTACAAGATTAACTTTAATTTAATCCTTGAATTCTTGTATACAATGTTTAAAAAATCGTGTACTCAGAAGCTTGAAAATAATCCAATTAAATTTTTTTTTGTATTCAATTATTCTGGGATTAAAGACACGTTATATTTTTTGTATATATATATATATAAAGCAATTTTCTTATATTTTTTTCAAAGTGTGTCTTTACTTCCCGAATTCTTGAATACAAAAAGAATCTGTACATAAATTGAAAAATTTTATTTTTATTTCTGACGATTTTCTTATTACTTCTTTTTTATTTAATATTAACAGTGAATTTAAAAATATTTATTTATTTATTCTTTACTTAAATATATTAAACAATGAGAAATATTATAATATTATATTATATATTATATTTTTGGAAAAAAAAAACGCTTTAAATGCTGATTCTAGAATTTAGAACGATTTTTTTCGCCGAGTGTAGCACAGCAATTAAGATTAAACTGTGCATATATCATTAATTAAAAGCTAATAAAACTTGACACTTTGTTAGGGGCACGCGTTATCAAGCTATATATATATCAAGCTATATATATATCAAGCTATATATATGCGTGCGCCTAACAAGCAGGTCAGTTTTATTAGCTATATACATATATATATATATATATATATATATATATATATATATATATATATATAAATAATTATTTGTACAACAAGTTATGCAAATAAGTGGCCAGCTTGTTGATGGCGCTTGGTTTAGGCATTTACTTAAAGCAAATGTATTTGAATGAAATTTCATTTAATTTCGTTTTAGAACGTACGCAAAAGCGTTGATAATAAAACTCCGACCTCCTACATATGCATATATGCCATATACTCTTTATCTTTTTTGATTCTCGAGTACTTTTCCACCTCCTGGCTGATTATTAACTAAGTTTTTGGTCATGCTTTGCGTTTGGAAAAATATTTTCTGTTCTTTGCCAAACAGTTTTGAAGCCATATTTATTTTTTTTAAACATTTTAATATATTTATCAATTAGCTTAAACAAATATTTATATACATATATAATGTTTTATGTAAAAATATTAGAAAATTAACAAACTTTTTTTTATTGATTTTGTTGATAATTTTAACAGTTTTATGTTTAAGTATATAAACATTTTGCTGGTGAGTTTCGAAAAGTCTTAAAAATATTTAAATTTTTATTTGGTCTAAGCTGAGGCCCATTTTGGAATTCAACTGTACTCTCATTGATTCTAAGCACGTTCGAGTTTTAAGAAAATTTCATCCTTTGGAGTGATTACAGCACTAAAATTGGCAAATCGTACAGTCTTGGGGGTTTTGGGGCACTTGACCACCCGATAATTGCGCAGTAAATGAACCAGACCCAATTTGGCCTGGAGTAGGCCAAGACGCATCCCGATGCAATTGCGTGGACCAATGCCGAAGGGCATATACGCATCCATATTTAGAGTATCACGGTTCTCGGGCGCAAAACGGTCCGGATTATATCTTTCCGGTTCCGGCCAGTACTGAAAACGTGTATAAAGGCGGTTAAAAAGAGGTTTAAAACAGGTTTAAAAGAGGTTCAAAAAACCAAAAAACAAAAAAAAAGATTAAAAACTGTTTTAAATCAAGTTTAAAAAAGTTTTACAACCGGTTCGAAATAGGTTGAACCCAATTTGAGTAACAAATAAAGCCCGGTTTTAAACAGTTTTTAAAAAGATTTGAGGCTGGCTTTAAAGATTTTTCAAACATGTTTAAAGCAGGTTTTAAACTGATTTCAATCAGGTTTAAAACCTACTTAAAGCAGGTTTAAAGCAGGTTAAAAACTGTTTTAAAGCAGTTTTATATAGTTTTACAGCCGGTTCAAACCAGGTTTAATCCATTTTGAGTTAAAAATGGGGCCTAACCCGGTTTTAAACCGTTTTCAAAAAGATTTAAAAGAGCTATTGCGCTGGTATAAAAGAGCTTTAACGAGAACATAACTGACCTTCTCATCACGTTGTATGCCTATGCTGGAAATATAGATTGGTAGGCCATTCGGCAGTTCCAGATCGGAGTAAGGTGCCAGAGTGAAGCGTTCCCCAGTCGCGGGCTGTGCGCATTCGCGTTCGGCATAGCCAACAATGGGATACTTGCGTAGGGTCTCATTCAGCACCTGAGTCAGATAGGGCATCTCCTGAATGCGCTCGTAATCAATGTGATCCTCTGTACCAAAGTAATCCTTTATTTCCCGACGCAAACGATCCTGTATCTCAGGTTGATGGGCAATCTCGAACAGTGTCATGGTCATGGTCGAGGAGCTGGTCTCGTAGCCCGCGGTCTGAAAGATTGCCGCCTGCGCCACAAGATAGTCCAGTTCCTTGGCCCTATTTTCTGTCTTATCGGGCTGGGCAGCCGCCTCTTGCTTCATCGCCAGCAATATGTCAATCAGATCGTTGCGTCGCAGACCCGATTTCTCGCGCTCTGCCAGAACATAGCTGATGCTGCGCCGCATGAAATTGGAGGCTTTTTTGGAGAAGACCGTAACGCGGGCCAACGAAGCTAACATGGGCAGCATAAAGATAATGGTAAAGTCGATGCCGCGACTGATGTTTATGTCGAAAATGGACTTGTTGTATTTATAAAATTCGCTCTTTATATCGCCCAACGCATTGGCTTTCAGACCAAAAGCGATGGTCGCTATAAGATCCGTGGTGAAACGCGAGCAAATATTTTTAACACTTATCAGAGAATCAGCGGGTAGTTCTGCCAGATTCTTTTCAAGATTCCTGCCGATCTGCGGTTTATAATTTAAATGAATTTTAAATCCCAAAAAATGAACCCTCTGGCACTCACCTCCACCATCAATGGATACATTTGCTTGATCTTGCCGCTGGTGAACACGGGCGAGATTTTATTGCGCAACTCCTTCCAGTCCGGATTGCGTACAAAGAACAGATTATTTTTGCCCAGCGGATCGCGATGGGGATCGGTTTGTAGCGCACGATTTGTAAAGTAGCTAAATTTCTTGATCATCACCGTTTTAATCAGATCCAAATCTCTAATGATTAGAGCTGGACGATGCAGTAGATACACCCCGACAAACGGCTCATTTTCAAAACCTTTCGCCGTGTACAGCAAACGGATCTGCTCGAAGAACGCCACTCGGCCGGTGAGTATACTGCGGGCATTTCCAAATATTGGCGACGGTTTTATTTGCTTTACACCCGATCGATGCCAGTAGCTATAGGCGCGTCGCTGCCATATATAGAAAACGATCGCCAATGTGGCGATCAGTAGTAACAGTTCTGTAGACATGTTTAAGGTTTCGACAACATGCAGCCACTGTTTTGGGCATTGCTGTTGCTGAAGCTTTTATTAACACGAGAACACGACGATCGGCTAGTCATTCTAACTTGGTTTATTTTCGCTTTGATAACAGACTTAGTTCCCGAGCATTGCCAGCAAAAATATTTGCCTACTCTCGATGACTAGACAAAATATACACACGTTTTTTTCTGCCGCGAACAAATATGCGCAAATCTTTCAAATCGAGATTTGCATTAAAATCCGACGCAATACAGTACAGGTCTTCTGCCATTCTGTGACATTGTAAATTTCTAACTTCTAACCTAAATTGATAAAGGATAACCAATTCATGCTTAACAATACAAAATCAACAGCTTGCATGTAAAAAAAGCTAAATAAAATTTAAAAAAAAACGTTTTCTGTGTTTCCCATACCGGGAATTGAACCCGGGCCTTCCGGGTGAGAGCCGGATATCCTAACCACTAGACAATATGGGAAGTGGTTAAAGTACCGGCAAATCCTAATTTAACCACACAAGAATTTCACACGTACTAAACGTGTATCAGTTGAAAGCAGTTTTTTCTGCGTGTTTAACTATTGGTCAGTTAACTGCTTGTATGTTGTCGGTAATGCAGTTGCGACATCAAGATTTATTGCTAAGCGTTCTTAAAAACATTATGACGTTGTGGCAGCATGTGGTCCTGTGGCGCAATGGATAACGCGTCTGACTACGGATCAGAAGATTCCAGGTTCGACTCCTGGCAGGATCGAGTTTTTTGTTTAATTATTTATATAATTTACTTTAATATAAATTATTTTTTGTATTAAAAAAAACACTCCAAATCCATTTAAAGTGCATTGAAGACAATTGTTGTTTAACAACTAATTTGCTTAGCTGCCTCGAGTACTTTGCACAGACATAAGAGGCAGCTATCCTAAAAAGGCAGTTAACTTAATTTATTTTTTTTCCTAAAAGTAAATCGATTTCATAGTAACCTCACTTTTTTAAGTTGCACTGCATTCTATTTAACAGTACTAAGATTAATAAATTAATTTGATAGTTTTTATTAACTTTATGTACTTAAACTACATTTAATTCAATTTCAAAACAGTTCAGTTTAAATCAGCACATCTGATCATAGATGGCGCAGTAAACTTACATGATATTCATAGAAATTGGCAAAATATTACTGCCTATAGGAGGCGCTTAAGTGCAAAAGGCTGTTAAGTTAGATGCACTTAACGTAATTAATTTCATACAAAATTAGCTCTTATTGCAGCGAAAAGAAAATTTCAGGCAGCTATCTTACCGATGCAGCTAGGTATCGAGGCAGCTAAGCAAATTATACTGTATATACTTTTTCTAAAAGATTTAATTATTCAACAACTGTAAGTAAACCTTTGGATTCTCAAAATAGTATGTGGAACCATACTTATAAAATTGTCATATTGTACTTCATAATAAAATAATTTCATTACAAAAATTCGACTCTTTACAGCTTACGCCTCTTAGTGAGCTTTTGGCAAAAATACCTCATCGGTCCTGTGGCGCAATGGATAACGCGTCTGACTACGGATCAGAAGATTCCAGGTTCGACTCCTGGCAGGATCGGATTTTTTTAACTTTTTAAAAAATTTTTTGAGCTTTGTTGACTTACCACAGAACCTAAAGACTTTTTAAATATACAGTACGTGTCGCAAGTTTATTGAAAGTGGATACGTGCAACAAATGCTACTTATCTTTCTTGCATCGAGTATGATGCACTTGAATAGGGATTGTCCAGTAGCAGGAGAAGCAGCTCTCAATGACAAAGTGCAGTTTCTGTGGTGGCTAAAAGCAAATCAAGTGACGTCGTGTGGAGTTTGTGGATTATGTGTCGCTTTATGCTAAACAGCGGAAACGACGAAACTTTTGCAGAGTGGGGCGTAGAGCGAATGGAGAAACACCAGCTGTGTGTGTACAATTGCACGCCAAGGACATTTAAGGTGACATCGAAATGATTCCCTTTGAAGGACTTGTATGTGCTTGTGTGTGCAGCAAATGTGTTTTTATCCACTGTGATTTGCATAATAGCAGAAAGTTGTAATCGAAAAAAGCATTTGTGCTATTTGCAATTGTCTGCGAGGCACAGATGCAGCTGGAGAACTGATATTTTTATGCACCTAGACTGTAAATTGTTTTTTGCGGGAAGTACGCAATCGAAGCATTCCTCTTTGGAATTGAAATGAAAAAGAAAAAAGTAACTTCCCATACCGGGAATCGAACCCGGGCCTTCTGGGTGAAAGCCAGATATCCTAGCCACTAGACCATATGGGAGGCGATGATTGCTTAAGCAAATAACACCATATCTTCTTACCGTTACTTATAGCATCAGCATTTCAAATGCACAAAGTATTGACGTATTTTTGGCTGTTTATATTAATTTAACAAATTGCTTTACTCGCGTAAATAATAAACAAAACCAAATCTGTGCAAATAATACAAACGATAAAAATATATTCAGAGGCTCTTTTATTAAGTTAATATTTAAATAAAATCATCGTCTTTAAAATTTTTTACTTTTTATCAAGATTTCTTATTTGTTTATAATTCGATTATTTTTCAACATATTATAGATCAATAAAAACGGAGATTAAAAAAAATCGATCCTGCCAGGAGTCGAACCTGGAATCTTCTGATCCGTAGTCAGACGCGTTATCCATTGCGCCACAGGACCGCTTGATTGTGCGGCATCAAAAACACACTTTGGCAAGCAGTTCGCTGGAATAGTTGGAGACACACTAACCAAATTGTTGGCAGACAGACATTCGATAAAAGCTGATGATCTATATACTTTTGCATAAAGTTTAGTTATATGAATGTGTATATAATAATCAACATAAATAATTAAAATATTATATATAATAATCGAGAAAAAATAATTACGATCCTGCCAGGAGTCGAACCTGGAATCTTCTGATCCGTAGTCAGACGCGTTATCCATTGCGCCACAGGACCCGATTGTGAATAAGCAGCATAAAAGCCGTATTCAACCAAAGCAGAGCAAAATGTACATATTCAATTAAAGTAGCGCCACAAGCAGTCTAAACAAGCAGTGGCATCCAGAGGTGCCCACCTAGTGGGGCGCAATAAAAAATATATATGTATAAATATATATATATATATATATCTATATATATATAACATATTAACAAGTATTATGGGTAACTATATTAATTCGTTAGTCTTTTATTCATAACGCTCACATATTACTCTATGGCAAATACATGTTAATTAAACGCGCCCCCCCCATGGCAGCGCAGTTGCTCTCCCGCAGTCGCCACAGCGAGTCACGGCGTCTGCAGCAGAGGCCGCAACTGCTGGCGTCGACCACAAATATTCATTTCAGTCTCTCATTGGCGCTCACAGTGTGCAGTTCAGTGGTAACGCAAATGTAGACGTCGTATAACGGACGCTAAAAAGTTGTACGTGCGCGCGACGTAAGCAAGTGCGAAACATAAATAAAATAAAAGAAGAATCTCTGAGCAACAAAATATAAAAGAAATATGTACATACATACAACAAATTGTTAATAATAAAAAGAGAAAAGTAGAAACGAGTGCGTGTGTGTGTGTTTATACTGTGTATTGTGAGTGCGTGTGCAATAATAAATCAAAAATAATAATTAATGCAAATGCGAGTTACAAATATAACTAGATGCAGTTATTACGGTGAGTGCAGCTAAAATGCCGACAATACAGCCTCTGCCCCTCGCTGCCCCCCTTGCGCAGCTGTCAAAATGTATACGAGCTGCTATTGCTGCTTCTTCTTCTTTTTCAACTTATTCTGGCGCTTCTTTGCGTTTGCCTATTCTGTTTTTTCACATACTTTTTTGTTTTCATCGTCTGCTTCTGCCTCGGCCAAGCAGCGTCAAAGCCCAAAAACCAAATCAAATGAAACGAAACGAATGGAAACGAAATTGAACAAGAACAAGAATGAGTACGAGAAGCAAGGCGTAAAAGCGAAAAGCGAAAAGCTCAAAGATTGGGGCTAGGGCTAAAGCAGACGCCGTTCGTTGTTGTTGTTGTTTTTGCTGTTTGTTTAGCTGCCGTTTCTCCATTTACATATGTATGCACGCTAGTGTATGTGTGTATGTTATGATATGTTTATTTGGCTGTGTGTGTTTGTGTGTGTGTGTGTCTGTGGATCTCTCGCGCTGCCTGCGTCTATGAGACGGTCACGCTGTTGTTGCTTTGGCGCTAAACGTGTGCATGTATGAGTGCATGTGCATGTGTGTGTGTGTGCGTGTGTGTGTGTATGTGTGTTTGTAGGCCTCCACACTGGCAGCGAAAAGCGCCAAGCGACCTGCTGCCTCCGCTCTCCCTCTCTCTGTCACTCTTTTAGTCGGCATCTCCATCTTTGCTTCTCCGGCCGCCGTTAACTCGTTTGGCGACTTGTTTTGCCTGCTGCCGCACAACAAAACGCCGTAGCACATAAAAATAGTCTGTGGCAGAATTGTTGACTTCCCTTTTGACAAACGTGCCGGCCCACAAACGACGGCGTCCGCCGTCTGTACATATCTTGATGTCTAGCATTGTGTGCCGCCCCTTCCTCTTTCTCTCTCTCCATCCCTCCACTCCTCGCACACCTACATACCAAACACTACAAAATTGCCATAGTTTAAATTACATACACCTTACATACCAATGGATATACACATTTTTAAGTTTTATACTTCAACAGAAGAAAAGTTAAACAGAAAACTTCCTCCAACACATTTACATGCAGAACTCTTCCGGTGCTCGGTACAATAAAAGCGGAAAAAATAAAACAACAACAAAAACTTGTTTTTCAAAGCATGAATACCCTAGAGCAGCTTATATATGGACTTATTATTCATAAAACTTTTATATAGTTCTTCGATCCAAATTATAATCTCGTTGAAACCAAGCTGATCAAATTTCAATTATCACTCAAAATCACTCAAAATTCTGTGGAAGAGAGCCAAAAAAAGAGCTAAAATCTTTTTTTTTCTAAATAGTTATCTTAAGTTTTCAAAACTTTCATTATAGTTAAATATATTTTTTAATAAGTACAACCAGGGCTAGCAATAATAACAGAAGAATAGGACAAGTTTGCGATATTTAAGTGTTTCAACTTCCACGGGGCAGATAAAAGGCAACTACTTCTAAAAACAACTTATTTTCCACTAGTTGTTTCACTAACAATTTTAACTTAGAGCAAATCAGAATCCTTGTGATGTTAATCCCGCTAAAGAGGTTGTGTATGCCCCATGAGAGAAGTTTGCATTTTGTTGTGTTATTATTTTTTATATATAATTGGGTCTACTTAAGTATCTTTGAACATGAATATATGTAAATATATGTCAAGTGGCATAACTTATAGGGAAAAGTAGATTGATTGAATAGAGTAAATCCACAAGCATACACAGAAATACATATACATACATATAATGAAAAAATATGAGAATATAAAACGTCAATGTGATCCCAGGCACTAGAAAATACAGATTTGCAATTCCGGTCAATTTCATTTGAAGAACTTGAACACGAGAATATATATTATACCCAAAAGAATATATATTTTACAAAGTTCTCTATACTGATATCTAATAATATTTAATTTTAATTTTTTTAATTTTTTCTTAGTTCCTCTTTTCGTAATTGTGCCAAGAAAAGAAAATTTCGGGCTTAATATAAAAGATCCCTATTACAAGTCAATTTTATAATCTACGGCATCCCAAAGATGTCTTTTTTTTAGAACATTTTTGCACTTTACATGCTTTACACAAATTCGATTTTCAGAATACTATTTTAAAGTGTCTTCTCCTTAAAGTTCTTAAGTATAAGATACCAAATTGTGTTTATCACACCGAAAGTTCTCTTAACGGACAGTTCTTTTGGGCATCTCCATAAGCCCTCCAATTTTTGTAGTGCTCTTCGCGGGGCGTAATCTATTTTGACCGAATTCAGACATTAATTTCATAGCCCAAAACTGTCTATCTTTTCTTGTACAATAGCTATTCAGAGGGAAACATTTATAAAAAATTAAAACTTCTTTTAAATCAAACAAAATTGTACAATTTCTCGATAAATGGTCGGACTTACTTATTTACTTATCTCTCAATTATATAGAAATATGTGAAAGTAAGAAAACTACTTCTATATAATAGAAAATTTTACAAAATAGAACAGTTTTCGAACTTTCATCTTTATTTATCTCTCATTTATATAGAAAGAGGTGAAAAATGAAAACTATTTCAATATTATGTGCAAAATCTATATATATATCAAAGAAAACTTTACGATTTTTCGAAACAAGTTAGAAAAATATCGAGCTTTATTTTTAATCTATCTCTCATTTATATAGAAATATATGAACATATGTATGAAGACTACTTCCATATTATGTGAAATATGTATAGACATCCATGTACATATGTACGTAGACATCCAAGAAACTTTTACAATTTCTTTAAAAAAAAATGGTTTCTTTAAATCATATCTCTCATTTATATAGAAATACGTAAAAGATGTAAAATAAAAATATTTCAATCTTAGACTACCCAAGTACGTAAGATCTCAATGTATGTACATACATATGTGAGAAAAAAAAAACTGGAAACGCAGGTGTCCGCTTGAAAGATTTTCACTGTACTGTCCTTCTTAGACTACCGAAGTACATAAGATATCAATGTATAACAGATAAACATGTTTATTTGAACCCTATGTATCTGGAGAGCCCCATTAACCTGCTCAATCGAAAAACTTGTCTGGAGCATTAAAAGCGTCAACCATTTTGGGCTGTTGCAGCTTCGTTGAAAGCGAAAATAGCGCAACGGAGAGAAAATTGTGCTTGGTGCTTGGGCCAGAAGTTTGTCTGCTTTTGCGAATGTATCTTGCAGATACATATCTAAAATTGCCACAAAGCATGCAGTAAGAACCAGACACAAGTAACTAAATATAACACGAACACACACACACACACACACACATAGGCACACGCACACACAGATCAGATACATACTAATGTGTTTGCGGGGCTGTGTCTAGGTTCCCGCTTGCAATTTCATTTTCATTGCAACTTCATGCCCCTGACATCGGGCCATGCCAGCCTGTCGGCTGTTCCTGCTTGCCGCCCGCCGCCAACGACCCTTACAGCAGTGCACACACACACACACACACACACACACATACACTCTGCTGCTTTACACTGCTTTATTTTTGCGCCGTCTGCTAGTTTCTACGCTCATTCTTGTAAAACTGCAAGTTGCTGCCGTCGCGGCGCGTCGTCGGCCTATTGAAGCTCTCTGCCGCGGTCGATGTCACTATTGCTGGCAGCAGCGCTGCCTGCGCCACTGCTAGTGCACTCGGCCATGCAGCTGCCTTTCTGTCTCTCTCTCTCTCTCTCGCTCTCTACCTCTGTTACTCCCTCTCTCGCTGCGGCTAACATCTCTGCTGCCTGCTGGCGAGTGCGCCTGTGTGCGAGCGAGCCAGCGCGCCCGCTGCTTGCCCTAACCTACACCACAGAAAATTTATTGCGTCGGCACTACTTCCACACACTTCACTTCACTTGATTTCATATGCTTGTATCTACGAGGCATACATTTTTCAGTCTGCTTCTCGAAATTTTGCCGTTCTTGTTGTTGTTGCTATTGCTGCTCTTTTATTTTATTTCTTCATTAGTTTTCGTTGGGTTTCATTGATGCAATTTTTGTTTATTTTCGTTTCTTGTATTTTTTTCTCTGAATTTTCAGCTAATTTTATGCCTCTATTTAAATTGCAGATTCATAATCAATCGATCCGGTCAATTAATTATACTATTAAAAGATCATTTATAACACATTCTGGCGGGCAAGCACGCCATAATTCAAGCAGATATACTGAGGAGCTACCCTGAAATTAGCAGCCAGTCGTAAAGTATTCAAAGGTTTTTAGTGGTAAGTTTGCAATTTATTATCTTTTAGTGTGTTAAGATATTGAGTTTGGTTGCCTTTTGGCTTTGATCGTGCGGCCCATTAGCTCAGCTGGTTAGAGCGTCGTGCTAATAACGCGAAGGTCGCGGGTTCGATCCCCCCATGGGCCACAAGTTTTTTTATATTTTTTTTTCACAAAAGCTAATTTTTGTATTAATAAAGGTCCTACAAACAAGATGGCGTCAAGGTGGCCCATTAGCTCAGCTGGTTAGAGCGTCGTGCTAATAACGCGAAGGCCGCGGGTTCGATCCCCCCATGGGCCATAATTCTATTATTTTTATTAATATTTACAAATAAAATACTAAAACTAAGTATATTAAACAAAATGAACTAAATTAAAATTTTATTATTGTAAATTACACGTGAACGTATTACATACTAGACATACCATATAATGGGTGCATAATATTCATTGTATGTTCTAGTGGTATCCTTTTTTTATAACTGATTCGTTGTTTTGGTTTCTTCAGTAAAGCCCCAAAGAAGGTGTTGACAACAAGGCCCATTAGCTCAGCTGGTTAGAGCGTCGTGCTAATAACGCGAAGGCCGCGGGTTCGATCCCCCCATGGGCCAGTTTATATTTTTTTCAATTTTTTCAAATTACCCACACATAATATACTGAAAATCTCTGTGTGAAAACGACTGATCAATTTTGTTTTTGTGGTCTTCTAAGTAAAAGCTCTAAACTTCTTATTTAATGTATTAAAACATTCGAAATGTATAATATAAAAATTGAAATTCTAATGGTAAATAAAATTTGCACAAATAATTAATAATGTTTTGATTATCTTTAAATGAAAATGCTTGATATGTTTCCATTATACGTCTAAAATAAAAAATAAAAGTATATGACAACAAAATAAAATAAAAATTAGTTTGGCCCATGGGGGGATCGAACCCGCGACCTTCGCGTTATTAGCACGACGCTCTAACCAGCTGAGCTAATGGGCCACTTGGCATGTTAAGGCTAAATTTTGTACTTAAGTAAAGGCAAACATATTTTAAAATATTTTCGAAAGTTTTGATATTTCTATAATATATATTTTTTATATATATATTCGAAAAACAAAATATTAACTGTCGCCCAACGTGGGGCTCGAACCCACGACCCTGAGATTAAGAGTCTCATGCTCTACCGACTGAGCTAGCCGGGCTTTGTGAACGTCGGTGGCCTACACGGCATGTCCCTATAAAGTGGGAGTTCTGCGTTTCGACGCTGTGTAGCATTAAAGCTGCCGACTTTATTTATAGGCGCGCTTGTCTGGAATTGCACAAATAGATAGGAGTCTTGATTAGTTGGTTTCCCCTTCCCTGGTCGACCCTTCGACTCTAGTAAGTTCTGGCTTTGTAATTGTTTCGATGATGCCCCCCATTGTGCGGTGCATTTTACTGTTTCCTAATGGAAATGATGTATAAAATTACGCGCCTACCTCAATGCAGAATCTAAAACCAGACAAAGGAGGGGGTGCTGGCCTGCAGAGAGAGAGAGAGAAAGAGAGAAGGGGTAACAACACAAGCTGACAACCAGCCACCCCGTCGGCCAAGTAATTTGCTATAAAATATTAAAACGAAACAATGTGCGAAAGGAAACAAAACAAAATACATGCATGCATATAGAAAAAGAGACTCAGACATTGTGTGTGTGTATGTGTGTGTGTAATGGAGGAGGGAGGGGGCGTGATGGGACCAAAAGAAACGAAGAGAGGCGGAGACAAACGGGACATGTGGACTTACAGTCAGACAGCAGGCAGATAATCAGCCTGGCAGACGGCTTTTCGGTTGCGCTACGTGCAGAAGTGTTGGGCATATGTGTTGGGCATATGTGTTGGGCATGTAATCTAGCTGTAAATGTTTACATTAAAAATATAATATAAATAAAGAAGAAAAATGTAATTGTGACAATAAAAACTGGATTATCAGGAAGAAAGCAATTACATTTTTCAGTAAAAGATTAAATACTAGAAAAAATAACTTCTTTTATGGGGCGTAAATGACTACTTAACAAAATTATATAAATAAATCTATTAGAAACATTATATTATATAAATTGATTATTTTTATATAAATTGACTTTAAGCTGTTAGAATTAACTCGAAAGACCCCTATTTCATTTGATCTACAATCATAAAATAAACCTTTCTGAATTTTCGTCTAGTTAGTTATCTATGTCGTATACATGTTTCTCCCAGTAAATTTGTATGCTCTTCTATTTTCATTATAAAAGCGAAATAAAAGGGCAAAATGAAGCAAATGAAAGGCAAAGCTTATTTGTGCTGACAAATTGTTTGTGTTTATTGTCGTTGTCGGCTACTCAACGCGACCTCCGTCTAGACCTGAGACGCATAATGCCATGCACAACATTCAAACATACGCATATGCTTACATAAATACTCTTCCTCTCTCCCTCTTTCTTTTTCCCTCTCTCTTTTATGACCATTTTCTCGTTTGTGTATGCCACAGGCTACAACAGCAGCGTCTGCGGCAGACAAGGCCAAATAAGTTAGGGTAGGTTCGCAAAATAAGCTAAACAGAAATGTGGTTTGATCAAAAACAAGCAACAAAAAGTAAAAAAATATAAGATTGGAAGTGAATATATAAAATATATGAAAAATAAAATAAAAAATTGTTTTCGCCCAACGTGGGGCTCGAACCCACGACCCTGAGATTAAGAGTCTCATGCTCTACCGACTGAGCTAGCCGGGCTGTTGCTCAGGTTCCGAAATGATCAGAACATGGGAGCGCATAAAATTCTATATAAATTTGTATATGGAATAGAAATGAATAGAATGATTTGAATCGAAATGAAATAAAATAACTCAAATAAAACAAACAAATTTGGTTACCAAGTTATTTTATTTAAAGTAAAATTAGAAAAATAAATAAAGTGGCATGGATCTTGGCTAAGAATTGTGTACGTAAACAAAAAAAAAACTGCATGGTTACTATAAAAATATATAAATGGAAGACAATAAACATTATGTTTGAATAAGTTGAGGAATTTACATTTATGTCACCTAAGTACACAGCGTAGTAACAAAAGTCACTGATAATACACCTGTACTCACGAAACCTTGAAAATTCTGAATAAACCTGATACATGTGTATCTACCAAATGCAATAAAAAGCAAAAAGTTTAAAGCTTATATTGAGACAGATATGACAGAAGTATTTCTGCAGGATCAGCAGCATATAAAAAGCTTAAAAATGTTCCTAAGTATCTTCATAATTTGAAACTAATTAATTTATTTAGTTAGTAAGAAAAAATCAAGAAAGTTTGCCAAAAATATCGAAAACTGCAAATTATTTGGAATATCCTTAGCATAGAATTCAGCTACAGATAATTATCAGCAACGATCAACAAGCCCGGCTAGCTCAGTCGGTAGAGCATGAGACTCTTAATCTCAGGGTCGTGGGTTCGAGCCCCACGTTGGGCGAGTACATTTTTGATTATTTTATAATGGTATTTTTAATTTTATTGTTTGTAATTTTTAATTGGACCTTGAGAGCAGAGCAAGTGCACTTACAACAGCTCTGCATTGTTTTGTGAAAACAAAACTGATGTCTATATGGAGAGAAGAAAAAACATGCTTACAATATTGAAATGAAATGCGAGAATCAATGGCAAACGATTGATAGCCGGCGGGTAGATGATTGCATACACGGCCAAAATACAGCACAGAAAGCAAATGTAAATAAAAGCACGTTTAGAAAATGCATAAATTTGAATGCAAAACATAGCTCTAAATAAACAGCAGCAGCAAATACGACAAACAACAACAATAACAAAATATACGAGAAACGTACAGTAAAAATATGAAAAACGTTTTTGTTTGTCATGCAAATAAAATGAAACGAGGCGAATGACTGAACTTAACCTTAAAACAACACACACACACACACACAAAATACCCTCATAAACAACACATACGTAATACGTATCATATATGTGTGTATATAAATGTAGATTTCCTATATGGACTTGGACTTTTTTGTTTAGACAACGCAAATTGCGGTTAATGCACTGCAAATCAAAACCAAAAACTAAACGAATTCAACACACAAAACGCAAACATTGCAAAATTTTTGATGAATGCAAACTAAAGTGTTCGGGTCGCTTGAAGTGGGAAAAGTAAGCCATATAAATGTATAACTTTACAAACGCATGAGTTGTGGGCAGGGGGAAACAAAAATGTTATACAAATGTTTCTTATCTAAATAAAGCTGAAAATAATACTGCTTATATATATTTTGTAACATTTAATACTATACTTAACAACACTGGCAGCCAAATTCGCTTTTGGGAAACCCAAAGTCAACTCCCATATTGTCTAGTGGTTAGGATATCCGGCTCTCACCCGGAAGGCCCGGGTTCAATTCCCGGTATGGGAAACATAGCGAACTGTGTTAATCGGTTCTTTTTTTGGATTTAATTAATTTTCAAATTTGTTTTTTTTTTTATTATATATTTTTATATCTAGCTATTTTTAACTACCTTAATATTGAAGTACAATATTATTTTAGTCCATGTAGCTGCTTATGCAAGGCATAAACTTGACATGCGCATCTCCAGAGCTCCCTCAAGTTCCGCTGCATCTGTTAACGCCCCATTTTGTGCGTTCCCCTTGCTGTATTTAATCGCAATTCCCCTTTTTTTCGCGCGTGACGAAATGCCTTTGAGCAATTGCAAAAGTTGCTGTATGGGCGATCGAGCGATAAGTCTGGCATTATGTCTGGAGCCAGTTTCAAGTGCTTAAACTGGTCAAGAGGCATGAAGAAAAGAAAAAACTGGCTCCACAACTTGCTGCACAGCCGAAACAGTAAACTGTGCAAAAGGGCCGACCGACGAGTTTTTTATATAAATGACCTTGGCGAGTTCGTTACAGCGTCTGATCGGGCAAAAGTTTGTAAAATGAAAAGGCAAAAAAGTGGAAATCGCCCCCGGGTGGACTCGAACCACCAACCTTTCGGTTAACAGCCGAACGCGCTAACCGATTGCGCCACGGAGGCGGTTGAAAAAGGGTCGATTATATACTGAACTTGTAAATATTACATTTATTTTTATTGTAAAAGATTAAGCTGATAAGATTTGTAAGTCGAACTTACAAGCACATATATCTTGTCTAAAATTTATGAATAACATAGACTATTAACATATGCATAATTTAAAACAGCTGTTTTCTTAAATGTAGCTCAAAAACGTCGAATATTTAACATTAAAATATAAATATTCACGCATTTATATTTTTAAAAAATAAAAACCAATTCAAAAAAGAAGAAAAAACAACGATCCTGCCAGGAGTCGAACCTGGAATCTTCTGATCCGTAGTCAGACGCGTTATCCATTGCGCCACAGGACCGACTGATCGAATACGATTCTAATGTGCTTTAGACTAATTGCCTAGAAATGTTCTCCGTTTTTACGTTTTGTTTGCTTTTGTTCGAGTTTAAGTTCGTTTCCAACTGCTTTTGTTTGTTTTTATCTATTTTATTGAGTTTTTTTTTTTTACTATTTACACATAAGATACTTTTACACTACGATAATTTATGCAAGTTCCGTAATTTTAGCGAGATATTGACGTCATTAGCAGAGGCGCCGACAAAGTTGAAGCCGCGTTTCTTTTAGTTTTACAAATATACTATAACAAAACTTAAGAAAAACAAGTTTTTAATGGTAAATGTATATATTTATATACAGCTAAAAGGGTCTTAAATAATAGTTACATTCATATATTTCAATGTATATATACATACATATATTTCAATGTATTTTAATATATTTTTATTTCCTTATTTTTGCAGTTGAATTAAATGTTGAACAACTTGAAAGACAACACAGCTTTGATTCCGAGGTGAGTAAAAGAATAAATAGACTTAGTTTAACATAAATAAAAACCTTATAATTAATGTGGAAAAGCGCTCTTTAAAGTAAAATGTGGTTATGGCAAATGTGATGTTAAATATACGTTATATGTATTTGTTAACATTGTTATTATATGCATATGATTTATTGTGCAGGCCATGTATTATGAGCAGCTCTCCGTTTAATTTAGATATTGTGTTCGTTAAGTGTTATTCACATTTATTTATTTTCGAATTCTAAAACCAACAATTTGCACAGTTCTTATGTGCATATATTGCGTGCTACAGCTGTTTATTCACACAACTCTCTAACCCGCCTCTGGGCCTAAGCCACGCCAGCTCTCTCAACTCCTTTGTGCCACTTCAAATTTCAGGCGCTATTATGCGGTGCCCCTGTCTTGGCCATAAAATATGCAAAAACTTTTCAGCACGTCATTTGATAACATGCTAACTGGCCGTACCTAGAGGGAAATAGGGGGCGAGCTGGGTGGAACTTTGAAAAGGAAATTTGCAACCGCAAGCCCGACACTTGGCGCCCAGCTCAAAGAAAACGTTTTACGTTTTCATAATGCACGAGTGAAATTTATTGATTTCTTTTTTCTTTCAATTCCATTTAAAAGGCGCGTCGCGAACCGTGTCCTTGCCTACCAAAAGTCGCCGACATGGCGGCTGCCTATCGCCAGGTGGAAGACCTTTCCATTTCACATTGGTTCTGGCCATGTATCTGGTTCAAACTCTTTGTCTCTGTCTCTGTCTCTGTCTCCGTCTCGGTTGCAGTGGTCATTGTCAACGCCCAAGCAAGCAGCACTGAATGCCCATTAAAATGTGTAGAACGGGTATACAATAGTTGAACCTTCATATGTAACAGGTGGTAGAATATATTGTAGGATTTATACAGTTTGTGGATGCCATATTTATGCACAGTTATGCATTAAATTGAATTTGAATATAGTTTGTATATATTTCAGATATCAAGTTATATAGTTCAAGTTCACGAGGTATTCGTCGAGGACCATATGTGTCATTATTTATGAAAAATGCACATAAATATAATTATGTTCTCTGGATTATATCATTCAATCAATATTATGCATCGCATTAAAACTACGTTAATGCTGCTTTTGCTATGAATTGGTCGGGACTTTCTGTTAAATTCCATACATTCTATATATGCAGGCATTTGCTAACACTGTCGTAAGAATTCACAATTGATTAATCCCTGGTTGACAACCATATTCCTTCTTTTTTACTATAGAAGAATTTTTTTTCTTTAGTTTATAGTGTCTGTTGAAAATCAATTTAATTATCTCTCAGCTCTTCAATCTCATTCATTTAAATAACCTGATTCGCCCTTTTTCTCTAATTGATTTTTCCATAGACATAATTTATTTATATTATAATGTTACGATTTATGTATAAAGTTATCATCCTGCCCAAAACGTAGTATTCTTAATCAATGATAATCAATCTAATAGTTCCTGACAGATCTTCAAATCTTACTATTTGATACTACATGATATGATTTGAGTGAAATTTATACATTTTTTATGAAGCTCAAATAAATTATGTATTGCTTCAATTAAAACATTGTTGAAGTAGCTAAAATTGCTGACAGTTAACTTTATTTTGTCTGTTTTTTTTTGTTATTTTTTTTGTTTTAGTATATTCTGTTTAAATAATTACCTCAGAAAGTTTACAGGGTATCTTCATGTCATGAACTTTTACTTTCACAATACTCTTACTACTCGCAGTTTTCTTTGCATTTTCACTTAACTTTTTGTTTTTTGCTTCGCTGGCTTCTGACATTCTGTCGGGCGCCCATGTGGCCCACAAATTGGCGCATTGTTTGGGTCAAGGATGTGCAGCATGGGGCTGCATGGAGACAACATGCTGTGCCGCTTGAATGCGGGCGGGGCTGTGGGCGGGGAAAGCTGCGCCTTGCACATTTTGACGGCACTTGACATGAAAGCTTTGAACTTTTAACAGGCGTGTGAACACAGTGCAGCCCCCTTTGTCCCCTTCCCCCCCCCCCCCTCACCATATTCGATGGGGTCAGTTGGGGTTCACACTTTGAGTGCGCCATCAAAAATTGGAGGAATTTGCAAATTTGCATGCATAAAACATGAAGAAATGTCTGCCGGAAAAATGTCAATAAATGGTAATCAGAAGGGTCTGAGGGGGGCGGGGCGCTCATGATAATCCCCTGACAATAGCTAACAGGTAGCTTTCGGATGGATATTACAAGCAATAGCGCAATATTTGGGAATGTAAAATAATAAATATGCAAATCACATTTGCTCTTTAATCTTATTTTAATTGAACCTACAAAATTTTAATTTCTTTAAAATTTGTGGAATATACTTTTGGAATTATATTTATGTTCTCCTGAACTTTAGAGAGAGAGCTCGAATCAATGATATTTTATTGTCTTGTAAGACCTTAATTTTACCGCCCATGTTAGACTTGTGGTGAGAATCTTAAAGCCGAAAAACAAACTTTCGTACATTAAACATGTGAACCGCATTTTCCATCCAAGAGCTACGAACTTTGCGAATGAACAAAGATCTTTGAGTAAATATAAATTTTTCTAAAAACGTTATTCACCATTTTTTCACACTTGCGGGTGGAATTTCCCAAATACATAATATAACATAACATAACAAATCCATATAGCTTTTGAGCTCTTACGGTCAATCAGTCAGTTAGTCAGTCAATCATTCAGTCAATCATTGAGTCAGCCATTCATTCAGTCATTCAGTCAGTCCGGCAGTACAAACAGTTTTATATATATAGAAACTAGACATTTGTATATGAAGATCATATTCGTATAAATTATATTTGTGGTAAAAAGGGCTTTCGGTGTCCGTAAACTTCTACGAACTATCAATTAAATCAGTCAATCAATCCATCAAGCAATTAAATTCTATATATTATATTCTTTTCTATATACATACACAAAATATATGTATATATATATAAATATATGCTCTGTAGAAGAGACATCTTGTTCATGAATGAAAATCATCGAAGCGTAGAAAACCCGATGCGTTCTCTTTTGTGAGTGAGCACTGTAATTCTCTTCTGTGGAATGCAACACTATAAAAAATACTATAACTCTATCGATCTAATTTTATATTATTTGGCAAACTTCTTCGGCATTTGGAGCATAGCCACCCCACCCCCTCTCTATTAAACCCCCAAACTCATTGCCAGCTAATAAAAAAATTTTAAAAAATTAAAAAAAGAAAATGTGACCTACCTGTGTCATTTACACAGGTGTAAATGGCATGCACGACATTTCACATAGCATGCTGGCTGTGCAGCCGCCCCCCTCCACATTGCCGTGCAACTGCCACTCGTCGTCACATGATGCATCCGCTGACATAGCAAAACCCGCTGCTGCAGCCGCCACCGCCATTGCTCCGCCCCGCTTCACTTCCGCTTGTACAACGCCCTAAAACAAAAAAAACCAAGAACAACAACAACAACAAAATACTTAAACGAGAGTGAATGCAATTTTGCTGCTGCCGCTGCTGCGTCGCTGCCGCCAGAGCCAAAAATAAACATGCAACGTTAAATAGGCCGCCCCAAACTACTCGCTAGTTGTAGTTGTAGTTGTAACTGAAGGCGCTCTCAGCCTATGAGCGCGCTCTCTACGCGCTCTCGCCAAGTGCAAAAGCTGGCCTCCGCTTTGCTGTAATTTACGTCATGTACGGGGCCAGCCATTGAGTAATAAAGAGACAGAGCTGAAGGCTTGCTCTGAGCTTTTTTTACCGTTTTGAAAATCATGAGTGGTAGATCGGGATGGTCCGCAAACGCAAAATCCAACTCAAAAGTAAAGCTCATTTACTATAGGAAGCAACAACAAAGCATTCGCAAAACAACAACAGTGTTTTTATCGTCGTCCGTTTTGATCAAAAGTTTCTGCGCGATGATGAGGACATAGGAAACTCAGTGCAAAGAAAAGGGACAAATAATGCCACTGTGTTTGTTGCTGGTTTCTCTGTCGTTCTAACAAGGCGGCGCGTAGAAACAACAACAACACTATTTGGGTTCTAATGTTGTTGTTGCATAGCCGAGTCTCGGCGCAACTAGGTAGAAAAATTGAATGCGAGCAGGCCATGCCATTTAAATCAAAGGGTTACGCACACGGCGCGTAAACATCATATACTATGACGTCACATTTTGAAGAATTTCATTTCTTGTGATGCTTAGAATATATTTCTATCTTTATTACGTACATTAAAGTAATATATTAATAGGGTCTTTTATAATAATGTTTGTATTTAATAATGTATTACTTTATTGTACGCAACGGTCGCATACAAAAAGCCCTAGCATGTGACGTCACATGCGCAACAGAATGTTGCAATCTTCTTAAATACATAAACTTGCCTTGGCTTGAGAAACACACACATGCATATTTTTTGCCAATGTGTGTGAGATGAGACACACATGCCAACAACTATTTGGAGCGTCGAGGCATTGATACCCTTATTTATAGAAATGGTATGGAATGTTTCAAGAGAACAATTATTATTGATTGTACTAATAGTTGCATACTAAATACGATATTATATATTTCTCATAGATTAGATAAAAATGTGTATATGAGAAGGTTAGTGGTATTTTGTTACAGAACTTCTGAATAGTTAGAATACCCTATTTTGAGAAAGGGTGCCTTGCTGATCGAAAAATGAAAAATTATAAAATCTGCCGGGCTGCTTATAAGTTGAAAGCGAGGGGAGAAGAAGAAGACATAACTTTGCGAATTAAAGGCATAGCAGTGCTTAGAAACCACAACAATGAGTTAGAAGAGTGTAGAAGCTTAGATCATAGGCTGTAGCTTCAAACCAAAAAGGGATAGCAGGCACAGAATTTGGGGTGTGCTTTTTTCATTGTCGAGTCGTTTGTTTTGATTATGGTTGTTGTTGGTTTGTATGGGAAATGTTCTGAAGTTGTCTTTGATTTTTGGGCAACGGCAGAAGTAGTTGTAGACAGCCTGGTGTTGTGCTTGCAATTTGTCAATGAGTTATACTCAATTGTGTTTGCAACCTTGCTATCACTCGTGAACTGTTTCGAAAAAGAGCTTTTGATCCAAAAGCCTCCTCTGTCTCTTTATTACTCAATGGGGGCCAGCATATAGCTCGCTTACGCTCACGCTCTCGCTCTCTCTCTCTCTTGCACTCTACATTGCCTTTTGGGCATTGCACATTGGGACGAGCCCGTTTGCGTAGGTTTGTATGTGTGTTTGGCGCTTGCAACACTATAACAAATTTTATTGTTGCTTTTTTCTGCCATGCTTGAGTGCTTTGGCATTTTTGCGCTCGCTCTCACTCTCCTAGCTATGGCTAGCCGCTTGTCCATTGTAAAATGCTGTAAGTTGCATGCGCTGCTCGCCGCTCACATTTGCATGTGCATGTGCGTATGTGTGTGTGTGTTTGTTTCGAGTGTAAAATTATTCATTTTTTCTAAGGTTCAGTCGCAGAGTTGAAGGTCAGTTGATGTTTTATGTCATTCAACTTGCCGTCGTCGTTGTCGTCGCCGTTTTCGTTGTTGTTGTTGTTGTCGCTGCTTTTACATTTTCGTCATTGCTGCGTTTTGCGCTTTTTTTTTTTATTGCCTTTGTTGTTTCTGTTGCCACTGTTTATAAATGTTTGCCGCGACTCGCTTGCGTGTTGAGCCATTCAATTGGGGCGTGTTGCCTGGTATCCACTACCATTCCCATAGCCTTTCCCTAAAGCGAACCCAAATGCATTCTTCTGTTTAGCCTTCGCGAAATGTTATATCAGCCTTAAGTCATTACAAATGTCCTGAATTGGTAAGCGAGAAGGTAAGGAGGCAGCGGTTGAATATTTGCAATTATACTTTGCAGCAAGAAAATTAAAATTACGAATCGAAAATTTGACTTTAATAAAATTTTTAATAGTTGGAAAATAATAGTTAGCAAAATATTAGAATTCAATAGCAGTTTAATGACAATAATCTTCGAAAACAAAAACTGCAAATTTCGCTAACTATTAACTCAAAAGGAAATGTTGCCTGCTCTATAAATGCAAAAACTTTTTCTTTTCTCACTTTTTCACAAGCCAAAATCTAACCTATGATTGTTTTTGGTTCTTTCCCGCAAATAACCTTTGGCATACTGTTGTGAACTTTAGTTTGTGCATTTTTGCCTAACACACAGGGTCGTTTTGTTGGTTTGGCTCTGGCGCTTTGTTGGATTCCCCTTGGGTAATAGGTTCAATAGACGATTATTGCAGGCCAGTTGTGGGTGTGAGTAAGTGAGGTTAAGTGCGTTCTGCTTGCATGCAACCAAGAAAGTCACGTATGTAAATGCAATAAACAACAGTTAGGCCACATCATGTATAACAAAACTGAACTTTCTATGACGATCCTGATGATTCCATCATCGGCTCAAACACCTGACCTTTTCACTTGACTGAAGCGCTGAAAATAAAGTTTAAAAATTGCCAAATTCCCACGAAATGAAGAAAACAATAGCAACACACCAACAACAACAACAACAGAAACAACAAAAACACGTGTGCGTCTTATTGTCCGTCATAGTCTTAATGCACTCTGCGTGTGAGCAGTCCAGACAGACAGACAGAAAAGAGCAGCTAAGCAGCCAAAGCGAGCAAAAATATACATGCACACATACATACTAATGTATGTATATGTATGCATGCACATACATACACACATAAATTCCATTAAAGAAAAAAAGAAGCATTAAAATCAAAAGTCACATAGCAGCGACGTCGCGCCGACGCCGACAGCGAAATCAACACAAAAAGTGTGTTACAAAGTCAAAAGCACAACAACAATAAGCAACAACAAGTAGAGCTTAAAAACCACAACGAAAAAGAAACCAAGAATACCACCAGCAACAACAACTACACACATCCAAAAGCGGCAGCAGCAGCAGCGGCAGCGGCAGTAGCAGCAATAACCAGCCAGTCAGGCACACACAATGAGCCCAAGTCGAAAACCAGTTTTTTGAAAAGTTCCGCACGCTGGCCCCAAAGTTGTATCTGTATGTGTGCACACTGGGCCGCAAATAAATTTATGCAGTATCAAAACACATTGTCTATCGATAGCTGATTTAAACGGCTTGTCACTGGATTTAGTTCGCATATTAAATATTAATCCAATGTGGTAAATTAAATCATCATTAAATCTCCGTAAATAATCTAATATAACATATACAATTTTGAATTTCCTTAACGCACGCCCCATACCACAGTGCATATAGATGTCAGCCGAATGCTGCCGCTTTGGCTACTGCACGTCTGTGTTGTTGCTGTTGTTGTTTTTAGTGTTGCTGTTCGCGCGAAAGTTGAGCGCAGCTTAGGCAAAGGCAGCGTCAAAGCATTGCCAAAGCAGAAAAAATGAGAAGCGCGCATGCGCCGCTAGCAAAAGCAACACAGCAATAACAATTGCAAGCGCTCCACACTCGCCCCCGCAAACGCAAAAGAGACACGACAACTGAGAGCGAGAGAGCGCGCCAAAAGCGCCAAGAGAGCATCGCGCCCGTTTGGGTACGACAGCAACGCAGCAGCAGCAGCAGCAACGGGCTAACGGCAACGGCGGCCTTTTAGTTTTAGTTTTTATGTGCGGCTCTCGTGTAATAAAAATTACATTGCGCGTCGTTTATGTCGCTGAAAAAGTGCAGAAAATAAAGAGGAAAGAAATAGAAACAAATTTGTGCTAGAAATACCAGCATAAAAAAACGTAAAGTGAAACAAATTTTAGTTTAATTAAAACAACTCGCATGCCCTGCGCCTTGTCTCTGTGTGCGTGCGTGTTTACGTGCATGTGAATTTGTTATTGTTGTGTGTGTTTGTGTGTTCAATTTGCTTGTGAAAAGTTCTGTGTACGCTGCTGTAAGAATGACAACAATAACAACAACGATAACATTTGGAAGTAATGTTAGTTACAATATGCACACAGATGCATTTAAATATGTATGTAAACTTCTAAGCAACTGCAAAAACTGTGCCGTGCCAAGTGTTATTGCTTTTGTTGTTGCTGCTGCTGCTGCGGCTGACGAGCGACGGTGCCCTCCCTTTCCCAACCATATGACAATTCCATGCATTTGTTGGCGCTTGTTTACTCTGAGAGAGCGCCACCAACTAAAAGCTGAGAGCACAACTGAGTGCAGCAGAAGCTGTTGTTGTCGATGCTGCTGCTGGTGCTGCTTCTGCCAGCGAGTGACGTTACCTTTCTCCCTTTTTGCCACCCACACGTCAGTCTCATGCAGTCGCTGGCGCTTGTTTACTCGTGCGTTCTCCTTAGCATGAAAATTGAGAGCGGAAAGAGAGAGGCTGCAGTGTGTGCGTTTTGTTGTTGTTGTCGTTCTTATTATGGCGCGTGTAATGTTTAACAAATAACAGAAATAGCATTTTAATGCAAAAATTAACGGGCACATTGAACAAATTTCATTCAAATATTTTGCTGTGCTGTGTGTTTTTCTTCTTTCTTTTTTTTGGCTTTTTTGTCGGCTGCCAATAAATTTGCTAAAAATGCACGTGTCTATCTCTGGAGCAGGGGCTGTGAACGGGGGGCGGTCAGTCGGCGTTGCCATTTGAGTAAGACCCAATTGCATAGTCAGCCCCATTCTGCCGCAAACATGCTCCCGTTGCCACTTTGTCGCTCTCTCGCGCTCTCTCTCTGTCTCTCTCTCTCTCTCTCTCTCTCTCTGAAGCAAAGTGCAATGGCGCACAGTGTGTCAAATGTCATTTTTATGATGATTATTTAAAGTTAAATAGACATTAAAGTGTCAAAAAATGTATTTGATTGATTTATTGAGCGAATGTTGTTGCAATTTATTTACAGATTTGATTTTGTGAACGGATAATTAAGAAAAAGTAAACAAAGTGAGAAAATAAAACAAACACATTGGAAATAAATTTTGGATTTAATGACAAACTCAACTGCATGCAAAATTGGTAAGTAATTAATGAGAAATTCAATTTAATGACAATATGAGTGTACAAATTGGAATTGTGAGCGATTTTCAATTATATTTTGCTTTGTGTAATTTGTGAAAATTGTACTGAGAAGCACCTGAAATGTCAGCCAAAATGAGCTTTACTTGAAAGTTACTTGCACCGATGTTAATTAGTAATTTAAATTCAGCTGACGGCGAAGGAAACTACATTTTGCTTAGCAATTGCAGCTACAATTCATTGCACTCCATTGAAAAAAATGTAGAAAAAGAGTAGTTAAATAAGAAAAGAAGTGGAAAACTGAGAAACTCTTTCGCTAATTGTAATGCACATACATAAATTGCAGCTGTTTTGCGGCGCGCCAATTGGCAATGCAGATGAGTTTTGAGTCGTCCTCTTTTTATACATACATACATATATATTTTTCCCTCGTTTTTCACTAAAAAAATAAATAAAAACAACAACAGTTTTCGCAGCGGAAATGCATCGTTTACGGCGTCAGTCCATCATCATCGGTCAGTCAGACAGTCAGTCAGTCAGTCAAGTTTTCAGACAGTTGGTTTAGTCATACGATAGACAGACTGTAATATATATATACATATGTATATGTTCATACCCAATGTTGCCCGATTTGGCGGCATCTTTCTCAAATGAGTGCAAGTGCAACATGTCAGCGACAAAAGGCGAATAAACTTTGCCAATTGTAATAAAAACAAAACACAGCAAGAAAAAACAGCTAGAAAAAATAAATTCTATTTCCATCTGTGTGTCGAATAAATAGATTGCAATCTGCCAATTTTGTATGCCTTACATATACCAATAGGTCTTCTATAGGGTATATTGAACTGGGGACAAAGTGTGTAACATATTTATGGCTAACATATTTATGTTTTTCTCTAGACATCGTGAAGAATGTTAAATTTCTCTTCTTCTTTATTGGAATTCAAATAGTCTATAAAAACATTTATATATAATATGTGAGCAATATTGTATATACCAAAAGATTTTTATAGATCTCGGGACAAAGTGTGTAACAGTTTGCACATAACTATTTTAAGTCCATAAGGTCCATAAGTCCATATTTTTTTCTATACATAGCGATAAATGTGTAACAAATAAATATTCTTTAATGCTGGTATTCAGATACTCTATAAATATAATTATATTTCTAAATATGAAGCTGTTTGTCCTGACTGACTGATTTGTGATCCCAAACAGCCCAAAACGTAAGAGCTAGGAAGCTGAAATTTTGTACCGGTAGTTACCGAGAGAAATCGAGAAATTCCACCCGCATATGTGGAAAAAGCGCGAAAAACCTTTGTAGCGGGCAATACCCGCTAGTATAATAAATATATGCAATCCTAGGTTCTCTATACTTTATAGTAAAATAATTCAAATATATTTTTAGACCAAAATATATTTTACTTTTATTTTGGTTTGGCTTGTGCGTATAAATATATAGCCTGACTGTTTCGAGAATTTTATAACTTTTTACGATGCCACAATACGACTTAAACTTCTTTATATACTTTTACAACTTTTATTTTAAATGGAAATAAATTTAAAAATGCAAATAAAACAAGTCTTGTCTATACAAAATAAGCGGTAACTCTTAGTCGAGCTTTTAACCTTGCTCTATTTATAGAAAAGTCCGCCTAGAAAAATGCTTTTTCCATTTGTGCAGCTTGATTGAATTTCGTGCGTTTGTCACAAGTGTAATAAACATATTATTGCACATGTTCGTCCACCCCTCGCCCCTCGCCCCTCGCACCACGCCCCTACCCGCAAGCGAATCGATGTGGGTTTGGTTGCGGGTGAGTCCTTACATAAGCACAGCTATAAAGAAATTGGGTCAACGTCGGCGTGAGCGACCTTATCAAGGATTCTGGGTCAATATGCTTACGCCACGCACAGCTGCGACTGCGTGTGTATGTCTGTGTGTGTTGTGTGTGCGTGTGTGTGCGTGTGTGTATCTAGCTAATTGTATGCGTGCGGGCATGTGAGCTATTAGGAGGCGTGGTCGTGCATTCTCTTGAGAATATAATCTGCCGGACGACGCTGCAAACAAAGACAAAGGGCAAGCTTTTAGACAAGAGACGTTGCTGAGTTGGTGTGTGGGCGGGGGTAGGGGTGGGGTAGGTGCTGCACGACTGTGGGGTGGTGCTTGGGCGCATGCAGTTTGCAATTATGGCGAGTACTTAAGGTGCATTTAACTGCTGCATTGACCTCGTTTAGCGTCTGGCAATTTACATCTGGTCATGCGAAGTAAACAAATGCAAAAATAGAAAGAAAAATCAAAAGTAATTATGCAACGAGACGTTTATAAAAAGTTAAAATGATAAAAGTTAAATTAAAATTAAAAAAATAAAAATAAGATGATTATAAGTATAGTACATAATAAAAAATAAGAAAGTTAAAATGATAATAATAATAAATAATGCAACAAAATTAAATAAAAAGAAAAATTGAGAAAATACAAATAAATTATATAAAATAACAAAAATAAAATAATAATACTAAAATAAATTTAATAATTAATACAAAATAAGAATAGGAAAAAATTTAAATTTAAAATGACAATAAATAATAAGAAAAATGTATTATTAGATTTTAAATGCATATTTACTGAAAAATAATTATATGCAAATAATAAAATCTAAAAAAAAATCAAAAAGTAGTTCCGCCCCCGGGTGGACTCGAACCACCAACCTTTCGGTTAACAGCCGAACGCGCTAACCGATTGCGCCACGGAGGCAGTTGTGATTCAATCGGCCAAAGTTGATTTTACTAAGCAGTGCAAAGATGCATTCAAAGCAGTTCAACCAATAAAAGCTCTTTTTCTTTTATATAGCCTTGTCTGTGATTTTGTTTTCAAGTAGGAAACAATTTCGCGCAGTCTCCGCAGCCTCCGTGGCGCAATCGGTTAGCGCGTTCGGCTGTTAACCGAAAGGTTGGTGGTTCGAGTCCACCCGGGGGCGATTCAATTTTTTATTTTTCTTTTTATATATATAATTTGAATTGTTTATATAACTTGATTTTTATTTTTTCTCATTGCAGCGGCACAACACCTGACAAACTATGTAAAATAAAATGCTTATAGGCAACATGAAGGCGTGGCCATGTTGTCAAACGCCACTGCAACAGCAACAAGAACAACAACAGCAATTTACAGCTTTTAAGAATTACGTGCATGCAACATGTACCGTTTGAATGCCACACAACAGCAGCAGCAGCAACAACAGCAACAAAACCAACAACAACAAAAGCAGCCGCAGCCACAACAACAAGCCAAACAAAAGCAATCAACAATACCCAGTCACATATTGTTGCAGCAACAATTAGCCGCTGCCGCTGCCGCCGCCGCCGCCGCTGGCGCTGGCAACAGCAACAACAATGCCGCCGCTGTTGCCTTGACCTTTCAAGTGGCCAATGCAAATGGCGGTGCAGCAGCAACAACTGCAATCAGTGTTGAGGATAAATTAAAGCTATTGACAACTGCCACGGCGACGCCAGCGCCGACGCCAACGTCGACGTTAACGCCGACGTCAACGCCAACGCCCGCTACAACAATTAAAACCGAACCCATGCCTGACGTCATCGCCTTGACCACCGGCAACAACAACAACAGTAATAACAATAGCAATAGCAGCAGCGCCGCCAACACCGGCAGCGGCATTGCCTCAACGTCAGCCGCAGCCGCTGCTGCAGCTGCCGCGGCAGCAGCAGCATCTTCCAATGGGCATTTAGTATTTGTGCCCAACAAACGCGCGCGTCTCGATGCGTAAGTTCAGCCTGAGCTTTCACATTTCCCTCTCACTTACACTCTCTCTCTCTTTCTGCTGTTCCCATTCACATTGCAGGCCCGAGGATTGGATGTCGACGCCAAGTCCAGGCAGCGTTCCCAGCTCAGCGCCGCCGCTGTCGCCGTCGCCCGGGTCGCAAAATCACAGCTACAACATGTCCAACGGTTATGCATCGCCCATGTCAGCTGGCAGCTACGATCCATACAGTCCCAATGGCAAAACAGGTGAGTGTGCGCGAGCGAGATAGATAGATATGCGTAAATATGAAGCTTTCACTGGGCTGTCAAACAGAGCCATCTAGTGCTCGTTTTGTGTTTAAACATGTTGACACTGTTGGCATATAGATGGCGCGGTCGTAACTGCTTTCACTGGAACACATGTGTTCTTAAAAGCACAGCCAAAAGCTTTTTAGGTTTGTTGTTGAAAATTACAATTAAAAAAGAAAAGGAGAAACAATTTAGAGAAAATTTTATGGTAATATATTTATATGCTTGAATTTGTATAAATATGTTTATTTCAAAGGTGAATTAGGTTAGCTAGAAACTAGAGGTTAGGTTTGTTTTTATAAATGGGGCTATGGCCTTAGACACCTAGAAGAAATTTCTTTTTATCCTAAGAAAACTGAAATTTTATTTACTTTAACTTGCCTTAAGCTGTCATCGGTTTAATCCAGTTCAGTTGCAATACGTTAAATTGTTCTCCATTCTGTTATGCCACACTTTTTGTGAATTGAACAAAAATTCACAATTTCCTATTCTCGAGTATCAGATACATATTCACGCATTAGCCAGTCGACTCTCGCCAACGACCATACCACGCTGAATACATCGGTTCTCGTCCGATCACCGAAATTAAGCAGCGTCGGGCGCGGTTAGTACTTAGATGGGGGACCGCTTGGGAACACCGCGTGTTGTTGGCATCGGTTGACAAACTTTTTGTTTTATTTTTATTTAAAATATCTTTCAATTGTTTTTTTTTTTTTTAAATTAAAAATTACATCGTTTTTACGATTTTTATATTAACTTAAATAGTTTCTTAATTATTTGAATTTCGTTTTCTCTTTAATCAGTGTATACCCATTTCCATTTTTTAAATATATTTTTATACATTTTCTTTAAAAATATTTTTTAATTATTTTTTTTTTTTTTTTTTTTTAATTATAACATTATTATTTTTTTTCATTTATATTATTATATTATATTATTATATTATTATTATTATATTATATTTAATAGTTTCATTTTAGTTATTTTTTTTTTTTAATTTCAAATCTTGTTTTCTCTTTAGTCAGTGTTTATACTTTTGTATTGTTTTATTTAATTTATTTAGCATTAATTCATTAATTATTTAGCATTAATAATTTTTTTAAGTTTATACTTAATTTAATGCTGGTTTTGGCGACGATTTCACTTTATAAATATATTGTTATATTGTTAACTACATAATTTTGTTATTTGTATATTTGCATTTTAATGTTTTTTCTCTTTAATTAGTGCATTTCCTCTTCTATTTTATTTCTTTCATTTATTTTGTACTTTACTTTACGTTATTATAACTTGTCTTCTTTTAATTTCTTTTCGGTTTTTTAAAATTTTTTTTTAATTGTTTACTTACACTTTTACTTGCACATAAAATTTAGAGCTTTAACTTTTTTATATATTGTTAACCATATTTAGACAAATAAATTTCCTCTCTCTCATGCTCAAAGTTTATTAACCTGCTGTGTCTGGCTATAAGTAGATGTGTATTTGCTTAGAACAAGTTAAAATGTGGCTTAAAACAGGACAAGGAAAAGCGTTAACATGGCAAAGCTAAATAGAGACCCAAAAGTGAATTAGACACGAACTCAAACACACACACACACACACACACACACACAATTACACTTTTACACACTTATATGGATACTCATTGAGAACGTGCCTTTCACCTTTCACGTGGGAACGTGGCCATTTTCAAGGTCGCGCATGGCAGACGGCAAATGAAAGCCAAAAGAGCTCAGCTCCCACGGCAAGAGGGCTGTCAGCTAGGGCGGAGAGGGGGGGGGGGTACTAGGTGTTGCGACGGATGAGTATGATGAGCCAAAAGTAAGCCTGGAAATTACCAAAACGCGCGCAGACAACACAGACAAACGAAAAGAGGGCAATGGGGGGGTCCTTGAGGGGCACTGCGGGTGGGTGGCTGACGGGTGGTGGGTGGTGGGTGGTGTCTGTGCGTTCTGTCTGACTGACAATGCCAATAAAGTTGAAAGTTGAAGGTCACCAGACGGCGTCGACGTCGTTTTTTGGCATCGTCGCCAAGTTGAAGGCTAAACGCAGACAATAAACTTTGAGGTAGCACCCGCAAAATCCGCCCGCCCCTCAAACGCAACCGCAACGCGCCAATGCCAGACGTGCAAGACACCCCCCCCCCCCTTTTACACCCTCAACCCTCCCCCTTTAAGGCAACGCCCTGCGCAGCTTCGTGCAATGTGCACTCAGTCCTATTTTGAGCTGGCAAATTTCAGTTCTGGCCGTAAAAGTTGTAGGGAGTCCTTTTTATGGCCAACAAAGCGAAAGCCGAAAGCGTCTACGGCCCGAAAATTATCGATTGCCGAAACGGTTGCCTCGCCCCCGCCCTCCCCCACTTCCTCGTCTTGCATTGTGCGTGTGCTTTTTGAACCCGAAAAAAAAGAAGAAGCAGAAAACTCGTCTCGCTTTCACTCGACTCTGGATGTGTCTGGCGGTGCGCGGCGGAGGCGGCGGAGGCGGCGGCGCTGCCAAAGCGAACGACCCACAAAAAGCGCACAGGACACGCGAGGGAGGAGCTGCCGCAGGGGGGGGCGGGGCTTTTGAGGGGGTGGGGCAGCTGCCAAACCAAACCCGAGCAGCTGTAAGGAAAGCGCGTAATGTAATGAAATCATGCCAAGGCTGTTGCGCGGCATGGCAGCAAAGCCAGACAAGGACGCAGCATAAAGGACGTGCGGCAGGACCAAGCGAGGCACTTAAAAGGAGTGGCAAGAGAAGGGGGGGGGGGGGGGTGGGACGCTGGCGCATTAATGTGCCCAAAATGTGCCACTGGGAACGATGAGCAGCTCCAGACAGCGGCAGAGTGGGACACACGTCATGCACAGCATATACCCTAACACAGAGCATTTAAAATGCGTGGCTAACTATGTGACATACAGCTAATTCGTAGTTAAAATAAGTGTGCATAGCATAGAACTGTAAGCAAAGTAGTCGCTAGCTCAAACCAATATGCTGACTGTTAAGACTAGGGTTCAAGGCCTGCTTTGTTTTTTTATTTCTATTTTTTTCTCCTTATTTTTGTTTCTTTATTTATTCAGTCTGAAATTGTCTGAAAATATTGTTACAAGTAAATATTTTCTCAAAGAAAATACGGGCTTCATTTGAGCTGCATCCAAAATTTGGCCGCTAACAAAGGCGGTTAGATTTATCCAATAGTTGAGCCCAAGTTCTTAATACTTTGTGGATCGATACTATTTTTGTTTATTTTTGAGCTAAGTAGATTCTTGCATGTACAAAAAAAATATATTTGGCTTGGTGAATAGCTTTTTTAACTTAAGATTCGGTTTAATGTAAAAGTTAAATTGAAATTTTAGTTCAAAATTGGCCTTAAAATAAAATTACTTTAGTACAATTTTTATATGTTAACAAAAAGAAAATGCGAAAATGAAAATTAATCAACACTGGATTTAAATGTTGCTTTAGAAAAAAGTTAATTTTTTACGTGCTACATTAAATATTTCTTTATTTTTAGTTAACATAAAAATATAAATTTAAACAACAGCAAGATAATTCAATCTTCGACATACCTTAGACAGCGATTCTTTATCGTTTTTTGTTTATATGTATATGAATGTTTATCAACACTGGATTTGAAATTGTATATGAAAGAAGACCGCAATTCGAGTTGCATTAAATACTGAAAGGGTATTCAATCTTCGACATGCTTTCTTTTGTTGGATAAGAATTTGATGCTAGATCGCAATTTTTGTTGCATAAAAGAATTTTTAAATTTTAGCTAGATACGGATATTTAAATAAAATAACTACCATGGTTTTAATCTTTGACATGCATCAGGTTGCCTTTCTTCATCGTCTGTTGTTAATATATAAACGTTGATCAACACTGGATTTGAAAGCTTATAAGAAAGAAGACCGCAATTCGTGTTGCATTAAATACTGAAAGAGTATTCAATCTTCGACATACCGTAGACAACGATTCTTTATCGTCTGTTGTTTATACATATTTTTATATTTTTGCAATTTCACTGGCAATTGGTCTTCGGCTGCTGCCTGTTCAATGTGGCGTATGCGCAATGTCCGCAAAACCCATAAATCGCACCCCAAGGAACCAAACCAGAAAATTTCACGCACATTTTCTTGACATTTTCATTCGATTGCGTTTCGGCATTTTCCCTCTGAGTTATGCATTTGTAAATATACATTTTGTATTTATATTTATTTTTATAAAGTAGGGTCCGTCTGGCATTCGTAATTGGTTTATTTATGTGTGTGCTTGGGTCAGCTTCAGTGCATTTTATGAGTCGGTGTGTGCCTCATTAATCTTATGCTAATGACAGCCCCAAGGTCGTCGCAGTTCACAACAGATGCGTCCCAAAGAGAAGAAAACTTAAAAAAACACAAGCAAATGCTGGGAAACGTCTGCTAAAAGTTGACATGAAAAGCTTGCGGGTCGCACAAATGGCAAGAAGAAAATTGATAGGAAAGCAAAAGGAAAAGTTAAATAAAATGCAATATGCTGGAGCAAAAAAATCGACAATCAAATCTATAATGAAAACGAAACTTTGCAGACAAAAGCTGAAAGAATGTCAATTGGGCAAACTGCGGAATAAATACATAAATAATCGGAATATAAATAATGGATCTAAGAATCACAAGAATAATAAGCGTAGACACAACAGAAGACAGCTGAAAAAATAGAAATTATACACGATTAAAGAGAAAATTCGCAGTGCTGGAAAATTATATAAAAACTAGAAAGTAAGGATATCTTTCGTACGCCGAAGACTTAATTCTCTTGTAGACATTTTCCCTCTGGCAGATATATGAGAATAGTGAAGCTCGAAAATGCTGAATTTGATGAAAATATATTTGAAAACAGAATATTTTCCCATATAAGATCCTATTATTCAGCTGATCTTTTCTATGGCAACTGTATGATATGGTATTCTGATATTATGATGTAATATGAGGAGCTTGGTATAAACTTTAAATCTTAAGTTTAGGCAAATTATCTCCATATAAAAAAAAAACAGATCCTACTTTTCGACGGATCGTTCCTATGGCAGCTATATGATATAGTGGTCCGATCCGGCCGGTTCCGACATGTTCACTGTCTGCAACAGAAAGACGGATTTATGCCAAGTTTCAAGACGATAGTTTTATGACTAAGAAACAAACAAGCATAGAAATAGACAGACGGAGAGTAAAAGGGAGAGACAAACAAACAAATATCTAGATCTATGGACGTGGGTGGACCAACTTAACTGTTCATGCTGATCAAGAATATATGTTCTATATGGGTTCGGATATGATTTCCTCTGGCTGTTGCATGCACCCTTATATATAACCCTTTTACCCACTTTCAATGAGTTTAGCGTATAAAAATACTTGAAACTAGGAAAATAGGTTATTTAATGATAGTTAATAGAATTGAATAGAATAGAATAGAATAGAATAGAATAGAAATAATAATAGAATAGAAATAATAATAGAATGAAGTTAAATAATAGATTTTTTTTTGGTTAATCTATTATTTAATTGAGATAGTATTATAAAATAGAAATTGTTGTTAACCTATATAGAAAGAATAGTTGTTAACCGATGCCAACAACACGCGGTGTTCCCAAGCGGTCCCCCATCGAAGGTCGAGTGACTAAAGCATGAATATACATACATATATCTGAAATAAATATTTTATTTACTCTTGATTAACGTGAAAAAGGTCACTTTAGCAGCGGAGTGGGCCAGCCCGAGCACTAAGTTTTTAGGGATCGAACCACAGTAATTAATTAAATAATTATTTGACAAGTTAACAGTCCGGATCTGATAACTATATAGCTGCTATGAACAACTTTTAGGTTTTTCAGGATATTTTGAGCAAACTTGGCTTTTATTAGTTTCACTATGTTGCTTTTGTTAAAACCAAATCTTATCAAATTCTTCCCTCACGCTGATAAAAGTTGCTAAGCTACAGTAACAGCATATCAGCTGTAAATAAAAGAATTTTAATCCGCAAAAAAATGTTAAAAAATATCAAATTGGTTATACTATATTAAAGAGCTATTTGGAAAGCTCTGAAGTATACACGTTTAAGTGAGAGTGCAATTTTACTTATGGATTTGGTAGCATGATAAGGATAAAAGTTATATTTTGTCACAAAAAAAAAAAAAGGGAATGGTTCAGATTTCTTATAGCAATTTAATTTGTTAAGTCCACTGTGCGTAAGAGTTAGAAAAGTTATTTAACTGTTCCGGGAATAGAATTTCTGCCAATATAATCGAGAGTTTGAGTAAGGTTTAATGAATGAGACTATAATATGGGCGAGCTAAACAGCTGCTCGCCCAAAAGATGTGTTCCTTAATAGAGCTTTAACTGTATATACTTAAAAAAATTTATCTATATTTAACTAACCCATATTGTAAATCCTTCCATGTATAACTATAAATAACTAAATCATTTTGTAACTTTTTCTCGTTTTAGGTAAGTCAAGACGTCTGTTAATTTAAATATGTACATATCTAATTTAAGTGCAGTTCCCTAGGTAAGCAGCTACTTACCTACATACATTGATATATAATATCTTATGCCAAACCCTGTTTAACTGTTAATTGCATAAGAAAGCCCTTGGCTCAGTTAGCTGCCTCCGATTTCAAGAGCACTCAAATTAGCATAAATTCGCCTTCCTGCAGGCACTTTCCAGAGAAACCCAATCGACAAAAAACAAAAGGAAAACCTGAAAGAAGGGCATGCCGAACAATAAATACACTTGCAGCTAAAAGTATGGTTTCTATGATGAAGTAGGGCAGATATCTTGGAAGTATTTCGTAATTGCTGAGATTGGAAACGTTATCCTTATAGAAACACATTTTTGGACCAATTCACCCCATAAAACTTTTATAAAGTAGTCCGATATTCTTTAGATTTTGCTGTTCAGTTAGGATAACTTGAGAAACACAAAGTCCTGTATGTGAAAACTTAGTTTCTAGCGATCTTTCCTATGCAAACTATATTTCATAAAACTATATATACATAATAACATAATTCATATCCTATAGAAAATGAATCCCTGATATTAATCAAGAATATACAGTTTCTCAAGTAATTGTTTGCAAAATGAAAAATATCACTAAAATTCATTTTTATACTTATATATTACCGAATTTAACTTTTCCTTAACTTGTTTTTGCACATAAATATTATTCTAAATATTCTTCACATATATAATATATGGGCTTGCCTCCTTCTATGCGTCCCATATCTAACGACAAATTATGATACCCTTTTCATACCCATTAAAAAAATAATCCTTGATACTGACGAATGAATTTATATACATATGTATATGTACATTTAAACATCATGGACTTGTCTCCTTCTATCAGTTACATATCTTATGGCAAATTATGATAGCCTCCAAATACCCTACGAAAAAAAACGAATCCCCTCGTAACGCCCGAAATCGATGGGCTTCGATTGAGCAATGACTGCAATTAGGTGCGTACCAAATGTCTAGACGGCCAAGCCCAAAGGCCCAAGAAACATCATCCAGAACCGAACCCAGAAAACGAAACGAAAGAAGAAAAAGAACTAGAAGAAGAAGAAGAAGAAGAAGAAGAAAAAGAAGCAGAGCGGCAGTGCCTTAATCTGTGCAGGACACGCAAAACTAAAGTTAAAAGTTTTTTTTTTTTTATTTATTTTTGTTTTTTTCAAGGTTTTCAGCGATGAATTTCAATTTCAATCATGTGCCTGAAACATGATAACACGCCGCAGTCCCCGCAGCCCCCTCTCTCGCTCTGAGTCTGAGTCTGGGTCTGGGTCTCTCTATAAATAAGCAGCAGAGGGCTTTCCATATAAGAACTGGTTTCATCTTGTTGTTTGTGGCTTGCATTTCCTGATTATGTGTGCCTTAGAATTTGCTGCTTGACCAAAAACAAAAAAAAAATCAAAAAATAAGAAAAAAAAACGATCTCTTGCAAAAATTTGTCGCTGCGGTTGTTTTTGTTGTTGTCTGGACTTTGTTCAAGGTCTCCCGACAGCAGCTGCGTTTTTTTTTTTCGTGCACTTTTGCTAATCTTCTTCTTGGCAGGTACACTTGTCTGCCCATTGTCCAAAATACTTGATCATCATTATCGCGCCACATCATCATCATCATGATCATCATCATGAGCTTCATCATCATTTGCGGCTGGCCTTAGTGTGTCAAATGGTCTGCAAAAAGGGGTTGTTCGCATATACACACATACATACATACATACATACATATGTATGTGTGCTTATATGTGTATATGTATATAACTCGGACCAAGATCCCAGAGACCAGAGGCCAGAAAACAGCGTACCATTGTTTATGTGCCGGCACATGTTTGCGTTTCTCCTGCCTCTCTTCCTCTCTCTCTCTTTCTGTTAATTTTTGCTGCTGTACATAGGCTTTGGTATATGGCTTGACCTTGATCTTGAAAACATACACATGAGTCCAGGCTATGCATTACTTATGCATATACATACATATGCATATGCATATATGTATGTACATACATATGTGTGCGTAAATGGGTAGAGAGAAGCGCAACACATTTCGTTGCGTTTGCAAATTGGTTTTTGGAGTACATAAATACAGGGTGTCTATGGGGCCTATTGGAATTGCCAGCTGCTGCAAAGATAATTTAGATAAGGTCTTATTTATTTCTTCTTGCGCATAACATGCCAATTAGAATTGCATAAAATCCATAAATACTTTTATCGATCAATAACAATATTAAACAATAGAGAGTATATCAATTTGGGAATAAACTTGCTCTGAATAAAAACATATTAGTCTGGAAAGTGTTAAGTTCGTCAACTATATGAACTTTTAAGAAATAAATAAGGAAATTTTATAGGTCATTTAAAAATAATATTATGTTTTATTATATTATAATATGTATATTACATTTATTATATTTAAACTAATATATTATATGACTTAAGTCAGACGAAGGACAATTGCACTATAATATAAGTGAACCGTAAAATTACGGAAATTAATGTCATATTTATTGAAAGATATGGGAAGTATGTTTAGAGTTTAGTCTTTGACTAGTTGAATCCAATGAGAACTGTGGCAGGTGGATAGCAGTCTACGGGTTGTACAACAAAGCCAAATACTTACAGGTTTATTTACATTGAATGAGTCTTAAAATTCTTCCAATTAGCTTAACATTTGAGCAGCCCGAACTGAAACACCCTGTTAACCCACTGCGCTTGTAACCTAATTAACTTTCAACTACAGAAACGAACGACTCAGAAAAAGAAAAAAAAATGAAGAGGAAAAAATTGAAAAGTTACCCCGCGTCAGTTGAAGGGTTCAAAAACAAATTTGAAACCCCGCAGCGAAAGCGTAGCACAAACGTTACCTAATATCCCAATAACTGTGTGAGTGTGTGTTGAGTATATGTGTGTGTGTGTGTGTGTGTGTGTGTTGAATACGTGGAAGCATAAATAGGCCAAATGCCATTAGCACAAAGCGCACACATCAGAAGCTGACGCTGTGGCGGGTTTTCGCTTTCCTGTTTTGAGCAAGCATATCGAAGCATATTGTATGTATGTATGTATACACATATATATGTACATATGTATGTAGAACTAAATATAACTGCACACATGCGCGCAATAAGTGCAGCCGTTTGCTTGTGTGCGTGACGTGCAGAGAACCCGCACAATTAATTCCTGCAAAAAAAAAAAAAAGCAAAAACAAAATCCCAAACTCAGAGCTGAGCCCAAAATGTGCAGAGTTCTGAGTTTGTCCTTGAAATTCATGTGAATTTTTCAAGCAACATCATTATGCGCTGTGGCCCCTAACGATGATGATGATGATGTTGTTGATGTTGTTGTTGTTGCTGCTGCTGCTGCTCTTTTTAGAATCCAATAAAATATGCCAGAGCCACGCCCACGTTAGCTGTTAGCCCTATTTGTAGAGGTATTTTAGACCAAATACGTGAGCTACGTGCCACAAATGCTTTTTAGTTGTTTGCCCCATTGCGCCCTCCGCACACAGGATTAATGCAGCACAGTTGTTCTTGGTTTCTATTAGTTGTTGTTGCTGTTGTTGCTGTTCCCTGTTGTTCTTCTTCTTGCTGCTGGGGATTTTGTGACAGTTCAATTTGCATTTGGGGTTATTTTGCCGTAAGCCTTGACGCCTGCCCCAGGGGCTTTGCGTCCGTTTGATTGACACTTTTTGCCAGCATTTGATTCGCATTAATGAGTGGGGGGGGGGGGGGGGGAACTTCAAAGTCCCGTTAAGCAATACAAATAGAGTGTAACCAGGGAAAATTCCTGGAAATAATTATAATATTAACAGGAATTTCACACTATGTCTCAAGTCTAGTCCTATTACGATAACACGATTAAATTAAATTAATACTGTTAAATTCAAAGTATAGAACTTGTGTAGGACTGTATTTATATCAAGTTCTTGAGATAATCAAGCAATCAAACAGGAAACAGGATATAACTTATATAAGAATTACTTTTATAACTTTTATATATAAAATATTATAGATATGCAGATTGCAATCGTGCAAACATGACGTCATGAGACTGCATAGCTTAGATGTTTGTGCGTCGAACTAGTGAGCGAGAAATCGCCGGCTCAAAATACAGCAGCAATTCGTAATTCTTACAGCTGCTATTAGCTGTTATTATTCACAATGAAATATATGTATGTATGTACATACATACAGATGTATTTATAGATAAAGAATGAAAACAACAAAGAAATGAAAAATCAAATGGCTCTAATAATAATAATAAAAAATTGTCTTCCTCTCATTCGGGCGTGCTCCATACAATCGCTAAGGCTTTGAACCATCGAGAGACGGATAATTAAAAAGTTCTTTTAATTTGATTGTTTGCTGAGCACAAAGTTTAGGGTTTGAACCACCAAGAGAAGGCGCTAGTCCGCTAGTAATATATGCTAGTAATATAAAAACTTGTGCACTTGTGAAATATTGTTTTCATTAAAATGTGGATAAACATTCCTCACATTCTAAACGCATTTCTCATCATTTGTTTTATATACTTATGTATGTACATATGTACATATGTACATATAATCTATACGATCTTTGGCCCATTGATGAATTGAAATATTTCTGCTGTCTGTCTATTTACATTTTGATTATAAAAATAAATTCTCACAAGCTCGCTACCTTTCCCTCTCCCTCTTTCTCTCTCCCTTACTCCCTCTCTCTCTCGCTCCCTCTCTCTCTCGCTCCCTCACTCCCACGCTCTCTCAATGCTGCTGCTCTGCTTCTTGACTCTGACTGCAACGACTTTTGTTCTTGTTTTTATTGCTGTTAATTTGTTTTTTTTTTTTAATCGCATACTTTTTTCTTGCTGTTGTTTTACTTGTTTCAGTTGCGCTTTCGCTGTTTGCGTTGTATTTTTATTCTCACTTGTTGTTCATACATACACACATGCACACATTTATTTATATATGTATATGTATGTATTATTTTGCACTTGGCCTTGAATTAATACAGCGAACTTTGGCTTTTTATATGGCGCAAATGTTTATCGTACATCTCTGTAAAAAGATAATTAATTTCATGGCGGACGGCGATAATTGCGAGCGCATTTCAATTTAAGCTGCCTGCATTTTGTCAACGCCAAAAACAACAACAACAGCCGCAGCAGCAGCGACTTTCATTTCATCAATACAGTCAGACACAAACACACACACAGACACACGCACACTCACACAGCAAAACACGCGCGATAATTTCCAAAATGTGCCAACAACAAAGCAACCGTTTTCAAGGTCACACACACAGCCTCATCACTCACACACACACACAGCGCACACTATTACACGCCCTCATACACATACACACACACACACCGACACGCTGCTCGCTCGAGAACGCCAAAATATAAACAGACGCTGTTGATAATTTTTTTTTCGCATATTTTTTTTTGCAATTTTTTTTTCCGTAACCGATTTTTGCCAGAGGCGCGTGGGGTATATTGAACTATGCTTCGTTTGGCTGCTGTGAAATGCGTGCCAGTGGGCGTAGCAATAGGTCAGCGCATGCAAGGCTGCAAAACGGAACCGGAACTGGAACCGAACCGGTTTCAAATGTAGTTCTTAATAGGAGTATCAATATAAAAAGCTTATTAAATTCGATAAACAAAAGTATGTAGATATAAAATAATTAAATTCATAACGAATTAAAACGAGTCATTAAAAATGCATGGCTGCTAAACGGAACCGGAACCGAACCATTTTAAAAGCTGGTAACTCCTAAAAAAAACTTCCTAAATTAAATGTTAACAAGTTTCGATAAATAAAAGTATGCAGATATAAGAAATGTAATTGAAAATAAATCAAACCGTTTAAGCTGATTCCTTGGTTCGAGACGTGAACCGTATCCTCAGACTTGGAATTTCGAGTTCAAAAGTTAATTCAAAACCGATTTACTTATTTTGACATAATTCAAAGTATTATCTTTATATTCCGATTTTTTTACAAATCACAATTTGCGTACTTTTGTAACTTTAATTAACTTCAACAAAAAATGTTTATTATATTTTTTTTATATTCCGGAAGCGTCGTCTATTGTCTAATATACCCTAGCAATAGCTGTACCTGCACTCCCAAAAGTCGCCTTGAATAAAAAATTTGTTTTTATTAATTTCTTATTCTCTCTCTTTTTTTATTGATAAGAAATATTTGCAGCGTATTTTGTATGTATTTTATTGTTTGGCACCCGCGTCTGCTTATACTCTACATAAATATTTTGAAAACTTTTTTGGCTTTTTTAATTGTCCAAATATTTTCGCTCAAAGCTTGCACATTTTGTGTGATCTAAAGTGTTCTTTCCACTCATTTGTTTAAACAAGTCATAAATTGTAAAAAAATGAATATATTTTTCAAACTTTTGTTTTCAAAATATGCCAACAGTTTTGGTTTTTTGGACTAAGACTATTTTTTCGTTGGTATTCAAATTGTTAATAATGCCTGAATTCTATTATTGGATGCATTTATTACTTTTCCTTTTTTTTTAAATTTTTATATGTCGTCAGTGAGAATCTCTTTTAATTTTCAAGATTAATTTTCAAAAATTGCTATTTTTAAGCAGACTTGAAATATATTACGCTGTTTCTTTTAATCTTACTCTTCTGGGGACTTTAAGTTAAAATAAATTTTATTTTGGAATGACGTGAAATTGGAACGAAATACGGGTGGCACTTAAAACCTTTGAATTTAATTTAAAAAACTCTTTTCTAATTGACAAGCTATTTAAATGATATGTAATGGAAATTGGACATTTGGTATGAGCCTGGGAAGATTTGCTTGGGCTTCGCTGAAATGTGTTGAAAATTAAGAAAATAATAAGTAAAATAAGTATTATTCTATATACATTTTCTTGATATGGAAGGCATTGAAACTGAAACGAGAAACACTTGAAAATGAAATAGTTTTCAACTTAAGAAATATGTTCAAATGCACAGAGTTCGGTTTGAATTGAAATGAAATTGAAGTGGAACAAGTGGAACAGTGAAACATTTTCTTGATATGGAAGGCATTGAAATCGAAACGAGAAACACTTGAAAATGAAATAGTTTTCAACTTAAGAAATATGTTCAAATGCACAGAGTTCGGTTTGAATTGAAATGAAATTGAAGTGGAACAAGTGGAAACATTTTCTTGATATGGAAGGCATTGAAATCGAAACGAGAAACACTTGAAAATGAAATAGTTTTCAACTTAAGAAATATGTTCAAATGCACAGAGTTCGGTTTGAATTGAAATGAAATTGAAGTGGAACAAGTGGAACAGTGGAACATTCGCTAGGGTCTATGGAGATGCATTGAATGATTGATTGTTATTGTTGCCGTTTTTTGATTGATATAAAATGGAAAGAAAACTAAATAACTAAATAATTGTACTATATCAATTGGCTGGGAATGCAGTGAAATTGAAACAAGAAACACTTGAAAATTAAATCTGTTACTTTTTACGAGACTTTGTTGTGCATTAAGATGACCACAAATTTGTGGAAACGATAAAAATTCGTTTGTTATTTTAAATGCCTGCTAAAAACACGTTTTATAAAATCATAAAAATAATGGAATAAACATTAAATTGAGAGCAAATTGTGTCGATTGCAGTTGAATTTGTTTCCAGCAAAATGTTTATGCATATATAAGGCTTGCACTTATGTACATTTATATTTACTTGCCTCGTATTTATTGCACACACACACACACACACACACGGGCCCGTCATGTTATTTATTATTATTAAATCAGGTCAGAGACCCATTAACACATATACACAATATGAATTTCGGGCAGCAAAGCGAACGATCAACAACACGTGCTCATGTATTTGTAGCTGTATCTCCAGCTGTGCATATGCATCTGTATATATATGTGTGTGTATCTGTGTGTGTGTGTGTGTACAATTCGTCTGACAGTATGTCATTCGGCAGCCGCGCGCGTCATCAAAAATGGCCGCCAAAAAGCCACGAAAAACAAGTTGAAATGCCATACACTAAAAATAAATCGAAATTTCTTTCGTTTTTCACGCTCTTTTACTCATATTTTTTATTTATTTTTTTGTCTTTTGGTCAGCTCAGCTAATTGCCTAGGTGCGGATATTTATCAATGAATGGGTATTCATCTGGCACATTAATAACACAAATGATGAGCTCATCTTACAGCTGAGAGCAATAGAGAGAGAGAGAGAGAGAGGGAGATGGGGGGAATTGGGATTGAGATAGAGATAGAGCTGCGATTTATAGTTTTAGTTTGTTGGAGCTGATAATGTTGCCTACTTTTACTTGTTTTATACTTTTGTCGGCAATAGTTTTGCTTAGAGCAGATCTATTTATAGTACTCGTATTGCCAGACTTTGCAGTTGGCAAGTGATTATCTAAGTCAGATCGTAATTCACCCATATTCCGATCGAATGGGTGGATGAAAAAAAACTAAATTTAAGAAAACTATTTGATATACTAACTATTCTAACTGATGTAATCTGATAAACACACATTTTACAGAGATTTTCCACTATCTAAGTGATCATTTTTTCAATCTTATTTATTCCAATTTTCGTAAATATTTGGCTTTGATTTGATTTCTTTAAAACTGTCTTCCCAACTTGCAGCGGGTTATTGCCTCGGCTTGTAACACACGCTAATGTCTATAATTATCATATACTCTGCGTTTTGGGGACAATGCCTGATAAATCTAAAATCAACTAACACAATATACTTTGTATATACTGTCGGGCATTTGGCGAGCATGCGAAATCGCTTCGTAATGCCATATGACTAAGAGCTTGAAATACGGCCCAGTAATACGGCGTATATGTACATATAGATATTGCAGTAGCAAATACGTTCACACTGACTGTTCCTACATATATATATATATATACAATATTCGTACTTAGTAAACATTCATTATGTACCTTGTATACTCTCGCTTTCAAATTGAAATGAATTTAAGAGCTCGAAACGTCGACGCTTATCTGAACAAATGGCGCAACCGAGTGCAACGAATATATATATATATATAAATATATATGCGACTATACGCGAATATAACCATAATAAATACCTATATACACCCATTATTCACATGTGTGTGTGTGTATGGATATAGTAAAAGTTTTAGCACAAACAGATATGCACAAAACAAAGGCCATTAATTAAAAGTATAACCAGGAGATGTTGGGAACGGGGGCGACGATTTGTTTGTTTTTCATTTGCTCAATATTTGATTGATGTTTTATGGTCCTAGCCGCTGGTTTAGATAGGTGTACTACGAATGATTAATAGCTAAATAATGCGAGGCAATGCACTCGCAAAGTATTTGAACTGTTTGTGTGTCGAATAGGTAAGCAAAAACAAGAAAATATGACAGATATTTTGAATATAAAAAAAACTGCAGAAAAATGGACTGAATTTGTAATTCAATTCAGCAGTAGTTGCTGCTGCTTCTTCCTTTTTTTAAATATAATCTTACGCTCTCAAGAGAGCAAGTGATTGACTTACGCAGCAAGCAGCTTTTGTGTGTGAGCAGAATTTAAAGAACATTCAGTTTGGGAGAGAGATAAAGATGTTGAAGAGAGCTCTAAGTGCTGTTAGTGTTGCAAAATACAAAAGTGTTGTATAATGCATTTAAGAAATAAATGAAAAAGTATTGTCTGCTTAATTTTTTTCTATTTTTAATGGAAGATTAGGTATAACAAATAATTTGTTAAGACTTAACTATAACTATAACCTTCAACTCTAACTCTGAGAGTATATATATTATTTATAACATATATAACAGATACAGCCATAAGAAAATTTCAATAATTTGAAACATACAATAATGTAATATGTATAATATAATATAATCTTATGAGTATATTATTCGAGTGCCTTATTCAAGCGCCCAGTTGCAGCAAAAATCGTTGATATCATTTATATTATATGCCTCGCGAATAAACACAAATTTTGGTTATATTGCAAATACTTTTTTTGGAGGTGCTTTTTTTGCATTTTGTTTTTTTTTGGTGTGCAAAAAACAATGAACCTAAGACGCAGTAAATTCTGATAATATGTACCTAAAATGGACAAAAAACAACAGCAATAAAAAGCAAACTGCATGTGTGCCTAACAGATACGTACTCACAGATACAGATACAGATAGACATATGCACATATGCACAGGTATAATGTGTGTGAAATTCGAACAAAGCATTTCAAATCACAACACACACACACACACAAAATGACAGAACAAAGGCACACGAAAAATACAACAAAAAATTAAAATATAAATGAAATGTGAATGTGAATAATCTGGCCGGAGCTTGAGAAAGCCAAAAAAAAAATTAAAGTATAGCAAATGAATTTGTTTATATAAACAAAAAAGATATGTGCATAAATGTGTTACATGTTGATATTTATTCCTGTGGAATATATGTATAAATCTGTAGAATATACACCTTTATATTCTATATGCACAAGTTACACAGGCATATATTCCATGGATGTATTTATGTATGCACAGTTCACTCAGGTATTTACTTTACATTTATATGTTACATAGACATATACATAAATATAAGTATATATACGTATATATTCCGCAGACTCTGTGTATATGTTACGAAGGACTTTACAGGAATTTAGTCCACAGATATATGTATATATATAGCTTGGTATGTATATAAAGATAAACATGTTAGACAGGTAGATATTTCGCAGATTCTGTATATTTGTTACACAGGTGTTTGTTCTAGAGAATTGTAGATATATAGACACATGTTACAAATTCATATATTCCACAGCTGCATCTATGTACATATATATATATGTTAAACAGTTATTTATTCTACAAATATATATATATTTTGTATATATATATTCTGCACTGTATTCCCCATATGTTTATATATAATGATGTATATATGTATATTTATATACATTTCTACATGTTACACAGTTATTTTTTACACAGATCTATATTTAATTTGTCTGGTTGCATTTTCGCCAAATACTATTTACATTTGTTGGCAGACCTGAGTCGGGGCATTTCAATAAAATTCATCAAAATATAAAATTAATTAAAAGCAAATTTATTTATGGAGCTCGCGCTTCTATAAATATTTGCAAAATTAAACTTTTGCCTGACATGATTTTATTCATGTTTATCCTTCTAATTGAATTCACATTTAAATGTGTGTTTATTTTGAAAAATTGCATTTCTTTAGAATTTATTCAAGCATTTGCCTTTTTCCAGCGCAGGCATTTTTTTTGTATATATCAAAATTTTAATGTCTCACAAGCGCATTTAAACCTTCGGCTTATGTATCACATGTCTGTAAGGGTATTTAATCTCCGGCTACATATGCATACATAGATACATTTGTGAATGTCTTCGTCGTGCCGTTCAAAACTTTCTATCTTGATTTATAACTTGACTTTTAATAATTTCTTTATAAAGTTGGCTGGCCTTTTAATAAAAAAAAAACACATGCTCGTATATTTTACGCACTTTTGTTTAGTTTGCAATGTGATACGCTTTATGCTAGGCAAATTCATTGATTGCCGTCTAATACGTGTGTATGTGTGTGTGTGCGTCGCAGACAATGCGGCGTATGCGACATGAGTCACACGTCGTCATACGCAGCGTACACACACGCACACAGAGACACGCACACACACACGCAATACACACGCAGCTGTCTGCATAACATTTTCGCACTTGCGAAGCCGTGTTGTTGTTGTTGTTGTAAATGCTGTTGTTCTGTGAGTGTGACTTTGTGTGTGTGCCTGTGTGTGTGTATTGTATGCGTAAAAAAAAGTGCGTGGCAAGCGGCGCCGGCGTCGCTTTATCGCAACTGAAACTCAATGAACCGCAGACAGAAATTATTTGCCAAAAATAAAAAAATTAATGGGAAACTACTTTTATTAAAACAGCTGCATCGCAACCTAAATACCCTTTGATTCTTATAATAATTTTCTAAATAATTTTCTTTAAATACCCTGTATAAATATGAAGCTAATAGAAAATAAAAAGAAATCAAGTGCAGATAAATGTTATTCATAAAGAACTTTATCTTCTATTAAAAAATAAAAATAAATCAATAATAAAAATTTATTGGCAAAGCAAATATAAAAGTATAATAATAAAATATAATAATGATTTTTTCATTAATGCCCTGTAAAAACTCACGTCAATGTCTGAAAAAGAATTATTTTATAAAAAAAATAATAAAAAATGATTCAAAATATATTTTAAAAAAATATATATAAATTATAATAATAATTGTTTCAATATTACCCTGTAAAAACTCAAGACCAAGCCTGATAATCAACTAAGCTATAACCGCAGATGAATATGTTATTCATTAAAAACTTTTTTTCGACTTAAAAATAAATATAAATAAACAACCAAATTTTATAAAAAATACATTAATTCAACAAAAAGTTATATATTCGTAAATACCCTGTAAAAAACGTAAGGCAATGCCTGATAATGAACTAAATCAACTACTGATGAATGTGTCATAAAAGACTCTTAATTTATTAAAAAAACTAATATATACAATTACATACAAAAACAAATAATTAATAAATTAATTAATAAAATAATAAATTTAAAAAATTGCAGATGAATTTGTCATTTATTAGGAGCGTTATTTTTTCGATTAAAAATTAAATATAAATAAGTAATCACAACTTATTGAAAAATAAAATATAATAAACCACGAAGCTAATGATATTTTCATGAATGCCCTGTAAAAAACACTCAAGCCAATGTAGAATAATAAACTAAATCAAGAGCAGCAACAACTACACGCACAGACACACATACACAAAAACTCACATAAAATAGCGAAAGAAAGCCGCAACAACAAATAAAATTCGCCATAAATAGTTGGCATTTGCTGTTATTGTTGTTCTTGTTGTGTTAGTGGCTGCAGTCGGCGCCGCTGTCGCCGTCGACGTCGACTGAGAAAAGGGGTACACATGAAAACTATTGCGGTGGGTCAGGGTGAAATGAAATAGAAATCTATGAATAGTTGTTGTTGCTTCTGTTGCTGTTGTTGTTGTTTTTGCTTTGTAGTTTCATCGCGAATAGCGGGCGTGCGAGCGAGAGGCGAACAATGAATGGCGGCAGGCGCGTGTTTGTATGCATGAAATGCACAATGAAATTATAAAACCAGGCAAAACTGATTAAAGCATATGGGAACAGTGCAATTTAAATGCAACTACAATGTAATGCATTGTGAGGGGGCTGAAGTGGGGGAGTAGGGGAGCTGACTTGTAGATTGGTGTTAGTTATGATTATCAAGCACTTGTAGATAACTGACTACACAATGGGGCTACATTTCGCTAATCAAGCGATAGTGCAGGGTGGGCAAGGAGCTTGCAGTCAGGTAATCAGCGACGTGAAATCAATTGTTGAGCTGCTAATTAGTTTGACCTGAAAAAAACCACACGCACACATTATAGTACATTAAATTACGCATACGCAATGTGGCCTGAATTGAACCGCCCCTCAAGCAGTTGCGTGGGCGCTTTTTTATTTTGTTTTATTTAGCTTTCTCAGCTTGTTTATTCATTTGTCTCGAGCAGTTTCCCTGCTGCCGAAATTATTTGCTATATTCTTTTCTCTATTGGTTAGTTGTGTAAATAATCTTCGAACTGCGCACAAATTACATTTTGGCTATCAATTAACCAAGTGCCCGGCTAGCTCAGTCGGTAGAGCATGAGACTCTTAATCTCAGGGTCGTGGGTTCGAGCCCCACGTTGGGCGAATGTTAACTTTTTGTGTTTTTATTTTTTTTTTTATATTTATGAATGGTGACAAATCATTTATAACTAGTAATTTGTTCTTTCAAGTATATCAATTACACATAGCTGAAATTTATATGAATATATGTATGCGGAATCTTTTTTATGTACAATAACTAATTGAATTTAATTAATTGAAAACTATATGTAACAATCATATGTTTTGTAAATTGAAAGTCTAAAAGTAAAGGGAATTGAATCGACTTTTAATATAAAATTTGCTTATATTTGACATATGTATATATATTTGTCAAGTCTATGAAAAGTAATTAATACAAGATTTTCCACAAAATAAATTAAGTAGACAAAAAGTTTAACGATCCTGCCAGGAGTCGAACCTGGAATCTTCTGATCCGTAGTCAGACGCGTTATCCATTGCGCCACAGGACCCATGCGAAAGTTAAGAGAGAATTGATAATTAATTATCGAGAACCTTTTTTAATTTTCCAAAAATGTTTTCAAAATAAAATACAAAGTGTATTCAGCCAACTTTGCTAATAAAACCCCAAAAACAAAATCAAATTAAACAAAAAAATATTGTAAAACAATAAATAAATTGCTGAAGACAGACAAAGCAGAAGTGAATTACAAATATGTGCGAGAATCGAACATGAAAAAGACAACAACAACAAAAACAACAGCAACAAAATTGACAACGACACGTTTTTGTGCTTCAGAGAACAACAACAAGAACAACCAAAAAGCCGATGGCGACGACGACATTCGAATTCGACTTGATCAACTTTTGCTGGGTGTGTGGACAGACAGGCAGGCAGGCTGGCGGGGGGCGTGCAAGCTGACGATGGGGGCGTCAAAGCGAAGGCGCGAGAGGCAGCAGACAGCACGTCAACAGCAACAACAGCAGAACAATGGCAAAAATGAAATTGCCGAAAAAAAAAACAAATACAAAATGGCCGGCGGGCTGCAATATTTATATATTTTTTTTTTTTTGTGAGTTTCGGCTGTAGCAAATGTATGTCTGGCGCAAGACAGAGACAGCTACAAAAAGAGTGCGAACAAGTTTGCGAAAAGTAGCGAGTGCGAACGAGAGGGGGCGAGCGTATTTGAGCTTGGGGGCAATATTTAAATGAAATTAGAATGAGAGTCATGAACAGACTTTGTGAGTGCGCTGGCTAACTGCACAGCGGGGGTGTGTGAAGGGAGGGGGAGTACAAAAGTCTGCCAGTTGAATATCTCAATCTGTATTCACAAAATATTTTCGCTTTCGCGTGACACACAAACACACACACACACATAGACAATGGCGAGCTCCAGACGGCGGATAAGAAAGCAACCAAATATTATCCGTCCCTGGCGTCCCTCTGGCCCGTCTGCCTGTCTCTGTCGTCATTGCCTCTAGCCCTGACCCTAATTTTTGGGTAAACAAACATTTCGTTTGGGCGCGTTGCCGTTGTTGCTGTTCTTGCTTTTCACTTTTGTGTTCTGTCATTGCGACACCGTTTCTTTGGACTCTGAGGCATATCTTTGGAGCCCTTATCTGCCTAATCGGGCCCGGTTCGCATCTGTTATCCGGCTGTGAATGAACTGTGTGAGGTTATGTATTGTTTAGAAACTTGTCTGCTTCGGAGAAGGTGTCAACGCTCGACGATCGAACACATATTTTTTTATATTTATTTTCTTTATTTTATTATGTGGCTAAATACTCAAGTCAGCCTCAAATAGCACATTGACCCATAAACACAAATGCCTGGTAAATACCCTATATCTCTGGCAACATTTGCTGGGGTATTTCGACAAAGCCTAAATTTGATTATACTTAGAAATGGCTGCAAAATTGTCATTGTTTTTCCATAGGAGAAGTGAATGTGGTGTAGTATTTGGGATTTATAAGATCAAGGATATATTTTATGTAGGAATAGGTGGAAAATATAAGATATTTAAGATATATTAGATTGTATGAAATAGGGTATATAAATATATAGAGTATAGGCTGTAGCTGGAGTATAAGGGTTTGGGCTATAGAGTATAGGATATTGGGGCATGGGCTTAAAGATCCCATACTTTCCATCCAGAGAATCTACGGCATAGGGAAAAGCATATATTGCATTAGGTATAGAGCATAGGGTATAGGGCATAGGGTATTCAGGGCAAAGCTTATAGAACATTGGGTTTACGGCATAAGGTTTCCGAGGCAAACGGTATACGGCATAGGGTATACGGCATAGTGTGTGTGGCATAAGGTAAAGGGCATAGGGTATAAATTATAGCTTAGGACATAGGCTATCAGGTGTATAGGGTATACGACAGGGTGTGTGGCGTAAGGAATAGCGCTTAGGGTATAACCCTTAAAACAGGGTATATGGGATAAGGTATAGACTATTAAAACCGCGATACTCTCTTGGGCAAAGGGTGTTGGGCATAATGAATAGGGCACAGCGTATAGGAAATCCAGGGCATAGGGTATATGGTCTAAGGGCATAGGGTATCTAGGGCATAGGGTATAGGATGGCCGATAGAGCATCTACCTATAAGTTATTGAATTCAAAATGCGTGCTGTAGAGAATAATTCAAAAGGATATGCAGGGACAAATAGGATATGCATATGTAGAGTATATAATTTAGGGTATTCACTAGCATCATACTTGGAACTGTCGCGATATTTATATTCTTTTCCTATTTCCTTGTCTAAGCTACTTATTTGGTCTTGTTTTATTATCGTCGTCATCATTTAATTATTTCCAGAATATTTTGATTTTTATTATTTCTATATAACCTTTTTTTATTTCTATGCGAAATTTGAGGTCAATGTGCAGCGTTTCGTTTTTTTTTTCTTTTTATTTCGTTTTTTTTTTTGTCATGTGACGCATGAGAATCCGTCAGCTGTTTAGATATTCCGTGGAATTTGGCATTGCGATGTTGTTGAACTTGCTGCAACCGTTGAATATCTGTATTTCAGAAACTGTTGATTGAATTTTTACGATGCTCGTTTGTCAATGCTGATTTATTTTTCTCAATTTTGTGCGAGCTCACAAATTGCAGGCGCAAATTTTACTTATTTATCTTTTGTATCGATTTATATTATCGAAAATTGAAAACTGGTTGCACAGAATTTGATTATCGTCTCTCTCCCTTTGTTTTTACTCTTTTCACTGGCTTTGCACAAGTGTTAAATGAGACTTCTTTATGACTCAATAAATATGTGCTTTTTATCAGATGAATATATATATATTTGTTTAACATTATACAAATTCTCAGAAAACTGAAATGGGACGGGAATTATTTTTTAAAGAATTTGGAGATTTAAAATAAATAAAACTAATGTTCAAATAAAAGTTTTGACAACCTTAAAATATTTTAATTATTATATTATTTTTAAAAAATTTCCCAGAAAAAGGTAGATTCTTAAATATATAAAAAAATTCGGAAATATAATGTATTATATATAATAAAAAAATAACACAAAATGATTTTGAAATGTTAAAAGCAAAGCAGATTTGTTTCTTTTATTTCAGAATAATTTTTTCAGAATCAGTTTTTATTTTATCAAACATCTTCAAGGATAAAATATTTTTAATAACAGTAAAATTTGGTGCAAATTTATTTTTTGAGATATTAACCTATTTTTCTTTGTTTGAATTTTAGAATGATTTTTTTTTAGAGAATGTTAGAGGAAATGGTTTTTTATTTTCATTGAAAAACTTTCCATCAGAATTCCAACAGATTTTGCAAAAATTCTCAACAAAAACTTAACTTTCTTCCCAAGTAACTTATAGAGGTAGATCAAATCTTAATTCTTATGATTCCCTCAACTTACACTATCATAACTAAGCATATTTATTTCCGCTAAGCATTTGATAAATGAAACTGTAAACATATTCCTTTGTATACATTTCGATTGGCCTATTTTGTTGTTGTTATCCAATTATTATGTCTATTGTAAGCATTTTAATAGCTAATTCCTATTGTTGTACACCCGGTTCCTGGTTCATTTAGCAGCTAAGCAAACGTGGAGCTTCAAGAATTTCACTCGAGCACACACAAACACACAAATATCTGCATAAATGAGGCCATTATCTCAAGGTCGTTTTCAATTACTGTTGCGGTTTCGGTGTTGCTTTTGGTGGTTTATTATGCCCTTTGTCGAGGGGTATTATAGACTTGTCTGGAATTATGTGACACATGGCGGGAGAGAATTTCGGGTAGGTTTATAAAATTTGGTCAGGAATTATGAAGGCTTATCTAAACTCCAATATATATTTATATATATTTTGATATAGCTCGCTATAGATACTCTATATACTAATATATATAGAAGTCGACTTGGTCAAATCGTTGTATCACCTAGCTGTCATAGGAACTGGCTGAAAATTGAGTTTTTATATTAAAAACATATTGTTTAACAAATAAGTTTGACTATATTCTAAATACTATATCATATATATGAATATAGTTCTCATTGGAATTAAAGTTCGTAAATCAAATTGTGGAAATTCAATCATATAAATCTGTTTATTATTGTAATGGTACATGTTGTATTATGTGTAATATTAGAATATCAATAACATAACACAATATCAGTAACTTAAGATATTTTCTAAAGTATGCTATATATCGATATGTCGATACAAATACTAAGATATAATAATAATAGCTTTATGCAATATGTGCATAAAATCGATAGTTATTAAAGAACATTTTGTTTATTACTCTATGTATCAATCTCTATAATATCAATACAAATGAAAGGAGATCTTGGTAGGGTTTATCGAAGAAATGTTCGGGATACTGTTCACAACATCATCTTATATATGTATATTTATTATAAGAATAGTTATATATCGGCTTGATACACTCTCTTATTTATGGTTTTTCTAAAGAACTCTATGTATCGATAATAGAAGAGATCGCGTAGGCGTTTTGTCGAGTAAAGTGGACTGGAGATGCTATCTACATTAACATCTATTGTTATAAGAGTATTTATACTTCGACTAGCGTCTCCCACATTTTTATGGTTTTCGGTTAGGTTCGGTTCGGTTTGTATACGTCTATTGTATGGGGCTGTTTTTTTTTTTTTTTTTGCTAAAGCACCCACATGCTTTCGATTTCGCTTTCGTTTTTTGCCTGCTTGTTTTTTTTTTTTGTTGTACTTTATAATTCTTGTTGTGTTTTTGGCAAACAACCTTGATAAACTATTTTTATCAGTCAGACAAATGGGGCCAATGGCAAACGCCCGCCCATTGCTCATTTGTTTGGGGTTAGTGTGCCAATTAACGATTAGATATCTCGCAGCTCTGTTCTATTCTATTCTCTCTCTCTATATATACACAAATATATATATAGGTTAATGGCATGCGGCGAATATTTCGCAGCTGGGAAATTTGAGATTTTTCGGGTGAGGTAAACAAATTATCTATGCAAATAATATGCATATTGCTCTGCAGCAAAAGTGCGTAATACTGTAAAATTCTGTTGTGGGCGTGGTCGTTGAGGGGGGCGTGGGTGGAGGGGGGTTGGAGGGAGTTTTGTTGTCTCTATAAATAATAGAAAATTTTGAGATTATGAGATTATGAAAAACAATGCAAGAGACTGCGTCACAACAGCCGCAACTTTATTTAAGGGTCGTTGAGGAGTGTGGGTGGAGAGGGGGGGGGGGGATGGGGGCGCGGGCGTCAACAATGCCGCAAAACAATTAAAAATGCGTTGCGCAGAACTTGGTAAGAGCATGCGGGCGTTAAATCGAAACATGTTGTTGACATTCTCAGCCCTGACCCAGAAATTGTGCACAGTGTAGCTTATAATGGTATGTAACAATGTGCTAAAACGTTGGAGGACCGTTTAAAGTAGTGTGGGTAAACACACAGAAACCATAAGAAGCTCAGCTATTAATGGAAATGCAAAAAAATAAACGCAAAAGTTAAAAGTTGAAATGGGAGAAAAATAAATAAATAACATTAAATAAATCTAAATCGGAACTCTCAAAGATTTTTGATATATGACTAGATCAAGCTTAGGCAGAGAAGACTGAAGAAGAAGAAGTAAAACGAATCATTATTTAAAAATCAGTTAAAACTAAGCTAGGAGTAGATATAACTAAAAAAATAAAAATAAATATTAAACATAAAAATAAATAATTTAAAAATAATTAAAAAACTGAAATAAATATAAAATAAAAATAAGTAAAAAAAAACATAAATAATTAAAGCAAACAAAAAATTAAAATAAATAACAAATATAAATAAACAAAAAATTAAGCTACATAAAAATACTATATACAAAATATATAGGAAAAGAAATATATATTAAAACAGACGTGTTTCATTTTTTATATTAATATATAATATATAAAAATCTTAAAAATGTATAAAAATTAAAAAAACTATTAAAATATATAAATATTAAAGTGACATCAAATTTAAAATATTATTAGGTAAAATTCATGGAGTTCTTTTGAAGGCAGTGCTGAAAATAAGAAAGATAATAAAAAGTAAAGATGTTAGTTTTTGAAGAAATGTCTAACTTTTGAGCTGAAATAAAATAAATATAATATTTAACAAATTGAATAAAAAATAAAAATTAAAAATAAATATTAATGACAGTATAACAAATTAAATTTATATATTATTCAAAATGCATGATTGTTCTTGGGAACAGTTCGTTAAGTGTTAAAAAAAATCCGACCAAGAGATAAAGAAAAGCAAAAATTTAAACATAAAAGTTTGCTAAAATCTGAAGAATTCTTTTCCAAATTTTGAACGGAAATCAATATTTCGTTCTTTTATACAACTTATTTTTCAGTATGCCACATGTCAAAACATAAAAAATCCTTAAAAGTAAATGTGAAAAGGAAATGTCACAAAAAGTGCGCAAAGCACACAAAAATTGTAGAATTTCAGATGAAATCGTAAAGCACAAAATGTTTCTATTTGCTTCGGCTTCGGCGGAGACAAAGTGTCAACATCTGGCGGGGCCAGGAAATGTGGCGATGACGTTTCACGCTGACTTATCACAGCCACACGCAGTGTTCCCACTCTCTCTCTCTCTCTCTCCCTCTCTCTCTCTCGCGCTGTCTTGTTCAGGCTGTTCTCACTTATTTGCTGCTACTGCTCTTCTTATTGCCGCTGGGGTCACTGGCAGTTATCGCTGCAATTTTGTAATCAGTCGCCGGCTCAAGGTTAACAGCTAGCTAGCCCCTCGCCCCCCCCCCCCCCCCCCTGAGCAGCTCGCACTTCCTTCGCCTCTAACCGTTGCTTTTTCGCACTCTTTTCTTCATTGCATTTCATTTGCACATATTGACAGTCGCCATGTTTGTTTTTTGCTCTTTGCATCTGTGTTTGCGCTCTCTTTAAACTGTATTTCACTTTTCATTTGATTTTATTGTATTTCATTTCTTTAATTTCGTATTTATTTTTTGTTTTTTTCTTTTCTGGGTCATTTGCCCGTCTGGCAAAGCGGCAATTTTTTGCATATTTGTTTTTTATTGTCACTTTTTGTTAATTTAGATTTATTGCCATTTAAATGCACTACCATTGTATTTACTGCAACTTTTTTGGGCTTTTTATTACTTTTTATTTATTTTTTGTTTATTTTCCGTTTCTTTGGTGTCCATGTGGCAGGCCCATCGATTAGCGCTGATTGCGGCAAGTAAGCCTAATGAGCTCGGCAGACAACAATACTTTCTGGCAATCGACTTTATAAAAAGTCATTTAAAAGCAATTTGAAACATTTGCCCAAGTCGTATTCAAATTTTCTTCCTCTTGGCTTTTGCATTAGACGGCTTAAAAGCAAGACTTTTCAGTATGAAAAGATGTCTATATACAATGATATAAATTGAACTCTTATCAAACGTAAAACCTACTTAAATTGAATTGGTTCAAAATTATGTCTGTGATGAATAAAGGTTTGAACCAAGAACTGGGCACATGAATGTCTACGACCAAGTTCACAAATCAAGGTTTGAACCAAGAACTGTAGTCATGCAAGTTCAAACTCAACTTCACAAATCGAATCCACATAAAGGTTCTAACCCTGCATTGAACCAGCAAGAATTTTTGTGTTGTTCTCAGCCTTGGTTTCTATTTCTTTAATAGAAAAATTTCTTTAATTCCTGATATGGACACAATATAGGAAAGTCTAGATACATAATTTGTCCATGTCCATGTCCGAGGCACGCTCGATGGAACTGCTAATCGATATACATATGTATCGATTGTAAATCGAAATGTACCTTCTCGCAAAGGGAGTGCAAGGTTAGCTGTATGAATACGCATGTTAACCGATATTTATTAGAGTTTATCGATAGGCAAGAAAAAGATACGGCGAACAAGCTAGATTGAAGAATCAATCTAATAAATGTTTTGTGAAATAAAGAAACGAATTCTTAGATACATCTGTATATACTATTATAGAAGCAACATGTTTAACTTCGTGATTCTAGCTCTTAAAACCTAAGAGATTAACGCAAAACACGGAATTTTGATATTGAATATTATCGATACAGATCGACTCGGCTATTGATGCCAATCAAAAATATATACTCTAAAGGATCGGAGTTGCTTCCTTCTGCCTGTTACATACATGTGCACAAAAACATTATACCCTTTTTTCCATTTTCAATGGGTTTAGCGTATAAAAAAATAGAATCACCCTTAGCTTTGACTTTTTAGTCAAATTACAAAGAGAATTTTTGGAAAACTGTATTGAAATTAAATTAGAAATTTGGAATATGTAACAAACAGAGACTTATATTAACTCCTTAACTGATTGGGCAATCCAAAAAGGTAGCAAAATATTATTAAATAAAAATAACAAATTTGCTTATAATTCCCAATCAGTTATAGGCTTAAGCTAACGATGGGGATCTGGTGCAAGGCTGTTGAAGGCAAAGAGAATTGATTTACATTTAATTTAATGACGATTAACTGTGTATTTCCCATAAGTTTTACATAAGATACCAGTCAAAATGCTGTAAATACACACACTGTGTAATAAATATATAACACGACGACACACTTAAATCTTGATCATATGGATGCATTTGATCTGCCAACTATTCTTCTCTTGCTTTGCTCTCCCGAAAGTTCCCAATTTACATTAGCATTTCGAATAACCTTTTTTTTTTGTTTTTGCTTGGATAATACCCTAGAAGAAAGCGGGAGTTGGTTAGCTGCGTTTGGAGTACGTTTGGTTAGTCGCCGACTTACCTTTTTCTGTTATACGAAATGCTAGCAATCAACTAAGTTTTGCTCCAAAGGTTTCTTTGGTTGCATGAAATGAATAACTCTTGCAAATATGTTGCATTTTACATATTTGCATATTTGAAAACAAAACTCTTTCCGGGAGAATTTCGGAAATAAACAATTTTTTTCTTTCGATTTTTCGATAGTTTTTTTTGGTTATCTTGTGCATGCGTTCTCTCTCTCTCTCACGCTCTCACTGAATGCCAATAAACGAACAGAACTATCTCAAACCGGAATTAGATCATGCCTGAAACATGTTTATATAGAAAATATACAAATTAGATATGTACAGAAAAAGTGATTAGTTAAAATACGTTAGAGGCCCAATGTTAAACAAGAATATATATTCTAAATTTCGTTAAACTAGCTCTTATAATTATCGAGTTATGCCTCAGTTTCAAAATCGATATTTATCGATATTACGAATATGTGCTGAGATATGGAAAAGTCATGATATAATCATTCTGCGTATTATATACGAGAATGTATAATTCACATTTTGTGAAACATTCTTTTATAATTGATGAGTTATGCATTTCTTTCAAAATCGATATTTATCGATGATAAGAAAGTGACATGACATTTGAAAAAAGACGATAAACTTGTGCTGCGTATCATATACGTGAATATTTATTTAAAGGCTGACGGACAGGCAGACAGACACACAGAAAAGCAGACCTATGAAGGAAGCTAGATCCTTACAGCTCATCATCTAGTTCAAGGATATCTTATAACGAGTTCGCAGATTGCCTTCTAATACCCTCCGACAAGCTAAACATGTAACATACCCTGCAATTTGGCCAACTGCTCGGTAGTCATAACAATGGGCATCATACGATCCGGATCGCCATTTAACACCAATTTGGGATCGGCTATGGGCCCCATATAGCATTTACGCATCTTCAGATACTGCACCCAGACATTTAACGATTGCTCTGGAGATTTAAGTTCTTGGCCGCCAGCGTTGCGCAGATTGACATCGATATCGATGAGTCCCTCGTTGAGGAAGACCTGTCGTGTCAAATGGATGTGACGATTGGTAATATAAATGTTCGACGGCTGTTGGTCCTGTACGCGCTGTGCCAATCCCTGAATCTGTTGATCCTGCAGTACGGTGCGCATAAAATTCTCACTGATCAAATGGAGATTGCAGTCGCGTAAATCTCGCATCGATTGCTCCAGTCCGCAGTTCTTTTCGCGCAATGCCTGCAGCTGAGAGTCCAATTGCTTTTTATCCAGCTCGTAGAGTTTCAAAGTCTTCTCCCATTCCTCGTTGAGGACACGCATATCGCAGCTGCGCTCCTTGGAGGCAATTTTGGCGCTCAAATAGCGCTCCGATAGTTCCGTGAATTTCGATAGCGCATAGATGCATGCAAAGATCCAAAAGAAATGCAAATATACATCAATCGAGCTGGTCTTGCAGCTTTCCGTAAATGGATCCTGCAGTTCATTATCTAATGTATGATTATTAGTATCCATATTGTATAAAATTCTTGTCTTTTCCTCTTGTGTATCGTGTGAGAATACAGTTTATAATATGCAATGATAATTTTTCCTATATGCTATGTATGTCATCTAACAACGCCTGCCCTGATCTTAATTCATATTTCGACTCACCTATGAGCTGTTCGTCCTCTTCGCCCCCCAACAGCTGTGAATAGTGAAAGACGAGCCAAATAATTAGAGCCAGTCCGAAACTGATTGTCCAATTTGCAAAGCCCTTCATCTTGCCGGTGATTTTCGGTTGAAATCTTCTAAAATGGTTTGCGAGAATTTTGTTTAGTTTATTGGAATATAAGTTATCAATTTTGGATTTTGTACTAAATCTTAAACGCTAGGCCTACTGTAAGATCAATTTTGCATAGTTTCATATATTACTTTGTTCAAATTTGAAGAAATTTTATTACTCTTGGTGTTTTTTTTTATGGTAAGTTCACTTCCACATGCGGAAAATGGGTGAAAAAGGGAAAAAATGCAAGTATGCCTATATTTAATCTTGAGTGTTTTTAAGTTTCTCCATATTTATCCATTCATCCCCCCTCCCCCTCTTAACCTCTAACCCTTGCTTGCTCGCCCACTCTTTGGCCTTGTCAGCGAAACTAATTAATGGCTTGACTAGCTAATTTACTTATTCTTTGTGAATTATGACAGAATGTTGTCGAAGACCCCTTCAACTCCTTTGCCAGGCTGGGACTGTCTGGCAGCTCCGTCCTGAGCATAACAAATCAGTGTGTTAAAATAGGGCATGCTCGACTTGCAGTCACCATATATATAATTGTGCCTCAAGCAGAACCAGAATAACTTATAGTGAAATCTAGCCAGCTGCTTTAATGTCCGATGTCCAATTTATTAAAATCCAAAATGTAAAAATAAATTTTAAAAAAATATTAAATTCCCAAAAAAATAAATAGAAAATATATTTTATATATTTTATATATAAAATTAAATTTAAAAAAGGGTTAATAAATATTGAGCATACAATTTTTGTTCTTTTTCATATTACAATAAAAGAGTTCATTTGTTTTTAGGAATGCATTTAAAAAACGAATTTCCTCCTTCAGTCAATCTATCAGTCAACATACCTCACTCTTACCATTATTACAGGGCATATCCCACATTAAGCCAAAACTTCGCCGACCCAATTATAATTGCATAAAAGAGAAAATATATTTAACCAAATTTCATATTTTGATTGGAATAAATTTGTAGCGTCGCGCGTGTTAATCAAAAAATTGTGATATATTTACTTTTTTGCAGACGAACTGCCACCGCTTAACCCCTTTAACCCTTCAGTGTGAGGGTCCTTTGAGCTTAGACTTTTTGTGGAACTTATTTAATATGAGTAAATGGGGTATATTGGTTTTGTGCAAATGTATGTAAAAGGCTGATGAAAGCAATATCCGAACCACTTTAAGGGTGATGCAATTATAAATATATAATAGATTATTGATATATAGATATATATATAGAAGGAAAGGAAATGTATATAGATATTCTATAGTCTATCTAGCCATGTCGTTTCCATAAATTAGATAAGCTAGAGACTTTACATCTGAAATACAATGAAAACTCTCGTGACGGACAGCAGCTGTCTGGTCATTTTGGTCCGCTCAAGCGGAATGTTCTCCCAATAGAGGCAGAATGTATCAGATCAGAGATTCATAATGGTTGGATAGAAAATGTCCGCTACAGAGAAATGTTCGCCCAATAGGATTGTCCGTTAGGCTTGTTTTTATTGTATATATTTTACTATATTATATACAAAAGTTTAACAATTCTTGCGATATCTTCTCCTAGTACCATAATATCGATAAATATAAATTTTGAGATATGATTTTTTTAACCATAGCTTGCGCATTGTAAGAATTGGCCACAGGCTCTCGCTTGGAACGAAAATATAATACTTAAAAATACCTCGTAAATTTGGCAATAATTTGTTAAAACACACTTTTAAAGCTAAAGCCTTGCGCTTTGGTATATAAACACATTTGTATGGCATATTCAAAGCACTGAAAAGTGCAATTAGATCGGACTATAAGCACCGAACATAATCAAGAATGCACTTTCTGCACATAGTGTGAGGCCTAAGGGGAAGAAGAAGCTCATGCATGTGTAATCTTGTTCATGGAAGTATAGAAGCAAGCGATAGAATGCTTATAAGTCTAGCACGTCGCTAAGTTAAGGGTATTCACTAGTCGGTATTGCACTCTTATTATTGAATTTGATTTTATTGAATTTGATTATTTAGCTGTTGCTTGATTATGGCTTAATAATTGCATTTGACTATAATAAGCTTTTGTTTTAGACTCATTCATTTATAAGCCAGCTCTAATTTATTGTTTTTTTGGCAAGTGGTGTGAGTGTGTGCGCGTGTCTGTGTTAGTTAGTTCGCGTGTGGTTTTTCCAGCACTTTGTTGATTTAATTAGGTAAAACTTTGCGGCGCACAAAACGCCAAAATGAGTAACAACCGCAGCGACAAGTCGTTCATTGAACTGGCGGCGCAACTAAATGAGTGTAAATCCGAGTGTGAGTATATGAATATACCACATACATATACATATATATATTCGCATATGGGCGTATTAGGTCGGGAGAGGGCGGGCAGGGGGGCCAAAGGGCAACTCATGACATCTGCGGCCTCCGTTTGGTGAGCTTGACAGTCAGTTGTCAAGACTCCAAAAATATATATACCTATATATATATACACTCGAGTTTCTACGTCTATTTGCATTTGTTTGCAACCGGAAAATGATTCACGTTTTTTGTTGACAAAACAAATATTTGTCATCTGCACATCAAATTTATTAAATACTTTTACGATTTTTTATTTTACCTCAAGTGCATTTACTGCATATTTAAGAAGGGTAACTGGTTTTTTACTTGAGTTTAAAATGTTGTTTTTTACATTTTCATGCAAACAAAATTATCACTTTTAAAATTTGTACAAAAAAAATATATCGATAAACTGTTCGATATATTTTTTATATACCATTAACATATATACTCAGAGAATGCTCGTCGATTTGCATTGCATTAATGTTGTATCAATAAGCACTTTATATTTCCTAAATATATATATTAAATATTAACCGTAAAAGAGCCCTAAATCGATAATTGTTAATAACAATCGACAAGCGTGATTATTCGATTAAAAACGTTGATAGACATTTATATTTATAAATAAACGGATTCGATTTATAAGCATAAAGTGTTATCGATAACTGCAAATAAAAATCGATAAACGATTGGGAAAATTTAATTTTGAATATTTCTTTTCGTCATTAAAAGCAATCGACAAACACTTATATATAGCATAAAATGTTATCGATATTTTTGAAAAAAAATCAATAAATATGATTTTTATCTCGATTCGGTTATGTTATTTTCTTATCTAAATTTACAATAATAATTGCATTCAATATTTAAGTATCCCTAAACGAATTGAAAATTCGATTTTGAATGTTTCTTCCTATCATTAAAAATGATCTACAAACAAATAAATTTACAATAATAAATGTATTTACATTTACAATAATAAATTAATTCGATATATAAATATAAAAAGGCGAATTAAAATAGTAGAACATAATGAATTGTTGACTTGAGGAGCGCAAAAATAAATGACTTTTGTGTTTATATTCGGCTCTCAACAGTTGATTAAATATTTGAATTTTAAAAATAATTTACACGAGCATATCGGTGGGCATGGGGGAGGTGGGATGTGGTGGGAGGTGGTGGCTGGAGGATGTGGTTAAAGCGACGCAGATTGCGTGTGACAAGTGCAGTCAAGTGCGTAGCTATTCCAGAATGCCCTTGCCCCCGCTGCCCCCTTTTTCCCTCCGTTACCCCGTTTCCCAACTGGTTGCATGCAACAAATTGTGTGCAACAGCCAGTGACCAGCCCGAAAGCCCACTGAACACACGATTTCTGCAACTGCGTCGCAATTTCGACCAGCAAAGGGCCTTGAGCTGTGTGGGCGTTGGCGCGTGTTTGTGGGCGTGTCCAGGATGAGAATCCTGTAATTCATTGCCGCAGTCCTGGGGCTCAACTCGCAGGATGTGTAAACACACGTTCTCCACGCAGCTTGCAGCTATGCAAACCGAAATGAACTTGCAACAGGTGGCACGTTTGCTTTGCTATCGATAACATAGTGGGTGTGTGTGTGTGTGTGTGTGGGTGTGTGTGTGTGTGTGTGTGTGTGTGTATGCCACGCCCCCTCTGTTTAATATGCAATCCGTTGGTTTTGAGTGTCTCTATGTGTCGTGCTGTCAGTTTCCATTACAAACACGAGAGCGACGAGACTGTGCGACACTTTATTATACTTGTCGTGTGTACACCCTGTAGAGGTGCTGACCGCATGGGGTATGATAGGGTATGTTAAGGAGTTGCCGGATAGATTTGTGGATACAATTTTGTTTGTTATTATGAATAAATTGTCTTTTAACAATAGAAAATTAACCTGCGTTAACCGGGTTTAGTAATAAGATAGGTTAAAAATACAAGTTTTAGATTTTGAACTTTTATAAAGCCAATCAAATATAATAGATATTATTCATTACGGGGGTTCGATATCCAAACTTTGTGCTAAGCTCAACACGCTGGTTCAAACCAGTCACTTAATTTCTATTATATTTTATTACTTAATTATATATCTTTTTTTAAAGACACCAATGTCCAGAACATACAATACCTTATAACGTACTTAGCTATGCAGTTAAGTTTTGGGTTTTGGGTTTGAGCCAGCGACCTTTCATATTGTTTATTTGATGCAACTTTTCAGAACATAGCATACCATTTGGCATACTTTGCTATGCGGTTTAGTATATTTTCTGTTAAATTATTTGGAAATTAAAGTTTAAGTCTGAGTTTGAACCAGCGACCTGTTCCTTGTTGGTCCGACGCTCAGTCAGCTAAACCAAGCAGGCGCTTAACATCTCTTTTACAGGATATTCAAAGTGCTATCATGTTATTTCTCAGACTGCCACTAGTTGATATCGATCAATCTATATTCTATTTAGCCATGCATTGCCTGAAATTGTCACATGGAATGAAAGAATGTCACGCCAGTTGGCATTAATAATAAATAATATTAACAATAATGTTGCATATGAATATAAATCTAAATCAAGACAACGCGGCACGTCAAATGCCTGTGCATTGTGTGAGGCGTGGGGTGGAGTAACAATATGCTCACTATATAGTGTGCTTAAGAAATCGTACGGCATCAGTAAATTATTTTAATAAAATTCCAGACAGCTAAATATCAGGGGGACATTATTTGTGAAGCGTTTCGCGCCGGACGTCTGGCCAAACAGCACAAAATACAAATACAAACGAGCGCAGATACCAGCACAAATAATATATATATATATATTGTATATACATATATTTGTATCTAAATAATGCATTTCGGTATGATAGCGGGTTCAAACAGGGGCGTGGGCTAACTTTTTAGCTGTTCTCGAAGGGGGCTAATCAGCTATTGATTGACAGTCGTGCTTTATCGCTGTCATTTACAAATTTCTTGAGTAATTTATATTTATAAGTGCCTCCTTTTTCAATTTTTAATAGGCTACGCCTCTGTGTGTACAAAAAACTTGAAATTTACGAGTTGAAAATCTTGAAAGAAATCTTAAAATAATATTTATAAATTATATATAAAATATTAAATAATGCCTTCGCTGCTTCAGTTAAGTGAATTCTCATCTTCTTTTCTCTGATCCCCTCTCAAGTAGTTTCTTAGACGTCACTGTCCAGAAAATAAGAAACCAAACAGGTTTTAAGCTACGCCTCTGTGTGGCATAAAAACGTCAAGATTTGTAACTAGAAAATCTTTAAGGATAACTTAATATAATATAAAATTATGCTTTCTAGTTGAGTGAATGCCCATTTTCGTTATTTCCGACCCCCTTTCAAGTAATTTCTTAGACGTCACTGTCCAGAAAATAAGAAACCAAACAGGTTTTAAGCTACGCCTCTGTGTCGCATAAAAGTCAAGATTTGTATCTAGAAAATTTTTAAGGATACCTTAAAATAATATAAAATTATGCTTTTATAGTTGAGTGAATGCCCATTTTCGTTATTTCCGACCCCCTTTCGAGAAATTTCTTAGGCGCTACTGTCTAGAAAAAACTACGTCTCTGTGTGGCATAAGAAAATTTATAATTTTAAGTAGAAAATCTTCAAGGAAAACTTAAAATATTATAAATTTCTGCTTTAGCTGTATAAGTTAATTGAATGCCCATCTTCGCTCTTCGACCCCCTCTCATGCAGTTTCTTAGACGCCCCTGTGCAGAACATAACATACCATATAGTATGCTTAGCTATGCGGTTGAATGGATTGTTTTTTTTCTTATTTTTTTTTTTTTTGTAGACAGCTCGTCAAGTGTCGCCTCGTTGAGTGTCGCAATTTTCAATTTGAATTTGCATTTTGCATTTAACTTTATGTGTAGACGTTGACACGAGAAACGTGCACAAATAATAAAGTTATCAGACGGGCCAAAGCATTATTATGCAGAGCTGCGGCATGTTTACGCAGATGCCAAGTGGTCTACATAACGTTTTAATCATGCTTAATAATGCAAATTCTTTACAAAAATTGTGCCTCCATAATTTAAGAACTTGTAATTGTTATAGAAAGACTTATTAAAATTTAAATTAAGTGCTCGCCAGTAGAACGTTCACGAAAAGGGCGCAAATCGAAATCAAGAAAATGAAGTTAGATCTTCTGACTCAAACTCTTATGAATATACAACTGTGCACAGCTGACGCCTTTAGCAGCCAGTGAAACGTTTACGGCTGTGCTTAAGGAAAGTGTGCAGAAGTTACTGTAAGAAAATGTATATGTGACATGGATAGTGTGGTATTATATTTTCCAACTCTATAGCCTATTAAAGCTGCCAGTGAAACGGTTCCGAATGCAACGTATAGAGAGAGGCAAAAATAGAGAATGAGAATAAAAGGGAGATTCATTGAAGATTTGAAGAGCATACATATGTTGTATAAGGTACTTTTTCCCTTTTCTTTTTGGACTATCAAAATATATAGTTATTATAATATTCAGATCTACTAAGGGCTTTTCATAAGCTCGATTTTATAATCAAATTTCTTACATAAGAGCATTGTCGAGGTTTTCTTTGACATTGGAAAATGGAACGTTAACAAGCATTTTTTGTGTACATCAGATCTTTTATAGATCTCTATATATATATCTGACTGACTGACTGACTGACTGACTGATTAACTGACTGAATGATTGACTGACTGACTGATTGATGATCAACGCACAGTCAAAACCGTAAGAGCTAGGATGCTACAATTTTCACTATAGTTAGTTTGAAACTGCGGGAACTGTGGGAAATAGGCGGAAAGCTTTGCATATATATTGAAAACACTATTAATTAAGACAAATTACTAATAAATTTATCACATTTTTGTATATTTGCAGGTGAGTCGCTTGTGCGGTCAGTTATAAAACGATATGTTATGCTAAAAAGTAAGTATATGTTAAATAGACTATAGTTTACGTAAGCTACAAACTTGAAACTCAACCAACCCAACGCGACGCTGCACTTGTCAGTGGTCCGTGGTCCGTGTGGCTGCAACAATCAGAGGGCAGCCATAAAAAGACATGAAAATAAATTGCGCTGATAAAAAGCAATTGAAATGTCAATATGCAATAAAAAAGTATATAACAAAAAATGTAGTGCGGGGCAAAAGAAAAGAAGCCAACTTGAAATTTATTTAAGTGAAAAATGCACGCACATAAAAATTGGAAATTGAAATAAACGAAACAACGTTTCTAAACTGGGACGGTCAATTGTGGATGGAAAGAAAGGAAAATTTCAATGATAAGTTAAAAAAAGTGCATTTCCAGTTGTTGTCAGTGGCAATGACAAAAGTCAAATTATCGTTTATGGAGTGTTTATACTAAAGATAGATAATTTTCCGCTAATGGAAAACGACTGAGAAAACTTTTAAGTGGATTTCCCTATGCCCGAAGTCTGTGAAGAACCTTGAAATGTGTATTGAAGTGCTTTGTTCTAAATTCAAACTTTAGATAGCTTATTATTGAGATCATATGAGTAAAGTACAGTGATAAATCGCAAAATCGAACACCTTCAGTTATTCGGTTAATTAAAATTGTTGGTATTATTTTAAATCCTTTGCGCGATGACTGTGAAGAAATATGAAGTGTGTTTTAAATTGAAACTTTAGATAGATAAACATTGGATTCATATGTGTAGAGTACAGTGATCACTCGTACATTAGAAGTTTACAGTTTTTACGTTAATTACATGTTTTGGTATTTTTCTTTTAATTCTATGCGCGAAGTCTGAAAAGGATCTTCAAATGTGAATTATTGTGCTCTGTTTAAAATATATTATGTTCAAATAGATGAATAATTATTATATAGAATACAGTGATCACTCGCATATTACAATACAGAAGTTCTTACGATTACTAGTATTTTTGGTATTTTTTTTTTAATTTTCTAAGGTCTTAAAAAAACCAAGAAATGAAATGTTTTATTTAATAAATATTTTCACTTTGTAAAAAAAGTACATATTCAAAAACACAAAATTGGTTACATAAAACCAAGTTTTAAAAACTAGATCCAAAAGAATGTTTTAATTGTATAATTTTACAATTAAATATTTATTTTGAATTTTTCAAATTGAATCAAGTTCTGTAAGCTTACCGCAAGAACTGTTATCAATACAAAAAATTACAACATATAACTATCGATAAGTTATCGATAACATATAGGGTAGCATCACATGGATGCATAGTAATTTGAATAATGCGAACGCTGTGTCCATAAAATGTAATCTAATCTCTTGACGGCTCATTCGGTTTTCTAACTTTTCTTAGAGCTCAGATATATGAATATAACATATTTGCACCCTTGATGTTAATATCTATCACAAATATAAACCAATAATAGAGTTTTGTTTAAGAACTTGGGTCTCTAAAATCTTTTGTTTCAGATTTTCTACAAGTTCTAACTCTATGTATAAAGTACAGTTTTTGCTCTTATTGAAAAATCTGCTTAAACAGTTTAATCGATAAATATGATTGATTAAAACTCTTTTGCACATCTCTCTCTCTACTCACGCCACATGCCTTCAACTACAACCGTTAATTATGCCTGCGTTATAAGTACATATTTCAATGAAAGAGATTTACTATGCAAAACGTTATTGTTATTCCGCCGATACCCTCCATTCATAGAGACAGCCACGTTATTGTCGTTGTTGTTGTTGTTGTGGTTTTTGTCTTTGTCATTGCTCGTTGTTCATGATTGTCTATGCCCACAATCAGTGGCGGCAGCCCACTTTTAAACACCCCCCTACAACCCATCATCAACTTGCCTAATGCAATGGGCACCAACTCGAGGTGGGCCTGGCCCGGCCCCCCTCTGCGGCCGCTGCCTGCCTCAACGACAAATGCCGCGCGCGCCACTGAACGACATTAAACCTGACTTTGTCATTGGATGCCTCTCGCGCTCGCTTGCTCTCGCTCACAGAGCTGTCTATTGCTCTCTTCTTCTGCAGTGCAACGATAGCCCAAGCGGACCAAAGCAAACCTCAGCGCACAAGGCAGACCGGGCAAAAGAAAATACAGCAACAAATTATTATGATTATTATGTACATGGGCCCAATGCATTTATGACCGATAGAAAGAGGCGAAGAGGGCGGCAGAGGAAGAACAAGCCAAATGAGAGAGAGAGAGAGAGAGAGCGAGAGAGAGAGCGAGCGCACATGGATAAAACGCCAAACACACCGACAAAATGACGCCAGCAGCAGCAGCGCCGTCGACTGCATTGTCGGTCGCTCGTTCAGTAGATTTGTGTGTCTTCGCATAAATTTTGCAGCTTGTATGACACGGCATGTAGACAAGTTTTCTTCTCTTATTTTTTGTTGTTGTTGTGGTTCCAACTAGGCACAGATACCAGATACAGCACGCTGTGTGTATCTGTGAGCTGGCAGCGGCTGCGGCTGCTGATGTGTTTTTTGCTATTTGCCGGCAGCGAACTACCCCAACAACGGGCAGCCATGACGCCCCTCACGCCCAGTCAAGCACACATACAGCCAGCCACCCACTCACACACACACGCACACACATATATGTATAACGACTGACTGATGCACTCACACCCAAACTGCTCCAGTGTACTACTGAACGTTGGCAGTCGGCCAAAGCAGTGAAGTCGCACACACACAATCACACACAATCACACACCTACACGCATGCACAGCCATATTCACCCAGAGAGGGCAGAGCGAGCGAGCGCCCCTCCCCCCACCACACACCGCCATTTATACTCAGCTGTCATTGTTGATATTTTGTGTTTTCATCTTGAACTTTTGTGGTTCAATGTGTCTAGCCAACCCCCCCAAAAAAATAAAAAAAGCTACCAAACGCCAAATTCACCACACACACAAAGCTAGCTCTGCTGCTGCTGCCCATACCCCAAAGCTGCAGCGCCCGCGCTCGCTTGCACTCGTACACTGTATTGCGCTCTCTTGCTGTGTTGCCCTTGCTTTTGCCGGCTTTTTCTATGCGTATGCGTAGACGCTTTCGCTCTTTGCGCTGTCGCGCTCTCTCTCTCTCTCTCTAGTTGCCACTGCTGCCGCTGCTTGCAGCGCTCTATTGCATTCTACACTTGAACTTGCCCAGCGTTAACTCAACACACACACACACTCACACACATACACAGACAGTCTGTGTCTGACTGTCTACAATTATCTGCTGACCCCCCTCTACCGCCGCCCACCCCTCGCTTACTTATCCCCATCAATCGGTATCTGTGTATCTCTGTTTGTTTGCCTCTGCGCTTACTTTTTAACCACATTGTATTTGAAATGTGCAATTTTAGACGTCGCCGTCGGTCGCGTTACGTAGAATATTTTAGTTGAGTTTTTGTTGTTGTTGTTGTTGTGGTTTTTGTTGTTGTTGTGGTTGTTCGCTGTTTGCGCTGTAGATCTTTGCCTTTCATCAATTACGTCTCAGCACGTCGCCGCTGTATACACGTACTTCTAGATATTTGTACTCGTACTCGTACTCGAATTCGTTTTGCTTCAAGGCAAACATTTACCTATTCGATACTAATATTGGATGACTTATAATCTATATAGTCTATACTTTGCATTTAGCATGCATTTTATAACATACTTTGTAAATAGAGCTATATATTAGTTTATCCGAAACATCTATTTATATAAGTTAAGTAGAAAAACGGTTTCGAATAGGTATACCAGGTTTATATAATGGATTCATGAATGATCTCAGAAGTAAGATACTACAAAAAATGTGCATGTAGATAAAGTCAAGAAGATAAGATAGGTTCATATTTAGGTTTATGTACGTTAAATACATTCAAAGAGCGTCTTATTATAAGAAAATTTGATTCAAATTGAAAAATGATATCATTAAATTATTCAAAAACAAAGAGTTTTAAGAAAGTATAATATGAATATGATTTCGCTTGTAATATATCGAAAGTTGTAATACTGTAGTAAGATATACCTTTTTGTTTTGAATTGAACCCTCAATATAATGGATGTTCATGCATATTTTGAACTCCTAACCATATCTATTCTTCAGTTTGCATAAAAGTTCTTACGCACTCGAACTCCTCTATACAAAAAAGAAAAAAAAAATGAACGCTAAATTTTCTAGCTCTCACTTGCTGTTTACAAATTTCCATTTCCATTCATTTTCATGCATAGTATGTAAATAAGTATCTACACACACACACACACACACGCACACACAGATACATATACATATTTACATATGTAAGTACTTTGTACTAGAAAATTCCAACGTCTCGTCTCCCAACGCAGAGCAACTTCCCAACTTCGCATTTGCCCTTGTCTCTCGCGGCCTGTCACCGTCTGGCAATGTTTATAATAATCGGTTTTGTGCCACTGTGCGAACACATTTCGAATGTACGTGTGAATTTGCACTTGTGCACCCGACGGCAGCAGCAGCAGCAGAAGCAGCAACGGCAGCGGCAGAGCGACACACACACATAAAAAGTCAACGAAAATAAAAAGAAAACAGAAATTAAAAGGAGGCAAATATAAAGGAAAGCGATGATGGCACTCGTACGCACACAAACGCAGGCACGCCTTATTATTGTGAATGTGGGTGTATGCAGCGATGGGGAAGACTCTGCCTGTGCACATGTGTGTATGTGTGTGTGTGCGTGTGTGTGTAAGCGTTTGCCTCTCTATTGCTGCGTGTACGTGCCGGAGAGGTGATACAAAGAGCAGGGCGCGATTGCATCGGCATTTTCATTCAAGCCGCTCGTTCTGCACATGTGTATGTGAGAGAGAGAGAGAGCGAGCGTAAAATGCTTATGCGTGTATGCTGCGCTTCACATTTATCTTTAGCGCTGATTCCGTTTTCGACTTTTGTGAGCGCATGTTTACACTGGTGTGGGTTGCTGCCGACGCGCTCTCTCTCTCTCTCTCTGGCGCTCTGTCTCTCTCGCTGGTGGTGGGTTTCGTGGTGAGTTTAGGCGCACTTCATCATTTCGAATTTAACAGAGCAATAACATTTAGTATTTGTTTGGACTTAACATTTAGTATTTGTTTGGACTTTGTCGTTAACGGTTCGTTCTCCCGTTCGCTCGTTCGTTCGTTGTGTTTTTTGCGGTTTGCTTTTGAATAAAAACAAAAAAAATATATAAATATTAAATAAATAATAAAATTAAAATTAATGTTAAAAGCAAAACGGTTGCCCCGAAACTCTTGTTTATAACACGCGTTGCAACAAAGTTAAACAAAAAAGAAATCAAAAGAGAAATTTATATGCTATACAAAACGAAATAAAATAATATACAAAACAACAAAATAAAAAATTGTTAAACACAAGTGCAATTTAAACAAAATATATTTACGTATAGAGAAAAACCAACAACAACAAAGTGCAAATGCATTGTAGCTGAAAAAAAGAAAATAAAAACAGTCAAAAGTGCAACAGTTTTATATAGATATTATATGAATTAAAATTCATTTTGTGTGCCGCAGTCAGCGCCGCAGCATGCGGCATGCTTTAAAATAGCAACAAGCCAAAAAAAAAAAGAAAATAAGAAAATAGAGAATAAAAACAACGAGACAAAATGTGTAAATAAAAACGCACATGAATCTAAACATTTTACGGTGAAAGGCAAACACACCACCAACACCACAAAACACACACACACACTCACACACACGCGCACACCTACAACAAGAACTATCAAACATCAACAACAGCCGCTGCGGCAGCGACGCAACGTTTATCATACAGCGACGTCGACTGCGCTACGTAATCAGCCGAGGGGGGCAGCACATGAAGAGGAAGAGCAACAGCCGCGTGTAAAGCGACGGTGACGACGACGTCGGCGACGTCGACGTCAGACAAACGTCTACAGTTTGTCTGTCTCTCGTGTCTGGTCCGCAGCGCAGGTCCTGCGTCTACAGAGAGCAGCACACAAGGCAAAACCGTTAAACTGCCTGACTGACTGACTGACTGACTGATTGACTGACTGCCCGATTGACTGCCTGCTCGCCTGACTGTCACAGTGCACTCTTTTGTCTCGTTCGCACACACTCGCAACCTCCGTGATTCCAGTTAAACAGTTACCAAAGTGCTTTTTTAACAAATGCTGCAAAAAGCTAATTGAAAGCCCGCCCCCGCCCCCACCCCCGCAACGCATAAGAAGGGGAAAAAGTTTACAGTGTTTAATCTATAATCCGCCTCTCAAATCCCCCCTTAAATCCATACAAAAGTATACAAGAATTATAGTGCAAAGTGTGCTAAAAAGAAAGAAAGAAAAAGAAACAACAGAAAAGAAAGCAAAGAAATTGTTTTTGTTTTTTATCAAGAATCTTTAACTTTGTAAATGGATAACGATTTATATGGATTAGTAGCTGATTTGGCGTATTTTATAGATGCTAACGGTAAGTTCTAATCCAATGAAATTTTTAACAAATTTGCGGGCAAACTCGTTCAAAAGAAAATGAAAGAAAATTCATGTGGAGAAAAAAAAAAAGAAAATAAATGAAAATGAAAATAGAAATATTTGTTGGGAAAGTTCGGGCTATTATGGGAGATATTTTTTGCACTGGGTGCACTCGATATCTGAATGGATAATAATAAACCTTATGATAGTCAGTTCTTATAAGAAAGAAACGGAACTTGTTTAAGAAAGGTTGAAGGCGAAAGTTGAAAGAATTTCTCCCTTTTCTTTATCAATATGAAAGTTGTCAAAACAATTTTGACTCGTGCGCAATATTTTCATTTGTAGAGCTTTAAAAACACGTTTTGAACAACCGCAGGAACTAGACTTTCGATCTCCAATAATATTTCCACTCTATCAAAATGCATTTAGCATCAATTGGAAGAAATACGATAAAAGTTCCTATATCCTTTTCCGGATATTTTTCTGTCTTGCAGATGGCATTTCCCAAATCATTTTCTATAGTGCACTTACGTCATAAAATTGTAAGTGTCTTCAATCTAATATAAATACAGATCTCAGTAAAGGATTATATTATTATATCCAGAGCTAATATTATGGATCCAGATATCAGTAAGGGATTATATCGCTATCGTCTTCAATCAAATAATATACACATAAATCTCATTAAAGGAAAATATCGCAATTCTCCTCAATGCATCTATCTAAGTTTCTAAGTTTATAGATACAGACCTCAGTAAAGGATTATGTCGCAATTTATATTTAATCTAATATACATAGATCTAATATAGATCTAATATAGAATTTAATATTATCTCAGTAAAGAGTTATATGGAAATTGTCTTCAGATCCAAATCTCAGTAAAAGATAATATCGAACTCCCCATCAATCTAATATTATAGACCAGTTCTACGTGAAGAATTTTATCGCAATTTCTCATCATCCTTATATTATAGATATAGATCTGTAATAATTATATCGAAATTGTCTTCTATATAATATTATAGATCCAGATCTCAATAATGGATTATATCGTGATTCTCAACCATCTTACATCTATATCCAGACCTCTATAAAAGATTATATCGAAGTTGTCTTCAATCTAAGATTTAAGATCTCAGTTAAGAATAATATTCAAATTGTATTCAATCTAATATTAGAGAGCCGCAACGCAATAAGGGATTATATCGAAGTTGTCTTCAATCTAATATTATCAACATCTCATAATAACGTAATTCTCATCAATCTAACATAATATATTCTGCCCAAAACTAAAAGTTTCCACCGCTCGCATCTGTCGACTATTTCTATTGAAAGCATATCACGGCTATATATACATATATTCTCCTTGCATATCTCGAACAAAATTAAGCTGTCATCTGTTCGACACTTGTTTATTTTTCTTTGGGGATTTTGATTATTTACATTTGACCTGTCAACCGTTCGATCAAGTGAGATACACGCGTTGCGCTTGAGAAAACACGTTACGCATTTCCATTTTGGTCCAGCCAAAGAAAATGTGCTGAAAAATTGGCCAAGTGAAAAGCTGAGGCACAGCACGAAGCCACATCTATGCCAAGATACACACGCACATACACACAGATACATATGTAACTACAGATACATTTGTATCTGCAGATACACATGTTTATGCGCATAATTTTTTTGGTAATACATTAATTATTGTCATGACAACTGACAGACGGCCAATTAAAGCGCAATCGCTGAAATGTAAATTTATATTTTTTATGTACACACACACACACACTCGCACACACCCAATCACTTGAATTGTTATACATATTGATATATACATAAGTGGTATTTTGAGCATCCAGCACTTGGCTCATGTAATTGGCATCGAACAACCGAATTATACAAATAAATTGCGCTGCTTATTGACTTTTCAAGTGGGTTTTTTTCTTCTGTAAAATGTTGTCTTTGGTTGTGTGTGTGTGTGTTTTGTTGCCTTGGTTAACTACTTGGGACTGAAGCGAATCTATGTTAAGTAGCTGGCATTAGGCACAATTTATTTGTATTGCAAATGTGAGCTGATTTTGTGCTTTCAGATAGATTTGTTAATTTTTGGTGTACAGTAATAATACTTCTTCTAGCAGCTCCTGCTAGAACCACTTGGGAATTTTAGGAGAATGCTTGAAAGTTGATTTATTTGATTGATTGAGCTCGATTGCTAAAACTACTTGCAAATTATAAATGAATACTTGAAGAAAATTACTTTATTTGCTTGACAGATATATGTTGACTTTTTTTCTTTAAGAAATTCTCTCTGTTGCTAGAACAACTTGAGACTGCTTGAATGACTTTATTTGCTTAAGAGCTCCATGCTAAAACTATTTGCGAATTATAAGAGAATGCATTAAAATTACTTTAGTTGCCATTGCTTAAACAACTTTCGAATTATATAATTATTATATATGAATGCCTACAAATTACTCTGTCTACTCAAGAGCTGAAGCTTCGAGGCGGGAACCCACACCTTCCTTCCCCCATTCGAGCAGCAAAACCCACAATAGTTAATCACCTGTACTAATTGATGTTCACGCTTAAAGTGCTCTACTTAATTAAACAGAACACAGGACTATGATTCGTAATAGTATATGTCTGTGCTTTCATTTATCGTGCTCTATGCACAATGGAAATGTGATATGATTCAAGCTGGACGCGTCGCATCCACCGACTAAGGGGGAGAAAATGGAAAACATAAAAATGGAAAAACAAGCAGCCCATTTAAGCGTCCTATCAATAATAGCACAAGCTATGCAGGACACCGAAAGCCTAATAATGTACATGTTGATAATGATATTTCCACAGGACGATGAACACGATTCCCACACTAATTGTTTTGCTGCGGCGCGTGTCGTTACTTTTTGCCTGCAATCTTTTTCAGTGTACTTTGCTTTGTCTGTTTTGATGTCATGTGCACTTGGAGAAAAGAAAGTAATATTAAATCAAGTACAATGTGATCGAAATGTAGACACGTTTTGCTTAAGTTAAAAGAAAAGTTTTCAATCTAAACCATTTCGTTTAAGAAATCAAAATTTTCTCACTAGAACTTGAGTTGCAAACATTCTTTTGCTTATTTCAAGTTCATTTCAAGTTGCGAGTTCTTGTAACTTGTAACTTTTTTTTGAATTTGTGGTCTGTTTTATGAATTTACTTTAAGTATTACTTGATTTTAGTAAGAAGAAAATATCCCTGCGAAATATTCCGAATTTGCATTCGGCTTAACTTTAATTAGTTAGGGCCTATTTTTGGCAGTGTATCTTTTGTTTTATTGCCTAGACGCAGTCTTTTTTTTTTTATTATTTTCAATTATACTGCGGTCACATTTGAAAATGTGGCCGTGCTTTGCTTTCGCATTGCCTAATTCCAGGCGCCTAATGAGCCAAAAAGCCACATTAACCAACTCGCATTAGTTTGGGCGAGTCGCAATTAATTTGAACAGACCCTATGCCCCCTATGAAGACGAAGAAGAAGCAGCAGCAGCTCCACTTTCAGGGTCTGCTGCGCAACCTGTCTGCAAGTTTGTTCTGCTTCTTCTTCTATTTCTTTCTCTTCACAGCCATAAAGAAGAAAAAAGTTACTTGGCGTCGCTTGCTGTGTTGTTTTATGGTACATTAAAGTTGGCAAAATGGCAAATTTTAATGCCATTTTATGCAAATATATAGCCCATATGCATACATGTGTGTGAGTGTATATATTTACATGTACACGTGTGTACTGCTCTAGGCGCGCATTCCAAAGTGTTTGCCTTTTCTCGGCTCGTCACATGCATTGACAAGCTTCTGGTTTTAATGGGCCCGCCTTCAAGTTGTGCTATATAAAAATATATTTATGTATGTCTATAAGTTGTTTGTCTATGATTATCTTGTGTCTAATGTGCGGGCTTGCTCATCGGAGCGATCCCTCGGGCAGTTACTTTTTTGTTTTGTTTTATTTTTGCGCAATTCTATGCCTAAAATGCGACTTGCCATAAAATTATAGCAACTATTTTGGCCAGTTGAACGCACTTGCAAGACTTGGAAAAGCTTAAGGTGTCAATAATTATGTATTGCGCTTAACTTTATACTTGCTATAATTTATAAAACATTTTATGGGACGTTCAAACTTTTTTGTTTGCATGTTTAAATGCAGCCAGAACAGTCATGATCATTTACGCTATACATTTTATTGGTCCTAAAATGCGTTGTGTATATGCGAAAACTTGCTATATAATTTATAGCAACTGGATATCATTTCAAATGTGTATTGTTGTTTTTGACTCCAAAACAATATTTTCTATACCTTTTTTGCACAGTTTAGCATTGCTATACAATTTATGGCAGCTTAAATTAACACATGAAATCCCTTAAAATTATATTATTATAGCAAAATTTGGGTTTGTTATATAATAAACTATGCACATTTGAAGCGTGCCATAAAAGTTTATAGCAACTTCAAAGAACGCTTAAAATAGCTACAAATATTTGCTATAAAAGATCGATTCGCTATAATAGTCGTGGCATATTATTATATTTAGCAAATGCAAGCCTACATTGTGCTATAATGTTTTTATAGCAAGCCTTAATAGGTTAAACCTTGAATCACTTTGCTATCAACATTTCCTAGTCGACAAATTGACCTGCATTTGTGACAAGAAAACAATCAGACACCTGCTCGGGGTCAATCGATAAGTCAATTTCTAGCCAGCAGCATCAATCTTGACAGACCGATTGACTAACTGACCGACTGACAAACTAACTAACTGACGGACAGACGGACTGGGTCATGAGTCATGAGTCACAGGTTCAACCAGATTTCGTAGTGCTGCGAAACACCCTTAGGAAAAATTAACAAGCGAGGGATAAATTTCAACAATTGCGAAGCGCATCAAACAGGTTCCCTTTATTTTCTGTTGGATTCATTGTGCGTTTTATCTTGTCAGTTGGTTCAGTTGTTTCCTGTGACTACCTGTGTGTGAGTGCGTTGTGCGTGTGTGTGTGTGCGTGTGTGTGTGTGTGTGTGTGCGTTTGTTTCTGTTCTCTCTCTGTCTGGACATGCATTGTGCAGCCAACATTTGCGTCTGCAGCTTCTTCTTTTATCTGGCGCTGGAAAAACCAGAGCAACTTCTGCTGCAACTCTGACTGCGTGTGTGTGTGTGTGTGTGTGTGTGGCATTAATTAGCAAAGTCTTGCCATAAAAGCGGCGCTTGAAACGAGTTTCATTGCAACGCTTTCACATTGCTCAATTCACATTAAAAAAAAGAAGAAGAAAAAAGATCAAGCTAAAAAAAAACTGCATCTGGCTGTCAACACTTTCGCAGACAATTACCACGGACTTTCCACAGTTTCCACATTTAACACTCGCATACCATAAATGAAAATATACTGAAAATATGTTTTGTTATTATGTGAATATGATCATGAAAACTGTTTTATGAGCTCCGATTATCTTCATGTTAGCTGTTAACATGACATCTGTTGATAACTGGTAAAAAAAAATATGCTCAAAAGTTTGTTTCTACACTGCAGCCAATCTTCTAGCTGGAATTCGCATGCAGATGACTTTCTTTGGTATTAAATGTAATCAACCAGCTTCTAGATATACAAAATCTAGTTAACTTGAAGTTCTTATAAGCTTTTCCTTTGATTATTAACACTAAACCCCCTTTTTTTTAACCACAAAAGCTAATGACCTCAGCTAAATGAAATACAAAATAAATACAAAAAAACCTGAATATTTTAATTGTGACTCATGCCTAAATGTTGATCGTTATTGTTTTTCAATGAATTAATTATACATTTTGTTTAACAACTGCCAGATACATTTTAGGCGTAGCTGTTATACAAAAAACTCAACTCAAGGTCAAGTACTGTGATACTTTTGCTACAGATCCAACTGATCATAAAACAAAAAATATGAGCTTATTTAAATAGATGAAAAACTCGTCAAATTGTGTATGAAAAGTCAAAAGAGATGTTAAATTAAAACATAGCATGATCAAAATAACTTAGTTGCATCGAAGATAAAATCTAATCTATCTAATGAACAGTACAAAATACGTTCGGTTCGCTTTTACCCAAAATAAACTAGTCACAATTGCATAGTCACATTAACATGCATGTTAATTAGATTGAAAATAATAGTTCCATTTGCAATACAAGCTTTATTGAACAAGCTTTAAGAACATTTTGCATGCTGGTCAAACAACATTTTCAATAACCTATTTTCATTGGCTATTAAACAAAAGAACTTCCATTTGCAATATAAGCTTCATTGCAAATTTTAACATGCATGTTAAACAGATTTTTCAAAACAAAATAATTACATTTGCAATACAAATTTCATTGCATTTTAACATGCATGTTGAAAAACATTTTCTATTAACTGCTTACAAGCTTCAATGTACATTTTAACATGCATAATAAACAACATATTTAACAAACTACTTCTTTTGGGGATTAAAGCTTCATTGCAAATGCTTACATGCATGTTAAGCAGATAAACATAATCCCAACTTGAATTAGCTGAGCAAATAAATATCTTGTTATATGTTTTACTTTCAATAAACTTGCGCCGAAATATTAATCGGTTTCTGTTAGAACTTTCCAAAAGGTCAGCCAAAATGAGGCAAGTCCGCAGTTTAATGCAAATCAGCTTGATAATAAATGCAAATCGATAATGAATGAAAAAAAATTATACAAAAATTGTATATAAGAAAAATGAGCTGAAAAAGAAACGCGACGAAACCGGAAAAGGAAATGATTCAAGCGCATTTTGAGCGTTTGCCTTTTGGCTGGTTTTTAGTATTGGTTTGTTTTTTCTTTTTTTTAGACATATATTTTTATTTATTGTTAGTTTCGTTGTTTTTGCCTCAAGGTTGCCGCAAGTTGTTGTTTTTTTTTTTTTATATATTTTTTGACATTAAGATACCGCTAGTTTGTGCGCCCTCTTGATGTTTCCATTCGATTCTATTGCTTTCGCATAATTTGTGTCAGTGCAAAGAACTTGAATAAATATTGGCTCTGTCTTTGAGTAATATTCAGTTTTTTTCATCTGTTTTTTTGCCCGTCAACATTCGTTTTTTATACGCGTTAATCCAAACGCGTGCCCTGTCACAACATTTCTGGCAATTAAGTGCTCTTCGTTTTCTTTTTTTGGCTCCTCCTTTTAATGAAAAGCCGAAAATTGCGCACATAGCTTGGCCATAAATCTGTTTTTTAAGTTGTCTTTTTCCTATTTTCATTTTTATTTTCCTTTTCGTTTGTTTGCTCGAGACTTGGCCTGGATACATCAGTTGACCATTAAAAAGTTTGTTTATGCTCAGGCATGAGGGCTTAATAAAGTTCTTTTTTTCTTTGCAAATTGGAAACTTTGCGTGGAAGGAGAGCTAGCTAATAGATATATTAAAATGTGAGCTTGGAATTAGAAATTAATTAAGTATTGATTGGAGAGAAACAAAATGTATATCCGAATTTATAACGAATATAACCATTTGATATCTATTCAAATTGATTACATATAATTATAAATTAAAAACAAATATATAATAACAAATTGAAATTCATATAAAAAGATTTTGTTTTTGATATATATATTTAAATTATATAAATATAATTAAAATATATAATATAAAAATAAATTATATAAGTAATAATAAATGATAAATGATAATAATAAATATATAAATGTTTTTTACATGAGAATCCACAAAAAAATGTTATATAATTATTCAAAACTATAAATATATAAAAAATTTAAAAATAAAAATGACAATAAACAATTATTAAAAAAAAATTAAATTTATATAATATATTTTTAAAATGTAATATAAATATTTAAAATTACAAAAATACAAAACTAAATTTATTATTCGAAATTTATATAAAAATACCAAATAAAATATATGTATTTATATTTTATAAATTATATAAATTCGCAAAGCCCTATAATCTTCTTGATTCCCCTATAAGCACCTTAAGGGTATTCCAACTGTCGTCGCATTGCTCAATGTTTATATCCACATTTTATATCAACTTGTTTTCATTGTTAATTGGTTTGGGGCTAAAATTTGCCCAATGAGAAAATGCCGAATGGGAGAAAGAACTTACATGTAAAAGATTTTATGATTTTATGCTTTTATGGCAATGCACAGATTCCTCGATGCCATAATCAAAAGCCGCATTAATAAGGCCAGTTGCTGTAATGTGAATGCCAATAAAAAGCTAAAGAAAGAAATGCGTCATAATAAACAATAAACAGTCAAATGCTGTCGCAGCTGTTGTCAAACTTTGACAATTGCTCGAAGGGCAACAAAATTCTATGAGTTCAACCTGTTGCTGCGACACTTTGAAGTACCTGTTCGACTCGTGTGTGGCTGGAATATTGTATGTATTGGGGTATTGGATGTGTGTCAATTGACTGGCACCATTTTCATGTTTAACCAAATCAGCAAAGCTGCAAGAAATAAAAACAAAATAATGAAGTAGTGAATAAACAAGCCGAAGTTTAAATACACTTACGGAATAGGTGCTAATTCCCTTTTATGAAACTTATATTGTAACCATATAGCAAATAATAAAATAAAATATGCTGAAAGTAAAAGATAAAACAGTTAAATGATAATAAAAGATAATATAAGTAGTAAAGCTCGCCATAGATATTAAAGGTATTCAAAAAAAAGATTACTACAAATAAAAACCTCAAAAAGAAACCTTTTCTTCGACTTTTTCTTCCTCTAGAGCTATATCATATATTTTATTATCCGATGTTCCGAAGCTTCGGCGATGTCTTCTTCTAAGCGTTACAAACTGCTTGACCATATCATACTAACCTTTAGAAGGGTATGCCAAAAAAAAAGAAAATATAAAACTGAAATTCGCGGAAAAGTAAAGCGCAACCAGTTTCGGGTTTTTTTTTTATTTTCTTACGTTTGGGTTATTTTTTATGTGTTTATAACCAGAGACGCACACGAAAATAACCGTTAAATCTGTCTGTAAGCCATGGCGGGGCCAGATATATGTGCCTATATAGGAGATATATGTCGATATGTAGGTATGTCTATATATGTATATGCATATATGTATGTAAGTAGCTCCATGTGGTTTTTTGGGCACGTGTGTTTGCACAGACTTTCAGAGAGCGACCGCAGAACAAGTAGAAGAGGAAGAAGCTGAGAAACTGCAAACAAAAACAAAAGTTCGCTTACCAAAAAATAAAAAAGCTCGAGAAACGAGGTCAACTCTGTTGATGTCGTTTCGGTTTGATTCTGCTGAATTTCGAGCGGTTTTTTTCTTTCTCATTTTTTTGAGAAACTTTTCGGCAATATTTTTTCTTGGCATTCGATCAAACTTCATAAGCTACTTGGACATATAGTTAGTTAAGGCCCAGAGTTATTGGCTGTCAACATTTTTGACATGTTTCGTGTGCTTGCCAGCCAGATGGCGCAGCACAAGCAAATCAATTGATATATGTACCAGTAAATATCCTGCAACTTTAAGAACTTCTCGAGAACTTTTCAAAAACAAACGTGAAAACTTTTTAGTTTTTAAAATAACACGAAAAGTTCTTAGCGTAAGTTTGAGAATGTATAGAAAGGAATAAAAAGTGAAGAAATAAATCAATTAATAAAAGTACTTTTAAAAATTTTCCAAAGCTAAAAGTTTTAATTCAAATGGTCAAGAGTTAGTTGGCTAAAATTGCAATCAAAATAATCAAGAGTTCTATTGTCAAAATTGCAGTGAAAAGGTCAAGAATTAGATGGCCGGAATGGCAATCAAAATGCTCAAGAATTCGTTGCCTGTCTTGTGGCGGTTTTACGAAAAACTTAAAAGCAATATTAATGTTGGGCTTAGGGAAGGAAGGTCGCCAGTTCGAATCCAAAATTGACAAAAGAAGCATAAAAATGAAAAGTTTCATAAATATATTCATATGAGGATTATTTTTCAAATTTTCTTTTATTGTTTATTAACAAGAATTAGAAAAGTCTTGTTTAATAACAAACAAAATTTATTTTTTAAATATCATGATTTTCAAACATATAAAAAACATTCAATTACTAAATATTTAAGAACACATTTAAGAACTCAGTATAATTTAAATAAGTATAAAACTAAAATTTTTGAATTAACTAAACATTTTTGTATAACTTACTTTTGAATTTTAGGAGTCTAGTATATATTTATCTAATAAATATAACTATAATCAATTTTAGATTATTAAATATGAACTATATATTTTTTAACTTTTAATAATAAATAAAACTTAAATTCTTTAATTAACTTTTTATATTTATTATTTTCATATTTATTTATTTCAATAATTTTTTGTTGACCTTTTATATTTTTGCATATAAATTTAGCTAATAAATATAACCAATTTTTTTATTCATCTATATATTATGTTAATATTTTTTTTTAATTATAGTTATAACTAAAAATCTTTAACCAATATTATTTTTTATATCATTATATATGTATATATATTTTTTTGTTGACTAAAATTCTAAAAATACTAAAATTCTTTTATTCATCTATAGATGATTTTAATATATTGTTCTTTTCGTAAAATAATAAATATAAGTAAAATCCCTTGTCAACTAAATATTTATTTATAAGTATTTTTTTTTTCTAAATCCTAAATTAACTATATCTAACTATATTTATTTTTTTTAGAGTCTAGTATACCCTACGAATGCCAGTTAATTGCTTGGCATATCAATCTAAGTAATATGCTCCATATGTTTTTGTGGTTTTCCACACACACACGCACACACCCAGAACACACACAGAAGCACTCAACAGGAAGTCAATCTCAATGACAGTCATTAGTGCATAGCGTAAAAGGCTTTTTTCTTTCGAACTCGAATTCGAACCTGAACCTGGACTTGAGCGCTTTTCGGAAGCTATTTCCTATAGTCGATGGTCTGCTTGGTTTTTGGTTGGCCTGCATATTATTATTAGATTACTTTGCTTGAGGCGTAGCCCCATGTGACACATGGCGCAGTTGTGTTGTTTATGGGAATATGCCACATGTGCACAGCACACACAGCACACACACACACACACACACTGACAGGCACGCGCACAACAAGCCCAAAGCCTGAAGCCTGAGCTCTCTTGCATACCCTGTCAAGATGTAAGCAAATGGAAATCACGCGGCGTTTGCGCTACGTGCATAAAAATAACAGCAGGAAATTAAAAGGATCCATATGTGTGCACATGCCGTAGCTGTGTGTGTGTGTGTGTGTGTGTGTGTGTGTGTAGGCATATTGTGAGCCTATTAAGGCTCTTTGCTTAGCTGGACAACTCAACCAACGAGCGGAAATTTAATTGTTTTTGCTTCTACCACACAGAACTAAGCGAGTCTCTACCCTTCGAGACATGTCCACGCCCTGTACTCAGTTCTTGTTGTCCTCGCACATTTAATAAAGTTTATTGCATTTGGTGCTCCTGGCGTGGAACCTCTCAGGCCAAATGGCAAATGACAATCGCGTGCCAGGCATTGACATACTTCTGAATACTGTGAATACTTGTGCACTTCAATTATTCAATTATTTAAAAGGATATCAAAGACAAGCGAATAAAAACATTTGTGTAATGATTAAAAACGTATTAGGGTTTCACGAAATGTGTTCCAAATAAATTACTTTATTGAAATAATATAAATTAAATGAATGTCAAATAAATAATATTCATTTAACCAAGGAATTGTGATTTCATAGGTAAATCATGCAAGCTTTCACCTTAATTCAAGTGTCAAACTCTGTTAAATAGGGTAAATGTTTGACTTGAGCCTTTCTCTGCAATTCTTATAACTTTAAGCATGTCGATTGGCTACCCCATAATAATAAATGTGGGGCATTCTGATTGAATATGTAAATAATACATGCTTTAAGCCTAATTCAAGTCTCAAACTCTGTTAAATAATCTCAATGTTCGACTTTCTTCGTAATTCTCATGAATGAATGCAAGTCGATTGGCTACTCGGTGGTCATTATGATTTCATAGGAAACTAATTCATTTTAACAGATGCAGGCTTTGACCCTTATTAAAGTGTCAAACGCTGTTAGATAAACTAAACACTTTACTTGAGCCTTTCTATACAATTCTCATGACGCAACGCAAGTCAATTGGTCAACCCATAATAATAAATGTAGGGCATTATGATTTCCTAAGTAAATCATGCAGGCTTTAACCTTAATTTAATTCTCCAATTTTGTTATATAAGTTAAACAGTATACATGTGTCTTTCTATGCAATTCTCATGACGCAACGCAAGTCGTTTGGCTACCCCAAGCCGCCGGCTATTGTACTTTTAGCTAATATAATTCCATTCCATTCTTAAGGTGAGCTTTAAGCTTCAACGCATTACACGCGTAACAAATTGACTACAAAAAAAAAAAGAGAAATAAAATTAAAAAACAAAAACAAATTTCACAATGCGACGCAACAGAAGCGCTGACAAATTACAATAACAAGAAGTAAAGAACTTTTACATGCTACGGCAATTACGCGGCGCAAGAGAGAGGCAGTGATAGAGAGAGAGGGAGAGCGGGAGAGAGTGAGTGGGATAGATAGAGATTGAAAGGCAAAGACGTTTGCGTCTGCGTGTTTTTTGCCTTTTTGCACTTGCCTTTTGGCTGGCTTTTTGCTGCTTTCTGCTTCAACTTGAAAATAAGCTAAAAGTAAAATGCGCAAAAAGCAACAACAATAACAAGAACAACAAAAACGAGACACGCAAAGCTATAAAAATGCCTTAAATGTCGTTTATATATCACACATATTGTGTACATGTATATGCATATGTGTGTGTATGTGTGTGTATGTGTGTGTATATGTGTATCTGTAAACTGGATGCGTCTTCTGCTGCCGCTGCCGCTGCTGCTGGGCAAGATTTTTGTAGACAACAAAGCAAACGCAACAACAACAACAACGACAGCAACAACAAAAGCCAACAGAACAACCTGTTTTTTTTTGTTGTTTCGCATTGAACGAGATACGTCGACGGCGACAGGTTTTTTTTCACGTTTCTTAATGCGGGCCAAAATCTCAGCAATGTGACGGCCAAAACACACACCAACACACACACACACACATGCCGCCCCCCTCAAAACTGCCGCCCCTCACTCTTACACTCTCGCTGAACGCTGCCAGCCCTTCTCAGCTCTTCCTCTCTCCCTCTCTCCCTCGCTCGCTCGCTCTCTCTCACTCTCCCATTTGAAAGCTTAGACACGCTCTTTGTTGTTGTTGTTGTTGTTGTTGTCGTTCGCCGCTTTTCGTTTTTGTTCTAAGCTGCTGCGCAAGCGAGATGGCAACAGTTGGCTGCCCGCTCACTTATTGCCGCGCGCACCTCTCGCTCGCCCGCGAATGGACTCTGCCAAAACCTGTTTTGGCGCTTTGAACACGAAATTATTTGCCTTTGATTTTTTTTCTTCTTATTACACTTGCACCGGGCATTTTAGTTTATATACCAAAAATGGCGCGCAAATAAATATTATGAGCAATAAATATTAGACTTAAATAATGAGCATTAACAATAGTAATAAATTGTTTATTTTTATGTGAAACATTTTCAGCTCTTGATGTGCTTGAATTTGGGAATGTATTCGAAGTGCAATAAAAATTGGTTGTCAGTGTTGGGCAATGAGAAATAGAATTAGTATAAATAAGCTGGGCAGTTTATTGCATCTACAGTTTAAACTTTAAAGAGACTAACATTTGTTCGTTAGGGTATTTCAACTTCGCTCATGTCTAATTTATTTTTACTCGACTAACAACACTCATCGTTGTTGTTGTTGTTTTTGTTATTATTCCTTTTGCCGGTCTTTTATATGCAGCGATTCGTTCGGCTTGGCAAATGTATTTTCAACTCGCCTTTAGGTTCAACTGTCAAATGATGAATCAGATGAATCACCTGTTGTTCAATTCGAGTGTCGCACAAAATAACTCAACTGCATTCAGTTCTGATCTCCGAAACTCTAGACCATGACCGCGTATATTCCCCCACAGTGCTGACCATGCGCATTGTGTATTTTACTCTCTAGTGACTACAACTTTCACTAATTAAACGCTATTAATTAGTCCGATTACAATTTGTGCGCACTGTAATTATGAGTGTACGAGTGTATTTATGTATATACATATATACCGAAATCTCATTAAGTCGAAATTGTGACAATGCTTAAGTGGATTGTTGATTGGATCATGTACATATATACATGCATAAATTACATTTATACACATAAATATTTTTATGTGTTAGTGAATTATTTCAGTTAATATCAATTTGACTGTCAGGAATTGTGAGACAATAGCAATATAATAGAATGCCAATGAATCAATTCTATAAATTGAATGTTTATGCTCCTATTGACTTAAATGTAATATTGCATACATTTTTTTATTTGCAATTTAAAGTAAATTAGTTGCTTAGTTATGGCTTTAAGATTTACATAGAAAGGCGCTTTGATTCTCTTATGTTAATGCTAATGTTAATCTTAACTTTAATGTTAATGTAACGTTAATTGTTTTATTTGCAATAGTTAAAAAATTAGTTTGCATTTTAAGATGATGCGATATTTAATGGCAAATTTATTGAGAATTATATAGAGAGGCACTCTCGCCGCTTTTATGTTCTTGCTCATGTTAATGTTAAGTTCAATGTTAATGTTATTTCTTAAATCAATTAGTTTCTATTTATAGTTGAAGCGATTTTTAATCTCATCGTTAAACCTTTGAGATCTGCATAGAAAGGCGCAAGTTGAACTGTTAATTTGAGTTGTTTCTGTATCTTTTCGTGAAGGTTTATCTAATTTACAACATGAATCTAACTCAAATTTTCATTGGCTGGTTAACCAAACATATTTGAGTGCTACATAGAAAACTCGAGCTAAAAAAGGTCTCACCTTTTCCGTTGTCGCAACTTCCTAATAAACAATGTTATCCGTAAATTTTTCAAGGCTTGCATTTCTTGTGCTTGTTGTTGTTGCACGTTTTTTTGTTGTTTGAGTTAAGAACCTGAACAGACGAGTTGGTAAACAAATATGACTGTAAAAATATTTAGATAAGTGCGACAAGTGTACAAATTCGATGCATAGATACATAAATTCCTATGTATATCAGCTCGAGGGGTTCGCCCAAAACAAATTCCAATAACAATTTGGTTTTTTTTTTATTTCTGTAAACAGGGAAATAAAATTGATTAGCTCAACGATGCGTAAAAATGATGTGTATTTATGGTCAGAATTTGATTTGAATGATGGATTATTATTATGATAAACATCAATTAAAGGTTGACACTCGGATAATATCTATGGCCATTAACATTTCTCGACATTTAAGAACTTTCCTAGAGAAACCTGACCGAGAGCAATGGCAAAAATTAAGCTTTTTGACTTTGATTAATTAAAATTTGCGTATAAAATTATGGCCACAGTATATGACAATAAATTCTTGTTGCCTATCAAAAGTTTGCAATCTTCTTCACGGAACTGGTTCAGTTAAGAACGTGTAGAACGTCCACAGATGCCGGCTAAAGATATGGTTGAAAAGATCTAAATAAAAAACACGAAAATATGAGAAACTAGACACTGACTGGGACATACGACAAACCCATTTAAATTTCTTTAGGCTATGGCAAATGAATTAGTTTGATTTGTTTTTTTCTGCGCGGTTACTTAATTTTTTCCGTATTATTCGGTTCAAGGCAAGGCGAAAATTTGCAATTAAATGAAAATGAAAATTTCATGAGCTCGACGGCGGGGTACATTGAACTTCTTGTGCGAAATGAAATTATTTTTTTCTCTCTTGTTTTTTTTTTTTAGTATTTTTTCTAAAACTTTTCAACGAGTTTGCCAGCAAATGGTTAAAGGTAAATTCCAATAGGTTTTTTTTTTGGCTTTAGGGTAACAAAAACTCTTCAATTTTTGCAGCATTTAAGTGTTGAAGACGCCAGCGGGAGACGCCATGAAAATGTATTTCGTACGCAAGCAGGTGCGTAAAAAATACTAGGAAAATACCAACAAAAAATACCAACAAGTAAAAGGGAGAGTTGAAATAAGCATCAAGCAGAAATCTTTAAGCAAACACCATTTTTGGCTTGCAAAAAAAAAAGCTAAAATTTAGTCGGGACTAACCAAATTGTCCCGCGTAACTAGAAAAAAAAATCAAATAGGCCAAAGTTTTGACATAAAAACGGCAGCACAACGGCGACCATCGGCTACCAAATGATGAAACGACGCTGGTCGAACAATGGCGGCTTCCTGCGCATACAGGAGGAATCCTCCTCGGAGGTGACCTCCTCGAGCAACGGCCTGGTGCTGTCATCGGGCATAAATATGTCGCCCTCGTCGCTGGACTCGCACGACTATGGCGAGCAGGAGCTCTGGCTGTGCGGCAACGATGCCGGCGTCTATGGCGGCAGCAACGGTGTCAATGGCAACGCATTGGGGCATGGCAATGCTGCACAGCAGCAGGGCGTCATAACCCTGGCCATGCACGGCTGTTCCAGCACGCTGCCCGCCCAGACCACCATAATACCCATCAACAACAACAACAACAACAACAACAACAACAACAATAACAATAATAATAATAACAACAATAATGGCTATGTGCCGGGTGCCACAAATCTGGGCTCCCTGACAAATGGCAGCCACATGGGCAGCCTGGTGAATGGCATGCAACAGCTGCAGAATGGCCACAGTCTGATCAATTCGACAACAGCGCCCACAACGCCGTTGCATATGCAACAACAGCAGCAACAGCAACAGCAGCAACAACAACAACAGAATAATAACGGACACAATGGTGTTGCCACAATCGGTGGCATGTCCGTGGGCATGAGCCTCAATACGCATCTTCACACCAATGGCAATACGAACGGACTCGTCTCTGGCTCCGTCGGTGTTGGCGGCGTCGCCGTCGGCCCCATGGGCGGACCCATGGGCATGGCCATGCAGCATACACCCCGCAGTGATTCAGCAAATTCCATTTCATCAGGTTAGTGGGCCAAATATACACACTCAATAATTGCATTTCCTATAAAAAAAACAAAAAAAAAACTAGTTTTAAGCTGTTTTTTACACTTTAATCGGGGCAGGGCATTTTTTGTAGAAAGTGCAGTCGCTGGTTGGTTGAGAGTTCGATATATATTAAACTATAATTAAGTTTAAATTAAGCTAAACTATGCTCTATTTAGGTTTAGATTTAATGAGTTTAATATTTAACCATTTTAATATCAATTCATATATTTAACTATGTGCTTTAGACCTATAAATTATGTTTAAGTGTTGATAAACAAAGTATTTCTTAAAAGCAGGTTAAGAAGTGCCGATAATAATAATTTTGCAAATATAGTACAGCCCACGATCATAATATTTAAGAGTTCTCTAAAACACTTAAAATTTCATTGTATTCCATAATGAATTATCTTCAATATCATAATTTCTAAGAGCTCTCTAAGACACTTAAAATTGTATTAAGTTCTATAATGGATTATCCTCAATATTAGTTTGTCTTGAAAAATATACATCATAGTGTTCAGAAAGCGTATAATACTAAAAAAAACTCATTCGCATAAAGATCATTAAAAATGTTCAACACTATCAAGCTTTGCTTTAGACTAAATACAATTCATCTCTAGTGTTGGAAAAGTGTTTAGACGTGAGAGTTTGCTAAAATTTGATCAGATTGACTATTAAAGATGACTTAAAAATCTCTTAAAAATAAGCGATTTTTAATTTAAGTTGAATATAAACTCATTTGAAGTGTTGGCAAACGGTTTAGAACTCATGCCTCGCATACAGTCGAAAATATTGACAGCTCAGCAATCTGTCAGAATATAAGAATATACAAATGACATAATCTTTCAAAATATTACAACATTAACGTCGATCAGCAATTGATCAGCATATATTTCAAATTAAATTCCAGTGTTGTAAAGGCACTTAGTATGCATGGAGGCTGACTTGCACTATAATTAGAAATCCATATGTCGCATTCCATTTGAATGACTACAACGCTTAATTTTTTATTAATTCCACTTTAAATCAACGCTTGATGACAGTGTGCGGGGGGCGGGGGGTGTCCTCCTCACCCACTCGCGTTGCTGAACACTGCACTAATTAAATTTTATTGCGTTTATATTTTTATGATGCGCCCTTTTTACGATTTGCGTTGTGTTCCTCTGTTTTTGTTGTGCACACAGGAATACAAATAAAAACGGAAAGAACAAAATGTGCATGCATAATGCGAAGTCCATTGAAATGGCGCCCGAGCAGGGACCGCGAGGGTTGCAACACAACGGCACTTAAAGAGTTCTCGACAGACCAGACCGGGCATGAGGGGGAGATGCATTTATTGTTATTGTTTCGTTTGCTTCGGACTTTATCAGGCTGCGCGTCATGGAAGGCTGCGTTTCACACGCACGCACACATACATACATACAGCCACGGGGCAATGTGCAGCCATAAGGGCGGTTGCTGTAACTCGAACCTACCTCAAGTTGTTCTATATTTAGTGCGCTCCTCCGCCAGCAACTGGTGGAGAAGGCAAAACAGCAGCGCCAGAAATTCCGATCGAATATTGAGTAAAAACTCCTGTTCAAAGATGACGTCACCGCGCGGGTTCACAGCTTCCAAAGTGACCGAGCAGACGACCTCGTCGTCGTCGTCGTCCTCGTCCTCGTGCTCAATTGCAATGGCAGGGATGCATGGGAAACCGGGTCACAGCATTTGCAGGCCAATTTGCATGCTGCTCTGTGACCCAATTGTCGTAGGTCAGGGACACGAGCAGCTGAACAGCTGAACAGCAGCTGCTGCGGCAACTGTTGCTGCTGGCTGTGACACAGTTTGCCCCAAGTGGCAAGTGTCCCTGTTCCGGTCAGCGACGCGCCAGCGAAATGGTCCAGCGACATGTCAGGGTCAGGTCAAGTGTGTTTCTATTTTCAAGGATTCAAAATACATATGTGTATTATATTAAATTTAGTTAAACGTGAGACGACATTTAAGCAGAACATAATACCAAATAATATATAGACAAATACGCCTCAAATTAACTTCATAGGCTTACGATACATATACATTAACGGATTTTTTATTTCATAAAATTTCGCACTCAAATTAACGTTATCTAGCTGCGATCTTAAGCTCAAACTAAAAGTCTACTCAGCTTTAAAAAGTGCTCAAAAATGCAGCACAAATTTTCAACTTTTGGCAAGTCATGCAAAAACTGCAAATTCAAATCTCACGTATTGTTATTAACACTCATAGCGCACTCCCTTCCTACCTCCGTCTCTCTTTCAGCATGCATGCTCTCACTCATCTTCAAGTGGAGCTCAAACAGCTGTGTTGCTATGGATGCGTTTTGCTGTTGTTGTTCTTCTTCTTCATTTCAAGTGGCTTTGAACTCAACTCGTAATTTTTGAGCAATTTGGGTCACTGGTGCAGGCCGAAAAAAGCCGTTGCTGACTAAAAACCGCAAGGACAAAGCTGTCGAATGTGCATATGAACGCACACATTTTACAGCTCTCTCCCTCTCATATACGGCTCTCCCTTGGCTCTCTGCACAGCTTTACGTGCCATTGCAAGCGTTGCAAGCTCAAGTACATGACCTTACCCCTGCAGACAAGCAAAGCAATACGATGCCGACGGCGACAGCGACGGCGGCGTCGACAGCGACGCTTTAGCAGCTACCGGTAACGACATCAGCTTCTTCTCTGCTGCTCTGCTGCTGTGACGTGTGTGCGTGCTTTTTGCACAATTGTTTGCCCGGTTTTGAGCTTATTATTTGCATGTCTTTTGTTAGCTTTTTGGGCTTGGGTTATCGCTGTTGTTACCCTAACAGGGTGGCAAGCTTCATTTTTAGGGTTGCTGTTATTCGATGCCTTGCCATGACATAATTTTGTGCGCTGCTGCTGAGCCGATCCAAAGCGTCAAGGACAACAGCAGCAGCAACAACAACAACAAGAACAAAATAAAATACAATTTGTACAAACACAAATAAGCAAAACAAACGTTTTATATGGCAACTGCAAATAAAAGCGATAAAAACAGAACGATAACAGTCGCAATCGACGTCGCTATCGCCGTCGACGTCGCGGTCGCAGTCAACATTGCCAGTTGACGACGGCGTTTTAGACTTGCACTCGCACACAACTGCAGCTAATTTGTCACATGTGTGTGCGTGTGTATTCGCATGACGAAAAAAAATGAGGTCAATGATTTTGTGCGCCGCCATCGTCAGTTATCGACGTCGCGATCGAGCGGCCGGCCGAAGCGCACTTCGTGTGCAAGCGCCAAGACGCGAGACCAAACAGCAGCAGCAGCAACAGCAGCAACAACAATAACAGCAGCGCTTAACTAATGAGCGTAAAAATTACGACGCTCTCGCGCTCTCCCACGGCCGCCCGCAAATTGAAATGGACTCTCGCGCGCCTTCATTTGATTAACAGCGCTGTTGTTGCTGTACTCGCTGCTGCTGCTGCTGTTGTTGTTGTTGTTGTTGTTACATGGCATGCACAAAATTTTATTCATGCTGCTGGCTCAACTACATAGTGTGTAGTTTGTGTAAGCGAGATTGTAGTTGTATTTGTCGTTGTTGTTTGCCTACTTGTAATTACGCCGTCTCTGTCCGACGCTTTGACATTGATAAGCTGTGCGCATTGCTGCCGACTGCGCTGCCGGACAGTGCATGACAGTTGTGCCTGACTTTGACTTTAAGTTTGTTGCTATTTTTTTTGTGTGCGATTTGTCATGGCAATGCAATGCAAACATTTGCTATTTGCATATAAATAGCTTTACAGTAATTTGATCAGCAGCTACCTGTATCTAAATAAACTTACATATATGTATGTATGTATGTGTGGACATTCGTACAATGTATGTATATTTTGTAACTCATCTTCTCGATTGAGAAATTCATTAGCCAGGCCAAAAATGCAAGCGGTAGCCATTTTGAAAGTAACTCACATGCGTGTGACGTCAGCCTGATAAAGCTTTGCCAGCACAGCACATACATATGCATACAAGCATATGCATGTGTTTACACACCCATTTGCAGTAAATGTGTGTTCTGCATGAACTTGTGTTAGTGCATTCTTAGTATGTTTTATTTTGTTTTTGGCTATTTTCGTACACTTGGCATTAATTTGCAATCAAATGAGATACGCAAAGAAAGCGTAGCGTCAGCGCCGACAGCGCTGCCGAGAGATTTTTTGTTAGTCTTTGGCGCGCAGTCAACGTCAAGTGCATTAGCCGTAGACGCTGACGCTTACGGCGACTGTGACAGCGACGGCGGCGTCGACGCAGCTAGCGTATGTGTGCCTGCGCACTAGTGTGCGAGTGCATTTAGCGAACACGTTTTTATAGGTTAATGACACAACCGGCTGCGCAAGCAGCAGCGACTAGAAACTATTTTATATTTAATTTAATTTAATTTAATTTTAAAATCAGCGCGCAGCTGCGTCGCAACAAAATCAAAAGTGAAATTGACAGCATGCTGATTTGCTGATAAAACATACAGTAACATACATACATATGTACATATTTATGTTTTTGATTTTTTGGCGTGTGGGGCATAACTTTTGTGTCAATGTGCTGCTAAATATAAATGTAAAATTAAAAAAAAAAAAACAATAAACATATTTAGGCAGCACGCAAACTATGTCAGTAGTGTGTATGCACAAATGCTGTGCACACACTTTCATAAGCACACACATACATACATACATATAAATGTATACTTGAGTATTTTATTAGCCAAAAAAAAAAGAACAACATATTGAAATAAAAGTGCCAGGAATTCGTTGTGTTCGAAAGCAAAACGAACAAACAAGAAGAAAAATGAAATGCTAAGAATACACTTTTTCTTATTAGGCAACAACAGCAAACAGAGAGAGGCAGAGAGAGTGAGTGGTTGCGAGAGAGTGAGAGTGTCGAGAGCTTTTGTATTGAGCATCAGCTGCAGAATGAACGCACAGTGAGACCAACTAACACACAATTTAAGCGTGGCTCGTGTCTTGTCGTAACTGTTTCGCCCATTAATGCCTGCATTCTGGGAGAGTCAAACAACTTTCTAACACGCTGCCCATAAGCGCAGCTCAGCAAACAAGTTTCGCTCACTCACACACACACACACACACACAGACACACAGCTCGCCGCTCACTCATGCACACATACACACAAACTTATTCTTTACTTTCTTCTTGTTCAGCTTCTTTGGCAGCTTTTTATGGCGCTGCTGCTGCTCACTTTCTTTCGTTTGGCTTCTAGAAATGCGTCGCCTGCAACAACAACAACAACAACAACAACAACAACAACAATTTTTGTCTCGGGTGAAAGTTGTTGTTGCAGCTAAGCGTGATTTTCCACTTTTTCTTTGGCTTTTGTTTTCTGTTGCATTGCAGCAGGTAAAAATTGTTTTTATCTTTTTCTTCTTCTGCTCCCTCCCTCTCTCCGCCTCTCTCTCTCTCTCTGTTTTGATTTATGCTAGCGCTGATTGCTAGCAATTTTGATTTTTGCATAAATTTCCCATGCATTCAAATTCGAAACAATAATAAAAAAAAAAATTGATTGCGCCAATTTGAACTTGAAATCAGCTGCCAAGCTTCCAATTTGGCCCAAGCGAAAGGCGCCAAGAAGTTAACAGTAAATGGCGTGACTGCAGCTTTGTATGTGCCGTGTGGAAAGTGTGAGAGAGCGTGTATGTGCGAGAGAGAGGGAGAAAGGTAGCTATCGATTATGATCGCGATCATCGACTGCGATAAAGTGCATTCAATCTGATTGCCTGACAGGCTGATTATAGATGCCGCATACGGAATTGACAGCGGCACGATCCTCAGATCACGTTTGCACTCGATGTTTTGTCAAACTGCAAACGAAAAAAAAGCGGTCAAAGTTCGCTGAATACCAACAAAATTGTCAAATTCGGTGAATAATTTACATAGCCTTATAATTGATTAATGCTATCAAATGCTTTTTTATTTGCTGTATTATTATTCCCAGAAAGTTTAGTTTAAGCATTCGTTAAAGATATATATAAATATGAAATGATTTATTTTTGCTATATAAAAACTGTCTATTTCCAAGAAGAAATTTAACATTAAACATGTTTTAAAATAAATGCAAAGTAAATTTGACAAAATTACTTTAAAAATATATATTAAATATCAATTATATTAATAGATATCTTAAATTACTTAAGATAAACTAAGAATCTTTTCCAAAAGTTTATTTTCATGTATAAAAACTAAGTATTTACAGTAATTCTAGTAAATTTTACAAATATTTATTTTAGAGAATATATAAATATCATTTATATTAAAAGGTATCTAAAACTACATAAGTAAAAATTAAGAAACTTTTCTAAAGGCTTAAAATATTATAATCTTGTAGTTTTTTTATACTAACTTTTAATTTTGCCATTAACTGAGTAGAAAGTTCTAACTAGATTTATTTGAAGAAGAAACTCTACTAATTTGTACTCTTGTTCTTAACCTTATTAAGAAACTTACCTAAAAGCATGTAAAATTTATATACAGTATTTTGTGTATATTCTAGTATTAAAGTATTCACTAGGCACAAACTGCCAACTAGATTTATTTACATAAAAATCTTGCAAACTTTTCTAAAATCATATAATATATTTACTTAGTAATTTTTATATGCTAAATTTATTTCAAGTATTTATTAAGTTCAAAGAGTCAATTAGATTTATTTGCAGAAAAGATCCCTTTATTAACATAAAACTTCTGTTGAGTACAAAATCTCTTCTTCTTATTAAGAAAAGCTATGAAACTTTTCTAAAAGCATATAATATTTTAATTTGGTAGTTTTTATATACTAACTTTTCATTCTAGTATTTACCAAATTCAAAGTGTCATACAAAATGTCTATAGATTTTTATGCTCTTGCTCTTAACCTTATTAGGAAACTTCAATAGATATACAATTATATATTATTAGCTTATTAATTAAGTTAGCCGCACCTACAATTATAAAGTTCTAACCTGAAATTAAATATTTAAGTAAACGCTTCGTTGGCGAACTCAAAAAAAAATACAATAAATAAAAAAATACAAAATCTAATCGCTGCACAGTTTCACTTTTGTTTCTGCCTTGACATTAATACGCGATCACAATTATTTGCATTTATAAATACAAAATATACCAAAAAGAAAAAAAAAACTATTTAAATTGGCTACATTAAATTGTACAAAAATGTATGCAAAAATATCAATAATTAGTTTTTTTTTTTCTCTTCAGCACTAATATATATTTTTTGCCATCGTCATCGCTGGCAATGAGAGAACTTTTGTGCCAATTAATGTGAGCCGGAAAAAAAGTTAAATCATTGCCAGAAAAACCCCAAAAAAATAGACAAAAAAGCAGCAGCTAAAAATTACACTCGTAAAGTCCTCAGTTTAAACCCCATTTTTTACACACACACACACACACACACATTTTTTTGTTGTATTTATTTTTGCTGTCCGATGAGCTCATTAAAATAATTTTTGCGCATTATTTGTGGACTCCAAATAAACGCTCAGACAACTAAAGAATAGTTTATAGTTGTGTGTGGTTTTTAATTAATTACAGCTAAGCGTATCGCGTGTAACATCCCCTTGGCCCCAACTTTGCAGTTAGTCCTTAACCCCTAACAAGCTTCAATGCCTTGACTCTTAACCCCTGACACCCCGCAATGGCATTGTGCCTAACACGCAAGTCGCCTTTTTGGCCAGGTGAAAATGAGTTGACGCCCCGTTTGCACTGCCATAAAACTCCGGCTATATGTATAATGTATATATATATATGCTTCGATTTTGTTTAGAGACTCGATTGCAACGGGCCACTTTTTACGATGCAAATTTTACGAGTTCTATAAAAAGAATTGAAGAAAAAAAAACGTTGACAATTATTAAACTTAAATGCAGTTTTACGACATACTGCAAAATGTTTTCTATTAATGGATTTGCCAATAAAATATTTATGATAAACTTAGGAATTGTATCTATAAGTGCCTGAGCTTGGCTCTGTGCACATTAATTAAGTAATTAATCGCTTAATGGTTTTTATGCGGTTAAAAAATTAACAACTAATGAGAGAGCTGAAAAGCAGACAAATCGTGCGCGAGTCTAAGACTAATTGAGAGGTTATTATATTATTATAAATTATTCTTAAGTATTTTAATAGATTATGATCATAGTTGTAAAATGAACCGAACCGGTTCGTGCCTGAACATTAAACCAGAACATTTGCAGCCTAGAATATCTATCGTATTGTTATATATCAAATGTCATATATATTCTTTGGCAGGTTCCGATTGATAGCTAGTGTAAAGCGCTAGTCTCTAAGCGATAACAATATCAATATTTTATTTTATTTAAACAAAAATATATCGAAATTTCTCAAGTATATATATATATTTCTAAAACCTCAATAACTTGTAAAATTAATTCCTAAAGAAATCGATTAATCTATTATCTTCCTCTTTATCTTTCAGGTATGTTGCATATTCAAATTCTAACCTATAAAAATACCACTAATTGGGAATGTCAATGGGTAAGCGACATAAATATTTAAAAAACGACAAAGAGTGCGACGAGAAAGCGCTGGCTCGATAAAGCCAGCCAGAATGTGGGTCAACAGCTCAACAATCGATAAATCTATCGATAGGCAAGCACAAACGTAATTTTAACCGAACCTAAACCGAATCATTTGGCAGCTCCTGCGGCTCTTTTTGTGGCTTGTTTGAGTAAACAATTCGGTTCCAGTTGGTTGGGAAATTTATTTCAATTACACGCACAAATCAAGCGCAGTCGTCTTCATGGGCTGTAATGAAATTACAGTTCGTAGGTACTTGAAGAACCACACACATCCGACTTTTATTTCGTCAATTACGGCAGTGCCCGCTACCCCCCCCTTTTGACCCCCCACCCCGCCCAGTTTGTGTTTGCTTTGTCTGTATTTAATTGTATTGTATTTCTAATTCTTATATGCACTTGCCGCATTTGCCCGAAGAGCGGGAAAAAAAACTGTTTAGCCCAGCAGAAAGTGAAACACATGACCCCAAAAAAAGTGTAGCAAATGTAGAACCCAAAACCTCAAACTCAAACGAAATCGAACAGAACTTAAAGAATACGAGAAAATATAAATAAAATAAAGCAAGCACCAATTCCACACAATTTGTGTGCGCAAAGATATTGAATTCAATTTGTAAGTGTTGTCTTACATGGCCCGCTTTTTACGAGTGGTTACCATTTGCTTGGGTTTATCTGTAACTTTAATGTGAAGTTTTTGTGTAATAAGCTAAATGGCAAGCACTGGGAAAGTATGTATAGATTGTCGTAAACATATTTCAACTAATAAGTATAACAAAATAGCTAAAGATCTTCAACAATTCTTTAACTCTATTTTTAAATTATTTTATGCCACCGAAAGAACTTCAGCCTAGTTAAAGTGTTACTTATTTGAGGTGTATGAAGCTAGAACCACTTGGGAATTTTAGTTATGCTGTAGCGTTTTGTGATATTAAGCAATAGGTGGCGTTTCGCGCTAAAACTTAGCTTCTTTAATGACAAATTCGGAAGTTTTGTTTAACACTCAGCTACTTTACTGCCAAAAACCATTTGGGAATTATAATTATATAGCTTCTATTTGGCAACCTTAATAGCTAATATAGTCTCGAAAGCTAATAAGACTAAATTAACATCGTAAATAATATATAAATAATTGCATATAAATCGAAAGTAAAGCATGGCAAAAAGCTCGCTTCACTGGCTCGGCAAAGCATTATTTATTTTATCGGTAACAAAAATGCAAACTAAACATTGACCCAAATATGTCAATTAACCCAAATGGATTAACAAAAAAAAAGAAGCATAAAAAAAGAGCAACAGCAGTTGATAAAAAGAACGAGAACAAACGAAAATAGCTCAACGATCAAAATTGTGCACTCGTCACATGAAAATTTGATCAAAAAGACAGCAAATCAGCCCCAAAATTCTACGCCAGCTACCTATGTAAAGGCGGCTTATCAGGCGGTGTCGGCACTGTTTTTTATTGGCCAGCAGGGGCCGGGGACTGGTTGCGGGGGGTGGTGCGGGGTGCGGCAAGTACTTATCGTGCCGGTCGCATCTCGTGGCAGGTCATAAAGGAGCTGGAGGCAAACGCACAAAACACAAAACAACAAAAATAAAGAACAGAAAAATTCTAATCAGCACAATTGTGTGTGTGTGTGTGGGTGTGTGTGGGTGTATGTGTGTGACTCGACTATCTCAGAAAGTAGGGCAACACACAAATAATAACCCAAATTTCGAACGCACGCATTTCCGACTCGTGCCCACTGAAAATTGTGCGTCACAGTGAAAGAGCGAGCGAGAGAGTGAGCGAGAGAGAGAGAGCGAGAGAGTGAGCGAGAGAGAGAGAGAGCGAGAGAGTGAGCGAGAGAGTAAACGCACACCTCGCACTCGTCATCTTTCACTTAACTTTCGTAATGCTAATGGGCCAGCCACAAGGTATTCTAGTTTTCGAAAAAAAAGTCATTCAGAGCGCGGCACATTGGGGTAGCCCCCCACACCACGTAAATAGTTTTTCTCTGCTTGGTTTTTTGCCTTTTCGTAATCATCTATAGTTACCTATGCATATACCTAGGCGTTATTTCAGTTCCTGCACTCAGCTCTACGAATGAGTGACACCTTCGTAACATGAAAGAACATCTGTATTCGGCATGCCGCAGATTTAATACTCTTTTGAACACTTGACTTGTAAATGTTTTTGAACGAAAGCTTTATTTTCGACGGATTGTACATATATATTATGATATTTATATATATATATGTACAATATAAATTATGATATAATGTTGTAGGTTGATTTGTAGTTTGATTTGTAGCTTCTATTTGTTAAGTTTAGTCAAGACATCTTTCAAAATATAAAAGTATTTCATTCAAAGTCATAATTATATTATAGTCTAAATCTATAAGCGACTATTCCCATATGATATAGTGCACCGATTCGCATGATACCCTATTAATTCATATATGTCTCTTTCTATGCATTACAAATTTAATGACAAAATGATAATAACCTCTGTAAGGGTATAAAACGTCTCTCAGAGTTCACTTTCACAATACCCTCGCTAGGCGGCGGCTTCTCTTCTTTTGCCATGCCGCTCACTTGACCCGCCTTGTTATCGTGATAAATAGATATAAACCAAATAAAGAAATAAAATAAGCTAACCAGTTCCGTTTGCCTGATTCTCCACCTGCTGCCGGATTGCAGTGTTTGTTGCCAGTTTTCATCGCATGCTAATTCGAGGTGTCACTCGAAAGTGCTAAAAGTCGTACTAAATCGGTAGCAAAGCCAATTGCCTATCAGCATCAACTAATCTGGCTTGAAACTGGAGAAAAATGTGGTAAAATTCTCGTATATATCATCTTGAAGACTTTGGCACCAATACGAATTTTTAGTACATTGTAGATCATTTCCTTGCGAGTTGTTTTTACCTAGTCATTTAAAGAATTTATAGTATACTGAACTAAAATTCCATGGGAGTTGTATTTACTTTGTACTCTGTCTTGACAGAGTATTTTTAGTACAATGTACTAAAATGAAACGCGAGCTGTTTTTGTCTTTAAACTCGTTTTAGTACAATGTTCTAAAATTTCCTCTGATTTGTTTTTGCACAGAAAAGTAAAGATTTAAACCAAGAAAAGTGGACTTCAATAAAGTAATAATGGATTTGTAGGGCTCTAAAAATCAAGTACATACATATGTACGCCAAGCTTGATCTAAAACGCCATAACTAAGTTGATTAATAAACTAAACTGTGAAGCAAACTCAATTTTAAAGCAATCTTGACTGTACTAAAAACGTCATAGTGTACTAAAAAGTTAGAAGTAATATTCTGAAAGTTAGTTTTTTCAGTCCGATTCTTTGCAAAATTAATGAAAAATTCAGGTTGCTTAACACCTATTTATCTCTTTTCTATTCCAAAACGGTTCTTAAAATTGACTGTGTATGTGATCTAAAAAAATTTTAAGTTCTCTACTTAGCACTAAAAGCTGAACTTGCATTTTACAACAGGGGAATACTTTTAGTTCCTTGTCAACACAACAATAATACTAATTAAGAATTAGCATTGAGTGAAGCTTATGAAATTGAGCTGTCTCCAGTTTTTTTAGTACACTGCACTAAATCACATTCATTTCCCTGTGGCTGTTAATGGCCAGCAAATGGTAAATAGCAACAAGTACGAAAATAATTCAATTCCTCAGACAGCGCAATATGTAAATGGCTTTTGAAAAATAGACAAGACTAGCGACTAACTATGGCAGCAGCTATAAAACGCACATTTCCTAAAACTAGTTTTAATTTATTTCGTGTTCATATCATTTTTTCGCTGTTTTTTGTTGAAAAGCCATTTGGCCTTCACACCTGACCAAAGAGTTCACGAACTGGCTGGAAAACACAGCAACTTCACCTTTTTCTCTTTTGCTTTTTGCTGTTTTTTTTTAATGATTTCAACTAATTTTGCGGGGTTCAAGTTCAGGGTCGGTATGTACTAAAAGAGGCGTACTAAAATGCGAGCATTTGAGTGCGGAAGTATTTCATGACACAAGTTCATTCAACTTGTGCACTGAACACATGGATTTCAATCGATGAATTCTCACTTTTAGTTCATGTATTCATAGAGATTTGGAAATAATTTAGAACAGTTCCAATTGGATGCCACGGGGACACCTGTTCAAGGGTTGCCTCCAATTGGACCTGATGCGTGGTTTGCGTGCCGGGAGCTAAAAGGTAGACTTTTTTCTACTAGTTTGGTGCCAGCTTATCAAAGCGGCCAAAAATGCCAGTCAACTTACGGTACAGATAACACAGTGCCCCACAATCGGACGGTTCAAATTGAGGTTAATGCGCGTGTGTGCGTCTGTCAGGCACACACACGCACACACACTCACACACACACTCGTGAGTACTACACATGTGTCGCTGATAATGCACATTTGTGCTATTTATTTTGCTATAACAAAATCTTTTCGCTTTTTTTTTTTGCTTTTTTCTGAGATCATGAGCAACAATATAAACAATTCTTATTTCTTTCAGTTCGCAAATCGTTTGCACTTTTTTTTCTGTTTTCTTTTTTTTTTCGTCGCAATGCTGATAAGATAAGCCTTCAGTTCTAGCTGTATTATATATGTATGTATATTCATAGACTTTATTATAAAGAACGTAGTTCCCTGCGCTCGCACAAGTGAAAGCGAAATTTTTGCACCAAAAATGCAGTAGAAAATTTTAAGATTGGAATAGTAAACAACCTTATTTGAAATTTATATTTTCTTGCTTTTTTTTGGCATTTGAAAGCAACAGAAGTTTTTGGATTTCACACTTTTTGATAGCAGGCCAGCTTGAACTCAGTTTTAGTTATGTCTTATGTAGTTAATTACCAATAAACAACAAAGTATAAGTTACAAACAATTTAAGTTATGTTTTATATAGCTTATAATCCATAAATAACTAAATATAAATTACAAACAATTTTAGTTATGTTTTATATAGTTAAGAACCAATAACCGATATAAACAACAGAAAAATGATCTGATATGATATGATAAGATTCGATATGATATGATTCGATATGTTTCGTATGATTCGATATGAAAATGATATGCTATGAAATGATATGAAATGATATGATATGGTCTGGTATATTATGTTATGGTATGATATGAACTCTAAAATTGCAAACGCCTTGTCTTCTTCTCGAAGCCTTGACTTGTTGGGAATTATAGGCGTCAATTATAAAAGTAAAGCGAGCTTAGCAAAGTTCCTTTCTTAATCTTGAGTGTCGATTACTTGCTTATCGGTGTCTTATGTTATCGGAAAATACATCCATAGCTGATCGGAAGTAAAAGTAGATATCGGAAGCAATTACTATCGACACATATTTTAATTCAGTTAAAATCAAATAGTATGAGAAAACATACAACAATACTTAATACTAGAAATACATGTAAGAATATATATATATATATATCTTTAATGCTGGTTTTGGCGACCTTTTCATTTTTAAATATTTATATAGTTGGCTCGAGGTCTGGGCTTTAATTTTGTTTTAATATATATATTTGTCTTCCGATATATTTCGCTTGCTCTTCGCCTCAGCTGTTTTCAGAACACCTACTTTTTTTTTATAATTTAATATTTTTTTGCCTTTGTTAAATTGATTTGTCTTGTTCAGACATTGAAAGTCCATTAAAGCAGCTAAGCTAATCTGCCAAGTCTCCAAAACTTGGTTTAAACTCATGCGATTTATTGGGTTTTTGCCATTTTGGGCTTAATTTGCCAGCTTATAAAATGAAATATATTTGTCTGATTTATTTTATATTAACATTTTTCTACAATTTTTATTTATTATTGATTGATTTCTCTTGTTTTTTTTTTGGGTAAAGCCAACAGCTCAATTTGTAGGCCAACTTTTAAGTGTTAACAATAAACATTTTGAGCCCATCTGCACTTAGCCTTGGGCCTTATTTTGAGCCCACACCTAGCAGGCCAGCTGCAGTAGCTGCGAGTAATTCATATATAATTTCTTTTGCAATTAAAAAAGAAAGTGGCTGGCAGCTGTGTGTGTGGGCGGGGCAATCTGGTGTGTGCGTGTGTGTGTGTGTGTGTGTGGCATGTGGTGCAATTGCTGAGATTTCTTAATTGTGCGCCACACTTCACTTCAGACTGAACTCAACTGAAGCCGCGGCCGAGGCTCAATTCAGCGCAAGTTAATCATTATAATTATATATAAGAAAAAATTAAAAAAAAAAGAAAAGATCACAACAACAACAACAACAATGTGCAAATCAGGCCTAAGCCGAAGTAAAAGTAAAGAAAAAACTTTATTAAATGAAACTATGCCATGTTTAACCGCAAGGCATTCAGCCAGAGCTGAAGGCCGCGCCGCATTTCTTTATGGCGTTTAAAAACGCGCCAAAACAACAAAAAAAAAACGCCATCAACTCGCTGTTGATGTAGTGGGTGTTGCTTTTGATACAATATATTTTTTTTAAATTTGCTTTGTGAAGGTTTCTCGCAAAAAAACAAAAACAAAAAACGAAATACTATCAAGCTAAGCAAATAGTCGCGCAAAAATATAAAATAAATTGTTAAAAAGCACGCACTTGCCTCGTTGTTTGTTTAGAAAACAAAAAAAAAAACAAAAACAAAAAAAAAGGAGAAAAACAACAAACACATAAACATATAAAAATTGTTACAAGGTTAGGCCCTGGCTGGCGAATTTATTGTTTAAATTGAACAAATAAAAAATTAATACTCAAAAGTAATGAACGCAGCCGCAAACAGATTATGCGAATTATTGGCCTAATTGTGCGGATTATGAAATTTGATTAATATATTTATTTTTTGTAATATAATATTTTTTAAATTTTATTATTTTGTATTATCTTAATACTTATTTATTTTTAATTACAATTTTTTATAGTTTTTTATATATTCTTTGTATTAGTGAAAGTAATTTTATATCTTCAATTTCTTTTAATCTAAAATCCAAAACAATTTTATTAATTAATAATTAAACTGCATTTAATTAATTAAAGCACCTAGCATTGAAAAGGATATAAGAGAAGCGGTAATAAAATTAAAAGAAGTTAAAAAAGTTAATATTTTATTATATAAATTAAATGCCTTTTAGCTTTAAATAGCAATTCTGATGGGTTTCCGAAATTTTAAAAACCCTTTTTGTTCAGATAAGTTTGTTATATTTGTTATATATATACCGCTTCTCTATGGTAATTAGAGAAGTTAAGTTTCTTTATTTTTAATATATATCTTTAAGTGTATTTATTGTCTTAAATGAAAGTTTAAGTGTGTTTCGGGATTTTTTAAAAAAATTTTTGTTCAGAGTTGTTTCATACAATTGTTTAGAAATTGGAGAAGCAGTAATTAGATAAGTTAAGCAATATCTTTATCTTAAATTAGTATCTTTATGGGCTTAAAAAGACAATTTAGAAATGTTTAGAAGTTTTTAACGCCGCTTTTGTTCAGAAATGTATGTATAATATTATTCAGAATTGGTTCTTTTAGTTTTATAGAATTAAGAGAAGCAGCAGTTAGAGAAGTTAAGTAATATTTTTTTAAATAGCTTATTTAAAAATATCTTTATTGTCTTAAAATGAGAGCTTAAACGGGTTTCGAAATATTGAAAAACAGTTTTTTCTCAAATTGGCTTCTTTGAATTTTATAGAATTTCGAGAAGCCGTAATTAGATAAGTTAAGTTTTGTACATTGGGTTGTGAATTATATAAATAAACTATCCTTAATGTATTCAATGAATTTAAGCTCCTTTGTTTTCTTTTTTGCAACTTCTTTACCACCCACCGCTTCTCTCTTATTATTGTCCCCTTATTAATCTTTCGCTTTTGCCACTTTTTGACCTTGTCACGCTGCCTGTCCGCATTTGTTTGATGTATTTTCTTCGCTGCGTCACTTTAATGAACCAAATCAAATACTGAACAATCAAGTGCAGAGTTTAATTACAATTTTAAGCGTAAATTTACAATGCGCGCAATTTTGGACTCAAAAAAAAAACAACAAAACTCGCCAAGACAAATTGCGAGTAACAATAAAAAAAAAAGGATAGAAACAAGCGAAAAATAAAATTTGGAATTGCAGCGCAGGTTTTGACCTTTACCTCTAGCCGTATTGTGTGTGCTATTGTGTAATATGATATGATAAATGGAGCTACAGTCTAAACTGGCTACAGGCAACCAGCTCAACTTAACGCCGCTTCGTACACGTGTTGATTGAAGCGCGTTAACTTTTTGCACACTGCCCTTGCCCTGCCCCCTGCTTTCAGCCTGGTTAAGAAAACAAAACAAAAAAGTAATGAAGGCAAAGTCACGGCAAAAAGCAACAACAATACAAGACAATCAAGGCATATATGTTTATATGTATATATATAGTACTGGAGTATATACTTGCGAATCACTCGAATCTGTAGTCACATATTCTCATATATATGTACATATAAAATTCAAGTACGAGTCGCGTATTTTTTCGTCAATGCGAATCGAAATTAATTGTAGGACCGTGCCGTGGCCGTTGCCGTTGCCGACTATACACCCCCGCCTCCCATCAAATACACAATTTATTCAGCAACAATTGAAATTCACAGTAAATAATCAAAATAGGAAAAAGCCCACAAAACGAAATTTTTTTGTAAATATGTTTTTTTTTGCCTGTGTTTCAAGTACAAAGCGCCAAATGGCATTGCTAAAAATAAATAAAAACAAAAATATATAAATAAAAACAACAAGAGCAACAATAATAATAAATAATATGGAAAGCCTTATAAAAGTCCAAATATATTGATTGAACAGTGGCAAAAACGTGCCAAAGCGAACGTCCGCTAAAATGGGCCAGAAAGAACATGAGCTTGGGGCGTGAAAAGCTTTCAAGAGCGGAAAAACGAATAGAAAATTGAAATCAACTAAGAAACGAGGAAGTAGGGTTATCTTAGATTTAATACCCTGGCCCTTTCGTAGATATGTGAGAATAGCGAAGCTCGCAAATGATAAAATTGATAAAAATATATTGAAAAACAGAAAGTTTTGTCATGTAAGAACCGATCTTATCGACTAAACGTTCCTATGAAAGTATGATATAGTGGTCCGACCTGTTATAACATACGGATCTTTAGAAAAGCTTATTAACTGAGAGACTAGTTTGCATAGAAACAGATAGACGGACATGGCTCTATCGACTCGGCTGTTGATGCTGATCTAGAGTATATATACTTTATGGGGTCGAGATATCTCCTCAATCCCAAATTATAATGCCCTTTACATAGGTATATAAAACAAAATGTGAACATGGAACACATGATATTCGGTTAAGCTCAAGCAGCTCAAGAAGATAATGCTGAAACAATGAGAACATGGAGTAAGACATTTATCTTCTTAATGATGTCGACATTTCACAGTACACTTAATACCAAAAGTTATGCTTCACCTCCTGCCTCAACTATAGAAATAAGCGCAGCTTCTGCAAATATTGCGTATACGCCGCATCTGACAACTTATTTAAGCTAAAGCTAACTAAGTATATAAAATATTCACAATTTGGAATTTGTTTTAATTTGTTGTTGTTATAGTTGTTGTTGTAGTTGTTATAGTTGTTGTTGTAGATGTTGTTGTAGTTGTTGTTGTTGTTGTTAGCAACTAAAAATCGTTAGAATATTTTGGCCAAAACGTTCATTGACCCGCACGTTCAAGGTTAAATGCTGATGCGTAATAAACTACAAGCAACAACAATGGTAACTACCACAACAGCAACAGCAACAATCAGGCCTGGTTCACACTTTTGGCCAAAAACACGTTGCCATAAGAGAGGCACACACAAAAAAAGAACAGCAACAACAAAAACAACTCTTAGAATAATAGAAGCCCCTGCCATGTGCGTGCCTCGGACGCGGCATTAGAAATGAAATTGGACGTTGAGAATTTTTACTATTTGAGTTTTACTACTAGACGTGGGCCTTGCACAGGTATATTTGTATATATATACACATATTTATTTATTTTATTTTTTTTTTGTTGGGGTAGTTTCTGCTGCGTCAGCGCACACACGCGTTTTCTATTCTTCAGTTACTTTTTTTGAGCTCTTTTGGTTTTGGATTTTCGTTTCTTCTTGTTGTTTTTTTTGCGCTTCCCCTATTTTGTAATTTTGTGCGGCTTGATTATTATGTTGATTATAATGATCGTTGGCCCAAGCAAATTAAATTTTGTATTTACTTTGTCTATGCTGCCCCTCAACTGCCCCCTCACACTCCCTCTTTTCGGCGGCCTTTCTACACGCTTGGCTTTTTGTTTATTTAAGCCATGTGCTTCAATTTCAGAAATCGCGCTTACAATTTGGCTGCTTTTGTTGTTCCGCTGGGCCTTTTGTCTAAAACAGCGTATTATTATTATTATTATTATTATCTGTGTGTGTGTGTATTTGTGTTATTTTTTTAATTAAAATAACAATGCGCACAATCAGAAGTGATTTATTAAATTTTTCTAAACATTTTCTGACGCCATTCTTGACGTCGTTTCATAAAAGTTCTCGTGCAGCTCTCTCGTTTTTTGTGGGTGCCAAATCCAAATCTCTTTTTCCGTTCGGCCCGAACGCACTTTGTTTTGACAGCAGTTCGTTGCCTAAGTCTTTTGTTTTGCGCTGTGGCTTGAGACGCGAAAGAGAAGCGATTAGAAAATTATTTTCAATTAACTTGACAAAGCCATGACTTGGGCTCTGCAAGCTCAGTTTTGGAGTACTTTTAATTGGAAGAAATTTGTTAGAGCTTGAACTGGAAGAACTTTGAATTAATGGAGATTTGTCAAATATGCCGAACTGTAGACACAGTGTTTATTGATTTATACAATATATTCTAAACAATATAATATATATTCTATACAATAATGCATAATATATATACAAATGTGGCCTGTTCTAAAGTTTAAAGCACTTGCATTTTTATCTAAAAACAATAAAACCATAACAATTATAGCCTTCAAATCCATTTTCAATGAGTTCAGAGGCTATACAGAGTAAAAAACACGCTCAGTTTAAGAAATAAAATAAAGTATTTTGCTATCCCAAATAACGAACTACCTTTATAAATACGCAACAAATGACAATTTCTAAAACAAAATAATAATTTATATAACAAAATTATATAAAAAAAAAAATTATACAATAAATTAAAATAAAATAATAATCTAAAAATTAAATTTAAACAAAAATAAAATAACAATTGCTTTAATAATTCAATAACTATACATGCATTTGCTTTAAAATTCAATTGAAATATATACATATATAAAAAAAAGAGTTTGTCAGAATTGGGACAGGAGCCCACGTCTACGGATTAGGCAGCTAAACGCTGAGCGCAGCGCCTTAGACCACTCGGCCATCCTGACACGCGCGACTTCAACTATTTAATGCGTACAGCTTTTAGAAACACACATTTTTGAACCCAAAAATTACAAGTCTGATTAGTCGGATGCATATTATTTATATATTTCTTTTCAAGCACCCACGTGTTAGCTGCGAAACTGGGTTAACTTGCCTACATCTTTATCTATTTGTTTGAACCGCTGCTGTGCAGTGTTTGGGCGTTAATTGCCGAAATTTCTACATTTTCGCTAAATATTTGCGCTGTCACAATACTTTTTTATTTGCCAGAGCCGGCAGCTGGGCGAGCAATTCAATTAGCAACTCGTCCGTTGGGCAGCAGCTGAGCTCGTGGTGTGTGCGTGTGTGTGGGCGTGTGTGAATACCCCTAGCACAACCCGTCCGCAGCTAACGGTAAAATCCGTCAGCTGTCCACTTTTATGGCCATGTTGTACTATGAAAACCATTAAAACTTGATTCAGATTGCGATCCATGCGCAGGTAGGCGTAGAAAAAAATCAAACTTAAAAACAAAGCGAAGCTTAACCTACTGAATTCCAGCTTGAATTAGATTGTTTTGAGCTGGCATTAAGATAAAAATAATTGTGAAGTTTATAAATATTAATTCATATTTTTTTATAATTTTAATTGATTTTGTTAAAATTTTTTTATATTTGTATTTTAATCTTTAGAAATTGGAATCAATTTAAAACATTTGATATTGTTTTTATTTTTCTTATTATATTGTAATATTAATAATATGATATATTTAATTGTAATTCTAGTTATTAACGAGAAATTTTGCAAGTAAATAGTTTGAACATTACAATATTAGCTTTATATATAGAATCTAATATTCAGATATCGTTTACGCTCTCGTGACAAAAACAAAGTTAAAAATGATATCAAATATCATAAATTAACGAACCATTATTAAATTTGACTTCCGTAAAGCCACACAAAAAAAATACTCGGAAAAAATAATGTATTTAAATTATTGCCAAAAGTTGCGTGAAAGATTTTTTGAAGAAGAACAAATAAATAAATTTGGGGGAAAAAAATAGAAACTAAAGAAACTTGTTTCTTTTCTTTAAAAAAAAAAATAATAAAAAAAAGGCACAACAAATAATAAAAAATGGATATAAAAAGTTGAAAAAACCTGACATAATTATGGATATAATAACGATAATGATGCCAAAGGCAAGTTTGCAAAAAAAAAAAAAAATAAAAGAAAAGAAATGGAATAAAAACAAAAATAAGGGAGCTCAACAAAAGAGTCTCACGATGTTTCACTCTCTCGCTCCTCTATCTCTCTCTCTCTCTTCCCCCACTCTCTCCCCCGCTCCTCTATCTCTCTTTCCACTGTCTCTCTATTCTCTGTCTCTATTTGTGTGTGTTTCTTTCTCTCCATCTTCTTGGCACGTTTTGCGAATTGTTTTTGTCTTGTTATTTTCTTTAATTTCCGTCGCATAATTTAGATCTAGTATCTTCATTTTTTTATATTTTTTTTTTACATGCCGAAATTGCTGTCGCTGCACAAAGTAATTATCTGTAATTTTGAATGTCTGCTCAGCGATTCTTGTTCTTTTTATACCCTATAAAAATCTGTGCTGAGTCGATCTAGCTCTATTCAGCTGTAAGCATGCTTAGATCTTGTAGAATATAAAAAGCTCGAGACTTAAAATTTGAGATAAACATTTTGCTATACATACGCAGTTCGAGCTTATCTATATATATTTTTGTAGATAACTCTCTTTTCATTCTTATATCGATAAAAGTCGATTGCTAGACATGATTTTTTAGCATAACTCGAAGATTATAAGAGCTAGCTACATTTAACTTAGTATGCAGGCTTACGTATATGTCATATACATATATGCCCTGAAAATAAGGATCGAACTTGTAATACCGGTTGGTTGCATATAAGAAGTCGGATATGCCTGTAAAGGCAGCTGGGCGCTGGGCACAGAGTATCTTCTGGTCGTTCATTGCCGACCGGAGCACTCTTGCTTATGCTTTTTACTTTTGTTTCTTATAGCTTAGTATGCCTTTTATTTGTGTTTTTTTTTCTTTTCACTTTTAATTGCTGTGTTAAATGTTAGAACTTTGAGCCGCGGCTTTTATTTTGTTCTTTGCATTTTTTTGCAGCCAGCAGCTGGCGTCTTTCTCGGCTTCTAGCCTGGCCTTAACTTTGTTTATTATCTCTGGCCCGTTGTCAAAATATGTTTAAAGACAACAGCTTGAGCCAATTGCAATTTGGTTAGACCAAATGTGTTGGGTCTGGCAGGGGGCAGGAGGGGAACCCTAACGCTATCGGGGCCAAAGCATCAAGCCACCTGCTGAATGCTTTGTCTGTCTGGCTAACCGGAACCGCAGCTCTTTACGCATTTTCAATGAGTGGCCGGCAACTGGGAACTGGGAACTGGCCACAGGGGCAGCCAAAACAGAGCGGCTGGCTTTTGTGTGTGTCGTGTCTTAAAATTGCCTAAATTTATTTCAATCCTTTAAGCACTAATTTTAAATTAGATTCCAATTGCTGGCCGCTGGCCTCTGTTCTCCGTCCCGGCCCGTCTGGCGGCACTCGTTTTCTTTTCTCATTTTATTTTTTATATATATTTTTATTTTTTTGGCTGGCAGCTGTTGTGGCTGTGGCCCTCGTTTGCTCTTTGGCATCTGCTCAAAGTGTAGCTTTTCGTTTTATTTTTGGCAAATGTTCTGCGCGATTTTTATCGGCATCGTCAAACGTTAATTGGCAAACAATGCATAAAATGCAAAACGCTTCTGGAGTTGTGTATTTGTTTCTTTCTCCATTTAATCAGCACATCAATCAAGTGTAGTACGCAAAGCCACAAAGAAATTAAGTATTGCTTCATTCAATTACTCATGCCATAAATAAGAATCATATTAAATACGCATATTTAAACGCACATTACGCATACGCCGCGTGTGCGCCTTAGCGCTAAGAAAATTAATGAAACGAAAGTTGTCAGCCACAAAAAAAAGCGCAACAAAAAATATGAGAAAAATGTGAGAAATTGAAAATGAAATGTGACACACACACACACACACACAAACGCTTCAGACTTGTACTATATGCGAGTGTGTTATTTATTTTTAATGCCCAGCAAGACCTAGACCTAAATAATATATATACACACGCCCCAATATGCTTTTACTCACTCATTATTCAAAGACAGACATCGAGGCGCGCCCGAAATGTGTGACATATGTGTATGATATATGCATGTTTTGAAGGTAACATTCGCATAATGTGTGGGCAAGAATTTGCTTTGCTTGAGCCTTTGCAGCACTGGCTAAAGGCAAACACAGCCTTACAACACTAGAAGTATACAAATTACAAATGATCCAAGAAATTTTGCTGTAATTTAAGAATTTGTTCTTTTTGTAAGGCAATGTAGTGTTTGTTTTTGCTTTGTGCATTTTTACAACACTGTCCAAGTATTATTTGAAAACATCTAACATTTAAATACAGGTACCTATTAGGTATATATTTTTGTGTAAGCCAATATGTTTTTTTGCTTTACTTTTTACACTTTTACGACACTGTAAAAGAAAGAAATTGATTTACTTAAGCCTTTGCAGCACTGGCCATAGGTAAACACAGCTTTTCAATATATTAGAATGTTGTTTTTTTTTGTTCTGTTTTCTCTGTAGTTTCTGGTTTTTACTTTTAACCACTTTTACAACACTGTTCAAGGATTATTTCAAAATAAATATATCCAAGTTGGGCTTAAAGGGCATAAAATGGTACTATAGCAAATGTTTGGCAGTAGCCAAAGATACTGCCATATTTTCCTTTGTAAAATGCTTTTATATTTTTTTTCCACATGTTTTACAACACTCAATATATTTATACATTTATTAAAATATGTTTTTCAACACTGAATATTTGTATAAAATGCAGTTCTATTGCTCTTGCTACTCATTCGCTCTGCTGCTCAAGCTTCAACTTGAAGGAACTGTCGCCCCTTATTCATAACACATTTCCACGTATTTATACAAGTCTTAATTATTGACTTTGGTGCACCCAAAACGAAAAAAAAAGCACACCAAAAATTTGTCACACGCATTAAAAAAGCGACAAATTTTTGCCCGATGCAGTCAGCCCTTCTGGACTTGAAAGGCATAATATAAAGATTTGCTGTGTGGAGTAGGGGAGAGGCACACACACACGCACAAATTAATGTCAAATGAGCCAGAGTTTTTTTGATTTATAGGCTGTGCATATTTTTGCATACATGGCGCAGCTTTACAAAGAATACAAATGCTTTTTGAGACTCTCGCCGCATTCAGTTGTCCATCTCGCAGTCCATTTGTCCAACTGCGTGAGGCGAAATGTGTTTTGGTGTTCAACAAGCGCGACAACTTCTTCACTTTTGCTTGGATTTGAGTCGGCGTCTGTCCATCTCTTTCGCACACTCTATAGCTCTCTCGCTCTTTGGGTCAGAAGATGCGGCTCTCTACCTAAACGCATAATTTGCATTTCGGGCGAATGTCAAGCCAAGCCGCAGCCAAATTGATAAAGCTCGTTGCCCCGTTGCTTTTTGTCAAATGATTCAATTTCGTCGTTGACTTGAAATGCATTTCCAAATCTCACTCCAACAAAAAAGACAGCTTAAAAACAGCCAAAAACAACAAAAAAATACCGCTAAAGTGAAAAAAGTGTGTTTTTTTCATGTTAAAAAATTTTTTGGGTGTGTTTTTAAAATGCAAGCGGGGATCGGTTCGTTCTTGATGTGTGTGTGTGTGCCGTATCAAAAGTCAAACACACACACACACACACACTCGCACACACACTGCCTTCTGCACCACCCCAGCGTCCCCTTTGGCCTGTCAGAGTTTACATATGGTCGGCTTTTTAGCTGCCTTTCAGTTTTATTTATTTTATGTTTTTAGGAAGGCGCAGTTTGCGTCTGTTTTTTCTCGGTCTCAATTTTTTATTTTCGTTGCCAGCGTTTGTATTTTTCTTTTATCATTTTTGGTTTCTGCGTCTCTTTATTAGTCATGAGTTGTTGCATGGCTTATGACAATTCCTTTTGCCGCTTGTCACGCCCCAAAAATGTGCGTGCAATTAATCAAAAAATACAGCACGAAGGCCGGCAAATATTATCAAACTTGCTTAAATTTGTTTAACTTTAACATTTAAATAAGACAATGTTTTTTAGTTATTAGCGTAGTTATTTTTATTTCAGCTTAAAGACAAAACCTTACTAAGAAAAACATATAAACTATATTATTTAGTTTGAGCTTAAACTTAAAACCTTGTTATAAATTATATAGATTATTTATGTCATACAGGTCAACACGTTTAAATACAACGTTCTTTTAGTTAGTTGTTATTAGCATAATATATTAGTTTAATATATTAGCAGAGTTCTTTTAATTTTAGTGCAAAAAAAGAAGAAGAGGAGCGCGAATTAAGAAAGGATATAATTATATTTATAATCATAATATATACATCAAAATAATTAAGGTAGTCACAATTCAGATCCACAACACAAGTCGGATAATCGCAATTCTCACCCCTTTGTTTTAACACTTGATTCGCATTTGGTTTCTACATTCCTTTTAATTCCACATTCGTAAACGTTTTACTGTGTTCATCATATATTATATATTGATAAATTATTGTATAGCAAGTATCTCCATTAAATTGAGCTTTAAACATTTCAGGCTAAAACATTAAATATAACTTTTTTTTAATTTAGTGTTAGGATCTTTTTGTTTTTTTTTTTTTCTTCTTTTTTTGGTAACTCTCACTAGCAAATTTATGCAGGTTCTTCTTGAAGCATTGTTTGTGTATGTTTTTTGTTTTTTCTTTTCTTTATTTTCTTTTCTTTTTTTATGCCTTTGCCTTTGCGTGTTTTGATGTGTCTTCTGCACAGCGGGCATTTCATTTTTTCTTTGTGCAAAAATAATATTTTTTAATAAAAAGTTTTAAATTTATATAGGATGTGTGTGTGTGTGAGTGTGTGTATGTGTGCGTGTGTTTTTGCAGTTTAGACTGTTGGCAAAAATTGCGCGCGTTTATTCCATTAATCATTTGGCGCAAAACAAAAATAAGACACCGCTGCAAAGGTTTAGTATCCAAGTTCAATAGAACTTGTTTGAAGTTAACGAGTAAAACGTGTGTGTGTGTGTGTGTGTGCGTGCCTAAAACATGACCAAGCAATTTATAGGAGGCGAGTCGAGTCTTGCTACAAGTCGAAGTCAAGTTAAGTCGACTCGAGTCGAGTCGAGTCGAGTCTTTGGGGCCGTGATCTGTGCCTGCGGCTTGTCTGCGAAACTTGATTAAAAATTCAAGGCCATATTGTGGCAGCAACGCGCATTTGAAACGAAAGCCCACTAGCCGCGCGTCTCCTTATCCCACTCTCTCTCGCCCCTCGCCCCTCGCTCTCCCCTCTCTCTCTCTCCCTCTCTGGCTGCTGCTGCGGCAGCTTGTTGTGGCATGTTTAGAAAGCGGTTACAAATACTGCCTCTGCCTGCTCCGCTTGCCCAGTGCACTACTCGCTGCACTTGCCTCTTTGCCCACTTTGGCAAAACTAGTTGGCGGCTCGGACTGGGTCTGCGAACGCCATTGAAAGTGGTTTGGCTTGGCCACCTTTTTTTTGTTTTCATTTGTGTTTTTATGATACACTTTTAGTGGGCATTATAAATTGGTCACAGCATGTGTAATGCAATCAAGCTGACAGCTAAGAGTCTTTATATAAATATAAATTATATTGTTTCTACAAGAAAAGAGCAAACTCTCAGTTATATTTGTATAAACTTGGCGTAGGTTCGTATAGTTCGAAGTAAGGTGATTATGATATGATCTAAATATAAAAAACTGTTCCAGCTTGTGTATGTTAGTACTCTATCGTATAGGAACAATTAATCATAAATTTAGTACATGTATAAAAGAAAATAATATATTATTATGTAAACATCTAATATAATCTAAGCTATTGCATCTTCCACAACTTAAAACACGCTTTCTTTTTCTTTTAGTCTCTCTATTGTTTAGTTTATTTATGTAGATTTTTTATGGTAGAACCGGCAAGCAGAAAGTCGCTGGTTCAAACCTGTGACTCTATCATATAGGGATAAAGTTCTAATAGAAAATATGGCATTTCTTTTTTTATAGTATCTGTATCATGCATATAAATATAAATAATAGATTTTTATTCGGTCGAACTGTTTGTTCAGTTTAAGCGTTGAGCCAGTAAGCGTGAAGTCGCTGTATCAAAACTGTGTCTACTTTATCAAATAGGAAATCATAAATTCAGTTCTTTATCTTATTATCTTGCACCCCCAATAAAATCTAGTGTATTTCATCTTCGGCAACTCCAACATCGCTTTCTTTCCTTTTTTTTCTATTATCTGTATCATGTATTTTATTTATATACACATTTTTATGGTAAATTATTTGCAATTGTTTTTGCATCGCTTGCATTGTTGTTGTGCAATCAACAGCTTAGTTTCATATCTCACACAAAATAATCGCAATTTTTCTTTTTTTTTTCTCTCCGTTTTCGCATTCATTCATGGCTTTTAATTGCATTTAATTTAATTGGCAGTTGCCGCCAAGTTGTAAGCCGCAAGTAATTGAAATTAGCCGTAAATAACTCAAACTGAGTCTATTCTATTAAGTTGTCCCGCAGCTGGCCACCGCATGGAGCAGAGGTTTTTATTGGGCCCATTAAATTTAGCTCTTGAGCCTGAAAATGTGGCCAGTTTAAGTAATTAGTTACTTTAAAGGTGTTGCAGTCGAGCACAATCTGGTTTTATTCAGAGTTCTTTTGGCAGTGGCAATCTACAATTTGTAAATGGCAACACCGCTGAGCAATTAGGCAACACTGCCAAAGAATTCAGTGTTGGTATGTCAAACAATAATCTGGTTTAAGTTAGCTTTTCTAAGCGGAAACCACAAAATAATTGACAGCTGTGGCAACACGCACACATTTTTTCGAAGTGGCAACGCCTTTGGGTGATTTGGCAACTCTATTAAAGAATAATTTAGGAATATGCCGGCATTTATTTCAATAAAAATCTATTGTTTTTTTTTTTAAATACCAAATAAATTGCGATCGAAATTTGCTTAATAAAAAATAAACTTAAATTCCTATCAAAATTGTAATGCATAAAAGGAAATCCACTTAGATTCCGATTGATATTTGCGGAAATCAAATTCAACAGAAAAGTATTTAGGAAAAATTCGAAAACAATTTTAAATCGTTTTCAAATTACTTTTTTATTAAATGCTTAAAAGGAAAATTCCACTTAGATTCCGATAGATATTTGCGTAAATCAAACAGAAACAGAAATATTTGATGGAAAAATTCGGAAATAATTTTCAATCATTGTAAAAATATTTATTTATTTAGTTTGTTTTAATAGAACTACCTGCTTAGATTATTTAAATGCTAAAAGCAAATTCCACTTAAATTCCGATCGATATTTGCGGAAAACAAAACAATTGTTCTTCCGTTTTAAAGCAAATAGTTTCCTTATTTTTGTCGCTTAGGCTTTAACGATTTTCTTGACATTAGAACTCATTATCTCACATGGCTGGCGCTCACTTCAAAGTCAGCCCCAATGGGTAGCATTAAGTGTGTCCATTGAAAACCTGATTTTCGTGCTGATTTTTTTTATTAACCCCTATATTATGCTTAGTTAGCTATTTGGAGAGTATTCATTTCAGTTTCGGCCACGCCTTCAGGTGTTTAACAAGCGCATGACAGCCCACCTGTGTGTGTGTGTGTGTGTGTGTGTTTTTGTGGCAGCTTTAATAGCCGCAATCTCGTTCGTTCTCTAGATTCTTAACGCTTCTTGCTACCAACTGAAGAATTGGCCCTGATGTTGCCTCTGTTGATGGGATTGAACATTTTTTCTTGGGGTTCTTCTTGTGTTTTTCGCATGATGATCGCATGTTTATAAATAGTTGGGACGTTAAAGTAATATGTATATGAAATGTCGATTTCAGAGTGTCTACAATTTCCACACACACACACACACACACACGCACAGACTCGCACACACACACGGGCTGTGTTCTGTCGGTGCCTTTTGAGCTTTACCTTGAGTTTTGGTTTCATTTACGCAAAGCTCAGAAGAGTAAAGAAAATTGTCGGTCGTTTGGACGTTTGGCTTTTGCTTTTGTTACTTGTAATTAAAGTTGCCAGCGGAAGTTAGACGAGCTGTGAAGTTAACCCAACACACATACATATATATATATATATATATATATATATACATACATATATCGTATATATCTACATATACATAATATATCTGATTCTTGACGCTGTGGGCTTTTTGCTGTTGCGGAAATGTAATGGGAGCCAGATGCGCTAGGTCGCACTGCACAACTTACAATATCTAAGCATTATATATCAATAAACGACAAGAAATTGCCCGGCATTGCTCGACTCAAATGCGTACTGCTGAGAAATGCAAGTGGTAACAAAATTGTTTGTGCAAATTGAATTTGAATTGATTTGTTGTGTGAAGTAAGAGCCTCAAATCGGTAACAGGCATCTGTGCTTTGAAGAGCACACATATGATCTTATTTCAATTAAAAAATTTGATGCTATATCTTGCACCACCAATTCACATAGCTTCAGTAAGAATTGCAACTTCGTAGACCTTACTTCTGGGGCTGTGCGTTATTAAGAATCAGCTAGTCAGTCAGGACAAAGTGTTTTATATATAAAAATATACACAATGCTTTCTTATTTTTGCTTATCTATTTATTCATATTCTTCTTCTCTCTCTCTTTGCAGGTAATGACACACAACCATACAGAAATGTCCATACAATATGCCTTTCCACAGGTAAAAGCCCTAATAATCTAGCAATAGCCGTCTTTATATATATATCTAGATATATATAGTTGTCTTTCAAAGTTAACGCACAACAATATAAAACATACGCCCACACACACACACACACTCACACACAGACACAAACATGCACAGCTGCCTTTGCGCAATTTCTTTTGCCCCGAACAGAAATGTAATTTGACAGGCGCACAGAAATCATATGACTGACAAGTTGCCCCTTGACACACTTTTTTGTCATAGCAACAAATATAATAAATTGTTTTTCACTTTTTTTTCTCTTCACTCAAACTTTTTTCGGGCCTCTATAAAAAAAATAGACGCAAATTTGTTAACATTTTGGCCAGCAATTGGCACTGCCCAGTTAGCGGGGGCGGGCAAATGGGGCTAACAATTTGAACCTCCACAAAGAAACAAGCGGAAACATTTTTAAAAATGATAAAGTGGCTTAAAAATAAAATAAATAACAGCACAAACCGTTAGGTTTGGTAGTAGTTAAAAAATAAGTTTAGAAGAAACAAATACATTTACCTTCAAGTTTATTGGTATACCACCCATTTTCCACTCGGGCAGGCGGATTTCCTTTTATTTTCAATATACATTCATATAATCGACTCAAGTTTTTTGGTATTGACCATTTTTTTATTCCGTCTGTTTCAAACATAAAACTAAATTGTTAGTCTAAATTTATGAATAAATAATAATCATTCTAAATTATTTTTTTTCTCTAGCTCTTATTTGATATCTTTTGAGATCCTTTTAAACGAAAAAGAAAAAGTCGATCCTATTTTGTTCAAGCTTAACTCAAATTTTTGTTTAAACAACTATATTCATTTAAATGCCCATTATAACTTACGACAATTTGTCATAAAACTAAAGTTCCCAAAATAATTGCAATCATGCTATTTTTTTTTAGATTCCACGCATTTTCCACCCGTTCTGGCGGATTCTAAGTATTTTGAGTATTTGCTTAAATCAAGTTTCTTGGTATTATCCAATCTTTACCTATCCATTTAAAGCAAAGAAATTTGTTTTAATTTATCACCCACATTTATAAATAAACAATGTTTGTTTATCTAGCGAGTTGCATTATTTTATTTCTCTAACTCTTATTTGAGATCTTTTGAGCTCCTTTAAAACAGAAAGTTAAATCCTATTTTGTTTAAACTTAACTCAATTAATGTTTATTTAAAGTCAGAATTATTTTAAAATAACTGAAGACAATTTGTCATCAAAATAAAGTGCCCTAAATAATGGCCATTAATCAGGCGAGCAAAACCTAAATATGCACAAGATTTATAAATATTTCAGTAGCTCATCATTATGATAAATTTAATGTACTAGAGACCGGAACCAAAAAAAAAAAAGAAAAATAAAATTTGCCAGGGAATTTGCGCAAAATGTTTGGTTTGTTCCTTTTCTTTCACTTTTTTTGGTGTCAGGCAATCGTCAGCTTTTTTTGCGAGTGATTTATTTTGCGCAAAATAAAATACGAAATAAAATTGTATATCTTATGTGTGTGCAGACAGAGTGAAAGAGAGGGGCAGGGCGGGGTAGAGAGTGGGAGAGAGTGAAAGACGCGAATTGGACAGGTGTTCCAAAGTGGCCACAACAAAAGGAAAGTTTTGACAATTTGTCGCCCCACGAGACAATAGAAACAGGCCTAAAGCGCATATAAAAATATAATCGAGTGAAATTTATAATCTCATCATTTTAAATACATTTGGCTGCTTAGCCGTTTTTTGGCCATTATTTCTATACCCTGAACTCATTGCAACTGTGTGAAAAGGGTGTAATGTTTTTGTGCAAATGTATGTAACAGGCAGAAGGAAGCATCTCAGACCACATAAAGTATATTTATTCATGATCAGCATCCATAGCCGAGTCGATCTAGCTTATGTATTTTTAAAATTTTTTTATTACAGCTAAAGCAAACGAGCTTGTAGTGCGAGCTACATTTGTTGTTGGTAGAAGAGGGTTCAGGGTATTCCCTAGTCGTATATTGCCGACTAGAGTCTCATATTTGTTGAGTTTTCCTTTTTTTGGTTGACGCTGCAAAAATACAAACAAATTGATAATCGCATTAAGTACACATTGCCTTTTGCTGTACTTTTTTTTTTGGCGCTCTGCTTATGCACAATTCCTGGAAGTGAATTTTGTAATATGCTCCCCCGTTCGATTGTGCTCGGCTTACAGTGTGCCCGCGGCGGCTGTCTTGCTGGTAATATGTAATGTAATATTCCCATATTCCCGCAAATGCAAAAGGCTGCTTTCTGCTGCACTCGCGAAAAGAATTTCCCACAATGTCAATAGTCGGCAACCAAAAATTGCGCATACGCATCGTAGAACAGCGACGCCAACGCCAGAGGCGGCAAGGGGGGAAGAAAAAAAACAATTGTTTCTTTTCTGACTGCACTTGAAACGCAGCCCCCAAAAATGTTGTAGCCACAATTCAGCCCAAAGGGCTGTAAAGAAGCACATGCATAAACTCTTCTGCTCGAGTGCAGTTCAATGCCTTTGCCAGTGGGCCAAAAGAAAAACAAAACTGAAATGCAAGAATTTCAATTAAATATATAGAATAACATTAAAGCGAAATATCAAGGCGCCCGCATGACATAACTTCAAGTTAAATACCTTTGAAAATGATATTCAAGCATTGATCATTTTATGAGATATGCAATTTATTTATGCATTTCCATATCGTTTAAACAAAAACAAAGGCACTAAAGAAGCCAAATGGCAGCAGCAATGAAATCTTTTCAAATATTAAAATTTATTGTTGACTCTTATGATTCACAAGACAACTAATATATGAAAAATTCTTGCACAACTTTAGAGCATTTCATGCAAATGCAAAGCACTTGGATTTCTTCAGTGCGTATATTTTTATACCCTTTAGAGGATATTATAATTTTGTCATAAAATGTGTAACGCATAATAGAAGACTTTGAGCCCATAAAGTATATATATTCTAGTTAAGCAGCAAGAACCTAGTTGATTTAGCCATCAGTCGAATCATGATATCTTGACTAAGCTCGGCATTTATAAGTCTCACTATACCCCCTACATTTTTTACAAAATCCTATCAACATCTGACCGCTATATCATATAGCTGCCTGAGGAACGATCGTGGTAGGATCTTATATGACATAATCTTCTGTTTTCCAACATATTTTCATCAAACTCAGCATTTCCGAACTACCCTACAAAAAGTAATTGTCTAAATCTTTGGCGAGCCGAGGATATCCTTACATACGCGAAATATATTAACCTAGGTCCCAAGGCATGCTGCGTGCTAGAACTGCTTGCGAATTATAAGCCCAAACGCATTTAGCTTGCTTTAGCAAATGCGGCCTATGCATATTTTGTGCTTTGAATCGTATATGAGCTCTCACTGGTCTATTTATAGCACTAAGCTAAGCCCACTTGGACAGCTGAAAGCTGAAATGCGTCTGTCTAGGCTCTTTATGCCATGGCTTACATGCATCAATGCTTTTGCTTTTGCCTTTTGCCACAGCACCATAAATTGCGCCGCCGCCTCCTCCAAAGTGCGTAAATGCGAGCAGCTCTCGGAGCTGGTCTCAATACCATAATTTGTGGCGGTCCCCCGCCTTTTTCCCGGTTGCGTTGTCAACTGACGTAAATTACTTCAAGGACGCACAGTAACCCGCGCTGCAAAAAGCAGACACACCAGACAGTTATAATAATAAAAGACGACAACATAAACCAGATGGGGAGAGCGAGAGAGAGAGAGAGAGGAGTCGGGAGGCAGAACCAGAATAAGAGCAAGTCGAGTCGACTCGCTCAATAAAAATCACTGACCATCAACAATGTGGCTGATATATAATAAGTCTGCAGACGACGACGACACAAAGCGAAAAGCCCGGGGACAGCTAGCCAAGGGGGGATACTCAGGCGGGGCATTCAATGGGAATGGTTATGGCTGAGGATGTGTCGCTCCAGTCGGGGGCTGCTGCATAACAAGTTGTATACAAGCTGTACAACATGTTGATAATGTAATAACAATAACAATAAAATTGTATATATGTATAAGCCAGACCAGACAATGATATAGCTCCCCGCCCCCCGCCCCCCGCCCCCCATTCCATGCACAGACTGCAGATCTCAGCTAAAAACGAATACGCGTACTGCATCTTTGACTTTTCACATAGCCACAAGGTCATTAGCAACAAATTTTAGAGAGCAAATCTACGATTCTCTCACGAAAAAATGTTTCGAACAATTTTTCACACAACATTTAATTAAAAACTTCCTGTTACAAACTTTCTCAGCTCGCACAAAACTCGCAACAAGAACTGCACTTGAACAAAGTTTATAAAAATACCTTTTTTTCCTGCGTACGAGCAACGCTTGAGTGAGTGCATTAATCAGAAGTTGAAGTGCGGCAACAAGGCATCAGGTACAGCACAATGAGATGCTGTAATCGATATAGCGTAGCAAGACTGATTGCATTGATGCCAAACTTCATAACAAAAGCAAAGCTTCTAAAACAATGTCTATTGTTGAGGCAGTCTCGCTTTACTACAACTAAGTATATTGGGCAAAGGCAGCCGTTTGTTCTATTTATATGCTAACACGCTGCGTTGCCAAGTTTCACGCTTTACAGAAATTTAAGGGGCAGAGCTTTGTTATTATTAATTTGAATTTTTGTCCTGCTTCAATAAAGTTTTACTTGAGCAACTTTAACGTTTATGTTTATGCTTCGCCTTGTTGTCACGCTCGAGCTTCTATAACACAATTGCCAGATTTTACTATTGCTGAACTTCACTTGATCATTGCATAAGCAATCACATTGTAAGCTTTAGTATGCTTTGCATTGTTGTCGCATTTCACTTGGTATAAAAACGCAGTGCCATCTTCACAATGTTGCAAACTTCACATTGCATTAACTCCTTGCTATGTTGTCAAATTTCACCTGATATAGTTGATAGCGCTCTGCTGTTAGCACTGTATACAATTTTGCTAGACTTCTTCTTCACACACTCGCGCACACACACACACACACACACACACACACATACACGCACATTAACTGCTCAACTTTTTGCTATGGTCACACTGTCAAAGGCATTTCGCTTAGAGACAGCTAGGAGAACAATCGCCGTTGCGACTTTTGTTAAGCTTTTTTCACTGAAACTTCTTCATCTATTTTAGCTTTTTACGAGAGTGTGTGAATGTGAGTGTGTGTGAATGTGTGTGTAGTGTGTTTGTTAATGGCTTCACTCCACTGCCATTTGTTTTAGCGCTCCATTGTTTTTGTTCGTCTTCTGGAATACATCAACTTTTTTTCCACACACGGTGCCACACAGCCTGTACTAGCCGCGCCCACACTTCGCCCCTTTTGTCCACTGCTAAACACTTTAACATGTTGTTGAGTGTTGCCGCGGCAGTGTTGGTAAACGAGTTGTGAAGCGAATGGCGCATAAAAACAGCGACGCAATGTGCAAAGTGCAATAAAAGAGCCAACCGAACATGTCGAACATATGTTGGCTATAAAAAGCCAACTGTAAACAAAGCGAGGCGTCTCTGAATGTGTGTGTGTGTGTGTGTGTGTGTTCGTGTGTTCGTGTGTGTGTATGCAAACATGTGCATGATTAAAGGCGCATAAAAACGGAATATGACAGCACAGACATGACATGCGAAGAATGAGAGGAAGAGGGCTAAAGAGAAAATGATATATTGTGTGTAGCCTGCATTTTGTGCTGCATAGTTCAAGGCGCGCGCTACAAAGCATATCAAAGTCAAAACTGCTGCTAAACTATCCAACTGAAAGCCTGGTACGCAGCTCGTGAATCAGTGTGACCAGCACTGGAAGGCATTCAATAGATTTTGTGCTAACTACGGGCACTCCGTCAAAGTTGTATATGCACTAAAAATTGATCATAAAATATATAAAGCTACATTTATTGGTTTATATTTGTTAAGCTACTAAAATGGGCAGGCAAAAGTATAATTTAATCCCAAAATATACAATCTGTTGTATTGATATATTTATAAAATGTCAAAGTTTTCTTCTTGTATAAAAGATCATTTGGTTCTTTTTTTCTCTTTAACTCTCACCTATTTTATTTGACACCAGACCTTGTTTTGCTTTGCACAGCATACCTTCCTTCGAACTTATCAAAATGGCGACCATTTCAAGTGCTGTATAATGCCGTCCACTTGATGTCGCCCGCGTCGATGTCATGTCAAATGCACATTTTTCCTTGAACTCGACAAACGGAAACGGAAACCATTGCAAATACTTTCGTTTACCTTCGAGCAGTGTCTTTCTTTCCGTCTCCGTCTCCGTCTCCATCTCTCGTTCTCTTTCTCCCTCTCTAGCTATCGCTCTCTGGACTGTGTGGCAGCCATTTTTAAAATTGCAGACGCCATAAAATGGCGTCATTTGGCTGGGACGCGGCAACATTTATATGTAAATTAGTGGCGCATTCTTCTTGAATTAAGTTTAGGCAGTTGCAGCACAAACAAAACGCATTGAATACTTTGGCCCAAACCCTCTGGCGCCCTTTCTCCCCCCCCCCCCCCCCCCCCTTTGAGCAACCATCAACCCTTAGCACAGTCTCCTGCAAAACCAAGGTATAAGACCAAAGGTCATGCGACGACCCTCGCCAAATGTCGACCTGTGCTTTAAGTAGGTTAAAAACCATGTTCAGCCCTGTGATGTGCTGCAGCGCAATGCAACCCTGTGGTCAGCACACAGTTGGGGGTGTAAGGGCTGCCACCCGTGCCACCCTCTCCTCGCCCCGCTTCCATGGCCTAAGCATGCCAACGAACTGGAAAAAAAATCAATTTTTTTTTGTAGCCACTTTTTATTCGTGCCTAACAACTGAGAAACTCGTGCAAAATATATTGCAGCCTTGCACTAGAACCCTTTGCTTTACCAAGCGGTTTACCAGCCCCTACCCACAGCGCCCCTCCCCCTACCGCTCAAAAGTCACTCTAAGAGAGCCCAGAGAGCACTGGCAGTGCATTTGCCATGCGCTGCTTCTGGTACAGTTTTTCAACTCCAGCTAACAAACTGGCGCCCGGCCAATGCAGGCGGCACCCTCCTAGATATTTAATGCCCGTACCCCCGTACCCCAATCCATTCACAAATTCAGCTTCATGTTCATGTTGGACTTAAAGCTAAAGCCAAAGCCAAAGCCAAAGCCAAGGTAGAGTAGTTCGTGCGCTGGTTGGAGGCATTTGTGGCAACTGGCTTTTGCATTTTAGGGTTGCTATGGCTATAGGCTCGTAATGTTTTGGCCTCAACACGTTTTGAGTTAGGGTCGTCAGCCCTATTTATGTAATCGGCTGTGTGGCCCCTGTAGGGCTATTGGTCAACAATGGATATGGAAAAATGTGTCAATGGAATGATTTTTGATTTGCTTTTTGTCACTTGTGCCTGCGGGGGGCAGGGATAATTTGTTAGGGGTTGCTAGGAAAACGTAAAAGCAATTCGGAATTGGAAATACAAATAACTGAAATTTGTATTTAAATAAAAAATAATTAAAAATTATATCTTACGCATATTTTAACAAGTAGAGTGTGCACATGCAATCCACGTGCGATCCACAAGCGTTCCACTCTAAAACAATAAACCAAAGATTGCATTTAATAATTTAAACATTAATACGACCAAAAACTTTGCTTGTTTTACTGAAATTCTCTTTATTAAAAGTTAATAAGCGTCTTATTGTAGAATTCATATGCATTCCACGTATGTTTCACGTACATTTCACTTAAATTAAACATTTAAACACTTAACACAGCGCAATAGTTCTTAAATAGCTTTTTCCAATCATGTTTGTATATATAGACAGATATAAATATATATATATATATGTATATGATTCATGCGCCGACATTCGCAATGAATTTGCAGCCATTGAATTGCAATGCATTCGAATTCGAATTTAAAATACAATTCCGAATACAAATCACACACATTAAAAACGATTCGCACGAATTTTCGAAACAGCAAAAAAATCTCTGACGCGACGTTTTGTTTGATTTTTCATATAGATGATACGAGATGAGATATTGATATAGTACACATGTATGTGTGAGTGTGCCTGTGTGCAGCTGTGCATGCGTGTGTGCGTGTGTGTGTATTTGTGTTTATATTGTAGCTACAACTCAACTGCAAATCGTACAAGCAAACAAGCCAGCAACTTTCTGTTGTTGTTGCTTTTGTTGTTTTTGTTGCCCCATCGCCATCGTCAGACTTTTTCAGTCGACTAGATTTCAACTTGCTAATATAGCAGCGGCGCGGCGGCGGAGAGGGGTTGGGCGCTGCAGAAGATGGCAACTGGGATGGGGTATGGTGACTACAAAGAGCGCCTGGCCACTTGCATACTCACATATTTATATTGCTGCGCTGCAGCTAAAGGCGCTATTTGCACAGCGAGCCCCCCTCCAGCGCCTCGCATGCACACACACACACACACACAAAAAGCCGCTTAAAAATATGCATTGAAGAAAGCACAAAAAGCAAAGCAAAAGCAAAAAAAAACTGTTGCCATAGAATACGACGACTAGAGTAGAACACAAAATAATAAAACAAAAAAAAAGACAAGATAAAAAATTTTCATTTCTTGGCATAGAACAAAAAAGCACGCAAAACGGACGAGCAGAAAGCAGAAAACAGAAGGGAGAACTTACCTATACCACGCTCAAACTGTGTGTGACATGCAATTCACACACACATACATACACGCAGCAAACAAACAGAACTGCATAGCACAAACGCTGGCAGCGCTGCTTGCAGTGACAGTGGCAATGCCAAAGGCAAAGGCAAACTGCATATTCGAGGCCTACATCAACATTTTTCTGCTTTGCAACAAGGGCGCGCTCCCAGAGAGCGCACTCAACAAACACTGTTACAGCAGGCGAGAGAGTGCACAGTAGAGGCAGCGAGAGCGAGAGAGCGCGCGCCCGCTGAATGCATATGTAAGGTGCTACGTTGCTACGGTGCTTGCATGTATTAGTGCTTGAGCGCCAGCGCAGCGGCTGCTGTGCATGTTGTTTGGCGGCTGGCCGCGGCGACGTCGACTGCAGTTTCCCAGTTTGTGTTGTGCTCTCGTGGCCATAGCTATGGCTTCTGTTGCTCTTGCTGTCGCTGCCCCCAGCCCTGCCGCTTCCGCTGCCTCCGTCTCTGTTGCCGCGTAGCTTTCGGACGTTTACATGGATTATGTGGGTATGTAGTGCGGCGCAGCGTTGTGCCGAGACCGAGACCGAGAGACGACCAAGCAAGCACAATAACACAATGAACTCCAAATGTGGGCAGAGGCCGGGCTCAGCTTTTGAATGGTGTGGAGTGAATGAGAGGGATGCATGGAGGCCGCCGCTGGGCTGCCTTTTGTGTTTTGTTTTTGTACATTGCTTGGCGTCTATATATATGCTTTTTTTTTACTTCTTTCTTCCTTTCTACTCTTTTCCTCTTTATTTTTCCCATTGCCCGCCTTTGTTTTGTTACTTCATGGCGTTCTTTGGCGCTGTGCGAGTTGGAAAAATGGCTTTTCATAGTGAAAAATGAAATGTGGCTCTGTGATTGTGTGCTCTTGTTGTTGTTCTTGTTGTTGCTGTAGCCTTTGTATTTTGTATATGAAATATAATAACTCATCTGGCTGATGCGTTACACTGGAGCGCACCTCCAGCCTGAGGTAATTGCAAACGCAAAATGGCGGCCAATAACTGCTGACGCGCAGCTAGCCGTAGCAGCTGCTCTAGCGCCACCTGGCGCCAACCACAATGTACTTGATTATAAATGTACTCAAAACATCCAGAAATTGACTTTTCGATTGGACTGTAATTCCGTCTGTGCATATTAAATGGAAATTTGTTGGATATTATCTTTTGAAATTGGGATAAAAAGAAAGTGTTGCCGAGATTAACAATTTAACTCGAAACATATCTGTTTCATTAGCATATGATCCACATAAATAATAATGTAAGGAGGTCTCCCAAAAGAGATGTGATTTATGATCCTCAAATGTATTTGTTTTCTGTTTTTTGGAATATTTAGCACACTTCAGAGATTAAATGCTTCCCTGATATACATATGCAACAAAGATTCTTTTGAAACCGTAGCGATTCAAATAAAGTTGCTTTTCGTATACGATCCACAAAAATATAGAATATATAAGATAATTTGGACAAAAAACTACTTTTAAGTATGAGTCTGGAATAAAACTCCACAATCTAGTTGCCATACGAGCCTCATGCGGTCTACACACAGTCCACACGCAATCCACAAACTTCTTAAATTTACTCTTAAGAGTCTTTCGCACATTCAGTCCATAAACACAATCCAAAAAGTATGTGCCAGCTTACTTTAATATGTTTTTTTGTATATCTGCCACCAAATTTCGCTAACGTTGGGCACGTTTAAAGCACAAACAAATCAAATAGGATCCACAAGATTATCTTATGGGCTTCATTAGAAAAGTCTTTTTACGGGTTTCATTAAAAAGGTTGTTAACTTTCTTAAATTTAGTTTAACCAACAAACAGCAAATACTAAACTTAATATCTTTAATCTAAAGCTCTTAGGTTTCCCAATTTAAAGTTTTTTAAGGCTGTAATCAATATTCTTGCAATTTCTAATCATGGAAATTCCATAAAATTGAAGCTATCAGCGGCAAGTTTAAGCTTGTCATGGCTCGAACAGGCGATTAAAATAAGTTGCTTAGTTGTTGTTGTTGTTGTTGTTGTTGTTGCACAGCTCAAACAAGCCATGAAAATGCCAAACATTGCATGACGTTGTCAGCGATAAAACAACGCCTAGGGAGCCACACACAGGCACACACACACACACACACACACACATAATAATTGTGTGCGGTTGGTCAGGTTTTTACTTTTTTTTCTGCTGCTGCAGCTTTTGTTGTTGCTGCTGCTGCTGCTGTTGTTGCTACACACTTTTTCTTTGCCGCAACAGCAATTTACTGCATTTTTCATTTACCATGCGAGCGGCACACACACTCGCACACACACTCGCACACACACTCGCACACACACTCGCACATGCCACACGCTGCACGTTGCACGCTGCAGTGAAAATTTTGCAGTCAAGTTGGCGTCGCCGCTGAAGCAGACGAAGTTTGCATGACGCCGCACTTTATTTCATTTTATTTAGCGCGAGTTTTTTTTTTTTTGTTTTACTTCTCTTTTTACTTCTTGTGGCAGTGAAATTGAAACGAGGCACAGGGAAAGTGGGCGCGGCGGGTGCCAGAGGCGCGCAGCCAGCCGGCGAACGGGCGAACGGGCGAACGGGGCGTATGCGCAATATATCATTGCAGCACAGAAGAAGAAGAAAAAAAAAAACTGTGTTATGCCGACCAAATGCACCGCGTTGCACTCACCATGCACCATGTGGCATAGGTGGTTTTTTGGGTGGCAAAGCTTTTGCACTTGTGCCCAAGTGTTTTGCTGCTCGGCTGTGTCTTTGGGCTTTGGCTCCTTAGTCGAGTGTCTTGCTGTTAAGCTGGTCGCCTTGCTGCCTGCCACAGCCACAGCCGCTGCCTGCTGCCTGCTGCCTGCCGCACGCAGTTGTAGTTGCAGCAACGCCTCTTTGTCGTATCTTTTTTATCTACTTGGGACGCGCCTCCATTCGCCCATCTATGCAACCATCAGGCTGCCCGATTATGACTGTCTTTGCACACAACAACTTGCACTTGATATGCTTTTTGTCGCATGCCACCTCTGCCCGGCTCCTGCCCCTGCCCCACGCTCTCTTAATGTGTGCCCTGAACGTGACTATTTGTGTAATGTGTCTGAGCCAGCGCTCTTCAGAGTCCACAGTCCACAGTTTCCTGTCGGTGCACAAGTCAAAATCAAAATTTGAATCGATACAACTTGAATATTGTATTCTCAACTAACTACTTATCTATAGATTTACCACATGCGATCCACACAAAACTTCTGTTAATACTATCGTCAAATTGACATCGATTAGTAATCATTTTCAAATGTTATCCTCATCTCATACACATACAATCCACATACTTTAAACAGCAACTTATTAAAGGAAAGTGTAGACATGTTCTGAATGGGATCCACATCAAAAACAGAAGTAACAGTTCCGGCCGAAATATTTGTTTTATGCTCTTATATTTTTCACATGGCATGCACATAGGATCCACATCAACACTTCACAGTTAATCCTCTGACATTCATCTAAGTCAAACTTATTTTATGATAAACATTTATTTAGTTATGATATGTTCTCTTCACGGAATCCACACATAATCCACACGGAATCCACGTGTCAATAAACTGTGGTAAATATAGGTTACTGTTCTGAAATTTAATATGCAATTTTTATGAACTGTCAGCCCTAATTTCTAGAACCTCACATAGGTTCCACATGGACCACTCTTTAAAACCCTTCAATTCATCCAAAATATTCAATGAGAGAATTTCCTATAGATAGAGTACATATAAAATCCACAGAGTATCCCCACTTTATTTAAGTATATAAGGCATACAATTCATATGGAAAGCACATAGAATCCACATAGGATTCCCAGAGAATCCACATTTGATATTTTAAATATTGGAATTGTTAAATTATAGATTGATAAAGTTTCTAGAACTGAGGCCCTTCAAGAATTTTCTATTTTTTTTTTTTTTGCGGATTTGTTTAGGTCTATATTTTTTCTTTATTTAATCCATTTCTGACTAGTCGATTTCTTTGTATGCGATGATTGCTGCGCGACTTTGAGCGTACGTTAATTGAATTTTAAATTTTTGTTGGTTGGATTTTGTATGTTGCCCGCTTAGAGACCCCGTTTGCAGATACGAAAAAAACAGATACAGATACAGATACAGCTACAGCTATTTGGAGCTGGATGTATATATATATATATGTGTGTGTATTCTGATGTAGATATAAAGCTAGACAGAGTTTACATAGGGGGGAGCTTGGTGATAGTCTCTCGATATATTTTTTTTTTGCGCATGCAAATTTCTGAAACACAACGAACACTCAAATCCCCTCAGCTGATCAAAATTTATTTATTTGGGTCTAATGTTTTATGTAAGACAATACAAAGACAAATACAAAAAGAACAGCAACAACAAATCGATTTATATTCACGGAAATCGTGAGTTAAAAAAGAGGAACAAATAAAACGAAATTGAATTTTGTATTTGTAATTTTATTAATTTAAATTTGTATTTAATTTTGCTCGAATGTGCTTTGCAGGTCGCGATGATCTCTCGCCCTCGAGCAGCCTCAACGGCTACTCCGCCAACGAGGGCTGCGATGCGAAGAAGAGCAAGAAGGGTCCGGCGCCGCGGCTGCAGGAGGAGCTGTGCCTGGTCTGCGGCGACCGGGCCTCCGGCTATCATTACAACGCGCTCACCTGCGAGGGCTGCAAGGGCTTCTTTCGGCGCAGCGTGACCAAGAATGCGCACTATTGCTGCAAATTTGGGCGTGCCTGCGAGATGGACATGTACATGAGGCGCAAGTGCCAGGAGTGCCGGCTGAAGAAGTGCCTGGCCGTCGGCATGCGGCCGGAGTGCGTTGTGCCGGAGAATCAGTGCGCGATGAAGCGGCGCGAGAAGAAGGCCCAAAAGGAGAAGGACAAGGTCTCCAGTTCGCCCAGCTCCCAGCACAGCGCTGGCGGTGCCGGCAATCCACTGCATGGCACCCATGACTACGTCAAGAAGGAGATACTCGACCTCATGACGTGCGAGGCACCGCAGCATGCCACAATTCCGGTAGGTCCCATTAACCATTAACACCACATTTCGATAACTCGATACTCATTTTTATCTTCATCGATAAATCCCTCAATACCAGCTACTACCTGATGATATTTTGGCCGAGTGTCAAGCGCGCAATATACCTCCATTAACGTTCAATCAATTGGCCGTTATATATAAATTAATTTGGTATCAGGATGGCTACGAGCAGCCATCCGAAGAGGATCTCAAGCGTATTATGGTAAGTAGCATGTCAATAATCTAAATATATACATTATATGTTATAAATAATTTCGATAACTTGGCATTACGTTCCCTTAAACAACACATAAATTTGGCAAATAGTTTTCTTTAATATGGGTAGTCCCTAAATCATGGAAAATTTTTAAATAATTTCCCTAAATATACCAAAAGTTGACACAGAAAATTAGCACATTTCTTCGTTCAATGGGTATTCCCCAAATATATTAAAATTAAATATACAAAACTGGCAAATAATTTCATATAATATGGGTATTCCCTAATTATACTATGGCTCAATACACAAATTTGGCAATAATTTGGCATTGCTGAGGTATTCCCTTAAAAAGGAAACTTAACACTTAATTAAGCAAATAGGTTTATTTAATATGGGTAGTCCCTCAATAACTAATCTCAACTCAACAGTGACATATATTTTCATGTAAAATTTAAAAACAAATTCCTTAAATTGTCAAATAATTTCACATTATAAGAGTATTCCTTAAATATACTTAGACTCAACATACCAAACTGACAAAATATTTTATGTAATATGGGTATTCCCTGTAACTCAAATCATATCTGGCAAATATCTTGATATTATATGGGTTTAATAAAATAAATCTCAACACTCAACAAATTCAACTCAAATTAGCAAATAATTTCATGTCAAATTAAGTTCCCTAAATATACTAAAATTCAACAGAGAAAATTGTCATATAATTTTACATGATAAGGGTATTCCCTAAATATACTAAAATTAAATTTTTTTTTAATATTAATGCTACTCCAGCAAATTGATTACGAATTTAAATGAAATCTCCAAATCTTAAGCAACAAAACAAAAAAAAAGAAGACAGACTAAACTTATGGCATATATTTTCTCTCATCTCTTAATCCCTCGTGTAGAGTCAACCGGATGAGAATGAGAGTCAGACGGATGTCAGTTTTCGGCACATCACCGAGATAACCATACTCACGGTGCAGTTGATAGTGGAGTTTGCGAAAGGATTACCAGCGTTTACAAAGATACCCCAAGAGGATCAGATCACGTTACTCAAGGTGAGTGTCTAGTCGGAATGGAATGAGCCAATCCAATCGATCAACGATCGATATTTATCGATAACGATAAATCCATATCCATATTTGCAGGCCTGCTCATCGGAAGTGATGATGTTGCGCATGGCCCGACGCTACGATCACAACTCCGACTCGATATTCTTTGCGAACAATCGATCGTACACACGCGACTCGTACAAGATGGCCGGAATGGCGGATAATATTGAGGATCTGCTGCATTTCTGCCGTCAAATGTTCTCAATGAAGGTGGACAATGTGGAATATGCGCTACTCACTGCCATTGTGATCTTCTCGGATCGGCCGGGCCTGGAGAAGGCCCAGCTGGTTGAGGCGATACAGAGCTATTACATCGACACGCTACGCATTTATATACTCAATCGCCATTGCGGCGACTCCATGAGTCTCGTCTTCTACGCCAAACTGCTATCCATACTCACCGAGCTGCGCACGCTGGGCAACCAGAATGCCGAGATGTGTTTCTCGCTCAAGCTCAAGAATCGCAAGCTGCCCAAGTTTCTTGAAGAGATCTGGGACGTGCATGCCATACCGCCCTCGGTGCAATCCCATCTGCAGGCCCAGCAGGAGGAGCAGGAGCGTCGGGCCGAGCGCATGCGCGGCGCCGTCGGTGGCGCCATCACGGCTGGCCTCGATGCCGATTCGGCGTCCACATCCTCGCAAGCGGCCCTCGCGGCAGCGGCACAACAACAGCAACAGCATCAACAGCAACAGCACCAACAGCTCCATGCGCTGCCCGGCCACAGTCTGCCGCTGCCGCTGCCGCTGCCGCCGCCGCCACCGCCAGGCAGCGGCGGCTCCGTCTCAGCAGTTAGCACCAGCAGCGATTACATCGGCGGTGGCGGTGCCATGGGACCCACCACAGCAGCAGCCAGCTCCAGCACCAGCATCACGGCCGCGGTCCCGGCGAGCTCCACAACAGCTGCGGTGGCCAATGGCGGCGGCGCCAATGTCACCATGTTTGCCAATACGCAGACGGCGATGGCCCTCATGGGCGTGCCCCTCAAATCGGAGCACTCGACGACCACCGCATAGCCCCTGCTGGAAGCCATGGGCATGGGCATGGGCGTGGGCGTAGGCGTGGGCGTGGGCGTGGGCAGTCTACTGTTGGGCGGCAGCATTATTGAGTGAATTTCGGGCGGGGCGTGGCAGCTGTATACAACAAACACACACACACACACAGACAGACAGACAGGCAAGCCAGTACCGTTAGGCGCTTTTATAATAGATTCAACCGATTTGTATATAGCCGGAGAAACTGTAAAATTTTGCATATTCTAAATAGTTTTTTTTTTTTTTACCCAGCTACATAAAAAAACGGCGTGTGGATTTAATAAACAAGTGCGTAACGGCACAGTTGCCTGATCTGATCTATATATGTATATATATCTAACAAGAGATATATGCAGCATGAAAATCTGAGTTAATAGAAGAAGAAAGAAAAACAGAGCAAAACATTTTTGAGTAAGCGTAAAATGCAGTTATTTAGTGTTAAGCCTGCAAATATTAGACCTAAGGCATTATGAATATATACAAAATTATTATAAAACACAAACACAAACACATCTAAAATTATATAACAAACAAATTCTTAACAAAAACAGAGAATGCTTAAAACATAAATAAATAAAAACACATAACAAATTGAAAACTGTAAAAGAAAGTCAAGCAAAAGCAAAAGGCATAGAATTTATGCAGTTAAATACAACAACAAAAAATACCTTAAAATATATATATATATATATATATATATATATAAATATATATATATATATATATGCTACAATATATAATTAATAAAAATTGTATTAAATTTTCTTTTGTTAATTTCCAGGCCCGAAAAATCGGACAAAAGCAAATGCTAATTTCTGCTAAATTCAATGCCTGTCAAACGGTCATGCAAAAGAAAATAAAAAACAAAAGAGAATAAAGATTGTTTATATTTTAAAAATATATAAAAAATAAAACAGTAAACTTTATATATAATATTAAAAACAAGAAACAAGCATGTGTATAATATGTAAAACTAACTGTACATTTAATTCAAAAGCAGCGAGTAAATCTGATTTAAACACCTTGAACTATAAACAAAATACTTATTAATTAACAACTAATGACAGCAACTAATTTTAAGTTACACAATTCGCAAACCCAACTCTAAACAAAACTAAAACTAAATCTAAACAAAAAACAAAAAAACAAAAAAAACACGCAAAACTTGGACTGATTTTATAAATATTTTTTTAATCATATTAACTGAGTAAAAAGCAACTGTATAAAATGCTAACAAATGTTTAACACAATGAAATGGCTAAAAACGACATTTATTTTAATTATGCCCTCCTTATATATTTTTTTATTATCACAAAAAATGAGAATTTACATTTATTAAGCGCCGTCGTTTTTAATACAATTCACACAGTTACATTTTCTTTTTAATTTTCCTATAAAACAATTGACGAAATTGTAAAAACTTTGTAAACAACAAAAAGAAAAAGTGATTGGAGTTATACTCAAATTTAAAAGGCATTAAAGGTATTAAATTAAAAATTTTTAAAATTGAATTCATTAAATTCACCTTTTGGCTGACAGAACAACATTTTCAATTACTTGGCACACACATCCACACACACACACACACCAAAAGACTTCAATATTAATTTATAAATTAAACATTTAAATTCGAAAATTTATAAATACTTGTAAATTATATAGCAATTAAATTTTATTGAAAAAAAAAACCATTTGGCATAATCAAAATTTTGTTTTTAAACAAACAAAAAAAAAACAATCGTGCAAAATATATATTTTTGGCAATTTTTTTAAACTTATTTGGAATTTGTTTAATGCAATTTAATTAATTTTTTATATACTTTTTTTTTGTTTTTTGCTGCTTTTGCTTTTGAATTGTAAAATCGAAAAAAAAAGTAAGAAATTGTTGGCCTTATTTTAACTTAAATCAAATTTATTCTAATTTTAGTAGCGATTTGTAAAATACGACAAAAAAAAATAATAAACACAAACATAAAAAACAAAAAACATATGTAAAATTTAAACAAACCTTTTTTAATTGTGTATAAAAGTGGCAGAGAAATTTTTGAAATGTGCAATTTTTTATTTTTACTACTATTATTATAATTATTATGCTAATTAAATATATATACATATAATTTTCGCATATAGAACATACACACACACTCACACTGACACATACACATTTAAGTAAATTTAATTTATAAACATTGAGTTTTTTATACAACAATTGAAAATAGCAAAGCAACATATATAAAATATAAACAATTAGAGCTTAAATGGTATAAATTCTATTATTTGTTATCTGCACAGTAAAATGGAAGCAAAAACAACAAAAACACAGTGAATAATTTAACTATAATGCATATAATTAATACAACCTATTAGTGAAAGAAACAACCGAAAAAAAAAAAACAAAACATAAACAAAACTCACTCTTAAGTTTCTTTATTATAAATACACTTGATTTTATATTTAAGCTTTTTTTAGTCTGCCTAACGCGCGTTTAATTATTATACATAATTTGTTTTGTAGTTTTACAATAATGTAAAAAAACAACAAGGAAAAGTCTATCATAATATAAATAATTTTTACTATTTTACGTAAATACGAAAATGGAACAACAACAAAACAAAAATATACACAATATACATGAAAATATGTTGAACAACAAAAAAAAAACCAAGCATAAACGGAAATGTGTTTTTCTTTTTTATTTTATTATAATTTCTTTGTAATTAATAATTTGCTTTTGAAGAATTGGCAACAGTTTGTAGTTGAGCGGGAAGGCGATATGTAAGCAAAGACTCGTTAGAATAAGTATCGATAAATCGATAAGTCGATAAATAACGTGCAGAATTTGAATGAAATTCGCATATGCGAAGCAAACGGCTGTGAAGTTGGCTTTTCACCGAATGTGTGTGGTAATAAGAAATTATAATGAAAACGATATTGGAAAAGCAAACTATGAAACTATTTTTTTTCTTTCGGAATATAAAAGAAAATTGACAGAATGAGAGTGTGAAGTATTGCGAAACAGCTTGGGTTAAGAAATGGAAATTGACTTTAGTTATTTTTGTAGTAGTCCAAGTTTTAGTTTTGCCAATTGGAAAACTAGAAAAACAAAAAAAAAAAACAAACAGAAATGATTTTAAAATGGGTGAAACCTTAGAGTAGAGCCCAAGAAAAATAATTGAAACATAAGACGCGCTATGAAATAGCTTTAGATAATACAAAATAATTTGCTAAAAACGTTTTAAGTAATTCATAAATTCTAAATTCTAATCTATATATAAAAGCATAATGCAAATATAAAAAAAAAAAGTACTTAAACAGGCTGATGTCATGTCAAGTGTGAATAAAATATAAGTTAAGTAACCAAAAAAGTAACCCTAAAAATTAATAATAATACAAATTAAACTCCTCGCGCCCTCGCTAAAACATTTCTTTCAACTTTGATAATTCCATAATACACTAAAAAATTATCCAAAAAGATAAATGAAATAAAAATAACCTATACCTAAGCCAAACTGTAAATATGTATGTACGTAACTCTCGCTCGATATGAAGCATTATGACAAGCAACAAATACGAAACATACAAAAAAAGCAACCTGACAAAATTATAAAGATGAACATAAGGTATATAAATAAAGTAACAACTTGTTGAGATATCCATTCATAAAATATGACTAACAAAGCATAAGAAACGAAAAGAAATGAAAAGAAACAAAAAGCAAATCGTTATGTAGATTTTTGAAATTCATGAAAAGGAAAATGAAATGATTGAAAAACGAGAAGTTTATTTAATTTTTATGCACTGTTTTCTGTTACGTGTAACTTGTAACTTGTAACTTGTTTTGCCCATAACTACTTACATACCTACTTACGCCTAGAAGATATGTCTATGATCCGAAAAAAACGAAAGTAAACCTCCCCCATATTAAGCACACAGCTAAGCCTAAACCTTAAAAGAAAGCAAAATTATACGAGAATTTTGTGTTCAACTTGTAGATATTGATCCTGAATTGAAAACTACCTCAAACGAAACATTCAAATGAAACACGATTGAAAGGTTTTTGAGCATTAATAATAAACGTAACTACAAGCGAGACCTTAGCAGCAGCAGCTAACCACAAATATACATACATTTAAAGTACATACAATATGAACTTTGTTTTTCCTTCAAATCTCTAACCAAAGCACCCAAAAAAACAAACAATTTCAAAAAAAAACAACTTAATTAACCCAACTTTCAGTTCGATAATATGATAACAAAACTCCTAACGCCTTTTTAGAGGTACCTGTTTTGCAGCACTCGACGGTTAGCAGGTGGCAAATCATAAATCTAAATGAAAATAAATACAAAAAAAACAAACACACAAGATGACAAGATTAGTCTCGAAAATATTGAACGAAATTTCTATTGAGCCGATCTTGTGCAAAAATAACAATATTGCTTCTCCAATCACAAAATGTACGCTAAAACGAGTTTTAAGTTTTGAGTTGTGTAGTTTTCTCACTGCCAAAATTGACAAAACAAAATCCAAAAAGAAAAAAAAAAGACAACAACATATAAAAATACAAATACAATAAAATATCTAATCATACAGATTTACGTTATTATTAGAGATACAAAAATAGACGAAAATGTCAATATGTCAAATTTCATTTGCAATGTGTAGCAATCAGTAATATACGAACGAGTACATAATTATCTACGATATATAGAATTACCAAAAACAGAAGTTCAAGTCTACGATCGATACGAGTAAAAACTAAATACATTTAAAATTTAAAATAACGAGAACGAGAACGAGAACGAGATGCAGATGCAGATGCAGAAACAACGCACATTATTCGAATGCAGTTAGCTGGAAGAATATACTTTTTTGAAACTAGAAGAAGCTGACCCGGAAAAATACAACTTAAAACTGAATTGATGGCATTTTAGTGTTACGAAAAAAAAAAAAACAAAAAATAATTAAAGCAGTAACAAAAATAATATATATTCAATTACATATTCTAAATGAAAAGCATACAAACAACACAAGATACGTAAATGGAAACGACAACTTGAAGGGATTTTTAAATTAAAAAAACACAAACAAAATCAGCATTTGATAAAACTCTTTTCCCCTAATTGTTATTCTTATTGTTTGGCTCTGAAATTCTATGGTTGAATGTTTTTGATTTAAACGCTACACTGCCAAAAGAAAAACCTTTAAGTTATATATCTTAGCTCCTATTGCAAGCAGCAAGTCTTATAGAGATAGGTTATAAAGTTGGAAGGAATCTAGCGCGTGCCTGCTTTAAATATCAACACGTTTTTAATTTGGCAAGTTTTCGAGTTTTGTTTTTTGCTTTTTACGATTTTCGAAAGCCGTATTTAATTAAAATGAGAGAGATGTAGAGATTGTTAGAATTTAAACCGAACAAACAATTACAAAATGCATACTTAATTATGATTATATATGATTATACTTATTATCAAGCATATAAAATATTTGGTACACTAACACAAGGGGTTAGCTTGTTGTTTATTGAGAACTTAAGGTGCATTGATCTATCTACATAGACATACATACTTATACTTATACTTGCCTACTCGTAAGTACATCTATCAAACTGACATTTAATTTTGAAGTACTTTCATTCAAATCAACAATTATGTATTGCTAAAACAAAACAAACAAATAACACTTGAATTAAAAGAAAAAATTACAAAACCATGAAAAAAAAAACAACTTTTATACTTCGAGTATAACTTGACTTAAGTTTCAGAAAAAGTATATATATATATATACATTAACAGATATGTACAAGTTAATGTAGTTTGCTATTTATGTGTAACTTTTGGGCGATCGAGTGGCAGCGCATTAACTAAAACTGAGTAATATGCAAGTCTACGGCGCATATAAATACATTTTTGAAATTAATTACATACATTAAAGATCTACATAGGCTTAGAGACTACACAGACACTTTAAATAGTTTTAAAACTAAGCTGTACATATACGTATAAATATAATATAATAACAAAAGTCTATATATACGATATATATGAAACGTGTAATAAAATAAAAAAAATATATATATATATTTAAAATATGTTCAAACGATTTGCAAGTTTTCAATTTGAATTTTTAAATCTGCCTGATTTGGCGCTAAATATCGATTTATCGAAGCTCCAAAGATCGAGTCTGTTAGTAACATTTCGTTGCAACACACTCAGCAACCTAACAGCAGTCTGGCAGCACTGTTTGCAATGTATCGATATATCGATATTAATTACTGCCATATCTACATCCCATTTTAGACGCCGCACTGTGAGACAATAAAATTGAAATAAAGCCTACAAATAGTTAAATAAAAGGTAAATTTGCTAAAAACAGGCAATATAAGTTGCGCATATGCAATTTCAATACACCAGAATTTGGTTATATATGCCCTTGCTGTATACTGTGTCGCAGACAACACGTAAGCGTTTTTCATACGGCTGGCGGAGGCGGCAAGATGGCGGCATTTAGTGTTCTGTGTAAAAAAAAAACAATCATTGTTAACATTGTTGGCCTAAATATTGAATTCTTGCATGAATTAGGCTTGTTTTAAGTAAGCCTTCTGCTTAGCTATGGCTGATTATACTAGGAGCCAAATCGAGTTTGAGGTTATGTCGGTGGCAAAAGTGAAACAAGTCAATATGCAGCTTTCACTTGATAATTGATAATTAATGCTGTTCTGCTTGTTTTGCAGACAACCACCAATGGCTGATTCGGATGATGAATACGATCGCAAGCGGCGTGATAAATTCCGCGGCGAACGCGACAGCTACAGGCCCGAACGGCGGGACGAACGTCGACCCATGGGCGGTGGTGCCAATTCCCGGGACGAGTGGTCCGAGCGGTAAGTAATGAGTGGTCTCTCGGTGTGTGTGTTGCAGCACTTAAACATATGCTCTGCTCTGCTCGCTAGGAATCCATTTCGAGGCAGTTCGGCTGCAGGTGGTGGTGGCGGTGGCGGCGGCGGTGCACGTCATCGGCCAGATTATAGTGACTATCGTGGCTCCGGACCACGTCCGCGCTACGGCTCGCCGGGACGAGAGATGCCGCCTGCGAAACGCATGCGACCTGACTGGGGCGACAGCGAAATGAGGTCTAATCCACGCTTTGGTAGGTTTACGGAAAATGTTACTCCCCAGCTCTATATGGTATTTGTGCCCATGCAGGCTACGATCCGTACCTAGTGCAGGCCTGGAATGATCACTATCAATCGCTGCACTCGGCCTACTCGCATTCGGGTCATCCGTCCTCGTCCCGTGAATCAGCGCCCAATGTCGTCAACAGCGACACACAAACACAGCCAGCGATGCTAACGTTAAAACAATTTCTGGACACGCAGGACGAGAACATATCTGACTCGGAAGTGATGCGAAAATACACCGAATACAAGACGGACTTTAAGCGACAGCAGTTAAACGAGTTCTTTGTGGCGCACAAGGATGAGGAATGGTGAGTAGCAGCGGGTCTTGAGTACCCAAGAAAAATGACAACAACAACAACGCGCAAAGAGCAACCGCATCCAACGCAGTGGCAGGCTCTGAAGAGGTCCGTCCTCAACTTCACATTCAAATTAATTTGATCTTTAAATTTTAATTTAATTGCAAATTAACTCTCAGCGTGACTGCAATCACAAAATTCATAACCCTCTTGTATACTTATTATTAAGTTTTTCTCTGCAGCTTTTATGGGTTTTATGGCGTTTTGCGAACTGAGAGTCAGAGACGAGACGAGACACTGATTCGGCCTCAGCCTTTGCCTCTCTGCCTCTGTCTCAATAGAAGCACATACTATATAAAAATGAAAGAATAACTTAAAATTTAAATTACCCGGCGAGCAATGCCGTGGGTGTGTTTATATTTTTGAAACCGCGATCTATTTAAATTCGTTGCGAGCAAATGCCTAAATATATATAAACGTATGCACATAGCGCATATACATATACACATTATGAATGCGCTTGCAAAGGTAAGACCTTGGGTAATATGTACATATGCAACAGCTAAACCTAAACAAAATTCAAATCAAACTGTGTACGACTAATTAAATACTTGGATGTCCACTAGCTAGAGGATGCGCCGGAATCTATATCTACAAACTTGCTATATATGTATATCAAATATAGAGTCACTCATGAGCCGTACTTTCAACTCTTATTAATATTAATATCATATATTAATTTATATATTATATGATTTTAAACTGAATTTTGTCTTTCACAGGTTCAAAAACAAATACCATCCCGAAGACAGTGTGCGGCGCAGCGAGGAGCAACGCGGCTTTTTGAAGGTAACACGCGAGTGGCTTTATTATATGTATATATGTAAATATCTCGATATATATTGCATGCGTTAACAGAGACGCACCGATGTATTTCTGGAACTGCTCGAGAACGGCACTATTGGCAGCGTCAAGGTGGATTCCTCGCAGGCGGACGCTTTGGTGCGAGTCCTGGACACTTGTGTGATTAAACTGGAAGGCGGCACCGATGAAGATCTTAAGATACTCGACGAAAAGCCCAAAGATACGCCAGTTGTATATGAGCGCAAATCAGAATCGACAGAAGCCACAGTCGTCGCCAAGCGAGAGCCTGAAAGTCCCAACCAGACAAAATCTGAGAAAGGCGCTGATGAGGTTCTGCCAGTGGTTGTGTCGCCGCAGCGCAAGAGCCTGCGGCCTGCTAACTCCGATGAGGAGAACTGGGATGATGAGAACGATGAGATGGCTGCGGTGCCAGAGGCAGCTAAAAACGAGCAGCAAACAGAAATAGTGACTGCAAAGCCGGCCAAAGAGCAAGGCGATGATGACTCGGTTAAAAGCGGCAGCGATAAAAAGTTAAAGAAGAAAAAAATCAAGAAACGAAATCGCAACAGCAGCGACGATGATAGCTCATCTTCATCCAGTTTCGAGTCGGACACGGACTCAGACGATGAGAAGCTGAAAGCGAAATATGATGTGGAGGAGGGTTTGCGCGCCGATCAAAAAGCGGAGGCACAAAAAGACAAAGAGGAGGCAGCAACGGTCGCTAAAGCCAATCAGCTGCCACCCGACAGTCCCCAACCTGAGAGCGGCACTGCTCCCAAGGATGCGGCAGCTATCAAAAGTGAACTGAGCGAAGAGCAGCAGGAAAAAGATACGGAGCAACCAGCGGAGCTGCAAACGGACGAGTCAGCAGCAGCTGAAAATGGGGAGGAGGCAGAGAAAACAGACAAACCCGAGCTGGAGACGAAATCAGCAGCGGATGATGTGACCGAGACAATCGATTTGGACAAGGTAAAGGACGGATCACAGCCACGTGCATTGCATCGCACCTCGTCCATTTTCCTACGCAATTTGGCGCCGTCAATAACGAAGGCAGAAATCGAAGCGATTTGCACCCGCTTTAGTGGGTATTTGCGCGTGGCCATTGCCGATCCGCTGGTGGAGCGACGCTGGTATCGCCGCGGCTGGATAACATTTACGCGCGACGTTAACATCAAGGAGATCTGTTGGAGCCTGAACAATCAGCGTTTGCGCGACTGCGAAATGGGCGCCATTGTCAATCGGGATTTGAGTCGACGTGTGCGTCCCGCCAATGGCATCACAGCGCACAAGCAGATTGTACGCGCTGACATCAAGCTGTGCGCAAAGATTGCCATGAATCTGGATGAACGTTTTAAGCTGTGGAGCGAGGCAGACTCCACGCAGCAGCAGCCGGATGCGGCAAGCAAACCCAGCGCGGAGGCAACCAATGGCAGCGGCGGCAATTCGACCACATATGGCTTCAATTCCAAAAATCCGGTGCTTCAAAACATAACCGATTACCTCATCGAAGAAGCCTCTGCTGAGGAGGAGGAACTGTTGGGCTTGGCCGGCGATAACAAAGATGGCGAGGGCGAGCCCATTGAACGGGATGAGCAGCTAATTTTGGTTCTGGATCGTCTGGTGCTCTATTTGCGCATTGTGCACTCGGTGGACTACTATAATCACTGCGAATATCCGTACGAGGATGAGATGCCAAATCGCTGCGGTATCATACACGCACGTGGACCACCGCCTATGCGCGTCACCAGCAACGATGTCCAGGAATACATCAAAGCCTACGACGGTAAGCTGCAGCAGTTTTTAACCAAGAGCGTGCAGCTGAGCGATGATGAAATCAAAGAGCTGGGTGCCAAGAATCCCGAAAGCGAGGTGGAGAAATTCGTGCAGGCCAATACACAGGAACTGGCCAAGGATAAGTGGCTGTGCCCTCTGTCGGGCAAAAAGTTCAAGGGTCCCGAGTTCATACGCAAGCACATCTTCAACAAGCACGAGGAGAAGGTGGACGAGGTGCGCAAGGAGGTGCAATATTTCAACAATTACTTGCGTGACCCCAAGCGTCCACAGCTGCCCGAGCATCCGGGCAGCTCCAAGCGTACTGAATCAGAGTCTGGACGTGGTGCCGGCGGGTGAGTAGGCAAAAATATATGAAACTGTTTATGCACTATAAAATGTTTTTTGCTTCTGCAGCTATCGGCCGCCCATGTATCCCCCCTTCTCAGCTATGCCCTACGGATTTGCACCGCCCATGATGGGCGGCGGTGGACGCGGCGGACGCAATTTTCCTCCAGTGCGCAGGTCAGTTGCTTTATTTATTTACATAGCCTTAAGTCCGTTAGGGAATTCAGCCCTACGCAGGTTGAATCAGATGGGAGCTGAACTCAAAAGGCTTGACAGCAGCTGCTTAGCTCCTGACTCTAGAGGAGAATTGGACGTATATTAACCTTTGTCTATGTCTGTCTTACAAACCGGTTCATAAATCGGTTCATGGTTCTTGCTTTTTGCATCCTTCACGATCCTCGATATACTTTCGTGCCTTTAATAAAACCAACAGTTGTTAAATTTAGGATTATATGTGATATATCCATATATATAAATATTTTTATTTCATGAAATGTTTGTTTTTGGCAAACTGCAAATCTATTAAAAATTCATTCATATTGCTGGCTTTTTAGCAATCATATCCCAGTAACAGTGGCCATAACGTTGTCTGAGCTTAAAATATAATTATACATAGACCGCCTGCTCGATGCTTTAATTTTGTAATTATTATAAAGACGGAAATTCGAAATCGTATTTTAGGAGTAGGTTGAACCATATTCAGAGACTTGCTTCTCTTGTTGTGCAAGCAGACAAGGTTTTTCTTAATTAATTTTTCTAACACACACCCACAGCATTAGCCTGATAAAAAACCCTAGTGTATTTGTCCTAAATTTTCTATATGCCTTCTATAATTTTGCTTTCATTTTTGTTGTTGGTCTTAAAACGAAATTTGTCACAACTTTCTTGTGTCGCAAATTTTTTGCAGAGAAATGCCCTTGGAACACCAACGCCGGCTTATCGGTTACCATGATTTGGATGCGCCCGTTAATTCCGATATGTTTGACTAATTAATTGATTAGCACAAAAAGCAGAAACCACACACAGATAATAAACGCTAAATACAATTTTCAAGCTCAGTTCTAAAAAGCAATTTAAGCAATGCCTAGCTAATGGGGACCTACAAAAAACTAAATGCAAATTATTACATAAATTATGTGTAAAGATATTTATTTTTATCTTTGTACAATATGCCGATTGTAAAAAATGAATACCCCAAAGGACCTAATTAAAGATTTTAATTTTTCAATTAATAAAATATCGATTCTGATGCTTTCAATTATGCAACCGCAAACTTGCGACGAATTACAATAAATGTTTGATTTTACTATATAAGATTTGTGTACAAATAATTCCATACTCTAAACAACATTCATTCTCGTTGCTTGCAGACCCGGTGGTTTTGATTATCGCGCCAGATCACACTACCGGGACTTGGACGCGCCCCAAGAGCCGTACTAAGATAATGCCCCACACAATAGACTATAAATTATATTAGTGTATAATAAACAAAGCTCACGCATTGAACAAATAATAATCAAACAGAGATTTTTAAAGACATTTCTTAACCATCTTGAAACTTAAATTATTAAAACACAAAAAAGATAACTGAAAAGAAGAAAAACCGTTTTTAACGTCAGATGTTTTGCATGGTTCTAATCTACGCTAATTGTTTTGTATTGCTTGGAGAAAAATGAAAAACTAAATAAAAGTTGTTTGTCATCATGGAATTTTTAATTTTAATAAAAGACAACTGTTTAAATTGAAGTTCTATATGATAATATTGATATGATATCATTTGTTAAAGAACATGCTACTTATGTACATGCTCCATGAGTCCTCTATATGGTACTCTGTGGTACCACTATAGAATAATGGCCTTATAGAGATAAGATCATCTTGTAGATAGGTGAATGCTCCTGATATATTTTCATTTATTGAGTAATCATATAAAACAAAGAAATTAATATTATTTCCAATTCCTTAGAAGTAAGCCAAAAACTATTTGTGTACTTAAGCTTATTTTATATATGTTTATATATACTATATATGATTATAGAAACAGGCGTAGCAGCCATCTGACAATGGCAATAGCAACACATAAAAGGCTGAATTGCAAGAGTCGATGAAGTATAAGAAACCTGAAATTAAAAATAAGTTCATTTCATAAATGATACATATATCGTACTAATTTTAAGCCGAAGCTCTCCACGTACCGTTTCATTTTCTTACGACCGAGCTCTATAGACTCTTTAGTTGGTTCCTCCTTGCACAGATAAATGCGCATGCCGAACAAGGCGCGATCAAAATAACTATTCCAATCGAGGGATCTCATATCGAACTCAAAGAGCTGCTGATCCACTGCAGACATAGATTCCCACAGCCGATCCGTGTTGAGAGTCTCAAAGCTCCAGCTGTTGATCATAAAGTGTTGGACTACATCGATATTCCTGTGGATCTTCTCGTATATAGCCACCATGCGTGGCTTCCGACCGCGCAGGCGCAGATATAGATCAATGATGTAGGCGGGCATCAGATGATAAAAGATGGTTGCCAATTTAAAGAGCCAAGGTATAGTGGTGGTGTGCAGGAACGGATACCACATCACCTTCGTCATGGGAAAAACGTGACGTTTTCTTTTCACGGCGCCTATGAATTCCCTATTATTAATTATGTTTTCACCGCTGGGTGCATAGTTGTATATGACAGGAGGGCTTTCAATGACCTGTTCTTTGCGCTGTGCCGCCTCGATGGCCGTGCGCCAGGCACAGGACAGCACCAGATTGGCACAGCCGTCCACGGGTACAATGTTGGATTCACCATTCAGATTGAGGGGGGCGACCCGTAAAATACCATATGAGACGCCATAAAGTATAGCAATGGGTCCGTATATATTGTCTATCCAGCCGGAAACAGGCTCCTTATTGCTCGCCACAACTGAGAGGTTGGGAAAAAGGATCATTAACAATAAACATGAGAGGATAAACTAGTGCAACCTACTGGAAGCTGGACGAAAGATGCACACCGGCAAATCTCCCGCCTCCGTCTGGACCAACTGCTCGGCCAGAGCCTTTGTGTAGGTGTATGTATTGGGAAACCTGTCGAGCAGCACGGGAGCCATCTTATCGAACAAATCCGTGTCCTTTCCCAGCATTTCCCTTAGTGCCAACACCTTTTCAGCGCTGCAGCTCAAGTGCTCCGGATAATAGCGTTCCGTACCGTGGTGGATCACACAGTTGGAAAAGGCCGTGGATACGTGCACGAATGCCACTAAACGGTGCATCTGCTTGGCCAGCTGCAGCATCTGGTGAGTGGCACGCGTATTGATGTCCAATGCCAAATGCAGCGGCTCCGCAAAGTTGACAGTTGCCGCGCCGTGCACCACCAGCTCCACCTGGTGCGTCAGCAGATCTCGATCCGTCGGGCTGATGCCCAGATCAGGCTCCTTGCAGTCCCCCTCTATGGCCACCACGCGCTCCAATATGTTCGGCTTGGCTTTGAGTAGCACCTCAAAAAGCTATGGAGTAGGAGGCTATGTTACCCGGCTCTGCTCGGCTGTGGCTACTCACGGGATTGGTTTTCCATCCGGCAATGCGCTCCTGTGTGTCCTTGCCACGTTTTGGTCTTATCAATACATAGATGCGCTTTACCTCTGTTGCACGCAGCAATTTCTCAATGGTAACTGAAAGATAATGATTTTCCTGGACTATAAACCCTGACCCGACGTTTCGAGCTCGAACCGAACCATTAAAGTATTCAAATAATGCAGCACTTTGCAAAGCTCATTATACCCTTTCAGAGGGTATTATAATTTTGTCGTGAAATGTGTAACGCATAGAAGGAGACATCTCAGACCCCATAAAGTATATATATTCTTGATCAGTATCAACAGCCGAGTCGATATAGCCATGTCCGTCTGTCCGTCTGTCTGTTTTTATGCGAACTAGTCTCTCAGTTTTAAATCTATATTTATGAACCTTTGCAGAAGTCCCTCTTTCTGTTGCACGCAGCTCATATGTCAAAACCAGCTGGATCGGACCACTATATCATATGGCTGCCATAGGAACGACCGGTGGAAAAGTAGATTCTTGTATGAAAAAATTTTTGTTTATCAAGATATCTTGATCAAACTCGGCATTTATTAGTTTTATTATGCCCCTCGTATATGTATATGCAAAATCCTATCAACATCGGACCACTATATTATATAGCTGCCATAGGAACGATCGGTCGAAAATTAAGTTGTTGTATGGAAAACCTTTTTGTTTTTCAAGATATCTTAACCATACTCGGCATTAACTATTTGCGCTGTGCTTCTTAGATACGGGCAAAGCACTATGAGCAGTATGAAAAGGTTGGGTCTGCAAGGGTATTAAATCTTCGGCTTGCCGAAGATAGCCCTTCTTTATCGTTTTATTTAAATATTGATGTGAAATGCCCTAGAGAAGAAAAGCCACAACATATTTTATAATACCTCCTCCCAAAAATCCACTAGCACCGGTTAAAAAAATCGTTTTGTCTTCAAAAAACTTCGTAATTTCGGATTCCATTTTAAATTATGTTCTTTGCACTTTTCTCGAAATTTAACACAGAACTGCGGGATTTTCAAGGAAACAGATATCAGATTTAAGAGTCGACGTTGAAATGACAAGTTTTAGATATTTGCAGAACCTTTTATAGACGCCGAACGCTAAATTCATTCCTAGACTTTAGAGCCTGAGTTCATGAATATTAATAAAGCAGCTAAAGTCATGTATAAAAAAAGTGTAGTTTAACTTGATGTTTGCTCGAGCTGATATAACGGCTCTGACTATGTGTCTGGTTTAGAAATTCCAATATTATTGACCTCAATCAGAAAATTTGATAACATTCAAAATAATTCAAGTAAATTCGGGTATGACTTTGAAATTACAACCCGATTGTCGGGGACACTGGAATTTCCCATACCCTGAGCCCACTCAAAGTGGGTTAAAAGGGTAGTATGGTTTTGTGCCCATGTATGTATCAGGCAAAAGGAAACATCTTCGACTCTATAAAGTATATATATTCTTGGTCAGTACCAATAGCCGTGTCGACCAAGCCATGTCGTCCGTCCGTCCATCCGTATTAATGATCGCGGAAATCTCAGAACCTATAATAACTAGAGACCTGAAATTTTAGTATTTTTAGTAATTTTAGTTCACACAGATCAGGTATCTTTCATTGTAGCTATCGTCACCCGCGAGCCTCTCCGCATAACTATAAATCAAATAAATCAATCCATTTGAAGTACCCACCAATTTAAGCGATAATTTTTTATGTATTTTTTGATAATATAGAATTATCTTATATATATCATCAAGATCAGTTAAGCAACATTTAAGTTATTAAAGAAAACGTGTTATTATATTGGCAAGTCACGTGGCTGCAAGTGCAAAGCGCAGGAATTTCTGTATACATATGTATACATATAAAATTAAAATATGATTTAAGTTATATCAACCATCTTACAATGCCAATGCCAACGCAGGAAAGGCTGAACTGCAAGAGCCGATGAAGTATAAGAAAACTGAAAGTTTAAATAAGTTAAGGTCTCATAAATGATATATATATCGTCCTAATTTTAAGCCGAAGCTCTCCACGTACCGTTTCATTTTCTTACGACCGAGCTCTATAGACTCTTCAGTTGGATCCTCCTTGCACAGATAAATGCGCATGCCGAACAAAGCCCGCTGAAAATAACTATTCCAATTCAGGGATTTCATATCGAACTCAAAGAGCTGCTGATCCACTGCAGACATAGATTCCCACAGCCGATCCGTGTTGAGTGTCTCAAAGCTCCAGTTGTTGATCATAAAGTGCTGGACTACATCGATATTCCTGTGGATCTTCTCGTATATAGCCACCATGCGTGGCTTCCGACCGCGCAGGCGCAGATATAGATCAATGATGTAGGCGGGCAGCAGATGATAAAAGATGGTTGCCAATTTAAAGAGCCAAGGTATAGTGGTGGTGTGCAGGAACGGATACCATTTTGCCTGGGCTATGGGATAATCGTGTCGGCTCTTTTCGAACTCGGCCTTGAATTCCTCATAGATTTTTACGTTCTCATCGCTGGGTGCGTAGTTGTATATGCTCTGTTCCTTGCGCTGAACCGGGTCCACTGCCGTGCGCCAGGCACAGGACAGCACCAGATTGGCACAGCCGTCCACGGGCACAATGTTGGACTTAGCCTTCAAATTAACAGGTGCGACACGTAAAACTCCATATAGAGCTCCATGGAGTATAGCAATGGGTCCGTAGATGTTGTCTACCCAGCCGGAAATAGGCTCCTTATTGGTCGCCACAACTGAACAATTGGGTAAAATCAGCATTTACATTGGGATCGAGTAGATAACCTAGTGCTACCTAGTGGAAACTGGACGAAAGATGCACACCGGCAGTTCCCCCGCCTCCGTCTGGACCAACTGCTCGGCCAGAGCCTTTGTGTAGGTGTATGTATTGGGAAACCTGTCGAGCAGCACGGGAGCCATCTTATCGAACAAATCCGTGTCCTTTCCCAGCATTTCCCTTAGTGCCAACACCTTTTCAGCGCTGCAGCTCAAGTGCTCCGGATAATAGCGTTCCGTACCGTGGTGGATCACACAGTTGGAAAAGGCCGTGGATACGTGCACGAATGCCACTAAACGGTGCATCTGCTTGGCCAGCTGCAGCATCTGGTGAGTGGCACGCGTATTGATGTCCAATGCCAAATGCAGCGGCTCCGCAAAGTTGACAGTTGCCGCGCCGTGCACCACCAGCTCCACCTGCTGCGTCAGCAGATCGCGATCCGTCGGGCTGATGCCCAGATCAGGCTCCTTGCAGTCCCCCTCTATGGCCACCACGCGCTCCAATATGTTCGGCTTGGCTTTGAGTAGCACCTCAAAAAGCTATGGAGTAGGAGGCTATGTTACCCGGCTCTGCTCGGCTGTGGCTACTCACGGGATTGGTTTTCCATCCGGCAATGCGCTCCTGTGTGTCCTTGCCACGTTTGGGTCTTATCAATACATAAATACGCTTTACTTCTGTTGCACGCAGAAGTTTCTCAACAATAACTGAAGGAGAGTAATGTTTTCTAAATTTTAGACCATGAACCTAACGTTTCGAAGTCGAACCGAATCATTATTGTCAAAAGCCTTAATTATATCCCAATGTGCGCTGCAGTTCTCTAAGAAAAAAACTCACTATACCTCTTCCTAAAAATCCACTGGCACCGGTTAAAAAAATCGTTTTGTCTTTATAAAATTTCTTAATTTCGGATTCCATTTTTAATGTAGTTTTCCCGAATTTGAAAGGAAACTGCGGGATTTTGAAGGAAATTGATATCAGATTTGAGAGTCGGCGTTGAAATGACAAGTTTTAAATATTTGCAGAACCTTTTATAGAAGCGAAACGCCAAATTCATTCCCATACCTCAGAGCCTGAGTTCATGAATATTAATAAAGTAGATGAAGTCATGTTTAAAAAAAGTGTAGTTCAACCTTATGTTTCCTTGTGCTGATATAGTAAACACGTCTCTGACAAGACTCATGAATTTAGGCACTGGAATATGTGTCCGGTTTAGAAATTCCAATAATATTAACCTCAATCAGAAAATTTGATAAGTTTCAAAGCGATTCAAGTAAATGACATAGAAATTTCAGCCCAATTCCAATTCGCGGTGACGCAGCGATTTTTTTTTTTTAGGGTGTTTTAAATTATGTAACGAATAACGTGAAGAAGCGGATGGGCAATTAACCTGGCTGGCTGATATGCTCCCAAAGTCATAAATCTATTTCATTACAATTCGCATACTGGATGGTGAAGAGGGAGAGGAATACGGGCTAGACTAGAAAGAAATATCTTAGGCCAGTTATAACAGGCTCTTCATATAATCGGACCACTCAGATGCACTGCTCTTTACGTACATTATGTATGTATATTGGCAGGATCCCTAAAGATAGTCCTGTTCTGACTAAATCAGCTCCCATAGGCGGCATGGTTCCCAAAAAGACAAACATTTACTACATTAACATATTTATTCTAGGTTGACATGTTTTTAATATAATTCCTACACATTGATTGGCACCAAACCAATTTTTGGCAAGTGTAAATAGCGGCTGTAACAGAGGTTTATATTACACAAAAATAATTAAAAATATATAAATATGAGCATTCATAAAAGCATAATATATATAAAAAATTGGAAGAGAATATGTTTAGCTTATATTATATATTTTTATTCAATATTATCTATGCTGCAAGCTGTGTAAGTACTCCAGCTATTATGTATGTATTAATGTATTGTGCCAGACTTAAGTTAAGTTAAGTTAAGTGTTTGTGCATGACTAAGAGCTGATTGATGTGTCACGACAAAACATCAACAACAATCATATTACAACACAATAGAATGTAATTCGTATAACTAGTTTGAATATTTGTTTAGGTGATGGCGTTAGCCTTTAATTTTTAAGTTTAAAAAAGGATTGAGTTTAAACCCTCTTTTCGTGATTATTATTATTTATGTTCTTAAGGTAGGTGGTGAACTAGATTTAGAAATTAAGTTTCTTAAGTAATTTTTTTTTCTAATCTTCTTTCCACTTAATTGGCACTTTGGATATTTTACAACTATACAGTAACTTTTAAACTTTCAAACTTGCTAATTAACTAACTAGGACAAATTAACAATAATATAGGTTATATTATTCTACACCCGATATTGTCGGGATGCTATTGAGGTTAGGGGTTTAACAAAATAAACAAAAACGAGAAAGAAGACTATCTTCGGCACACCGAAGATTTAATACCCTTGCAGACCCAACCTTTTCATACTGCTCATAGTGCTTTGCCCGTATCTAAGAAGCACAGGGAAAATAGTTAATGCCGAGTATGGTTAAGATACCATGAAAAACAAAACAGGTTTCCGTACAACAACTTAATTTTCGACCGATCGTTCCTATGGCAGCTATATGATATAGTAGCCCGATGTGAATAAGATTTTGCATAAGTGGAGGGAGCATAGTAAAACTAATAAATGCCGAGTTTGGTCAAGATATCTTGAAAAACAAAAAAAAATTCCATACAACAGCATAATTTTCGACCGATCGTTCCTATGGCAGCTATATGATATAGTTGTCCGATCTTAATAGGATTTTGCATATATATGGGGAGCGTAGTAAAACTAATAAATACCGAGTTTGGTCAAGATATCTTGAAACACATAAAAATTTTTCATACAAAAACTTAATTTTCGACCGATCGTTCCTATGGCAGCTATATGATATAGTTGTCCGATCTGAATAGAATTTTGCATATATAGCTTAGTAAAACTAATAAGTACCGAGTTTGGTCAAGATATCTTGAAAAACATACAAATTTTCCATACAAAAACTTAATTTTCGACCGATCGTTCCTATGGCAGCTATATGATATAGTTGTCCGATCTTAATAGGATTTTGCATATATATGAGGAACGTAGTAAAACTAATAAATACCAAGTTTAGTAAAGATAACTTTATAAACAAAAATGTTTTTCATACAAGAACCTACTTTTCGACCGATCGTTCCTATGGCAGCTATATGATATAGTGGTCCGATCCAGCTGGTTTTGACATATGAGCTGCGTGCAACAGAAAGAGGGACTTCTGCAAAGTTTCATAAAGATAGCTTTAAAACTGAGAGACTAGTTCGCATAGAAACAGACAGACGGACAGACGGACAGACGGACATGGCTATATCAACTCGGCTGTTGATACTGATCAAGAATATATATACTTTATGGGGTCGGAGATGTCTCCTTCTATGCGTTACACATTTCACGACAAAATTATAATACCCTCTGCAAGGGTATAACAAAAACGGCGTTGAGAATAAGGACGATCACTTCCGGGTTATTATTTCGCAGAGGTCGCAAGGCCTAACAAGTCGCACTATCGCTGACCTGACAAAAGCTCACGTGTACGAATATGGGTGTGGGCCCAAGCTCTTTAATTTTGGCCGTTTTAATTATGACGTAGTCGGGTGAGTTTAAACCTTTGACAAGCAGCTGTTTGGTGCATTTTTTAGCGTTAGTGACTTGATAGTTCGAATTTGAATCTTATACATAGGTCTAAAGAGACAAAAACACTTCCCGAAACCAGACAAAGGCATAATTAAACTGAAAATATTTACCCTTCTTTTTAAAGGAATTGGCACTGAGAAAGCAAATGCCTTTCTCCTTCACCACGTATACGTAGATCGAAATGTAGTGGGGCTTATGTGCATTAAGGAAAAATTATAAAGTCTTATTGTCACTTACAGCAGCGTTATTTTAGCAATCGTAATAGTTGTATTCACTTTAGTTTATATATTTTTATATACTTGTTCTATTTTTTTGCGATCTTTAAACGCGCAGAGCTTATCTCTTTGAGATCCACGAGTAGAAGGCAAATATAATTACCCACACTTTACAAAGGAGGCTTAGTTTTCCGGATATCTTTATTTCCTTATTCTAGGTAATTGTCTGAAACTCACCGATAGATGGCGCTGCCCATCCATAGCTATTGCATACACATTAAGTTACTTTGAGCCATAAGAAAAAAAACTAAATTATCTACATATGTATATTTCTTTTTCAAATGTAAGTGTTGATTTTTATAAGTAATTTTTCAAGCAAAGCCTTTTAACGCTAGTAGAATAATATTCTACTGCCTACTTTTAGATACCCTGAAAATTTATTTTCAAGCGACACATTACAATTTCTCAAGTCTAGTTAAGAGATTGGTTCAAAAACAAAGTTTTTATTGAATTGAACAACACAAGCTGAAATATAATTCAAATTAAGGACATACGTTTTAATTCTCAAAGCATGAAATCTGTTAGATTATAAATCTTTGCAAAGTTAGGAGCTCGGAGATGTTCCAGTAAAGTATATAAATGCCTTAACAACATCGATAGCCGAGTCGTCTAAAAGAACTAGGCCCCTAATTTGAAAGCTATCTTGCTGGAGCTTAGCATACGTCCGTGTTTTTAGTGCACATGTATTTGTTGATGACCGTTAAATAGAGAGTGTTGCGCAGTTGGTTATATCCGACTGCAACCTTCATGTTTATTTTTGAAATTGCAAGATTAGTTCCATTCAAGCACTGCAATCATCGTTGTGCATTCACATAAATATCTATCCTATATACACTAAAGAGTTTGTCCAGACAGACGGACTCCATCGCCATATGGCCCAGCTTCCTTTAAGGTCGAAAATGAGACGGGGCCTTAGAATATTCGACTTCAAAGAGGGTTAATGTTTGTATGAAAGCGTTGGACTTTCAAATAATTTACAATTTTAAAATTTTTTTTTTTAATTTATTGAACATTCAAAGAGCAATAAAAATATACTTAAAATATGATTACAGGCTTAGCAGCCATTTGATTTTAAATATTTTCAACAGTTTGCGAATGTTCTTTTGCATATTCAGGTAGGGTTTATGTTTATCCTTGGATAATAATGCTCGGAGATGTTGTTTATAAATTCTAGTGCAAGATCGATAGCTGAGTCTACGAGATTGTTGTAGTTTCAAAGCTATCTTGTTGAGGTTTGGTTCACGTCTGTGTTTTAAGTGGAGTGTGTTTACGTATTGAAGTCTGCCCGAACGGACCACAAGGTGGTTCGGCTAAACGATGACCGGGCAAAGACGGGTAATACGCGCTAGTAGTAAATATATGCACATATGTATATTGCTCACACTTCTATATAGACGCGCAATTTCAAAACAGAGAGTTCTTCACATAGTTTGGGAAAGAGCCGAAGAGCGCACTTGGTAGACGCCGAGTGAGCAGAGGAAGGTGTTTGGAGAAACGTGCTAAAAATAAATTGTGAGGGCGCCGCGTGAAAGAATACAACTTGCAACTCGACTCTCGAATGAGATTTTCTCTGGCCACGTAACATTAGTGCGATTGGAAAAGCCGTGAAGTGATCATTGGAATGGCAGCTCTGAGTCCCAACTGTGCCGTCTGCGATGTGGCCGCGTCGCTCACCTGCACCCGCTGCAAGATGGTGCGCTACTGCACCGGGGAGCACCAGAGGCAGCATTGGCCACAGCACAAGAGCTGCTGCAGGCCCTTTCGGGTGCAAGAGGACGAGCAGCTGGGACGCTACTTGGTGGCCACTCAGGACATCAAGGCCAAGCAGATCATATTTGTGGAGGAGCCCCTTGTCGTGGGCCCCAAGTGGTTTCTCACCGAAGACGAGAAGTCGGCCAGCATTGTGCCCTGTGTGGGCTGCTATACGCCCTGTCGCCTGGGCAAGCATCAGTGCCGCAAGTGAGTATCTAACACTGTGCAACAAAATTCTGAATTACAAGTGACTAGTAAAAATATATATGAATAATAGAATCTATAAGTTAAACACTTTTAAGAGCTGTTCAAAACTGAAACACTACGACTACTACTATGTAGTATAGTGTAATTCTTTTAATGCGGGAAAAAGTTTTGGAAAATACCTACCTATAGCTGGAAACACCTTGATAGAAGATCTGAACAACATCGAAAAACTCGAACCACCATTTTGTAGCATAGTGTAATTAATCTGTTTCTTTGAATAGCTGTCGTTGGCCCGTCTGCAGTGCCAGCTGCGTGCACGAGAAATTGGAGTGCAGTGTTCTCAGCCTGGGCACTGCGCCCACAGCCAAGTCGGATGCACGTGCTCTGCATGATTATTACCGTCACGATGCGCTGCTGGTGCTGAAGTGCCTGCTGCTGCAGCGGCAACAGCCGGAGCGCTGGCAGGCCCTGCTGGAGATGCAGTCACATGCGGAGGAACGCCTGGGCACAGAGCTGCAGCAGGAAGCGGAACAGCGCATTGTTAGCTATCTGGAGCAGCGGTTTCTGCAGCGCCTCAAGCAGAGCAAAAGCCGTGAGTGCTGCCTGCTCAGCGACTATGAGCCGGAGTTGCTGCATCGCCTCTGCGGCATAATAGAGACCAACTACATGGTCATTGAGCTGGCGTCGGGTGTGGAGCTGAGCGGACTCTTTCGCCAGGCCTGCATGATGGAGCACGCTTGCCAGCCCAATTGCTACTTTCAGTTTGATTCCGTCACGCAGCGCATTGCGGTGCGCGCCGGCTGCGACATGAAGAGGGGTGACCACCTGAAGATCACCTACACGAACATATTGTGGGGCACGCAGATGCGGCAACACCATCTGCGCATGACCAAGCACTTCAGCTGCCGCTGTGCGCGCTGCGAGGATCCCACCGAGTACGGCAGCTATGTGAGCGCCATGCGCTGCCTGGGCGATGTGTCCAAGTCGTGCGTGGGCGTGCAGCTGCCGCTGGACCCGCTCAACGAGCAAACCCAATGGAAGTGCGACACCTGCCCCGTACTGCTGGATGCTGCTTATGTGACGCAAGTGCAAACCCACATGACCGAAGAGGTGGACCAGCTATTGGCCGGCCGACCAACGGCCAGTCAAGTGGAATTGCTATTGGCGCGACTGTCCCAGTTGCTGCATCCCAATCACTTTCACATGTTCAATTTGAAGCACACACTTATTCAGCTTTACGGCCATGAGCCGGGCCTGGAGCTGGCCGAACTAAGCGTTATTCAGCTGGATCGTAAGCAGCGACTATGCGAGGAGCTGTACAACGTTTGCCAACGTCTCGATCCGCACAGCATCAAACTGGCCATCTATGTGAGTGTCATTCTGATCGAGATGGCACACACGCTGGAGGAGCAGGCGCGTAGACAGCCTGCACAGGCAATGCCGCGACTGGAGCTGGCCCGATCCCATGTACTGGAGGCGGTGGATATGCTAGAAAAGGCACAGGACTCTGTAGCTGGCAAGAAGCTGCACGACAAGCTGCAGCGTGATCTATTCGAGCATGAAAAATTAACGCTGGCCCTCTGCCATAGCCAGACTGCAGTTTAAACTTACAAATATAATTGATTACTTGTTAAACTATAAAATATTTCTTTATAAGAAATACTATTTTACAATTAATTTACTCATAATAGCTTATTGCGACGCAGCATGCAGATCCACGCGCTGTTGCTCCAACAACTGCGGATGAGCTTCAAGCACATCGCGCTGTTGCCTCATATTTTTCACGATGCCCGGCAGATGCCAGCCGTGCCTCAGCAGACTGTCCGTCACATCAAAGTGGGCGTGGCGTATACAACGCAGCTGCGAACAGTGCGCCACCGTGCGCAACTCTATCGCCATGTCATGCACCAGGGCCGCCATATACTGTTCGCTCTCGTTGATGGTGTGCAGCTCGAGCGTAAAGTGTGGCCGTTCAAAATGTATCAGCTTGATGCCATAGACGACCGGCTGGCTGTTGTCGGCAGGCCGTAGAAGGCCCTTGCAGGCCAGCTCGTAGGCTGCCTGCGTCTGTAGATCGACACCGCATAGTTCGTACATTTTGCGCTGATGTGAGGCTTGCATGGAAGAGGCCAGGCCGCTGATGCGCTCTGCGGTGACATGACGATGGTTGGCGCGCACCGTGACGTGCGAATCGGGCAAGTGATTCTCTGTGGCGGTACCCATGCGAGCGGTCACATGGTAGACGCGCACTGGCCGGTTGCGCTGTATGAGACTCGACTGTTTCAGTCCATTGTTAAGGCCGAGCACTGTGAACAAAAAATGGCTTAGGTTCTCAATTAAAGGTACGACTGGATACTTACACAAGACGCCGCTTGTGTGGCTACCAAGTGTGGCGACGGCGGCGCAGCGAATGTCATCTGGCATGTATCGTGGGCCAGCGGCTAGTATGTGATCCGATAGATCTGTATCTTCGGCTATCTTATGCAGGACAGTGTCCGCGGCAGTGCCAGTGCCTAGAAGCAGTCTGCTCTTCGGTAACTTGCGTGGTTGTCTCTGCTCCAGTTCATTGAGTCCTGTGAAATTTGAATTTCTTTTAATGTTTAGCTCTTAGCGCTTATTTCTATTACACACCTTTGCAAATGTTGCTCAGAATGGCGTTGCGCACGTGCTTCACCTTGATACCAGCCGGTTTATATACATTTATGATGCCATTTAAGTGCTTAAACACAGTGGCCGCATCGTAGACCTTTGTAAGTGCCATTATTAACAAGAATTATATAAAAACAAAGAGCTCAGCGTGATTTTGTTTTGAAATTAATAGCCGCCAGCTGATTTAACGATATATATCGTCCATCGCTAGTGTGTGTTATACGATAAGTGATTAGTGTTGGAAACTACTGCACCTTGTCGTTTTGCAGCACAGCACAAACAGCAGGGTTGACTCGCTCACACACATTAGGCGCTGCACGTGCGTTTGTTTTTCCTGCTCGCTAATAGTTGCGAGTTGTTTTATTGTCAGAGAGAACCAAATTTAAAAGGCGATTAATCAACATGAAGTGGACTACAGCGAACCTGAAACATCCCAATTACACAGCCAAACATGAATTGTTTGTGGGCACACACACAGGCTCTTTTAAACGTAAGCCAAACACCATGCTCTGCTGCCGGCGCTTATTCTTAAATGTTTTTCAGATCTTTTGCCTGCTGCTGAGCAGAATCCACATACTCAGTCAAATCTCAGCGATATAAGTGCCCTAGACAAGGAATCGCGTGTGACAACGCTGGCCTTTGGCAATGAAACGCAAACCGAAATTCTGCTCGGTCGTGCCAAAAACGTTGCCGAGATTAATTCGCTTGGAATTGGCGGTGGCATGAACACGCGACAAGTTAATTTTACCGGCGCTCCAATTGTGGGTCTGGCGCGCTATAACAACAATTTGATTGCTGGCATTGGAAATGGACAAATACAGAGTTTGTCGCTTGATGCAGTGGACGAGGAGGAGGATCAGGAGAAAGAGCCCCTCATTATCAACACAGGCGATCATATGGAACATTTGCGCCAGTGCTCCACGGCTAAGCACATTGTAGCCACCGGCGGCAAGGCACGACAGAATAATCTAAAAGTTTACGATTTAAGTGCCGATGGCAAGCAAATATTTAGCTCCAAGAATTTGCCCAACGATTATTTGCAACTTGAGGTGCCCGTTTGGGACAGCGATATTGGCTTCGTGGATGGCCCGAACGTTTTGGCGACCTGTTCGCGCCATGGCTATGTGAGGCTCTACGACACACGAAAACAAAGGCGTCCAGTTTCGCACTTTGCCAGTGAGGAGCACGGCATGAGCTTCGCGGCGCTGGTGGCACGCGGTAATTACATATATACGGGCACCACCATGGGCGTTTTGAAGGTAAGTTTCAGTTATGATAGTGGAGCTACTTTAATTAGTTAATTTATTGTTCAGGCATTTGACACGCGGCGCATGAAAACCCATGTGCACACATACAAAGGATTCACGGGCGGCATTAGCGACCTGCACCTGGATGAGACGGGCAAATACTTGAGCTCCGCTTCCCTTGATCGCTATGTGCGTGTCCATGAGGCCGACTCGACAGTGCTGCTGTATCAGTGCTATGTGAAGTCGAAGGCAACCAAAGTGCTTATTAGGCAGCTGCCAGAGGAGCTGCGGAAGGAGTCCAGCGATGATGAGAATGAAGGGAAACAGGAGGTGAAAACGCATAGCCAAAAGAAGCGAGTACTGAAAGCAGCGCCGCTGGACACAGAATATGAGGATATGTTTGATCAGATGCCCACCGTGGGGTAAGTTTATAATATATACACATTGCGCGGTCTGTTTATAAATTCTCAATTACTCACAGTGATAGCGATGATGAGGCGGTCGAGAAGCAAACGCCGGTGGCCACAAAGCGGAAAGCGCCCAAACAAATGCAGAAAATAAAAATGAAAAAACAATAAATCCCACATAAAGTTAAGTTTTATATTAAAAGATATATGCTATGTTAAAATCCGACTATTTCCAAGCCTGTTTTAGATGCAGCTCCCTTTGCTGCTGATAGTTAACGTATAAGCGATAAGTGCAGTAGTAAAAGAACTCCACAATGGATATCATGCTTAGACCCAGACACAGATTGAAAATTCCGCCCAAGTCAGCTGCAATTATGTTAAAATAAATAAAAGCTAGAAGCTGGCATAACCAAGCACTTACACAACAGTCCAATCCACGACATGACTGTCACCTTTCGTATCACTGGCACCACCTGCTTGGCCAAATAGACGCGCAACACAAAGCTGTCATTGTTGAGCAGCTCCGTCGTGCTACCGAAGTAATTGAGTGTTAAGTGAATGCCAATAATATATATTTGGATTGGATACTTACTAAAAGTTACTCACGGAGAACTGATGCAGGTTGAGATCTGTTTTATAGGATAGCGTTGAGTACGTGACGTCATAGCAATTTGGCAAGCACTGATCACAGCGTACGCTCTTAAAATTGTCTGGGAGTAAATTTGTTTTAAATAAAACAGATGCTTAGGTATAAGAACACAAAACTTATCAAAGTTTGTTCAGCAAAATGAAGACAAGTTATTGGTTTAGGCATTCAAATAAGTTAATTGCTGCTTGAATTTTTATCCCTTCTTGAAAGGTAAAAATTCCTGAGAGCATAGCATAAAACTATAAAGAAAACAGTTAAGAGTACTTAGATAATATGAATTTAATATGCGAATATTTGAATTTGTGGCCCACTAAGATATGAAGAACAGAATAGTGTAAAATGCTAAGTCAAATCAATCAGAATATTTAAATAGTCTTCATTGTAGCTTGATTGTCACGCTAGTTTTACATAGTGTCACCTAATTTATTTACTCTTAGAGTTATATTATATGTCAGAAGCTCTTGCTCTTGTGCTTGCCGAAACATATTATTTATACCCCAAACAAATATTGTAAGTTAAGTGCTATGCATACCGAAGCGCCTTAAAGGAGACAATTTGACTTCGAGTCGAGCTGGGAGGAACACACTTATGTGGACGGGCACGCATTTTGAATATTTAATATAAATTATAAATGATGTAACTGGAGCAAACAGAACAACGCGGCATACACACCACAATCACACACCACAAAAGCGATTCGCAGGAGCGTGAAATATGTCAGACACAAGGCGAAGGACACGGCGCACCCTGACAATGGCATTGAAGGTAGCTAACTGAACAATTTCTCAAGCTCGAGTTAAGAAAGTGAATGAACAAGATGGTAAGTGTGGGAAGTGAGTCAAATTGTTTTTCTTATTTTGGTTAATCTCTCTAGTTAAATATAAATATAAAGTCTTTTCAGCTTACCATAGTTATCCGAGTAGCAGAAGGTATCGTTTAGGTTGCACTCCTTGAACTTTTCACTCACAATGGGCAGCAAGTAGGGATGACAGCCGCAGCGCTTGCCAATGGCCTCCGTCTGGCAGGAGAGCAGGCAGGATGCCTGACGATAGTTGCGCTGCTGCACATCATCCGAGATGAGGCAATCGCGTTTGCTCTCCGGCAGCTCGAGCACCTCCCTCGAGGAGGTCTGCACGGTGGGCGAGACCTCGACAAAGCTCTCGGATCTGGCTGTTATGGTGACCGATGCAGCTGTCTCGGTTACATAATCCATGGGATGATGAACGAGCACAATGAGACCGGTGCTCAAATTGCGCTCAGAGCCCTCAGCGCCAATGAAGGTGAGACCGCCGTCCATGCCAAAGATATTGGCGGAGAAGGGCAGAAAGCTGGCATTGCGCGGATTGTAGTTGAACGAGCAGCAGGGTCCAAGGAATGCCGTTGTGGGTATAAAGGATAAATATTCGTGGGTCTGGTTACACGGAAACTCCGTGTAGCCCCAGAAGCAGCGCTTCACAAAGTCCACACAACCCGGACTGACAGCCATGGCAGCCTCCCAGATGGACACATTGTTTAGGCGCAGCACAGCATCTGTAACCTTGTAGCTCTCGTGCGACGGTGGCACAAAACTCTGATCCGTGAAGGCATTGAGAAACTCAAATCCAGCTGCCACATCGGCTACATCATACTCCTTTGGTATCTGGCTGCAAAAGTTGAATACGATTTTGAACGTGCGGTGATCATGCGGAGAATTTCTCTCCAGGACACTCACAGCGTTCGGACGTAGCGGTGGACGCGTTCCGTGTTGACCGTCTTAGGACTGCATATGGTGACGCCGGGAAAAGCCACATCCGTGATGGACAAATCATTCGAAATGGTGTTCAGTATGGGATACGAGTAGAACTTCAACCAAAGCAGCAGCGTCAGAAAGATGCTCAACAGCAGCAGCTGCACCAGCACCGACGACCAAATCAATCTGCAATGCCAATGCCAGCTAAGACCTCACCCCAGCTTTGGTACACATTGAGCTTGACTCACCTGGACAAGCCTTGCGTGCGATTGCGTCGCAGCAGCCACATGCCGCTCACCTTGGTGCGCTCCGTATACTCCCAGAAGGTGTTGGCAATGGCCAGCCTGAACGGATGGCTTCTCCAGTATTGAATCAGTCTCTGCCTGCCGCGTGTCGAGCCGCGCCCGATAGGCGGCCACTTGACAATGTTGGCCATTTCGTCAGCTCTGAAGCCGCTGACACCGCATGACGCTCACTTTTATAGGCCAGGACAGAAACGGAACAGGACATCGGCTGCCAACTTTAAGTGCTAATTATGGGCTAATTGTCTTCCTAATTTGTTCAGTCTGGGTAAGTTTGTCTTTTGTAGCACATTAGTTATAACGATATGGTCCCAAGAACCTCAAAAGAGTCGCGAGGGGCAGGTGAAAAGAAACTTGTAAAGCATGCAAACTTAATTGATTTACTGTGATTGCTTGGAGCGGCAATAAATACTTTAAGAAAGCTTTTATAATGAACTGGCTTAAGGAATTCAGGTAAATGCACTTTCAAGGGCAGATTCATGAATGGGGGGTATTGACCAGCATTTAGTAAAATCGGAAAAGGGACGCTCATAAGATACAACGCAGCATAACAAATAATATAATAAAGTTTATAAACCTCTGCCAAAGTCTTAAAACCTAAGGCAATTGAAAGTTTGGGAGAGTGATCAACAGAATTTATAAATTGGAGAAAATCAACACAGCTGGGAAATGAAAGATTAAAGAGCGCTCTTATGATGTGCAAACAAATATGATAGGGATTGTAAAATCACTAGAAATTCAACTTAGCTTTATTTAATTCTTGGACAAATTGCAATTGAGCGCATTCGTAATTTCGTGAAAAAGTTACAAATGCGCTCAGAAATGTTTTACCAAATTAAAAAACTCGCCATTGAAATACACTTGCTTAAAATTCTAGAAAATAATTACAGAAATTTTGGAGCTAATTTTTATTAAGTAAAACTTTTTTAAAGAACCTTTTTTTTAACGAAAAAAAAAATTTTTTTTTCATTTTATGGCAATTTACCTAAATTCCGAAAATTTGTTGTTCCGCCTTTGGAAACTCGGAGTATAACCGAATCAATACCTTTTTTTTTTAACATTATTATTATTTTTATTTAAAATCTGACCGCAGTTAAGTATTGCGTGTAGGGGAAACAGTGGAAGGTGCGGAGTTAGACATCTACTCTTCGGGGGAGGTCAAGTGGGCGTGATCATCTGGGCTGTCTCGTTGTTGTTGTGAATAGTTACCATTATTAGATTATATTTAAAAACTTGATTATATATGAGCCCTATGAAGGATGAAAGCAAACGTTAATCGTAAACCAGAAAATCTATTTAAATGTTAACTATTTACCTCAAAGTCAAACTGCAGCTGTTGAAAGATTTCATTTGTTGTTTGTGAATGCATCTAAATCGCCTGCAAAGTGCCGACCATTCCCATTGCTAAAGTCAACTTTAACAGAATAATTCCACTTGGGCAACTAGTTTAAAGTGCACTTCTTTAACGAACGGTCCATGTTTGTGTCCAACTTTAAGTTTCCACAACTTTTGCATTGCTCGAACTGCGCTCCTTGCGCTGCACATGTGCAGCTGCTGGGTCCAGAAGTTTTCATCTACAAATCTTCAGCTCTTAAGCAATGGCAATAAAAATCAAAACTTGTGCGGACAACAACAACCTGCGGGCAATCAGCGAGGGCGAGGGCGAGGGCGAGGTCGAGACCTGGAGACAAACTAACAGCTAGAAAAAAAAAAACAAACAAACAATTTACTCGATGCGAGAAAAAGTTGCAGGTCGTGAAGTTCGGAACTCAACTCACAAGCATTTAAAAGGAATTAGTTGTTGACTTTATTGCGGACTTTACTGTCACGTCTTAAGCAGATGCGATTGAATTTTAATTAAACGCAAGTTTCTCGGCAACAACTCATACTAAATGCGCATAGTTGAGTTATTTGTATGCTAATCAACACAATTAAAATAAGAGTCCGACAAGCAGATGCCCTCAGCGACGATCTGCAGCAAAATTCTAGACTCAATGTTTATTGTTCGTATAAATATGCCATGAAAATATCTGTAAATATTAAAGCCCAAGGCTTTTACCGATTTCGGGGGAAATGGTAGAGGTATCTAAGAAATAGATATGCTATACTATACTATATACTATACTTATGTCTAGTTTATACAGACAGAGGTGATGTTTCCAGCGACTCGGCTGTTGGGGTTCCGAGATGCACTCTTTTGCCTCTTAAATACATTTGCTCAATATTTGTATATACCTTACACCAGTACACCCTTACAGGGTATAAGAAACCACAGCACTGATCTGAGCCAAGGCAAAAACATGTTGAGACACGCCCACCGCCCGCCTTCAGACTAGCGAAAACTCAGCTTGTGACAGTCAAGTAAATGCCTTTAACTTTAAACTTAAGTTTAACTTTTTTGCTGCCTCTCTTATCAGAGCAAAGCGCGAGTGTCGCGCCATGCATAAAAGTCTGATGGGAAATACACACAGAGAGACTCACACACGCACACACACACACACACACAACTATATCGCCCTCTATATAATCTAACAAACTGCCGAGCAATTTGTAAAATTTGTGAGTCCGATAAACAGAGCATCACGTGGAGGTTGACTTTAAACTGGGCCAATTGAAGTGTTGCGGAAAGCGAACTTCAGAGCAGCGCAGTTTGCAGTCTTAGCTCAATATTTCTGGCAAATGACCCAAGGCTCATCAGGCTTTTGAGCGCCTTCGGGCAGTGGACAGAATTTGCCGAAAATTAGCAATTTGTTAGTTCAACTTTTAATACCCTGCTCAAGCAACAAAGGGGTAGATGAGCTGTGCCAAATGTTTAAGCAATTTGTTGTTTAAATCTGAATTTATGAGTGAAAGATAAATGTTAATCAAATTGTGGGTCTCGGACAGGGAGCAGAGAGGTAACAGCATTATCTATATTCTCCATTCTGATCTGCACCGAATCCAATCAGACTGTTGCATATTGAGGAATTTGATAGGACAATGTCTGCCAGGGTATTTTTTGTATGTGCATATTATTCATTTCGCGTATGCGTACGACTCATACTCACACTCAGATATGCTCACTTTCATGCTACATATTTTATCTCAAAAATTCCATAAGCTAGAGACAGCTGCGACGACAATAGAGTACCTCAGAGCTGGCTACAGGCTATCTGTAAGTTAAGCACTCACGATTTTTACCTTTTCTCCTGCCTTATTTAGTTTGTTTGTCGGGAAGTTGGTTCGCCCGTTTGTCAAAGTGTTTTTCGCCAGCAAACTTTTATTTGTATGAAAAAATAATTTGGGCTTCAGAAGTTGAGCTTAACTGGTTGGTTGGTTGGTTAGTTAATGCTGCGTGGATGCGATGGGCTGGGCGGGGCTGGGCTGGGGTAGTCTCAACGTGTTGCCAGCAAGTGGTTGCAGCAAAGTTTAAGTTGCTGTTTGGCAGAAATTCGAGCGCAGAACGTGGAATTTTTCATATTAGGCAGCAGTTTTCCCTTTGATTACAACAACTTTTTGCAATTAGTTTGTTCGCCAAAAAATTTGACAGCGAAGTTGAGTTTTGTGTGAAACTAAAAAATATGTTTTGTATAGTGTTGAACACTTGATTTTGTTTCAAAAGAACTTAAATAATGTTAATCAACATCTGGTAATGTCATGCTGTTAAGATTTCATTAACATTTATTTTAAGGATCAAACATGTAAACAGAATAAAATAACTGTTTTCAGGCTGAAGCCAGTTCAGCTTAAAGCCTGTTTGCAGCCTTGTTCGAAAGCATCGCCATTTAGAATAAGCTTTACAGTAAAAAGTTTAACAGAGACCTTAACAGACATGCGCTGAAGTGATAGCTGGTAAATTTTCGATACAAGTTGCGCATTATTATTGCTCAAGTGCCAATTCAGATAAATATTAGATTGATGTTTGGCTGGCACTTGAGTCAAATTTGGTTTTTGATTATCGCTCGTAATGATAAGCCAACAAATGCCAACTGACAATCAGGCATATCAACCAAGTCAGCCAAGTGGAATGGATTCGCTTATAAGCCCAGCAGCAAACATGGCCAGCGGCTATTTGGACAGCACTTGGAAGTGTCTTACAACGCCATCAACATCAGCTGTCCGCACATAAAAATGTCGAATGGCGAATGGCAATCGAATATTTGCATACACATTGAAATGTGAAAGCCACAATGACCTATTATGGCCCGAAGACGCTGCCATAATCGTAAAATAAAAACAAATAATTCACTGTACGCGTACACTCCTCCACCCGGACACTCACAATCCCATTGCAGGCGGCACTTTACGCTTAACTGTCGCCGCGTATCGCCGGGTAACTGGGCAGCGGCCCAAATGGGAATAAAAACTACGAGTGTGGGCGAAGGGAGTGGGAGGGGGGGGGGAGGTTTGGGATATTTTGCTTGTTGCAGGCGCCACGGATATTGAGCGCGCTGCAAGCGGAGCTTGCGAGGCGGCAGCTCTCAATGGCATTAAGGATATATGGAAACGGAAGCCGGGACACTGACAGCCTCGCCAGAGATTTGCCACAGCAGCAAGGGCAATGGCGAGTTGGAGCTGGAGATTCGTGGTTTGCGCCGAGTCAGCGAAAATAGTTGGCAAGGGACACAGCACACACAAACACACACATACACACGGACACACACACTTGCACATAAGAAAAAGGATTTGCAGAATACTCTGAAGTCGAAACTTAAATACTCATCTGCACGAAATAAAAATAAACCAAGCAGTTGGTATAATTACAATGGAAGAGGGGAAGGGAGCAAATTAATTAAGATCTTATAAATACATATATATTTTGTATGGGATATAATCAATGTCTACAACTTGCGGCATAGAGAATATTACACTGATCTAGCAGTCGAACCTGAATATAAAAATATTTTTTTTACTATGATTGGTAGGATTATACATTTATGGACTCTAATATACATACCTATTTTCATTCTGATATCAATATAATAATATAATATAAATATAATTTTTTACTATCTAGTCAGAACATTTATTTTTTTATGCACATCGGCAATGTTTTTGTACTTTCAGTTTTTTGATTAGCCTTAAAATTTTTTTATTAGATATCTTTTCTTCTTTCTAATAGTGTTTATCCATATTCTTAAATACTTTATTTTTTCTAGTAAACGTCTTTATATTAGGCATATCCTTTTTTAATGGCATTCTTAAAAGTCTTTTCAAATTAATATCACACAAATAAGTTTAACATAATGTGATCTCATGTGAATAGCTAATCAGCTTCGTTCGAATCCAAAAAGTATGCTATACTTTTTCATATATGCACTCTCAGGGAATTGATTTATAGATTGTTAATCCAGATTCGGAAAGCATTATTTATGCTTTACTTTTAATCTCTTTATTAAATATATATGTCAATACACATTATGGTTGAAATTTTTGGCAATTTTGCAGATGCTTACAAATATTGAAGTCTTTAATCTTAAATCCCTACATTTTTCTTATGTAAATAGAAATGTTAAAGACCAACTCAAGATATGCTGTACTTTTGTGCCCACAACGGAATTGGGATTAAATCTATCTGAGCCTTTTGAAAGGGTATGCACATATGTGCATATATAGTTATCTTCGCATATGTAAAATCGAAATTTAGGGCTATGTGGGTTATACGGGCAGCTGCGACAGGAAGGGAATTTAGCTTTTGGGCCATTTGCGTAAAGTTGAGAGTCAATTTAGCGGAATGCCAAACCGAAGCCGAAGACAAAATACTTTTGTTTATTTGTCGTGGGCGGGGCATTTGAAAATATTTGTTTGCCTTTCTTCTCGCCCGATGGAAAAAGTTACACCGTATGTTGGATGGGGGGATGGGGGGGCACTTTGCATTTTTTGGAGGCCCCAATTGATTTTTAATGGCTTTATGCTTCACTGGAATAACAAATGGAACTTCAAGTGGCCGGCCCGAAACTCTTTGGGCTCGCGAGGGTTTGCAAAATATTAAAATGACTTTTGGGCCAAATATTTTGCATATGGTAATAAAAATAAGTTCCTAGTGGCAACAAGGCCACGACTACTCAGCACTTACCTCTCGGCGTGGACACAATGCCTGTAATTTCTATTCAATTTGCCTGTTTGCCTGTTTGCCTTTTGGAATATATACAGATTGGGACTTTCCGCAGAAATCTCATTAATGCCCAATAAACCGATAAGGGCAAAGGTGGCAAATGCCTTGAACTAATTGTGTTTCTTTTTTGCTGCCATTCGATGAGGGTAAAGTTACCTGAAAAAATCCTAATGAACATTTACAGTGGGCTACAAAAATGTGTGCCCAACATATATGTACTCAAATAATTACTGTACTGTAAGGTCAAATTAAACTTGGGCATATAAAGATTTTAGTTTATTTGGACATGAAATATAGATATTTTATCTATTTAATTATATACATTTTACGTTACGTTGATTTCGATTCCTAAACTTCCTGTTCAGTGCGGCGCGTTTATTTCTTGCTAAAAAAATTGTATATTTTAATAATTAAAATTAGACTTTATTGCATTTACAATTAAATATTTTTGTTTGATATTCTAGCAAGAATATTGTTTAGTCCTTTCCTCAAAATTCGCTCGATTTTTCAACTATTTTTTTCTTGTACCAACTGTGTAATGTGAAAAGGGTTAAAGCTGTTGTTAAGAGACTTTAAAGTGACGCATGCATGGCTTCTTTTGTCATTTTGAAGCAGGTCAGCAAACTGTTGGCACTGACTGTAAGCCTGAGAGTGCCTGCAGTCTCTGGCTGTGGCAGTTGCTGCTTGGATGCCTCCTTCTGCTGGCGTTGTTATTGTAGCTGTCATTAAATTAACGCACTTTGCATTTAAGCCGGCTTAGAGGTCGCTCCTAAGCCTATTAAATGTGCACCTTCCCAGGTGTATTGAAGAGGGCAAGGACAATCTCGGTGATGGCAATTTCTTTTCTTTTCGTTTTTAAAGCGAATCTTCTCGGCTCTGACATTTGGCCTTTGGCTGCCAAACAAATGGCCGCTTGATGTGATGAATTTGCTTTCATAATTGCTCGGAAAGGATGTGAATGGATTCCTTGGTGCTCTCTGCTGGAATTCGAAATCCCTATCTGAATGCCCAGCATAGCAAAGTTAATTTCTGCACTTTTTGAATTCGCCCTTTCTCGAGTTTTACATAAATCTATTTGAACATATTAAACTGTTGAGTTTTTCCGACGCAATCCTTTCCATCACTTGAGCACTTGGGGCCAAATGAAATTTAATGGTGACCCTTTTTCCATTGAATTTTATGCTACGGCTACCCAAATTGATATCCAAATTTAATGGGCAATAAAACGGATATAAAATTGATAATATTCGATTCCTTGAAAGGTAACTAGAAAAAAAGAATACCCAAAGTGTTTTGAATATTTTTAAGAAATTTAATTTGTGTAACGTTTGATGTAAGCGCAGAAAAAGAGCAATACAAATCAACTTCAAAGCCTCGTCCCAAATTTTACCTTAGTTTTGGTATAGATTTAAAATTCCATTAATGCTAGAACATAAAGAGATTGTGTGAAATTGTATTCTATTATCTCGTATACGCTTCTGTGAGAAGTAAATAATGTATTTGTTTTTGTGGAGCCTACAAATATAATATAGAATTCAATTAAGACTTTGCCATTTGCCCTACAATTTATAGAGAAAAATGTGTGCTTTACAGAAGTTCTAAGAGGTACAGTAATTAATTCCTCATTAAAAAAAAAGTTAATAGCCTCTGCCTATATATATATATGTACGTCCTGTTTCAAGGCGAAAGCTTTAGAACTGAGAGACTAGTTCGCATAGAAGTAGACAGACGGGCAGACGGACTGATGGACATGGCTATATCAACTCGGCAGTTGATGCTGATCTAGAATATATGTATATACCTTGTAGGGTCGGAGATGTCTCCTTCTATGCGTTACACATTTCATGACTATTTATAATATCCACTACAAGTTTATGCAAAATAAAGAGTAATACATGCCCACGTTTTGTTCGCAGCTGACTTTATCAAATTCCAATACTTTCTTTACTGGTTATCAGTTTTGAGCAGCTTCATGAACTTTTACTAGCCACCTTTTAAGTTATTCACTGGGTAGTCCGCCTATTTATTCTTTACTTTACAAATATTTTCCATTTGTTAACTTTGATTTATCAATAAACTATAATTTTTGCAAAAAACTCAAACTCAGTCCATTCAAATTAATTTTTCCGTAGTCAATTAATTTTATGGCAACTACGTGTTTTATTCTCAAATGAAGTCATTAAGGGAAATTTCTTAATCAAATCGAATTAAATTTACGAGCCAATAAAACTAATTTATGCACCAAAGCCACAAATCAGCCTATCCACAAACATACATATATCAGGCGTATCAGCTGTCATAAATATTGAGGACAGCCAAAATCCCACACAATAACATAACAAAAAATGAGCAAAAAAAGATAAACAATTTAAATCATCAGCAAGCAAATCCGGAATAAAGCCGGGAACAATTCGCTCTGCCATGAACATAAACAAGCCTGAATTACAATTTTTTGTCTTACCACACGTGCGTGCAACGGGCCAGAACGGCGCACGCCTTCTGCCACATGCCACGCCCTGTGGCTGCGCCTCTGCCCATGCGAACGGGTCTCGGCTAACAAGTTGCGCCAATTAACAAAGCAGCCGAAAAGCAAAGCGAAAACATAATCAAAGGACGAGGACAAAAGGCTGGACGCATCCAAGTGCCCATAAGCTGAGAGGGCGTGGGTGAGGCAGGGCAGGGAAGAAGGGGGGGGGGGGAGGAAGAGGACAGCTAAGCTTTGGCCAGAATAACAAGACGCAAATGGCCGATTCCTTTGGTGGCGTGTCAGACAAACATATAAAATGGCAACAGGATAAGAATCTGTCCATTCGACCGAGCTCATTTTCATGCAAGAGCCCAAATGAGGAATTATGAATGCCCAAAACCCGTTAAGGATAAGAGGTTGCCCCCAAAGCTGCCGCCAGCTCTGTTTAGTGGCTAAGATTGGCATCTTTGTTCCACTAATTGTTAGTTATGACTGTTCTACTTCTTCCCCCCCAATGCCCTTAAGCAACAGCCTGTGCCTGAGCACGAGATGCTTCCCGCCATCTGTGCCCAGCTATGCAGCCAGATAAATCACTTTGGAGCACTTGAACGCATTGCAGCACAAACAGAACTCCTTGGACTGGCTCCACTTTTGACGCCATTACCAGCAATTGATAATCTGATTACCACGATACATATAGAATTTACAGATATACCAGAGCTTTGCAGCCTTCTCACACGCTTAGGCTGGGAGAGAGCACGACTTCAGCTCACTTTATTTAACATATCGCATATTGTTGCTTCAACTAGGTCGTGAATCTATCTCTCTCCCATTCTTTAAGTTTATACTTTACTTACCAGAGACTTTTGAGAGACAAATTTGGTAAAAAACTTTAGATTTTAAAATCGTCGAGGTGTCCATCAAATCCTATTTACGATAATTGTGATTTTAACACGAAATCTTATTTTATACTCAAATTTTTTCTATTTTCTAGCAAAGTCCGCATCGCCCCACGATAGTTCCCAGATAGATATAGTTCAGGTGAGCATAAATATCTGAATCCTTACAATATGTTCAACTCCTGCCTCCAGCTGCTGCTGCACCGATATGAAACCCATTTGTTGGTCGTGATCCTTACGTGTCGAAAGAGGTATATCATTTAAAAATTGGACTTGAATTACTCAAGATAACTTACTTAATTATATATTTATTTTTATCTTTTCAGATTGGGAAATTTAGGAACCATTAAGAAGATCAGACTTGGCCGAAAAGGCACATCATTCCAGCATCGGCCTTGATTTATCCGGAATATATGCATTTAACTTTTAATAAAAATATAAATTAAGCCTAAAACAAAACCAAATAACCGACAATTATAAGTTTTATTCATTTCTGTATAATTTAATCATATAAATATCAAAACATACAATAATTAAATTTATATTAAGAGCTTTGAAATAAATGATTTTAATAAACAACCAAACTCTTTTTTTTCTTTCAAGGGCACATTTAGTTTTTGGCATTTAATTTTCGAAAATCAACGGTCAAGATCATTCATTTATGGTGCCGCAGGCTCGGGAGAAGTTCACTAAAATCCAGCTGAAATACCAGGCGCACAGAAAGTTGCAGCAGCAAACAAAAAAATTTTGGAGTGAAAATGTTAAGCTTCTTAACATGCGGCTGTTAATTAGCAGCTGTTAGCTCGACTTTAAAGGCGACTGTTAGGTTAATAGAGGGCGTCAGACTTAAACGAAAATTTGACTAAAATACCAGGCGAACAGAAATCAGCAGAAGGCAGACGATCAGAAAATTTTTTTAGAAAAATATCTGTTGCATACGTGTAAGGGGCAAAAATGTTAGTCCGCTGCTAACTTACAGTGCCCTGTTAAATAACAGCTGCAGCTTTTGGGTCGACTGTTAACATTTAAATTTTTGATTTTATGTCTACTTGCTGTTCATTTCTGTTCGCCTGGTATTTCAGCTGAATTTTTATTTAAATATTGCGAACAACGGTCGCTCTAACAGAATGGAATCTTACGGCCGTTAATATTTGGGTAGAAAGGGCATGCATACATATTTTTGGACCGATTCCGTACGAATTTTACAGGAATTCGGACCTATAGGTTCGCCAGGACTGTATCCCTGGTATGGTTAAACCAAGGATATTAGGGTCAACTGGAAACCATCGAGGGGCTGCTGGGGGCGGCTGAAATAAAGGTCAAACATGCGTATTTTTCGACCATATTTTTGCTCATTTTGCAAGAATTGGGTCCTTTAGGTTCGCCAGGACTACATCAATGGTACGGAATAACCAAGGATATAGGGGTCATCTACGAACCATCGGTGTTGGGTATTCGATCATTAAAGAAAGTGGAAGATTTGCCTAACATATCCAAAATCCGCCTTAACTTGATTATTTTTTAAGAACATTTTTTGTAATATTTAAACTTTTAATGGCTATATCTCGAGTAAATGATAGTCCTGGTCCGTACGAGATGAAAGAGGCATATCTTTTTAAAATCGCACAGTATTTATCCGAGATATAGGAAAAAGAGTATTTTTAAGTAACTTTTTATGGTATATTTATTATATGTCGAGTAAATTGAAGCGGATCTTCGAAAGATAGTGCTCACTCAAATCAATTGAATTCAATTAATTTTGTATTCTTCAGTAAAATTCGCATCGGTTCCAGCTTGAAAAAGTCGTAGTTTCTGGGCTGGCCCTGCATCCTTGGTGAACTATGCTAAATAGATAGTTGTCTTGCTCCGTATCCTTGAATAATGGACAAGCAAGTGGCAAAAAGTGTCTCCTGCTTTCACTGTTTCAGGCGAGTGCTGTATGGCAAAACTCATTTGCATATGTTAAGTTTCCATTACATTGTCTCCTTTGCTGCTGTGGGAGATGGTGGCAAGGAGTGGGAATAGCTGTGTGGGTGTTGAGCGTCTGTTTGTGTGTGGGATCAGAATTAACATTTGATTTGGGCTTGGTCAACAAACAAATTTGTGTCCACAGTGTGCACAATATCAACTGTTGCAGGTCCCAAAGTTTGCCAAGTTTATTTGCCCAAAGGACACGTAATATCCTTAATTCGGCAGGTGTATAAATTTTGTCATTTAAAAGGTCGAGAGCAATACGAAAATAATATGGCAACTAAAAGTTCAGTGATTAAGGAAGATTTAAACAAAATTGCCAAATTCAGGATCGAGTTCTAGACTAGAACAAAGATGTTTTTGTATATATCATCAAGTATTGGAGGAGTGGAGTACAATTTGTTTAAATAGTACAAATAAACTTAGTTATAATACGTTTTATTTTAATTTAACATATTTTATAGCACACTTTTCAGAGCAGTCTAATATCTAAGTATTTACAATATGAAAGCTTACAGAAAATACTATTGTGGATCGTTTGGTGCAGGCTTCGTCTTTAGGTTGGGTTAATTAATCTGGTTTTTCATTTCGGTCTATTTTTTGTAATATAGTTTGTAATATGTATTTGGTCATTTTCATATATCGAACTAATTTAATCTCTAATACTCAGAGTACTGAAAGTATTGTAAACGCAATTCTAAAAAATGTTGCCATAATATTTCTAAAAATGGACATACGCGAATTGTAAAACAAACCATTTCAAATTCGTAGTGCCTAGATTGTATGATTAATAGAATAAAACTAATTCAATTTACATTCATCTTAAATAAAATTGTGATAATTAGTTAGTTGATTCATTTAAATGTGAACAAATGACAAAAGTTTCCCTTTAAGCAGAAGGTGCCAACAGAAACCTTTATTTCAAGCTCGTTGACTATCTAATAACACGACCGCAAATAACATCAATAGACACTGTTTATTTATGGTGATTATGTTTCGACGCCTAGATCCCGGCGCTATAAACCTCGAATCTAACTGGTTGGCTGGAGCACAACCACAAAGCCATCCAGTCCAACAAATTAACTAATTGTGCAATAGACATTTTCCTAAACTTCTGACAATGGACTTGACAAACCGAAAGGGCGGGACGATTGGGTTGCCAATCAGCACCAACAAAATTTGTGGCCAAAGTGGTTTTTCGCATTGGCCTAACACATAGACACATATATTTATATATATTTGTATAGATGCCTTGGCACATATCTACATGTTAGCTGTGTACATAAATCTGGTGCGCTTTGACCCGGTTCGTGGCACGGCTGCAGGAAACACAAATTACGATTAACATAAGCATTACCTGCGGTCAGAGTGTCTAGCAGCACAGGCACAGGACGAAGAAGGAAAAATGTTAAATGGGCTCTCCAGTTTTTCGGGCGAAACATGACAAAATTTGTTCATTGTTCGGGGTTGTTATCTATGGGCCATGTGCAGCTGCCAGGCTACGAGTTGATTTAGTGCAGGTCCAATAGGCCGCCCAGCCGAGCGCTGCCAGACCATTCAATGGACATGTCAGCGGGGGCGTCCCGGGTGGCGAGCGGTTTGCTGTTTGTGATTCGAGATTAGCCACTTTGACTTCAACATTTATTGCATGCCAATAACTTTTGTCCGGGCACAAAGGTGCGCTGGCATTTGGGGTGTGCGTGTGTGCGAGTGTGTGTGTGTGTGTGTGTGTGTGTGCAATGCTTGGTCAATTTGCATACATGTACCTGTTAGCCAAAATAACAACAGCAACTGGCAGCAGCTACCTTTTGTGACTGGCAGCTTGTAATGAATTTTCGTTTTTTTTTGCTTGCGAACAATTTCGATTTTCTGGCTCTTCCTTGGTTTCCAAAATGCAAATTGAACGTGTTGTGTTCGAATTTTGAATAATTGACAGCACTTGAAATCCGAAAGCCTGTGGCCACTTTAGCAACAATTGACTGTAGCTTGCCTTGTTTGACCTTATTGTTATCTAACTCAATTAAAAATTACAAAATCAAATTAAACATTTTAATTGGATTTGTGAGGCAGAATATGAGCTAGGCCTTCAATTAAATTTATTATTATTTTTTTTTAAAATATAATTGAAGTGATAATATAGACGATTTTCTTTTGACCAAAACTAGGACTAAAACAGGAAGGGTCTTAAATTTAATATAAGAACTAAATAATCATGATTGTTGATAAATGTTATTGGCTTTTGGATAAAGCTTTCTGGTTACCAAAAAATATTGTTATGAAGAATTGTTAATGCTTGGAATTCTACAAAGATATTTATGATAATTGAATAAATAGTTAAAGAACAGTTTATATTAAATTTATAATATAATTGTTTATAATAACTTTATTCGCATTTGAATATATGCACATTTGACACATTTGACACTTGGTATACATTTGAATATAAACAGTTTTTACTTACATTTTTAGGCACATTTTTAATTTTTAATTTGTAAACATTTCAAATTGTATTTTTAATAAATCAGCTCAAATGCTGCTTGCTCTTTAATCCTGTTGAAAAATGATCCCACATATGAGTCCAAAAGATTATCCCGTGAGTACCAAAAATTGTGTCCAATTTAGTAGCGTGTGCGCTCGTCGTAGCGTTTGATTAAACTGAAATCGTGAACATAAAAAGAAAATCAATAATTATCCAAATTACTTATTTTTTAATTAACTTAACAAAAATGCAATTCTTTTCACCTTGAGTGCTGTAAAAATATGAATAAATAGTGAATACATTAGTGAATAGCTTGAATTGCGAGTGTTTAAAAATATATAGAGCCTGTTGTGGATAGTTGCGAAATCTTACCTGAGCCTTAAAAAATGGAATACAAACTGTTTGAATTATGTTTATTTAATATTCAATGTAATTTATAATAATATTCTGTTTGGCTTTTGAAGAAATCTGTGCTTAAAAACTAACCATTTAGTTGATATTCAATTGGAGATTAATTTCCAGCTTGATTTGGAATTTATTTAAGCCTCACTATGGCTCTATAACTAAGAGCTCTACAACATATGTGTCTACAAATGTGAATTAATTTATTTATCGTTTAATAATACCGTAATTAACACTAGAAAGCAACAACAACTAAACATGAATTAATTAATTTATGTACATATTCCAGAGCTCGAGGGCTACATATATTTATTATAATTAAACAACTATTGATATATTTAATTTGCAACTACATGGGTTTACAATTAGCAAAAGTCAAATGGAATTGCGTATTTTTGTGCACAAAACATAAATATATATATACCCTACACATGAGTATAGTTCATTTGCGATTCATTTAGAATGCTGCTTAGGACTAAGCCTTAAATTTACCACATCACATAGAGTACCATACGAAATACGGAAAACGGAATAGAGTGTATCGATTATATTTAAATGTATTTACAACAAATTGAGCCTAACAATTGCCATGGAATTCGCATACAACTAATAAGTACATACCGAAATGAGCTTTACTGTAGGGCCAAATGGGCTCGAGTCCAAGTCAAGTATTCAATTAATTTCTTCCCTTCTGCACACACATATGCAGCTCACACACGACGACGTGAGCTAAGCTTAAAGCATTGCATATGCGTGCGTCAGAGCTTCGTTCATTAAAGCACACTTATACATGTGCAACGCACTAATACAAACGCATCGTCTGCATTCTAAAGAGCTTTGGGGCCAGGGCATAAACAGAGTCACCGCAAAATGTATGAACTTTGCTAATGCCAGAAAGCCCACATGGTTATGCGCAGAGCACATATTGCAGGCTTAAAGCCTTTGGTAATTTACATGCCAATTCCAATTCCAGTTACAGACACCAACCTAACAAGTGCTGACTGCCCTCTGGGGTGTTAATGATGCTGATGCCGATGCCGACGCTGGTGTTTTGAAGGGGGGCCGGATAGCACAACAATTACTGCCAATTAGCATAGCCAGTGCGTGTGTGTGTGTGTGTGTGTGTGAATTTGGGTGCGAGAGTGAGATCAGTGGCCAAATGGTTTAGAGCTGCTCGTCGGCCTGTTGGGACAAAGCACCCTCCTCCAGCAGCTCCACAATCAGTGTGCCTCACCTTTTCTCATTGATGATGGAGGCGCGTCCGATGCCGGCACCAGGGCCGCCCACATTGTGGGCATGCCCGTTGCCGCTGGCCGCGTGCTGCAATGGCATCGAGTCCTGGCGATGAAAACTGCCGCCACGACCGCCACCACCGCCGCTGCTGCCAACACCCACGCCATGGTTATTGTTCATGTGCAGCGAGGCACGATGGGCGGCCAGGCTGCCGCCAACGGCTGCGCCCCCACCGCCGCCCACATAGGTGGAGCGACGCATCGAGGTGACGCTGGTGTCCATGACGCCCGTTGCGGTCGAGTGTTGCCGGAGGTGCGGCTGCCGCTTGACGCAAATGCAGCACAGATAACGGTTGAAATGCTGCCGAAACACACCGGACACACAATAAAGCGCCACAGGATTAACGCACGAATTGAGGAAGCTGCAAATTGAAAAGACCAAAGCGAAAAGTTAGTCCATGGACACATGCTAATTTGCCGCAGGCCGTTAACTATCCGCAGTCCACGGGTTAAAGGTTATGCGCTATATAGACTACTTTGACAGCTCAATTGTCAGCCCAATCTATATTGATGTAATCAACAGTAGGCTAATGTTGCAGTCGTTATAGCCATGTCCCTCTGTCCCTCTCTACGCATGCCTGTTTCTATGCAAACTTGTAGCGCAGCTCTTTTATAAATGCAGTTCAAATGACTGATGATTAGCTTTTTTAGATTTCAGGTTTACATTTCGAAATCTCGTGGAATTACGAAGGATCAAATGATTTATCTTATGCAGCTTCAACATAATATTTTAATTATATTTATTTATTATGATTATATTATAATTGTAATAATTCATATAATATTAAAGTCAAAGTTCTTTAACATGAAAACATTTATCAGTAAAGAAATCCTGAATCCTGAAATTCTGAAATCCTATTCCTAACCATTTTATAAGAAACTCAATATTACTGCTGAATTTGAACTAGCGAGCTGCCGCTTACTGGTCCGACGTTCAGACAACGCTGTCAGCTTTTAAAGCTAAGACAATTCATAAACGTTTTGCGTCCCTTTTACTTATTGATCCAATTCCGGGCATTTATGTTCAAATCCTTAGCAGTTGAGCACACACTTTAATTCCTGCCAATCCCTTTTGTGTCCGGGTTTTTAATTCGCTACGTTTTGGTTTCGATTTGTTTCAATTTTCCACTAAATATTTTATTCGAGTAGAGTTTATTTGTTTTCTTTCTTTTGTGGGCAACCCTTTTGGCATTAAAATGCAAATTATTCTCAGTGGAGCTGACAGTTTCTGACGTCACAAATTAAGTTGCCCAAAATGCTAACACATTACTTTTTGCACTTTACTGCGCTAAGTGACGCCCCTCCTGCCCCATCGTTAGCCGAAAAGGGGCGTGGCAGCTGTCAGCGAAATAAAATTTACTACAACTTGACGCCTGAGGGGTGTTCCGGGTGTGAGGTGGAGGGAAGGGGTGTTGTATTGGGGCTTGGGTTTAAGTTTTTACTCGGATTATCTCTTTCAATTAAAAATCATGCCAACAGACGACGCCCGGGGCAATGCAGTGGAAATGAGTGCAGGAAAACCAAGTCTAAAGAAGGAAAACTTCGCATATGCTCGGCTGCCATTGACTCTCCCCTATTGCCACACACCCCTCTCTCTCTCTGCTTTGTGTGTCAGCGTGCAATATGATGGCACTGGCAATGGAATTTCAAGGATTGCGCGCGACAGCAAACAGTTTTCATCCCCCAACGGCGGCCCCAAGGAAAAACCAAATGGAAAAACTGCTAAAAATCGCAATAGTTTGTGGCAGTTGCTGTTGCAGTTGCAGTAGAAGCAGCAGCAGTCGCTTACCTTGTACAAAATCCAACGATGCGCACCACATGCCAGAAATCATCGAAATCCTCCTCGGCGGTGGGATAGAAATGGTACCACAGCTCGAACACATGATATGGAAAGAAGCAAATAAAGAATACTGCCCGGGCAATTAGTAGGCCATAGATAAAGCGATTCCCAAGCCTGGAATACTCGTGTCATACTCACCGACCACAAAGGCCACCACCATGCGTGCCACATGGCGACGGGCGCGCGCCTGGCTGCGGCTCTGGATGCTCAGCTGCTCGCCGGGCATGTCCCGGGCGCTGATGTGCAGCCGCTTGGCCATCATGATGTACAGCACGCCAATGATGGACAGCGGCACCAAATAGTATATCGACGCCTTGGCAACTACCATATATCTGCAAATGGAAGAGCCCGAAGAGAGTGTGCTTAAAATGGGTATCTTAATAGGAATATCCCAGTTAAGGACCTCGTAATAACAGTCTCTGTACTGGGCTGTCAGCGAGGGGCGGAGATTAATTGTTGAAAATGGCGTGAATCGAGCAACTGACAGTGCAGCTTAATTAATCACAGCCCATCGGAGATTTGTCAGCAATCTGTCCATCACATTGGAAAAAACCCCGTTTTTGAGCTCTACTATAAATAAATTCATTTAATTCGACTTCAATCAACTGATTTAATATGAAAAATCCCGTATTTTTGCTTTAACTCGCTTTAATTATAAATGCTACTCGCTTAATTTAATTCCCGTTTACGTTTGTTTGTTGTGTAAAAGCCAATCTACAAGAGACTGTAGCTTGTCAATATTTAAATATGTGTATAAGAAGATTTACAATCTGGTTATTTAATTGCAACCAAAAATCTAGCTGGTAATTTATATACTGTTTGGCTCTTTTTGACTTTTTCTTTAAGTTTTACAGAAAAAATATATATATTAAATGTGCTTTAAGTAAAGCACAAAACAACCAAGACCTAGAGTAAGAATACAAAATAAGTCCATCAATTCCTAACAACTGAAGTCTTTTTCATTATATCGATAATAGTCGATTTTGAGTCATGCCTTTTTTGGGACACAACTCAAGAATTATAAAACCTTGATACAAGAAATTTGGTATATGGTTTCTTGTTTAGCATGATTGGAATGAGAATATTTTACATTTTGGATACCTCAGCCAAAACTGACAAAAACAGGAGCCTTCCGCTTTGGTTTGTACACACATTGTAAGTCTTGTTTTTATTTATTTTTGTTATCACCATTCTAAACAGGAATATAAGTACCATATGGAATTCCTGAAAAATAGAGTGAAAGGAATTTTATGAAAACCCCGATTAAATTTTAATTTTGTTTATTTTTTTGGCAAAAGCTTGTATCTAATCTCAGTGACATATCCTAAGCCGATTAAGTCACAATTGGCATATTATTTAAAACATAAAATTTCAAACCGAAAGTGCTTTCTGTGGGATTATCAAACACTTTTTTATGTTGCATACAAAATATGAATGAATTAAATAGACCAAATACTGACAGCTCTTGTACAAACTCAATATATCCTAATTGCTTCTTTCGAAAGGGTATTAAAAAGTGCTTCGATTGCAATTGCTTTTTTATTATTGAAATCATTAAAGTACGTGTCCAGCTATTGTAACTTAATCCATTTGTTAATTGAAAAAAGTATTTAAAACTCATGAATACCAGTTAAAAGAATTATCGATGCTCGGTTGCACATTTTAACAACTTAAAAGGAATTTTATATTGACAGGTTTTTAATTGCGTTCTTATTGTTTGAGTGCTTGACATCTTATTTAAATGCAAATATAGTTTTAAAAATAAAACTCTACCAAAGTTAAATAAACATAATAATCCCACATGCCAAACTTGACGTGTGTAGGTTTTATATATCCTGAGATCGAAGGGATTATATTGCTTGTTAGTTATATATAAAATACTAGCGGGTATAACCCGGCCTTGCCCGTGGCACGTATGTTATAAAATCAATCTTCTCAAACAAATTTGAAATGATTTTGAAACAGATCGGACGGTAAACAAACAACTTTCATACAAACGTTTTCCGGCAATTTAGCACTGTTGCGAGTGGAATTTCCCAAATCGCTGAAAGACGCATTCATTATATTCTTATGTAGAGCTTTGAAAATAAGTTTGAAGCAAATCGGACACAACTTAAAACTTCGCACAAAAAATCTTTGAGTCGCATTCCTCCCGAAAAAGTTTGGATTCTGCGAAAAGTGTGAAATACGTCTCAAATGATTTTTCTTATAGATCTTTGGAAACGAATTTGAACACAAAACGTCATCCACCAAATCTTTGACCTCCATTTCCACCAAGGAGGAACGGATTTTTCGAAAAGTGTGAAACACCCCTCAAATGAATTTGAACAAAGATCTTTGAAAATAAGTTTGGGGCCGATCGGATGGTAAACAAAAAACTTTCATACAACCGTTTTCCGCCAATTTACCACTGTTGCGGGTGGAATTTTCCAAATCGCTGAAATACGTATTTATTAAGTTCTTATGTAGAGCTTTGAAAATAAGTTTGAAGCAAATCGGACACAACTTAAAACGCCGCCCAAAAAATCTTTAAATCGCATTCCCCCCGAAGAAGTTTGAATTCTGCGAAAAGTGAGAAACACGTCTCAAATGATTTTTCATATAGATCACTGGAAATGAATTTGAGCGCGAAACGTCACCCACAAAATCTTTGACCTCCATTTCCACCAAGGAGGAACGGATTTTTCGAAAAGTGTGAAACACCCCTCAAATGAATTTGAACAAAGATCTTTGAAAATAAGTTTGGGGCCTATCGGATGGTAAACAAAAAACTTGCATACAACCGTTTTCCGCCAATTTACCACTGTTGCGGGTGGAATTTTCCAAATCGCTGAAATACGTATTTATTAAGTTCTTATGTAGAGCTTTGAAAATAAGTTTGAAGCAAATCGGACACAACTTAAAACTTCGCCCAAAAAATCTTTGAGTCGGATTCCACCCGAAATAGTTTGGATTCTGCAAAAAGTGTGAAATACGTCTCAAATGATTTTTCTCATAGATCTTTGGAAACGAATTTGAGCGCGAAGCGTCACCCACCAAATCTTTGACCTCCATTTCCACCAAGGAGGAACGGATTTTTCGAAAAGTGTGAAACACCCCTCAAATGAATTTGAACAAAGATCTTTGAAAATAAGTTTGGGGCCGATCGGATGGTAAACAAAAAACTTTCATACAACCGTTTTCCGCCAATTTACCACTGTTGCGGGTGGAATTTTCCAAATCGCTGAAATACGTATTTATTAAGTTCTTATGTAGAGCTTTGAAAATAAGTTTGAAGCAAATCGGACACAACTTAAAACGCCGCCCAAAAAATCTTTAAATCGCATTCCCCCCGAAGAAGTTTGAATTCTGCGAAAAGTGAGAAACACGTCTCAAATGATTTTTCATATAGATCACTGGAAATGAATTTGAGCGCGAAACGTCACCCACAAAATCTTTGACCTCCATTTCCACCAAGGAGGAACGGATTTTTCGAAAAGTGTGAAACACCCCTCAAATGAATTTGAACAAAGATCTTTGAAAATAAGTTTGAGGCCGATCGGATGGTAAACAAAAAAGTAACATACAAACGTTTTTCGCGATTTTTCCACACTTGCGGGTGGAATTTCCCGAAACCCCGTCTTAACGTGCACCTACATCACATAAGGTAGCTACAGTGAAAATTTCAGCTTCCTAGCTCTTACGGTTTGGGCTGTGCGTTGATCACCAATCAGTCAGTCAGTCAGGACAAACAGTTTTATATATAGAGATGTATAAATATATTATAAATCTTTATTTAGCTGGCTCAAAGTCCGGTAAATGCAGCCAATTGAAGATTATAATGGGAAAATTCGCCCATATATATTATATATGGGTGATAAATGAGTTTTGACATATTTATGTATGTTGGCAAGTGTTGACACTATGACACTATGATTATGATTAATTAATTAAATAATGTTAATATTTTGCAACACTGGGCAGTCAGCTAATGCTCAGAAAATAATAAATAGCATCAATTTAATATGAAGAACATTTAAAGCTCAACTGCTTGACAGGACTTTTTAAGGACTCCAACAAATTATGGCATTTAATTTAATTTAGACTCGCAGCTCAGACAGAAAACGAGATGATTGCCAAATACATTAAATGAAAATTAGATATAAATTCAGTAAGCGGATTTGGACCAAATAGCTGCATGTCTAAGCCATATTTAACAATTTGTTAGACTATTAAAATGCCAGCAGGGTGAAGACATTCAATAAATTACAAAGCGCAGCCCATTTTGATGACTTACGACAGAATAATTCGTTAGCATAAAAGGCAAAATGAGCGAAAATTCACTTCTTTCTTTTTGTTTTTATTCATAATATTTGTGGGGTTTTTTTCTTGAATATTTAGTAAGGGGAAAAAGGTAAGCTTCACGCCGAAGAACGAATGCCCTTGCCTAGAAATACTTTTATGCGAAAAGCTTATATCCAATTGATTGTTCCAATAGGATTCGATACGGACTTGCAAATAAGTATGTTAGAAGAATAGAGTGAAGTTCAAAACTGAGTTTTCTATTTAAAAAAAAATGGAATTTTTCATTCAAATCTCTTGAGTTCAAACACATGGAATCTTATAGAGCTATATGATATAGTAGTCCGATCTTAATAAGGGATTGCTCATATGTGAGGAGCAAGCAACAACTTGTAGAGATAATTTAAATATATATAAATACTTCATATAAGAATTTAACTTATGAACGATCGTAATATGACTGCTATAAGATATAGTGGTCCTATACAGCCCATATAAAGCAGAAAGACAAGTTCGCATAGAAACTCGCAAACGGACATGGCTATATAGACAACAGACGACTGTTGATACTGATCAAGAATATATATACCTTTATGGGCCAGAAATCCTTCAATGTCTTGCACAATTCGTGACAAATACATAATACTCTCTCTGCAAGGGTATAAAAACATGCTGAGGAGTTATAAAACGGTTTTTATGAATTGGATAAAAAAATTAGTAACCAGTTGGCTGAAGCTATGTAAATTACAGCGGAGGGGGAGAAAGAGAGAGTGAGAGAGCGAGAGAGAGAGAGAGAGAGACGGGCAGATAATGTGGCAACAGCTGCCGTTGTCCAGCATGAAAGGATTTCCAACTTATGGCAACAGACGGGCAGACACAGCCGCAGCGAGAGGCGGGGCCAGGCTGTGGCAACAAGCTGCATTAAAAGGAAGAGCGGAATTAAATTTAAGTTGCCTATCGGCGCGAGGAATGCGAGGAGCAGCATATGGCCAAAGTAGGGACAGAGTGTACCAGGTGGACGACATGGCATGGAGCCGAGCAACAGCTTGATGAGCTGAACTGGGAAGGGTAACAAAGTGCCACGTGAATTACAATACCTCCTGAGCTTGCAAATCGGTTTAAATGAGCGGACATAAGTGGCTGAAAATAAAGTACCTCGAGTACATCTATGGAAGGGTAGCGTATACATAACATTTAAAATAGTTAGGCTTCTCAATTCTAAGAAACGATTTAATGCAATTTCATTTGCATTGTTTGCGGCTTCTCATATACAAATTTATATTCCCACAGAACTGAGCATTGTTCTTTCTCCAAAATAAATTGCTGGAAATTGAAAAAGCCTACATTCAATTGTTGAGAATATACAAATTGTTTTCCTCTGAAAAACTCATGTCTGTAATTTGTATTGTTATAAAATTCCAGGAACCAGAAATACCAAGTATTTTGAAGGTGATTTCGGTAAGCGTCAAATTTTGTTTGTTTCAGCTTCAGTTAAATAAATGCTTCGAATTGTTCTTTACAGGAACGTAAATATTAAATTTGTTCTCCCTTGTTTCGCATACCCTTCGACAAGGTAAACGGGGTGTGCGATTCATTTTCCTAGTTTAATTCAAGTCTCACATGCCATTAAGTACCAGGAAAAGTTAATTACATAAATTGTTGGTTTTCACAAATTGGCAATGTCAGAAAAACAAAAATAAAAACAAATGTATTTAGAAATTCTTGTTTTTACATTGTTAAAAACCTGACAACTCACAACTGAAGACACACAAATGGCGCTTAGGGCAACAGCTATTTATAAATAAAATATCAAACTTTAAAAAAAAAAAAAGAAGAAATTTTGACAGCATAACAAAATTTTAGATTCTATGAAAAGACAAGCCCTGTGAGTTATTGTTAGAAACTGCAAGGATCATAATTGATGTATAATATATATAGTATACATTTATTTTTCTGACTAACTGATTAATGATAAATGGCCTTATTAAAATAAAAAAGACGGGTTTTAAGGCCATTCCACCAGCAACTGTGGAAACTAGGTGAGAAACGGTTGAATGAAACCCATGCGATCGCCTTCAAACTAATTTTCAACAATCTTATTTGAGACCTTTCATGTTTTTCGGAAAATCTATCCATTGGGTAGAAAATGGGGATCAAAAGTAACATTTTAGAGGCGAAAGTTAAATTTTGATCGGATCAAGGTTTTGCTACGAAATGAAATTAATTGCGCCGAGCAAAGCCGGGTACTACACGTTAATCTAATATAATTAAATATCGCATTTTATAATGTAACTTAAAGTTTTTTGCTGTTTTCACAATCAATTTTCTTAGCTGTCAATTACTTGAACGGCTTCTGCTTCACTGGACTTCCCTTGCTTGGTGGGCATTGGGCTGCGGGCTTTTGGGGGGGGGCGGGGTATGCGTGGACACCCACTTAAAACTAAATAAAACCGAATGGGGCGAACAAATGCGAAAAGACATCCAACTGATTGGCCATTTGGCCAGCGGCTACTCACTTTGCATAAATCTTGTTACGAAATGGCGAGCACACTTCAATGGTTATGTTGCCATTGGGCGTGGGCAGGGTATAGCCCTGGATGTCGGAGACAACAAACGATGGCATGCCCAGCATTATGGCAAACACCCAGATAATCACGGCCGTAAAGACAGTCAGCGGCTTTGTCTGTGTGCGAGCAAATAAGAAGAGTAGAACAATACATAAATGGAAGTTAGTTAAGTGACCCAAATGGATCCAAATGGAATAAATGCGCGTTTGGCTCACCTGCAGTTTGCGCAGCGGATTGACAATGGCGCAATAGCGTTCCCCGGAGAGCGCTGTCAACGTGAAGACGGAGACGCCAATCGAAATGTCCTTGAAGAATTCGGTTATGCGGCACATGTTACGCTCGAAGGGCCAACTCTCCTGGGTATAGACTATTGTGGCCACTGGGACACAGACCAAAATGACCAGCAGATCGGCCAGCGCCAGCGAGAGTATATAACTGCAAGGCATCGGGAGATAAAGAAAAAATATTTACATTTTATCGATAACATTAATGCGATTATCGGTTATCGATAGATTATTGATCAAAAAACTGAAACGGAGTAAGTTTCCTCTATTATTGCATAGGCATATTTGTATTACCCAACGCTTTTCATTTGTAAATAATATTTTTAGAGTTTGAATATGATACCCAGAAAACCTATCTTGTCGTAAAATCGATTTGTATCGATTTGGTGAAACTTGAGGATATATCGATAGAAAAAATTAACTCATTGTATGATGTGCGAATTGAAACTATCAAGTGAGACCTCAAACAAATGTCCATATTTAAAAAGAGTGTCCCTAGCTTTCAATATTTTTGATGCTTTTGTCTGTTAACATAAACACAGTTAAGTATAATCTGACCCAAAATTGTTACACAACGCTTGTGACTTGCCATCGTATCGATTCAGCAGACCTTAAAGTTTTGTGAAAGTTAAAAGAAATGGAATTTGTGAGCTCAGACACAGTTAAACGTGCCAAATTTGCTGCATGGTTGCACTGGGATTGAATTTTGAACAGGATTGGTATTGTTATCGATATCGGAATGTGAATGGGAACGTGAATGGAAACGGGAATGAAAATGGTGCCGGTTCGGTTCCTGTCATCCGTTGTGCATTCAGATGGAAAGCACTCGATTTGAAGCGCACTTTGCTGTACAACATTTTCTTTTGTGCTTTTCTTTTTTTGGACACTTACAAGTGGACTTCTTGATTTGGGTCTGCACGAAATGCCAGCCGCACACTTCGCATAGCCTCAAGCCCAGTCTGGAATATCTATATACATAAGTGTTGTCTAGCGACTGGCAAATGGAATAGAGTTTAATTTCACAGAGCTCAATTTGGGGAAGGAGAAAAGAAAAAACCAAATGTCGCCGTTCGCAGTTAAAAGGCAAATGTGGCCTTCATTTAACAAATTGCTTTGGCATTGACACGCTTGAACCCCATCGAGGTGCCAGACGACGGTTAAGACATTTGTCCCAAACGCGCATCATTCTGACCCACAAATTGGTAGTTCTGATTCGTGTCAATTGACGCTTGTCTAGACACACGGACAAAGACCAGCAAATCAGGCAAAAACTTTTGCGCAAAAAATTAGATCGCTTGGTCCATTGATTGGCTCAAATTGTAGCATGTCATGACTTTCCAAAAGCTACAATCAGTTCACAATAGTTCAATTGTCACCTGGCAGAAAATGCAAGTTTTAGCATTTTTATTTGTATATTTTTTCTTTATTTTTCCACTTGCTCACACAGTCAAGAGAGTATATTCGAATTGATTAGGACTTAAACTTTGGAGTATATTTTCGTGTATAGTCTATATACATATGTATATCTTACACAGATCTGTAAAGACTACTGATGAGCTCCCCCAAAAATCTATACGTGAATGCCTGAATGCCTTAGGGCGTTGAGCGTCGCACTAACGTAAAAGTTATCGCCGGTTCAAATCTAGCAGCAATTTGCAATTTTTTATTTGTTTATTTCATACTTTATTATGATTAATTAAAATGGTTTAGAAATGCTTGAAGTCGATGTCTTTTTTTCACCCGTGAAGGCGGATAGTTTATTTTAGTATCTTAATAAATTTGTAGGGCGTTTTGTTTTAAGTTGTTTTTGCACTCTGCACGAGTATTAGACAGTCAGACCCTCACGACTGCAACATTTGCGTTTTGTATGTTTTGTCTTTTATTTGTTAACTCGTGCACAGAAATAACGTGTATTCAATGGAAATTGCAGTATGACATATTTTTTGACAGTCGAAGCGAAAAGACAATTTGTAATATGCTTGTTACGCAACTGTTACTCAGTTCCAAGTCCCTCCTCTGCGACCCCTTGCGATTCTTGCCAGTTCTGTCACCGGCTGTGTTCACAGGAAAACTTTTGATTGTATTTCCATTTCAATTTATTTAGATTTTCCAACAGACGCCCAGAAAACAAGCCACAAGACGTTACACAGTTGTACAAGCTGTAAGTTTCCTACAAGTTTCCAAATTAATAAACATTTGCATATGCCCCAATCAAAGAAGTAAGTGTTCAGCTCGGGCGTGACCGATAAGGAGCTACCCTGTACACAACGCCAAGCTGCAGTAACCAACATTTGAAATGTATTTCCTACATTAATTCAAAAAGAACCATAAGCAGGCATGCTGCGACTTGGCTACTTAAATAACTCCGGACTCTAAAGTCCGACCTTTATGAACTTCTCTTTACATGTAACATAAATAAGAAGATTAGATTTATACTTTATGGGATCGAATGTGCCTCTTTCCGCTTGTTACCTACATTTACACCAAACCCTTATTTCCTAACATAACATAATATAGTATAAGTAGCGTCGACAGCTGTTCTCTTTGCAATGTTTTGCCAACTCGATTTGGCATTTTTTTTATACAAATACAGCTTAGCAACAGTTAAGCCAGCTCCAAAACAAAGCTGTCAATATGCGAGTGTCATCCTCTGGCTATTCAGTGGAATCAAATAAACGCAATCGGATCTGCCTGACAAGCATTAAGCATACGCCGTGTGGACCAGCACTCAGCTGATAAGGTTTTTTTTGTTTGTGCCTCGCAAGAGTTTAAGCGTAGCTAAGCTTAACATTTGACTAAAGCTACTGTAGAGCTGGATTAAATTTGTTGAAATTAAGAGGGGCATTAAGTATTAACTCTCATTTAAGCTATTCACCGAATTCAACTTCTTAAATAACACAAATGTAATGAGCAATTACTTCTACCCTGTTAAAAACAAGCTTAAACAAACTTTTGCAGATGAAGGTATGTTTAATCCTTCACGAATATGAAGTACATTTTTAATGATATATACACAACTTTTAAAAACACATTAATCTTTTCCAAACCAATTAACTTTCCATGGCTATAAAATATAAAACATCAAAATGTTCAGTGGAAAGGAATTTTTCTTCTATATTAAAGTGTCTTCACAACTGAATAAGTTTTTGTTTGTAATAACAAAATAAAAATGATAATGATAATGACAATCACAATTACAGTTACAATGACAATGACAATGACAATGACAATGACAATGACAATGACAATGACAATGACAATGACAATGACAATGACAATGACAATGACAATGACAATGACAATGACAATGACAATGACAATGACAATGACAATGACAATGACAATGACAATGACAATGACAATGACAATGACAATGACAATGACAATGACAATGACAATGACAATGACAATGACAATGACAATGACAATGACAATGACAATGACAATGACAATGACAATGACAATGACAATGACAATGACAATGACAATGACAATGACAATGACAATGACAATGACAATGACAATGACAATGGCAATGACAATGACAATGATGATAAAAATAATAATAATAATAAAATTAATAATATGATGATGATAATGATGGTGATGATGACGTTTTTTATTTGAACCAACCGACCAACCAATTATACAAATCGTGTAATCGATGCTGCTTGAGCCATAAAATTAATGTCTTTGATTTCCTTGAATCGATGTGACCTATAAGACTTCCCCTCATTGTACATACATATATTTAATTTAAAAATGTTGTTTAGTATTCCTGCCCAAAGACACCGCCTGCTGTCAGCCGCCACAAAGTTATGAAACATTTCTTGAGAACTTTTAATTTGGTTAAAATACGTCGACAGCTGTTTTGACCCTAAGAACAAAAAGAAGTTAGTGGGCCGAAGCCGAGCACAAGATCTGGACTGGCATATAAAATAAGGGGCAATAAAATCAGAGATGCGCGTCTCATAACTCAGCGCCATGAATGTTGAGTGGCAATTCTTTTAGGCTATTTCTGGGCGGCACGCAGCACGCTCATTTTGGGCCAAAAATATTTATATGAAGTGTACGCCATGATTATACACGCATATGGATGCTGCATATATATTAGGGGGGAGTGAGTAGATGATGTGCACGCCACGGGTTGCCCATAATCGCAGCACTTACGTGTTGGGTATGTTGCGCATGGAGCGATGCCGAAAGAATATGATGACCAAAGTGCCATTGCCCAGCACGCCCACAATAAAGATGAGCGTATAGAGCACGGTGACAATATAGGTCTCCGGGCGATCCAAAACCTTCACATACTGCGGATACTCCTCGCCGCTGGCGTTATGCGTGCTCGTCGATGTTGTCGTGACCGTTGTCGTTGTTGTTGCCGCCGCTGTTGCCAACGATCCATCCAGCTGACTCGAATTGCTCAACTGGCTGACATTCAGGACGGCAGCAGCAGCAGCAGCAGCAGCTGCCGCAGCGGCGGTGGCTGCAGCGTTCGACTCCAGCGGCGCATAGGCCAGGCTCGCCGCCAGCGTCTGGCTCATGTCCATTAGAGCCGCTAACATGTTTTTTGGCATTGCTCAGTTGCCCCACTGACTGACTGACTGACTGACTGACTGACTGGCTGACGCTCTTTTCTTGTCTTGTCTTGTCTTCTCTTCCTGTTGGCTGCTGTCGCCGTGTGCGTGTCGTTTTATGTGCTCGTTCGGGCCACTTCCGTTTCCTTTTTGGCCTTTTTTGGTTCAAGTTTTGCACTTTTTGCCAAGGAGTATTCAGTTTATGGCATTTAGGTTTTTAGTAGAGTGGTTGTTGTTAGTCGTGTTGCTGCCACAGTTGCGTGTTTTATTTTGCACATTTTGTTTTAGCTGTGACCACATTTGCTGTCTTTGTTGTTGTTGCAGTTGCTGTTGTTGTTGTTGTTGTTGTTGGTGTTGTTTCTGTTGCTGTGTGTGGCTTTGCCTTTTGACTGGCGCCAGTTGCTGCCATGCTGCGGAGAGAGAAAGCGAAAAACCGAAAGTAAATAGTTGTTTAAGTCATTGTAGTAAAATGATTTAAGCTGCTTTCTGTGCAAGAGAAAACAACACTGCGTATGTGTAACATATAACATTTTATATATAGCTTAATTATGCTGCGGTTTATATAACTCACTTTATGCCTGCCACATTTTGTTGTTCATTTAATACGTGTTCATTAAAAGAGATACGAAAACAACCTTGTTTTATTCAAAATGATTAAAGTCCTTCATAAAATTTAAAAAAATATCGAATCAAAGCTATAAAAATTGAAATAGATATAAAAAATATAAGGGTAAAGCAATGCATAAATTTAATTTGAGCTAAATTTGTGTATATTTATATTCCTTAGAAATATTTTGTAATTTCTGGAAAAACGTGCATGTTGAATTTCAGCTTATACGATTATAGAGCTTCGAGTTCGAAAAATGATTACCCATTTCGAAATTTACATTATTTTGCTCTCGCTTGTTAAAGATCTGTCAACATGAACAAGAACAGGTTCACGCATGAACCGCTTGCGAATTATAAGCGAAAACAATGAAAAGTTTCATTTATCCTAGCAAAATCAATCTGTGTTTTATGAATTGTTACAAGCTGTTGTAGGGAAAAACTATAGCTAAGCTCTTGCTTATAAGAATTCATACACTAAACTTCTTCAAGTGATCTTGTCCGCATAAATTTGCATATCCACATGCCAAATGCAATTTAAGATTGCAATACGGACATTTTTTTCGTCCTTTGTGCAACCGAAGCGTCATACGGTTCACTTTGAGCCCTGGCTTTTGCTCAGTTGGTGCATGGGATTCATTTCATCAGTATTCCGTGTATTGACATTCTTTTGTTATTATTTTTTTTTAAGTTCTTGCAGTAAGACGGAGATACAGTGCGTACAGACATAGTGAAGCAGCTGGCAATGCTGTGGGGCAGTGCGATGGGGGCGAGCCGTGAAACGCTTTGGGAACTAATACGAATTCATTCGGGCAAATTCAAAGACTTTCAAATCGCAATCAGTCGTCCTTATTCCAACAGCAATCGCAGCCGCAACGCATCTGTGTTAGATCTGGAATCGGATATGTGTCTGAATGGGTCTGGCTGTGTCTGGCTGTGTGTGTGGTCGTTCGTTTGCCTTATGTCGTTTCAATTTCAATTCAATATTAGATTGTTTCGAGGCGTCACTTGTTTTGCCGCTATTGATTTCGAGCTAACTGCGGCTTTTCTTTGCGGTCCACGCTTCGTATGCGTGTTATTTATTCATTGGCTAAGAGGGTCGAGCAAATTGTTGGCAAATCGAACAAAATCTTTTTGAGGCCATTTAGCTATTTATAGCTACTCTCTGGCTATCTGTAAGCAGCTTTACCTTAAAGTACGCGTAATTTCAGTGCCCACTTATATGGTACTCGAGAGGCCTTGTGGGTTACCCGGGTCAGGTGCTCAACTATGCGGTCAGGTGTGCCTAGAGCATTTGATGGGCCTTGCATTTGTTTGCCATAAAATCAACTATTTATTGGACGGCTTCTTGAAATTATTGGGCTGTGCATGGCAAGTGGACGTCGGACTGCTACGATTCGTTCCACAAGTAATTGAAAGATTCAACAAAACAGCGACCAGCAAGGGCGGCTGCTTGAGCAAATTTGAAATAAAAAACATTGAGATATACGCTGGATCATAGCCTTCAGAAGATTGAGAAATTAAAGTAATTGGTAACCTAATATCATATGTACATAATTAAGCTATTAAATTTCTAGCTTGGTCTTGAATTCTCTGGCATCAAAATCTGACAATAGAAAAAGCCTTTTAAATTCTAGTAAAAAATCACAGTTTCTGAGCACAGCACATAAAAGAGTTTAACAGCATGTGCGCTGCTTCTAGCTTAAAGTCATAAAATGGTTTTGGTATTTTATGTGCGGCACGTTGGGCGCCATATGCACCAAGATTTCTCACCGTTTTCAAATGCCATAAATTACATATTTAATATCTATATATTTCATTTCATTTTGGTGTTCTATTCATTTATTGAACCAGTAAAGTCTACGCATTGTCTCACATATCTTATGCAGCCCTTTTTGGACCTATATCGGTTTGGGCTCTGATAAAAATTCTGAGAAGATTTATAAAATTTAATAGTATATGTGTTTCATTCAGCCGGCGGTCGTAAACACTTATTGTCATTTTATGTGCCTCCTACGTTGAGCGCCATGTGGCCAACAATGCCTGACGATTGAGTTTTCAGTCAATTGACACGGCACTTGAACGACCCACATTCATAACATTTGTGGCAACCACATAAAGGAGTCAAGCACACAGAAATTTAAGTGCAATTAGCTGTGGCACCGTCCCGGCTAGGGTCAGTAAATACGAGACTTCGAGCTCGTAACCCACGCATTGCCAATGGGCAATATGCTGGCCCAAGTGTCGACAGCCCAACACCAGTATGTATTTTATGTGTGTTGTGTGCTCTGCTGGGAGAGATGTGAAATGTGAAATGTGACTTCCGGCGAAAACGAGCTGAGTGTAAAGCTTCCGCAATATTAATTATACTTCGCATTTAGACAGCGAGCGAACTTAAAGTTTTTACCTACTTCTGCTGCTGTATTGCTCCAAGTTTTATTGGCCGCTTCGGGCGTTAGGCAATTAGACAAGATCCTTAAAACTTGTGAAATATGCCTGTCGATTATTTTGCGCTCTGCCTTAAACCTGTCTCTCGACGGCACAAAGTTTTGAATGAGGCGCCAACTTCCTGCGGCCATCCGCTGATAGACAAACGGAAGCGACAGCCAGAACGGAAGTAGCTGCGGCAGGACAAAAGCTAAATGTCTGAAGTCAAACAGCTGAAAGTGCGACACAACAGGCGTCAGCAGAGGCGACGAGATAAGTTTGAGGAAAATACCAGAAACACATCAATTTGCCAGCAAGAGGAAAGCAACGAATACCAAACAAAAGCTCAAGTGGCACGCACTTTAATATAACTGTCAAAGTAAAATGAAAAAAAAAAAAAACAACAACAAAAATAATATTATTAAAGAAAAATAATTTAACTTATGGGACTAGCCCCGCGGCTTAGGTTCACAGCGCCTGTTGACCTCAATCAATTTAATTGCATTTTTCAACAATTTCAGCAAGTTGCCAAGGGGAACGACCTGCTAGGCGACAGGAGTATTGCTTTTTAAAAGTTTTAAATATGCTGCTGAGCGAAATTTAATCAGTGCAAAATATTAAAGCGATTCGGACAAACGAGCTACGCACGAAAGTCAATTCAAATATAGTGAATGAGTATAGACAGAAAATTATTATTATTTATGGGGACAGTCATAACTCTAGGTTCAGTATTAAGCTTTGAATGTGTTCTAATTCGCGTCCTCTATGAAATATTGTGCACAAAAATGTGCTTTAAGTGTTAGATAAAAACTTTTTAAAGTATCTTTAAAATACACTCATAAATAGTTTTTGAACTTATTTAAAGCAAAAATAAAAAATAATAACGAATAGTCCTTCAATTTTTATTTTATTAATAAAATTAATTCCGCAAAACAAAAAAACATATGCTTAATACTGAAAATAATATTTCGAATATTTATAATATTTTATTATTTATAATATAATATTTTAATAGTATACAAAAATCTGCTCAAGCAATATATAAAGAAATTTCGATACTCTTCAAAAACAGTTAAAAAACAACGAATAATATTGGAATCTCTCTCAGTATTTAAGCATAGAAAAAAGCATTCCAGAAGCTCTTCATATATAATTTTCTCAACGTAGCTGACGTTCGCGTCATTCGCGTGACAATTTTTTATTCTATTTGGTTTTGTTTTGCGGCTGCCATCGTTATATCCACGCGTATTTATTTATGATTAAAGCCTGTTATGTCTTGAAGTACGGGTCGACTTTTGCTGCCTGCGCTGAGCTCAGATAGCAACCGGCGGCTGCTTTTTGAACGCAATTACATTTGTCAGAGGGAAAGTCTATTAAAATGCCTGCCTGACTGTCTGCCTGACTGCCTGGCTGCCAGGCACCCCGTTGTCAGAGCGCCCCGCGGTGCCTACGGCAGTGCGGGCCCCGCTTAAGACTGGGGACTAAGCGCCGACAAAGGCGGATAAAACATATTGTTGGAATGGCGTTCAGTACATGCTCAACATTCTTATGAGTATGTGCTAGATAAATCATAAAGCAAACATAATTTAATGCACACACGCACTCACACTTGTTTCCTGTCAGGTTTTTGCTTGTAAGCTGCACAGCAACAGACGGCTAAGGCGACCGGGCGTATGTGTAATGTGGCAAGCGTGTTAATCATACGCCACGTTTGCGCAGCCAAGCTGAATATTTGGCCCAGCTGAAGAGCGCAAGTGGAAACATTGGGAATATTATTTTTTGTTTTTGTTTTTAACTCATAAGTATCCAAACCAGTCCCGAACTCCAAGTCCAAGCCCATGTCAAACTCATACTAATGGCCCACTCATTATGCAACGCGTTCAAAGCTATTTTAATTAGAGTCGAAAAAATGCTTGCCATTTATAAAGAGAATTAGAAAAAAAAGGTGGTCTCTGCTCATTTCGTATGCGCCGCTGCCCTGCCCCAATGGCCGCCTGCCTCAAATATTATGCAAATTTTCATGACGTTCCATTTGCCTCTCTTGCTCCGAGCCGTGAACATAAATATTGACAAAGTTACACGTCTTTACTGCCCCCGGGGCCCCAAAGCTGAATCAATGGCAGACAAGCCAAGGCGCAAGCTGGCACAACAGACGAGGACTCAAAGCAGGCGGAAGCTCCGGCTGGGTCATCCATTGCAGGTCATAAAGCGTTGCCATTCGTTATGATTGAAGATGATTGAAGATGATTGCAAATGACTCTGCGTACGCACATCGATTTGGCAAGAAATGCCGCCTTTTGTTTGTATTTCACTACGGCAAAAAAAAATCGTATATACCGAGAGTACACACAAAGCCCATGTCGTAAAGCTCGATAAGAGCGAAAGTGAAATGAGCTAAAAAACAAATCTTAAGTCGAAAACACATACATGCATAGAGATTTATGGATTCAAATATGAACTGAACGTAATTGCAGAAAGTAATGAGGCGCAGCCAACTTAACTACATACTTAAAGGCGTCTGGCAACGCCGCACTCCTTTATTGTGCATTAAACTAAATTACAAATGTAAAAATATTGTGACCTTGCGTTGAGTATGTTTTGTTTTGTTTAAAAAACTTTTTGTTGTGGGTGTTGCCAGCGTTTCAGCATGAATAAAATTAAGAAGTTCTCTACAATTCATTAAATGAACTTGTAAATGAACTTGTAAGTGAGTTTGTGAAGTGAACTTGCAAGTAAATTCATTATGTGAACTTGTAAGTGAACTAGTAAGTGCTGCGTTATCAGGAGTATTATTCAGCCGAACAAATACTGATATTATGAATTTCTCATGATAAATAGTAATTATTTTGTATAATCTTTAGGAGAATACTTGGTACATAGCTGAGGAATGTTTAAATATGAATAATATCTATAATAGAGCAATGAAATGCAAAAGACACAGAATAATTTTATTTCTGAAAACCAAAGTTTTTTGCTCCTATGTAAAAAGATTTCTCTATCTATTTATCTTATGCCCAACTTCTGCACAGATTGCCATCCAATCCACCTTTCAAATCTAATTTAATTAAGATTATAAATTATAATTCAGGATCTCTTTAAACCCACACTGAATCTACCTGGCTTCTTGAACTTCTGCTAGAGTTGAAAACGAAATTTGTTTGCAAACATTTCGAATTCTAGTTAACTTTACCAACTTTTTTCTCTAAATTATTTTGAGTTATTCGTCTACAACAATTTTCAAATATTTGAGCAGTTTTTTTTTTTAGTATTTCAAGCATAAAATTCGTTATTTTCTTTTCGTAAAAGTTCCAAAATGTCTAAGAGGGTGAGCATAGTTTTGCCGGATGCATCTGGTGTACCGTTACGCTCTCGGTCCCCGTCTGGATCCAAGTCCTCTTCCCGGCGCTCATCAACGGCGTCTGCGAAAAGTGCGCTCAAAAGTCCCAGAGGTAGCACGGCAGGCAGGTCTCAGTCTGCACCTGAGCCGGAGCCGGAGCCGAAGCCTGTGCCTGTGCCTGAGCCAGCTGAATCGAGTGAGAACGCCCTGGTGAAACTGTCCATGACGGATCTGTTCTCGGATGGCTGTGAGCGTTATACAAAGGATTGTTGTTGCTGCCACTGCATCGCCGTGAGGCGTGCCCTCAGGCAGGCCGCGTTTCTGAAAACGCCGGAGGGCAAGCAGCGGCTGGAGCTGAAAATGCATCTGAAGAGCCTGTTCATGGACATCAATGCGATCACAGCTACACGCGACACGATTCAGAATCGGCTGCATGGCACCAAAGAGTATCCACCGCCGGCGACCAAGAGCTTTCCCATAACCATCACCCATGTGGGGCCGATAAGCAGCAGTTGCATGTCCATTGAGTGGTATCTGCATGACGATACGAATATTATCCACTACGAGATCTATGTGGACGGTGCGCGACGCAAGCGCGTCTTCAATCCACAGCTGACATCCACCGTTGTCCTGGATGTGGACATGAAGCGCACGCACAAGATTCAGATGAGGGCGGTGCCCAAAAAATGTCTCGGCGCACGTGCCCATCCTATTGACAGGCTGGTACGGGATGTCTGCTGCGGCGGTCTCGACAGGATTCTTGAAGCCGACTACTTTTGTGACTGCTCAAAGAAAAATGAATTGGAGAAACTCAAAGAGGAGTACAAGAGGAACTCCTGCCAGAAGCTGGTCGATTTCTGGAAAGACAGCGAGTTCCTCTACATACCCATGTGCAACTGTCGGGGCGAATGTGCATGCGACTGCTTCGAGGAGAAATATAATGCGTGCTCTTAGACCTAACTAATAATCCGATTCGAACCCGAATCAGGTACACATACAGAAAATTTCAGTGTATACAAAAATTAATCTAAGTAATTGTAAAATAGATTCAGACTTAAATAAACAAAATAAAATAAAATAGAAAATCGAATACGTGGCTCAGGCATTCGGACAGCTGATTAAGAAGGACCCTGGTTCAAATCCCATACTAAGTAGCTTATGGCCTTCGCATTATCTTAGCCGACGATCAGAGTTACCTAATAGCTTATCTATCCGTTACCTATTTACATATTAATAAAATTTATTATAATAGAATATAAAAAAAATAAATTTATATGATAGAAAGATCTCCAAATTGAGAGAAATTAAAAAAGTCTAAAAAGTTCAGGCTGGATTAGGTTATGTAAGGTAAGGAATTGTTAGGTTAGATTTGGTTAGGAATTGTGAGGTTACATTATGTAATTGAGGTTTTACAGAATAGATTAAACAAGGTGAGTTTGAGTTAATTGGTTTATTGATTGAGGTGAGTAGGGGATTAGCTCGCCGGACAGGCTATAAATTTTCCCATTACTATCTCTTTATCCTTTCAACTCAACACTCTATATTTCTAGTATATATTGCTTTACTTTATTAATTTATACTTATTTCTTTCTTTTTTCCTATTTATTGTACATTCTTAATTAATATAAGAACACCATTTCTATTTAAAAAGGGGCATAGCTGGCCGGACGGGCAAATGAAACATCTCCATCTGTCGGTGATGCTATTCGAAAATTGTGTACTCTAATTTGGCTTTTAGCATTTAACTTTCATTGTTATGTATTAAATATTTAGGAAGACACTCATTTTTGTTGACAATTAATAAATAAATAAATAGTAAAAGCAAGTAAGAGGTTCTAGTCGGAAGCTTCCGACTAGGGGATGCCCTGAACCACCTTCTTCCAAAGGGCGATAGGTATAAAATGAAAGATACTTTATAAATATACATTATTCTAGAAGCTACATGTCAAGTTTGGTGACTCTAGCGCTTATTATTTACCAAAATTGCTCAAAAAACAGGATTTCGATATCGATTTTTATCGATTACTTGGAAACGGGGCAAGTTATCGAATACCGGAAGCAAACTCGATCTGCGCGGGGACTAGGAGGACCTACAGTTAAGCTTTCAAGTCTCTAGCTCTTATGGGTTCTGAGATCCTTGCGTTCATACATACGGACGGACGGACAGACGGACATGGCTAGATCGACTCGGCTATTGATGCTGATCAAGAATATATTTACTTTATGGGGTCGGAGATGCTTCCTTCTGCCTGTTACATACATTTGCACAAATACATTATACCCTTTTTACGCATTTTTAATGGGTTCAGGGTAAAATAAATTAAAAAAGATAGGATTATAATAGGTTTGAACCTAACCTAACCGAATTTGAGATTTGGAATAAGTACAATTTTGCTTTTATGCAACCTTAATTTAATATTTTTGTTGAGATCTGAGCAATCTGTAATAAGTTTACGAGTGGCACTCTCAAATATGGAGGCTGCTTCAGTCGAGTGCTGACTGTCAAAAACAAAGCTTACTCACTTGGAATACAAAAACAGAATTTTTCATCAGATAGTGGGAGAGAGAGAGAGAGGGGGAGGGGGGGGGGGAGAAAGGCTGGGAGGCAGAGGCAGCGAATCATGTGCAGACAAGTTCAGCTGTCGGCCTTATTTAAAAAAGTATATTTATCATAATCTGGAAAATACTTTTGGAGGTTGTGCCCCCAAAAGTGCGACGCGTCGCAGCTCATATTATCAGTGGCCAACAGACATTGGCATTAGCATTTCAATTGGCGCACAGGCAGGCGGGCAGGCGGGCAGGCAGGCAGCCGGGGTAGCTGCCAACCCCCCCCCCCCCCCTGACTGGCGCTGACGTAGGCGTCTCCGTGGCCGGGCCATGGCATAGCGTGATTAATTATTTGGCAAATATTTGAAATGCCTCCGAGTGGTTTCCATTACAGCGCAATTGCTTCAGTTGCTTCATTTGCTGTTGTTGCTGCGTAATATGAACGAAATGAAAATCTGTGAAAATTCACTCAAATGCTTTGCCACATTGCCGCTGCACGTACATTTAATTAATTTTTTACTTTTATTCCACTTTTGATGTACCATTGACCGATTGATGTACAGTGGCACATTTTCAATTGGCGTTTGTTTGTTTTCACGAGGCTTTCAAGATAAACAAGCGCCACTTAGCATACGTACTTTATTTCAATTATTTTGATCATTTTCCAATACCCTGTGCCAGCTGTTGGCGGGGCATATTGCAGTAGTTAGTTGAATGGAGAGAATTACTTTAAAAAGCAATTGCAAAATAGTGTCCAATTGCTCTTTATACCTTATTATCGCCTCTTAAGGCAGCTTCAAGCAGAAAAAACAAGAATATTCAAACAAAAAGTCAGCTCAAGGCGACACTCTATTAGGGGAAGGATAAAAAGGCGATAGAAAAGCGATAAGAGACCCTAGCGTATCTCTATCTCGATTAGAGGTGTCTGACAGCTAAATACAGCATATTGCCAAGTCGAGCACTTCCTGTCCTATCAGTTTTTTATTCCCCTTTGCATTTGGCCCACGCGTCGTATGCGCTATTTTTATAGTCACATTCAATTACTTTTAACGCTCAAGTTCTACAATTTCTAGACCAAGTTTTATGTGCTGCGTGCTGTTTGCAAATATTTTAATTGATTTCATGTGGTTGCTTTTTTGTTGTTGCCTTTGCACTACGCAACTTTGTGTAAATATTTCGCTTTTATTGGCAGCCAGCCGCAGATATCGAATTGTTTATAGCCCCAAAAATTGTTTAGAACCTAATCGATTCACGCAACGTCCGCTCCTTGAAACCAGCTGCAATAGTGCGTTAAATTTGCCATTTTAATTGAATAAACTGCAACATTTTGAGTGCCGCACACTGCTTGGTTCCCATTGAACCTTTTAGTCACTTAATGGAAATTGTTGACACAAAACCCATTTGTCCGCATTGGTTATACATATAACAACTGCAAAGCAGCTTAAAGCCTTCAAAAACAACAGAATGAATCAAGTTCTGGTCGGATAATTCACATTCCCGCCAGCCGGGTAGCCCAAAAAAAACAAATCAGCCAAATTTCAACTCCCAAAAAAACAGTTCCATCTATGCACGTACCCATAGAACACCCTGACCTACCCCATGCAAAGGGTATGCATTAGGGTATTTTCCTAATATTGTTAACAATGCAACCAAGCGGAAAGCAAATACAAAGCCAACAACATGAAAAATAATGTGAACATTTTAAGTGAAGTGGAAAATATTAAAATTGACTTTCGTATTAACGTGTCAAAGATGCGATAGCTACAAAATCATATCTCGCTGTAAAAGTTAATAAAACTGGATTCTGAGAATCACAAAATGATCCATATTACAGATACATATTTACATATTACAGAAGACATATGTGTATATACTTTAACAGTTTATAATAATATTATTTATTTTAAAATTAACTTAAAAATTCTCCAAAAATAATCATAATATAGAAAATAAATATCTTCAATGTGCAAAATATTATTGTTATTATCATAATTGTTATATTCCATTATCATATTATTTTCCAACAACAAGTAAAAATTGTGATTAATAATAAATGTGACACACGCTTAACCCCCCGCATTGTTGCTCCAACCTAATGTTATTCCAATGTTTTGCCAAAAATTTATTTCATTTATATGCCTTATTGATGTTGTTACCTTAAGCCGAAATTTATTACAGATTGGTTAACTGTGACACATTATTCCCCTAGGTGCAATGATTTACAGTTTGTTTTACAAGAGCATTTCAGTGCTGCCTACGGTCCTACCCTCCCCCGCCACGCAACGCCCCCCCTCCGTACTTGTTTCCTACTTTTTTGCTTGCGGAGAATCTGTCAGCGGCTGGAGGCTGTTTGAAAAATGCAGCGAATTTCTATTTGAAATTTCGCGATAAATTGCTCGGTGTCGTCGCTTGTGCTGTTCCCCAACGCGGGCTTTTAGCCAAAAAATAAATAAAAAAGAAGTACCGGTGTTCAAGCCTGACTAGTAGATACCCTACAAGATATCAAGCTTCCTTGTTTTGGATGTGGCTCTTCTTTCCTGTGCACCATACTATGGTGCATACGACCTTAAATAATAAATAACCTTAAATAATAATAATAATAAATGTCTATTGTCAAATTTTTATGTTGCGATTGTGCTTCTTCTTTCGGTGTCTATTGTCCGATCCTAATGATGCGGTTCTTCTTGCCGAAGTCCCACACTATGCTAAATACTACCTTACATAACCTCGGTTCTTATTGTCCGATCTTAATGCCATTTTCAGGGCAAATTCTGTATAAACCAAAGCACAAGACTCCAACTACTTATTTTGTGCAGAAAAGTGGTAGAAAACCAATAAGAGAACCATTCTTTATATACTATATGCTATATTATAAGCTTTTATACCAGATTTGCTGTCTAGCTCTTATTTACTCTCTAAGATGTGCTTTATAAACATTCCTTTTCAAATCAATACATACATTTGCACAAACACATTATACCCTTTTTACTCAATATAAATAGGTTCAGCGTAGGAAAAGGCAAAAAAAAAAAGCAAACAAATGCCTGATTCTAAATCTGATTTGGAATTGCTGCTGCATTGTTTGTGGCGCCACGCTTTGACTTTGGCTTCGTGTGTGCCGCCCCCGCTGCCCCACTGCCCCGCTGCCCAGCTGTGCGGCAGACAAAATTGATAAGGGATTTGAGTTTCTGGGGTGCTGGCCAAAAAGAATGCCAGCATACAGAGCTGTTCAGCATTTTTGAGTCCACGCTGGCTAATTGGCCAAATCACGCTATGCTGCTGGGCGGGAGGCGGGGCCTGACTTGACTACGAACAGCTTGAGTTTTATTGTCCACATAATTCAGGCCAAATACAATTTGTGCCACACACATACACACACACACACACACACAAACAAGCAGCTCGGACGCAGCAGGTTCCGGCGAAGGGACAAACAACTTTGGTCAGCTCTAAGTGAATTAACCACAACGTGCCGACTATAGACAAAGCTGAACGGAACAAACGTGATGAGATAAGATGAGCTCAACTGGGCCCGACATATTTCTATAGCTCTGTGGGACGACTGCAATTTGCAGGAAATTTCCTTATCCGCTTGGCGGTCAATGTCAATAGACCATTAGCCCATAAATAAAAGGAACTTAATCGCAAGCAGTTAAAGACAAGGCAGAGAGGCAAGATAAATGTAAAAAAAACTTAAAAATTATTTTAAAAATATGAATGTTTCAAGATATTTGAAAATAAATAATAAATAAATAAATAAATTTAAATAAAATATTAACAGAAAGAAGTCCTATTTATAGAAAAGAATATTACCCTGATAAAAAGTTTTCCACTCATTTTCCGAAAATGGCGGTGGATTTACCAAATCTAAATGCCGTTTTAAAAATATGTCTTGAAAAAAAGGTCGTATTTCTAAAAATTCAGATAGGGTTGTGTTTTTCAAAATAAGTTTAGCACGTTTTTCATTTAAATATCTTAGAGTTTTGTATATTTACATTTTGTTCTTACTAACATTTTTTTGTTTTTTTGTCAAAGTTTTAATACATTGATATAAAATATAGTATTCCCACATAAATTTTAACATAAGCATGTAGCCAAAAAAAATATAACTTATACCGTATCCAACGCATATTTCACGCTTGGGTGTGACATTGTTAAAAAACATCTTTTGAGCGTTAAGGAACGATAGAAATGAAAACTCTGTGTGTCTCGTAGATTTTTGGCTTTTGATGTTGAGCACCAATGCTCTTATAGATACAATTCTGTAATTTACCAACTACATCATACCAAGAAATAATATAGCCTTCAAAAGTCTTACCTGCAAAAAACTTCAGTGAAATTAAAATATATAGGACTAACAATATTGTGTCTTGAACTGCGCCCATCAAAACGAAGAGCTTATGCAAATGAGAAGCTTTTTTGTTTCTTATTTGTGAGCTAAGAGATAAATGAAATCAGAGGGCAAACCATTAAAAACAGGCAAAAGAAAAGACCACACAATGAGCTCAAGTTGTGTATAGAGGCAGAAAAAAAATTGAATAACAGATACAAAGATACAGATACAACATCTTGTTCTGCGCATAAATTTGTTTTGAATATATTTTTTGTATCTTTTGCAATTTTAGTGCATTATTTATAGCATTTGTGGTCAGCGAGTGGGCGGTGCAGGGCACGCCCATCGCCCGTTCTGGGGCAATGATTTTATGATAAATGAGCCAAGTTAATCATCAACTCGTTGGGTGGTGCCAAGTGGCTCAAGGAATCACAAAAAGTACCTAAAGGAGGAAAAGGGGGCAATGCGAATTGAAAGCCAGCAGAGAGCATGAGAGGGAGCAGAGCGAGCGAGAGAGAGAGAAAGAGAGAGAAAGAGGGGTCAGGGTTATGTAAAGAAAATTGTGTTGGACAGTGTAGAAAAAATTACTTTGTTGATGCAGGTGGCAAAAGCGATGCTCAACTATTTATACGAAAAGAGACCAGTCATCCAGCGGGTCCTGACGTCAATGATGTTGTATAGATTGAAGCTGAAGTTGTTCGCCGGGACGGGGAGTGCGGCGGGCAGGTTAGAAAAAGTTACTGTAATTGATGGGTATCGTGCATAAAAGATTAATGTTTTCGCAAACTTTAACCTCAACACACTATCAAAATTAACTGCTGGCAACTTCAGCATTGACATTAGCGACCAATTGTTCGAAATGAGACGGACAAGCTGGCAAATTCATTTATCACAGCTAAACAAATGAAAAGGAAAACTCACAGCCAAAAGCCAAGCCAGTCAGGACATTAACCGCAGACTCAACAGCAACTCATGCCCTAGCTTATCTTAGAGTAGATTCTATTTAACGTCCTGTCAGCACACACACACACACAGAGGAGTCAAGTCACCTGCTTTGATTCAAACCAGGGCACTGAAATTACGCACGTAGCCGGCACATTATCCACATCAGCAGATTGAGTGCCATAGCCTGGCTGCCATGTAGCTCCATTTGCCATGTTGCATGTCATCGATTGACAGCCTGTCAATGCGCAGAGTCTCATATTCATACTCATTCACATCCTTATTCACATCCACATTCATATCCTTATTCGCATCAACACGCACAGGCATTGGCTTTGATTCTTACACCCTTTTAAAGGGTATTGTAAATATGTCATGTAAAGTGGATATAAGTGTATAATCCCCATTAAGTATATAATATTTACATTCTTGATCAATAACTACAGCCGTATAGATAAAGCCATATACGTCTGTCCGGCAAGCATCAAACTAGTCTCTCAGTTTTCGTCCTTTGCATAGCCCTGTTCTTCTGTTGCTGGCATTACATCTGTCGGAATCAGAACTCTATATAATTTAGCTGCTATAGAAACGATCGATCGAAGATAAAGCTCTTGCACAAAGACCCCTTTTTGTTTCTGAATATAAACCAGAGTTTACATAAGCAAATTTTGCCAGGTTTCTTATCACATAGATCTATGGGAAAAATCTGTCGAAGAACAAGTTATTTTATAAAAAACTTTTATATTTTATATATCTTGAGAAACTTCGGCTATTATGAACTTCTCTACTCTACTCACACACGTGCCATATATAGCTTCCAAAACAATAAACGATCAGCCACACACTTCGTAAGCGTATAAAATTTTCAGCCTGCTAAAGACAAACTTCCTCTTTCTTATTTGACTTGGCTTTGGCAACGGCCCGCACGAGTTCTTTAGCCAGGTCTAGAGTCCTTTCAGCTCAACTTTGCGACAGCCTGCACGTTTACCTTTTTGCATTTATTTAATTTCCTATTTATGACATATCAATATTAAAAAACAAGCAAAAGAAATATGGAACACGGACTGACTGGCTGATGCCGTATGCAAATGGAAACTGTAATTGAATTTCGATGATTGCTCAAGCGAATTATCCAGATATGCGAGCAAATATTCCACGTTGAGTAACAAAAACAAAGCATGACATGTGATGACATTTTAATAAATCTGTTAACACAATTCAATTATTATACGTTCTACTCTTCTACTGTGCTCTGAAAATCTAATAGTATTTATCTAATTCAACATATCCAAATTAAATACGCTTTGTTCGAGAGATAGAGCTTATGTAAATAGAGTGAAATTAATTGGAAGGAAATGAAATTTTTCTACTTGCACATTTCTGGAATATGGGATATATTATCTTTTAAAAGTATGTAGAAAAAAAATTAAAATGTTGATCTATAAAAATTTATTGAAAGCTTAACAAATATTCTTAAAAAATTTTTTTGTTTTTAAATATTGATACAACAGATAAAATAAGAAATTAATAATTAAATTAAATTAAAACTGATGAAATAAATTGAAAGCCTAACCTAAATGAAGATAGCCTAAATTCTGTGAAGAGCATTAAGTATAAGCTTCAAAACGTTTGAAGAAAAACTATTAATATTTGTTGAAATAGCTTTATAAGAATAAATACACGAAGCGAACTATCAAAAGAGATGATTTTAATGGTAGATGACATTAAAATTTTTAAGCAAGTGAATCGAGTGCAGAGTGGCCTTCAATAATACTCAAACAGAGTTAAGCCAAATGTAATCGTAAAGGTTCATCAATATAGAGCAAAACAAGAAAGATGGCTCAAGTTGCGAGTGTTCGAAATAAACAGGATTCAATATCGATTTTTGTCGATTGCTTACTCCGTTTATTGGAAACAAACTCGTAGAACCTACGTTTCAATATATATATATATATAGTTTATGGGGACGGAGATGCTTCTGCCTTTTACATACATTTGCACATAGTCATTATACCCCTTTTACCATTTTCAATAAGGAGGTATAAAAACTTGTCTAAGATTCAGCCTGACACAGGATTTCGAAATTTTGGATTTTGCTCGGGTCTATACACAACATACACCAATTCCACACTCATATTGTTATACCCATCTGCAGCCCAATTATGCAATCACTTGATTAACTTACCAGTTTGGTCTGACCGTCAGATGAGATATATGAGAGGACCTCCAAGAGCTGTAGGCATAATTGAGCAATTTAAAGCTGAGCCTGCGCCTCTTATGGAGGGTCATTAATAACTGGCGTTAACATTAATCAGTGTAATATGACAAATTAATTTGAGTGCTTTAAAGAGCCACTCGAAAATTGCGTGTAATACGAAAATTTCAGATTAAATGACATTTAAATGATGAGGAAAATGCTTTAAGATGTAAGCACGCGCTGTTCAGATAATGCTGCATTAAACACATAAAATTGAAAAAGCTGCAAACAATGGAAAATCGAGCAAAAGGTGCGACAAAAATTGAATAAAATGCAAATTATAATGGAAATTAAAAATGGAGTGCATGCACACTGCAAACGGAAACTGAAGCGAAATTACAAAAGAAAAAAAAAAGAGAGATAATAAAAAACTAAAAAAAAAAAAAGCAACACAATTGACAGACTTTAAAGTTCGCTGAGACACAGAGTTTGGGCATCATAAGTGCTTAAGATATGTGACTTTTAGTGCCGAATCACAGCAAAGACGTGAAGCCAGGGAAAAGAAAATAAATGTCACAAAAGGACTTACAAGAAGAAGATTGAGCGGGCCGGCATTAAAAGGCCTAGTTACACATAAATCAGTTGAACCTTTAAGTTAACGGCCCTAAAGGCCAAAAAAGAAATCACAGTGAGGCGCAAATAGAAGAAGAGCGACTAAAAGATACCCTGTACGCCAGCATGAGATAGCTTTAATGTCTGTGTGTTTAAAGCGGTTTAAAACTATCGATAGATAATTTCGATAGTCGTTAGCTGACTTGAACGATATTTTTAATAGTTTTTAACAATTTATAAAAGAATTTGAAGATATTTTCAGAATTAAAACATTTGCATATGGGCACACTAATTATATCGATATTTCTATTAATTAGTCAGTTAATTATCGCTAAATACAATTAGTTATCGATAGGCATTTTATCAATATAAATATCGTTAGTGCTTTGATAAAGCTTTAATATTCATAAAACTTAATTTAGGCATTTCAAAATACAACAAACTATCGTTGACCATAAACTGAAATGAAAATATCGAAATATATTGAAATATCGACCAATAATACCAGCGATAGGCTTACCGTTTTAAAGTGTATTTTGTATTAGTGTATTATTTGTATAGTGCCAGAGACTGCAATCCATATATGAAAGACGCCATCCTCTTATTATAATGCCCCTTTTAAGGCATTGCATGTGTACAGGGCAACGAAAAACAGGCTAAACAATTCGGAGCCAATTCGCTGAGCACATAAATATCAATTTACCCAACCTATTGACAAGTCGCCAGTTTCGCAAATGAAATGCAATACATTATTACACGCCAGGTATGTGGCGAAAGTAGAAAAATATGTTTAGGGGTAACGATAAAAACACCTTATATAAGCACTGGTAAACATGACTGATGACAGCGATAGATTAGAGAGAGACGATCGCCTGGCGACAGATGCACGGAGCGGCAGAATGACAAACACATTTGTTGGCAATTAAAATGCGAACAGGCCAAACAGAATTCCGGATACTGTCTACGCTCGTTCTAGGCCATAAAAATACCAGCAAGGAAATTATATCAGCAAACATCTAAGCGAAAGTTTTCCGGAATGACTGCTATACTAATTCAATTGATGCCTCGGAAAGCAACAAATACACGCTCTGCTCCCCAGATGTTGGCTGTCACAAAAGTTGCCATGGAAATTTGTTGACTTGGATATATTGCTTTTAAATGGCCAGCCTGCGGAAGAGTGAGCCCCGTCGAGGACCGACGTGTGGTCAAGTTTTAAGCAAACAATTTGGGCTTGGACTGACAAGCCGCTTTAAATGCTCATGTGTGACTTTCGGATGTATTTGAGCTGTCAATTCGAGTGTGGAATAAGTTCAGAAAACAATTATAACTATGCCAAGACAAGCCCCAGTGGTGGCTGCCGCAAGCCTTGAGAACGACACTTTTGTGGATAATTATTAAACATAGCTGAGCTGGGCATATTAGTTAAAACAATAAGCAACTAGGTTTCGGGTTCAAATCCTAGTACAAAGTGGCGAAGCTATGAAAGCCCCCTATAGCAAGGTCATAAGATTGATAATCTCAACATTCTCTGAATATAATCTACTTAAACTCATCTACAACCTACTTATTTTTAGGCTTCATCTTAAAATATACAGTTTCTTTTATAAAAAATTAAAGCCAGAAAATTGTTTATTCAACACAGAATCCAAGAAAAGCTGAAAGTCGTAATTGCTTTCTGTACATATCACATGGAAAACACAAAAAGGGGTTTCTTCAACCATCCTTCATATACTCAAAAATAAAAATAATAAAAACCCAGCTCGGACAGTCTATTTACTTGAATTGTGACCAAGCACCTTGCGTCAGCAACAGAAGGACACGTCGACACATTCATCAACGCATCGGAATGAAAATGAAAATACATTTGCATTAACAGAGCAGACAACAACAAAGAAGACAACAATGTGATTATTTTAAAGTTCAAATTAAAGTTGAGCAGGTTAAAAGCACGCATGAACCCACAATATATGATAAATACATATCTAGTCAAATGTGAATATGGATGTAAGCTTCTATGTGTTTTAATGCCAGCCACCAAAAATAATCAAATGATTGTCAAGCGCACACAATATATAAATTCGCCCCTGTGGGCATATTACGCTGTTACGTATACGCCACGTGCGCCGCACCAATTTTATTAACAGCAAAAACTTTTGTGGCGTCTCCGCCAGACAATCAGCCTGTGCTCCAATATGCGTATTTATCTAGGGTAATCATATGGCAGAGATGAAGCAGTCAGCTTCGAGGTGGGAATACTGAAGTGCAAATACACTTGCACGAATTTGGCGACGGTGCGAAATTATAATTTATATTTTATCGATTAATGCTGATGATAGAGCTGTGGAAATTGTAAGTGTACCGATAAACGTCGCATAGTTGCGTTTTTAGCGATCTTTATTTTAGTATTTATATGGTCTTCGGTAAGTGTGATGGATGTTTTTGTATGTATGTAAATGTATCAATAAACGTTTTCGCGTAGGTTTGTAGAAACGATGGTTCAAACTTCATATTCGATATTTAGCGTCAAGGACGGAAATTATATAATATAGAATATTACTTAAAAGCAGCACGAAACAAGCGTGAATAAAATTAAATAGATGAACAATAATATAATAATAAATAGTTCTTATAGTTGCCACTTTGCTTATAAATATTGCACAAATAGCATTTCCAGTTAGGAAATTTACAGAAACACAGCTTAAAATATATAAAAAATATATATTTTTTGCTCTTATCAAATTTATATGCAAATAATTTGTATTCTGTATTGGGGTTCTATTTTATATAGAATATTAATTAAAAGCAGCGCGAATCAAACATGAATAAAATTGAACAAATAAATGAAATATCTAATAAATAGCTCCTATTGTTTGCCTTTTTTTTTATAAATATTAAACTAATAGCATTTCCGTTTAAGAAATAATGTTAAGAAATTCACAGAAACACAGTATAAAATATATAAAAAATTATATATTATTACTGTGATCAAATATGATCAAATAATATTGAAATTCGGTATTTAGTGCAGGATATTTATTGGGTATTATTTGTGAATAAAACAGGAAAAATTAATACAAATTTATTAATAAATTGTTCCAATCACTTGCCACATTTCTTATAAATATTGGAATAATTGCATTTCTAGTTAAGAGATTCACAGAAATGCAGTTCAAAGTAAATACAAATGTGTCCTTTTTACTTTGTGTATATAAAAATATGTCCTTTGTTCCTCTGATCGAAAATTAATCTGTATCCTTTTTCCCTCTGATCAACTATATATGTATATGCATAAGCTTTATGGGAAATCTGTGTTACACAAGTCGTAACATAATTTGAATAACCTTTACCGCGTGTATTAAAATGTAAACACAACTTGTGTAATCAAATTGAGCGAATGCTGCAACACGGCGTATGCGTGATAATTTTCAGTACTCTGCGGGTGGCGCACACAACAATTATAAAAGCCAAAGGTACAAATGGGAGAAAAACAAAACCAAAAAAGAAGAAGCAGAGGGAATACATTAATTAAGCAAATTTGAGGCCGCCCTTTAGGGACAGGTAAATGGTTGACGCCGAGAGGGGGAGGGGAAGGGGGAGGGGGCTATGGTGCCGGCCCATCTGCGTTTGGCTGTGATTGCGTATACGCTAATTAGCCACAAATGCTTTTGGCTTTAACAATGTGGATGTTTTGCCCGCTGGATCTGATTGACAAACTGATTGACAAACTGACGACCATTTGACTGACTGATTGGCTTATGCTAATTTCGAGTAGTGCGGCAAATGGCTTGTCATTTGCCGCGAATTGGATTTGGCCCCGATTGCACTGTCAATAGACGTTCTTAACATTGGGGGCGTGGCACTTGGCTTTGACTATTTCAATTTGGCACCACTCGCATTCAGTTTAATTACAACATTTCGTTTGAAAGCTTATTTGTTTATTTAACTGCGATTTTGCCTTTAGCCAAAACGAAACTTATCTGAGGTTTTTGTGTGTTTATCTTAGCGTAGAACAAGATGATGAGAATTTCATTTATCCCGTGTCATATACAAAATGGCTTTGACCTTGAACTTGAGGAAACACGATTTTTGTGAGATATATTGAACATTCACTAATTGGATTAAGGGGCGTGTAGCCAACCTATCTATAAAATAACAATAGAGCTGTGTGCTTTGAAGTGGAATCTGATAGAGTGCTAAATTATGTGACTGAAAAGAAAAGATTTGTAATCAATTACCCTAATCACAACCTCTTTTTAAGGGCATTTTTTATGTATATGATGTGTAAATAGGAAAAGTATTTCTTAACGCTATTCAAACAATGTTTAAAATTTTAAAATATATCTTAAAGAATTAAAAATTCTGCATAAAATGGACAGTCAGCGTCGGACTTCCAATGATTAAAAATCCTACCACTTCATTTTGAAAATTTATTTATGTTCATTTTCTTTGTTAGCAGGGAAACTGATTTTTATAAAATTGAAATAGATATAAGGATATATTTGACGTTAAATTCAATGATAAGAAGAATGTTTCCTATTGAGTATTATTTGAGATAGATATTTAAATAAATGATGCCATTCCCAATATATAATTAGGAATGCTTTCAAGCCAATCTAAGTCCGAATTCACATTATCTTTTCTATAACTTGCCTTGACTGGTTTTCAATTACCCTTGAGTTTTGAATTGACATTTCGTAAATTAAAGGAATAATTTAAAACAAACAAAGTGCTTGCCTGAGAATATATTGTATATTATTCAAAGCGAACTCAATCAATAAAAGAATGTTGACAATAGCCACTTTTGTGAACTGTAATGAAGTATTCTGATGGCAAACTATAAAAGTACATGTAAAAGCTTTTCAATTACAAAAGAAATTGTATGCCAGTGTGCAGTCAATAATAACAAATCAAAAAAATAAGATATTTAGTAAATAAATTATTTTAATACACCAGGCAAACATTTAATTGCCTTGCACAATTTTAATGGAGTGCTGCCAATTTCTTTTAACTTAGCGAATGAGTTGATTTGAGTTCTGCCGATTTATTTTAAATTAAAACTAACTATCTACTAACACTAACTAACTATCATTGCAAAATAAAACGAGATGCTATGTAAAAATAAATATTTAATAAATATTAATATTTTCATTAGTTTCCCTCGCCAAACACTACATTTATTTGCACAATTTTAATGGAGTGCTGCAAATTCAATTTAACTTCGAACTGGTTAAATAAAGTACCAACAAATTATTTTAGATTCGAACCAGCTTACTATTATACAAAAGTCAAGTATTTAGTTAATATTTTTGATTAGTTCCCTTGCCAAGCATTAAATTTGTATACAATTTTAATGTAGTGCTGCCAATTTATTTTGACTTTGTTAACTATTTAAATGGAGTGCTGCCAATATATTTTAAGCTCAAACTAGCTTATATATAACTAACTATAATTCAAAAATGAAATATTGTAATATGTTCGCGCAATTTTATTGGATTTTTTAAATTTTATTATTGGTTAAATGGAGTGCTGCCAATTTATTTAAAATGCCTTATTTTTGATTATGGTTTTATTGTTTTAATGGAGTGCTGCCAGACAATTTTTACTTCGAAATTGAGTTTAATGAAGTGCTGCCAATTCGAACTAGCTTACATATCACTAATTAACCATAATTGCAAAGTAAATAGAAGCTAAGCATATGAAAAATACAAAAAAAAATATAATATTTAATAAGCATTTTTGATTTATTGCCCATGCTAAACATTAAGCTTGTTTTTAATTTTAATGGAGTGCTGCGAAAGTCACTTAGATTCAAGCTCATTTACACGTCACTAATTAATAACCGTGTCAGATGAAAGCTTTTAGCTCTTCGCATGCAGGCAAAATGCCTTTCACAGAGTCACACGAGCAGCATCTAAGCCGCGTCAAACTACATATGCTAATCCAATAAAGAGAGTTTTTTTTTTCTTTTGGTTTGTTTGTGTTGCAACTGAAAGCATGTCGGGCAGGCCATAAAATGTTTTCAAACTTAAATTTCACACATTGTTTCAGTCATTTGTTTTTATGCAAGCGACAACTTTGCGAGAAATGCAAAAAGAATGTCAAGAAAAAGTTTTTCTGAAACTTAAAACTCATTCATAGCGAAAGCGCCCAACTAACATGGCAGAGACGAGCGAGAAGGCGTTAGCTGCGTGCGGCTAGAATATGATTTAAGCCAGACTAAGCAAATACGCAAATATTTGCGCTGGCAATTCGATAAAGTTGCCGCGATTGATGGCAACTGTTGATTTATGTGTGTGCCCCGCTGGCAATTTGAGAAAAAAACATTTTTCAACTTACACAGTCGCACGAAAATGCTCCGAACAGCTGCCAGCAAATGTTGCGAAAATTAATTAAAACAACCGATCTAGCCGCAGTGGTCAATATTGTAGTTCTTTTTACTTTCTGATACTGATATTTTTTTTTCTATTTTAAGCACTTGTCTACTGGACCAGACGTGCACAAAACTTGGCACAAATCGAAAGTCGATACAAATATTTATTTTTATTTGGCACGCGCTAACGAAAAGTTTGAAATATAAACACTTTTTTTTTTGTTTCTGTTTTTCAGTATTTTCCAAAAACCCTAAACTGTCTTCAACTTGGCGCTTGACGGACGACCAGCGACCGTTTTGTGCGAATCCGTTTGCAGGACTAACTCAGGCAGCCGGCGCCCAATTGCGCATAGCCCCATTGCCATCCACAAGAGGCATTCGCGCCAAAAGCGCGCCAAAGACGCCCTCCACACTGAAACGGCAAATGGAAGCCACCACGTGCGGCTGAACATAGCGCGCAGGCGCTGACAACTGCATAGACACAAACATAAGCGTGACTAATGGCCAGGGACACCAGTGTTACACTTGTGGATTGTGTTCATATTCATTGCCTACCCTGAACACATTGCAAACGGGGAAGAGGGTATGCAAGTTTAATTTTGTAAAAAGTAGAAGGAAGCATCTGCAGTCCCATAAAGTATAAATATTCTATATAAAGTATAAATATTCTATGTAAAGTATATATATTCTATATAAAGTATAAATATTCTATATAAAGTATATATTCTATATTGGAGCTACAAAACTAAGAAACTTAATTTATAAAAGATGCAAATATTATCGTATATCATACACAGCAAGAGTTAATCTTTTTTAAAGATAACTCGAAATAATATAAGATCAACATGTTCCAAACTTGGTATGTAGATTTCCGTATAGTAAACATTATTTTTAAAGCTAGAACTTAGGTATATTAACACATTTGAATGGCATATTACAACTTTAAAATTTCATAGAGATTGAACAACAAGCATCGAAGTTACTTAAGCTCACATTTTTCAAAGAACAGCCGCAGCATTAAATGCAGAGCCTGGGTGTGCTTTTGGCAGCACGTTGCAGGGTACAGGGTATCTTCAAGTATGGTACCCTCGATTTCTTGCTTGTGTATTGCATTCATTTTGTTGTGGATGTTGTGTGTGTGTGTGTTTGTGCGGACAACTGTTGCCTCTTAGTGAATTGAGCGAATTTTCATTCATAATTTCCCGACGCGCTTTCAACTTTTCGCAGCTGCTTTTCGTAATTGTGAAAATATTTTGCTAACCAACTATTTTTAGACTCCTTCGCATTTCCCCATCAATTCACAATTTTTTCAAGCTTTCCGCTTGGAGGCGCCGAGGAGCACAGTTTGGTTAACCACAACAAAGTGCTTAAGCTCTGTCCTCAAATGCAGGCGGGGGATTGGTGGGGGTGAGGGTCGAGTTGCTTAGAGACAGCATTTTTTATTAGCCCCGTAATCAGCTGCCTTGGAAGACGCGGTTATTGACATGCCACATGTCTCCACTTATGAAAATTCTAATTATTCATAGAACAGCTTCAAAAAAATTAAGTTGCCTGTCTTATGCTACTTTTATATGCATAAACATAAGCTGAGGAATTAGATTGAAAATAAATTGAAAGAAGGTAGTTTTTGTGATTGCGAAAGAGCAGGAGAACCTTTGATCTGTTCCTAAGTTGAAATTTTGACTGTTTATTCGATTCGCAAATGTTTCCCATATAATTTTAAAGATATCCCAGTCGAAACTCCCATATCATATTTATGCAATGCAGTGTTATATATTTATTTCCGACTTCAACGCAATTAAATTCAAAATTTTTGAGTGCAATATTCCTCGAATTTCATGTAGTATATGGAATTTCACAATTCTACAAGCTAACCACAAATTTTGAGCGCTGGACTCCATGTTTTACCCGTCAGGCACGTTGGTGTCGTGGTAACGAATGGACAGAGAGGTGATCTCAACAGGCAGAGTGTCAGAAATAAGGTGCCTTCTGCTGCAGGTGCGCCGAGTACCATTAAAATGGCCGCGACTGTCAGATAGATGAGAAATTTGGGAGACATCGTTGTACCTATTCCAGACCAGCTGCTATTTTGGAGTGACTTTTTAATATAACTTACTAACCTATTTATACCAATTCCGTAAATTAATTAATTAAGCAAATTATTTGTTTCTAATGGAGACTCTCTTCTAATTCTAAGAATCTATTTGCACTGATGGCACGAACTAACTTTGTATGCGATCAAATAAAAGCACGAGCAATTGTGCAATCGAAAGTACACAAGTTGCGACAGTATCATTATGTAAGCAAGTAAGTGTGTTCTAGGCGGGAGTGACCGACTAGGAGATTCCCTCAACTCCGTGACGAGTCGTCCCAAATATTGAGTTGAGGCTGCGGCTGCTCTGCTTTTTCCCTGAGCCCCACACTATGGATAATTCTTTCGGGATTTACTTCGGTTTGTATTATCCGATCTTTATGAAATGTATAGGGCAAAAGTATGGCAACCTATTGTGTAAAAATACCAAAGCCCAAGACTACATACCTCTATACCATGGGGGCAAACAGACAAACAGACAGACATGACTAGATCGACTCGAATATTGTTGCTGAGCAAGAATATATATAGCTCTAGGATCGGAGATGATTCGGCCCTCTGGCTGTTACATTCATTTGCACATAATACCCATGATACCCTTTCGGGCTATTTTGTAGGGTATATCATATAAATATTTAGCTAGTGCCACGCTTAGAGTGGTGGGCTTTCAACTAAAAAGCAAAGAAGAGAAAACAACTAACTTGCACAATTGACACGTGTTTCTCTTTGATCCTATAACAAGTATAGACCATTTGTATAAATAATATGCATAATGCACTAGGGCTTTCGTCTTAACTTACTCAAGAAATATTCTTACCCTAGCCAAGCATATAAATAGGGTACGTCCACAGCGAGAAGGTCACTTCAAAGCAGCAGCGAGTCAGGAAAAGATACTACGATGACGCCCAAGTTTCTCATCTACCTGACGTTGGTGGCCATGTTAGTGGTCTTCTCCGCACCTGCAGCCGAGGGCACTTTCTTACTATTGGCGTGCCTGGCAAGATCACCACTGTGTCCCTTCCGCACCACGACTCCAGTGTGTCCTGGTACCGGTAGCACCTACAGTCCGATAACTCGCGAATGTGCCTAAGTTGCATTCAAATCAAAGTTGGGAAATATCTCTAAACACGAGATGTTTTCTCGACAGACTATTATTATGAATTGTATTCGAGCTTAAGTCCGAAATAAATATTAAATATCGCATTGCAAGTAAATGAACTTTCTACATATATTTTGGTCTGCTTTAACAGAGTATGTTAACAGACGCCTAAGGATAACAGAAGTCCACATAACATGCTATGTTAATTTGGCAATAAAATGTAAGGCCCCTATATTTAGCATAAAACTTCTATATTCTATGTATGCAAAGCATATTTAATCGACAACACTCTGAAGAATCACAAATTAAATTAAATTCTGTTAATTTATAGAGCAGAAGACGGCATCTCTGATAAAGCTTTAAGAGTCTTACACAATTATTAGATAAATGGTTGGAAGATCGACTCAACTGCCAATAATAATATTTGTATTTCAAGGTATTGCAATGAACTTGTTGATTTATCGATGTCCATAAGCCAATAAACAAGCTAAATAGCATTTTTGCACCTTTTTCTAGACGAATAGTAAAGTATAGGGCTTTGCCGGAATAAGATACAGTCAAATCTGCTTGGTACTACAACGTCGTCAAAGTTTTTTATATATCTGTCGCTTTCGCATTTTAAGTGGAATTCAATGCAGCGCAGCACACAGTACGAAATTTTGGCCTTTGTGTCCACCATACACGCCCACGACCGAAAAAACTACCGAAGCCGATGACAATAACTTTGAATATTGCAACGAGCTTAAACGATCGATATTTAAAGCATAAAGCATATATTCTATGTTCTTATCATAATAATACAAAAACTACCATGTTGTTCAATTGGAATATGAATTTCTTAACGTCACAGAAAAGTATGCTACACAATATATTTTATATCATTTTTTAATATTATTTATTATTATAAACTGGCCCATTTAAAATAGCTGAAAAAGGCATATAAAAATGTTGTGGTTATTCTTCGAGTTAGAGCCTTGCACATTGGCATAAATACACCTTTGGCTGCCAAATTTGGGCTTTGAAAATTTCATAATGATCGAACTATGGCCACCGAAGTTATTCGAGAACCCATTTGCCATCTGCCATGTGTGGCTAAGTGAAGAAGAAGCGTAGCCTTGCAAACAGCAAACAGGAAGTTGGAATCTTTTTATTTATTTATTTATTTATTAGTGGTCGACAAAACGAGTGTCTTCCTAATTATTCAATACATTATATTTACAACTAGCGGGTATAACCCGGCCTTGCCCGTGGCACGTATGTTATAAAATCAAAAAAGCTTTGAAAATGATTTTGAAACTGATCGGACGGGAATCAAACAACTTTTATGCAAACCATTTTGACCTCCACCAAATCTTCGACCCCCATTTGCACCAATGAGGGATAGATTTTTCAAAAAGTGTGAAACGCCCCTTAAATGAATTTAAACATAGATCTTTAAATATGAATTTGGGGCCGATCGGATGGTAAACAAAAAACTTTCATACAACCGTTTTCCGCCAATTTACCACTGTTGCAGGTGGAATTTTCCAAATCGCTGAAATACGTACTTATTAAGTTCTTATGAAGAGCTTTAAAAATAAGTTTGAAACAAATCGGACACAACTTAAAACGCCGCCCAAAAAATCTTTAAATCGCATTTCCCCCGAAAAAGTTTAAATTCTGCGAAAAGTGAAAAACACGTCTCAAATGAATTTTTATATAGATACTTGGAAATGAATTTGAGCGCGAAACGTCACCCACCAAATCTTTGACCTCCATTTCCACCAAGGAGGAATGGGTTTTCCGAAAAGTGCGAAACACCCCTCAAATGAATTTGAACAAAGATCTTTGAAAATAAGTTTGGGGCCGATCGGATGGTAAACAAAAAAGTTACATACAAACTTTTTTCTCGATTTTTCCACACTTGCGAGTGGAATTTTCCGAAACACATAAGGTAACTACAGTGAAAATTTCAGCTTCCTAGCTCTTACGGTTTGGGCTGTGCGTTGATCACCAATCAGTCAGTCAGTCAGTCAGTCAGGACAAACAGTTTTATATATAGAGATTATGAAATTTAGATGCTAAAAGCCTAGAAAGAGAACACAAATTTCAAATAGCATCACCGACCGATGGAGGTGTTTTATTTGCCAGTCCGGCCAGCTGTGCCCCTTTTCACAGCTAATTTTGTCAGTGACGCTATTAGAGCCTACATCTAAGAAGAAGGGTGTAAGTAGGAAAAAGTGCTCTTAAGTAAAATTAAAAATAATCTTAATTTGCTATATTATTTAAGAATATATCATAAATAGGAGAAAAGAACGGCAGCTTAGATGTTTGAGATATCTCCAAGTCGCAGACTCCCACCAAGAACACACTTAATCTCTTAAACTAACTGTTGAGATGCAATAAATTTCTTGGGATTGTTAACTACTTATACTTTATATATATATATATCATATTATAAAACTTTGTCATAGTTCAAATCTGCGACATACATTTTTAAATTGAACTCAACAAAAACAGCTCATTACGTCGCTCTGCACAGGCAGCTAAGCAAAATTGAATGTTTGCCTCTAATAATAGGTGAAATTTCCTTATTGTAACTCCAACTTAAGCGGCGCGCTTAGCTTAATGCGCCTGATTAACTGTCAGTCTGGGCAACTAAGCCCAGGCCAAGAGCAGACAAAGTTCAGGCGAATTTCTGCCTTTCCTTGCTGTAAATGTACATAAAATTACTGAAGCGTGGCCCACGCATATTTAAATGCGATTGCGACTATTTCTGGCTGCTGCCCACGCGCCTCGGCCTCTGTGGCATGCAACACATACATTATCATGATAAGCGAAAGAGCGCCCGGCGAACAGGTTAGCCATTGGCCGGGTCCGGCTGCAGCATGACAAGTCTTAAATCATTTTTCTGCTCTGCAAATCATGGGCATAAGCAGCAGCGGCGGCAGCATCTCGGCCTACGCCACGCAACACCTGACGTATGAGTGATATTTAATTAATTTGCCGTCTATTTGCAATTTGTGCTGTGCAAATGTGCGTATACGTAACATTGAAGACAAACTTCTTGAAAATTGAATGGACGGGGTATGTAACTGTCAACAGCTGCCAGAACGAGTTGTTTGCCCAAGTGGCATTGACTGCGTCACATCCCAAACCCCCATCCCCCGAATCCCTGTGCCAGAGCCCCTTCCACGATGGCAAACAGACATTTTAAAGTCTACAAAAACTTTGACAGCCGTTCAAAAGGCAACTTTGTGTTGCCCCCTCAATATACTGGGCATGGTCGTATGCGAGTAAATATAAATTGGTTTTTTTACACCTTTTAGACGCTAACAATTTGTTGAACATCGAAATGGGATTTGCTTGCGGGCTTTTATTGTCACTAAAGTTGTTGAATCTGTCACGTGCCCCGCCGTGTCCACACGTAAAATGGAAAAGTCGCAATTTAAGTCTTGGCATGTTCCTTAAGAAAATAAATCTTTCGCATTGAATTAGGTCAATTTTAATGTAGGAAATAATAAATATTTAAGCAAATACTATTTAATTATCTACTTTCGCAGAGTGTATTTAAATGTTATCATGAAGTATGCGCCAAGAGTTATGCAATATAACATGGCTTAAATTTAACTGGGTAAAAGTTTCCTAGACTTTTTATCACTGCAATTTTATTTTGTTTGGAGCTGGACTTTTTGTTTCCTAATTAAATCAAAGTCAAAGCACAGACTCTCATGTCAGGTAAGTCGGCTTGAGCTCTGAGCTTGGAAAGAATTACATTGGGCTTTGGGGTTCACAGTACACAAAGCTTCCCCAGAAATATTAATAATAAAAAACGTAATAATAAATATTAAATAAATAATTATAATAATAATAAAAAAAACAATAATAATAATAAAAAAAAAAATTATAAAAATAATAAAAGATAAATAATAATTATAATTAAAATAAAAATATTAATAAAGAAATAATAATAATAAAATTAATAGTAACAATCCGAATAATAACTAATAAATAAATAATTACGCGAATCCCGATGCAACGTACTGCATCCCACCTCCCGCCCAACCGACCGAGGGGCGCAGTCGTGTAACGTGTAACACGAAATGCAAAGTAAATATGAAAAAAAAACAAACTACGAGTATGTGTACAAATACAATTACAAATAAAAATAGGACTATCTACTTGCTAAATAGTTTAGAATAGAAGACTTAATACGAGGAAGAGAATAATATTTAAAGTAAAAATAATAATATAAATATTTTATATTATTTTTAATTTTTATTATTATTTAAGAATATTCGAAAACAATAAATAATAATAATTATAAAACGAATAATAATAATAATAATACGAATTAATAATAATATATAAATACTAATAATAATAATAATTAAAATAATAAATAATGACTATTATAAGAATAATACGTAATAATGTTAAAAGAACAATAATAATAACAAAGAATTATAGCAATATTAATCGTTATTTTTAAAACTTATTTGTCATGTTGTCAAGTAATAAGATAATTATATTTTTAAAAAATGTTTTAGTAGTACTTAACCTAAGTGAATCCTTTTATACCTTACTCTTTGAATCGCAAAAAAAGCTGAGAAAAATTTAACTTTAAGCCGATTGATTTAGCTTGCTTTTAATTACATCCCTTTAGAATCTCTCTATTTTTTTAAATGTTTAAATGTTTAAAAATAACATGCTTTAGCTTTGCATTTTTTGTCAATTGCTGCGCCCTAAGGCAGGCAACAAAATATTATTTTATTTAGCATTTTTTTTGCACAGCTTAACTGGGCTTTTGCTTGAACTGCTTGAACCGAATCCTAATACCCCTTCATCCGAATGGCGGCGACAGCTGCAAGGTCAAATGTCCTTGTTTTTTCTAACTGACTTCTCGTCCTGTTGTCGCCCTTTCATAGTTCTTGAGCACATATATTTTTTGTTTGGCATCCCAAGCAGCTAATTAAATGTCAATTGATTTGTATGAATTGCATTTGTTTTGCGTGTGTTGGGAGTGTGTGTGTGGGTGTGTCTGTGTGTGCCTTTATTGGCTTTTCCATTTTGCAACATTTGTCAACAGCTTACAAGCATTTAATGGCCCTTTTCTTTTTCTTTTGACTTCGCTAGCGTTAAAATGTCTGAAAATAATTTATTGATTTTAACAGACAGCACAAATTTAAAATTAATAACAGGCTATTAAGGACTCTAATTTCGATTTTCTTTCTATGCTAGGCTTTTCAGAACATTTATTATGTTTACAAATGTTTAAAAGACATTTAACATTTCTTTAAACATTGAACATTGAAGGTTTTGTTTGCACATAATTAATTGATTTGTTCTGATTTGTAGAAAATAGATAGATAATATTTAATTGATTTGGCTTTAGAACAACAACTTATTCCCTTCTTTATTCAGTCTCACACTTATGAATAATATATTATATCTCCCAATACCCTATTTAATTGTAGCACGAAAATACATAACTCTAATACCCTGTAATTCGTGCAATAGATTCTGCAGCTGGGCAACTTTTACTTCCACTTTGAATTTCGCATGTTGTTTATACTTATGCAAACAGATACACACGCACACACACTCACGCACACACACACACAGAAGATGAGCACAACAAGCAGGACATCGAATGGTTCTGCCCTTTTTTTGAGCTTCCTTCTGCACAGCCCGCGGCTCTTTGTTTCATTTGCCGATGCGTTGGAAATTGCAAAAAAAATTGCGGCTTCTGCTGACGAAATGTTAATTTTGGAGTACAACTGTAAATAGCTTTATTTGCATATGCGTGTATGTGTGTGTGTGTTGCAAATTTAATTTTGCTGATTGGGGTCACGTCCTGGCATCCACTACTTGTATCCTGTTGGTGCTTCCATTGGGGCACAAACTGCGCTCTCGGCATATGTGAAATATATTCACACATTTTTCTAAGCAACAGAATAAAGCAATATTTTTGCTTGGCAAAAATTCTATGGGGATTACAATTATTGTTGACCCTGAGCAATATTATGTTTGGGTTCGCAGAAATTCATACACAAACGTGTATTTATGAAATAAAAAATTTAAGTGAATATAAGTCATATATTACCCAATCTAACCAGATTTAACTAGGACTTGCAACATATTTCTAAAATTAATAAAAAATAATAAATAACAGTCTTTATGAGATCTAACTGAGACACAAAATCTATTCGTATCGAAAGAAATATCTGGGAATGAAGAAATTCTGCACTCTATTATTTTTATTTTGTCTTCAAGGGGATGCGATCCCTAAACTTTAGCAATACTCAGTATTATATTTAGATAGATGCCATATAAAAGCCTAAAGTAAAAACAACTACATATTACTTTAGCACAGATTCGTATAGTCTTCTATCAATGGACGCTTACCGAGAGACAGCCTTGGAACTCGGATATTCTATTTTTTATCTGTTTGTTCATTTAACCCCAACTTATAATTCCCAAAAGGTTAAAGACCCGCACTAAATAAAAGTGCATTTCGAAGTTAGCTGTAAAATGATATTTGTTTGCTCCAATTGAACTTGCAAGGAAATTTGCCAGCTTTTCAGATCCGTACAGTGAGCTTATTAATCACAATATCCATATAAAGGTCGCTGTGAAATATCTTGAGCTGCTATTAAATTTCCAGCAAAAACAAAGCGAATTTCTCTCCAGCGGGCTCGAGGCGTGAGTCTTGGGAGACTCGGGTTGAGTTAAGTTTTGTTAAGCTGGGCAAAGCTGAGTTGAGTAATGGGTAATTCTATGCGACAATGTCATTTGCCTTTTGCCTGAACATGAACAACTATAATAACAACAACAACAACAAAAGTTTAATGCGGCCATTGCTCATTGGAAGCGTTTCGGGTTCATTTTCGGGTTTGCGTTTGAGTTTGAGTTCGGTTACTGAAATTATATAACCATGGCACGTAGTCAACGATGAAAGTAAAAGCTTTCTTGTTGAGTTGGCTTTAATGCGCTTTGCACTTAATTAGTGCAAATAACTAATGACAAAAAACTTTGCACTTTCATCCCTTGTCTCCAATGAGCCAGAGCACTCATCGAAGCAGAAGAGCTTCTATTTGACTTGGGTTGACTCCCACAAGGATGTCGAGCAGGAGCAGCGCATCGACAAAAGGTGGCCACTTGTTGTCACTTCGATGGCAATTAAAACCACCTGGCAAATGGCAAACGGATGCGTATTTATAGAGCTTTTAATTACAGTGCTCAAGAGCTGAAATGTGTTTTTGGTGGAGTTTAATTATTTTCAAGATAAAGCAGGTTCAGAGTTGACGTTTTGTATAATTTTCTTATTTTTCATGCAACTCTTATTCTGCCTGGCTTTGTTTGGGCCAGTTTTTTTTTTGCCTAAAATTGTATACATCACATTTTCACCCATTTCGTGCCTGTGGAAATCTTTACTTTACACGTTCTACCCGGAGCGCCCAATTCCACTAAGCGGAGTAAATTGAACGCAATTGGTGAATTATGTTTTTAATCAATTTGTGTTCAACAAACTTCAATAAGTTTGATGCTCACTTTCCACCCATGTTCCACCCATGTTGATGGAATTTCGGAAAAGTGTGAAACACGTTTATAATGAATATAATCAAAGATAATTGAAAATGAGTTTGAAGCCGATGGGATGGAAAAATTAAAGCTGTATACAACAGTTTTGTGCATATTTCAGCCTTCGGAATGATGATGTATATTCAATTTAATTATTTCCCCAAAGAAGCAAACATAACATCAATTTATTATGATTGAAAAAGCATGTTTTTTTTTTTTATTTTTTCTAAAATGTTCAACTTTAAAACATCCACAAATTTTTTGAAATTTTCTGTTTGAGCTCAGTTTCCTTAAACTGAATGGCAAATAAAGTTATCCGCCTGCGGTGGCCGCTGGTGCTGCGGTCGTGAAATAACAACCGAAATATGAATATGGCCAAGGACAACGTGCCAGGCACGGTTTAGCCATTGAGGCACAGCACAACATTAGCAGCAGGGTCAATGAGAGATACAAGTATAAATTTAAAGACTTCATGGTCTGTGGCAATTGTAATTATCGAGAACTGAGCTACGTATTGAACGGAGCCCTTTTTATATGCCCCTAGATATATATTTCTTATTTGCATTGTTAACAGTCATTAAACTCTGGGCAGCTGTACATTGTGTTACGATTAATATTTACACTAAAGGCAGTTGTTTAATTGCAAATAAACATTTATCTTTGAGTTGGCCAAGAAAAAGCCCTTCGAGTAATGTTTATAATTGGCGGCTACAACCCGGCCTTGCTCGGGCCAAGTTTTTTCTCACTTTTATACCTTACTTCTTCGCCTGTGGGAAATAGAATGTTTCCTTTTCTACCTTGAACCCCTAACTATACTCATCGGGGTGAATCAAGTTTGGTGGACTTTCCAAAAGGCTTTAAATTGTATTTATGCCTTTTAAATTTAATTTTTGAGGATTAGTTTGAAGCCAATCTGAGCTTGCCTTACAAACTGTAAGCGTCATTTTCCACCCAGCGGCGTGGATTCAGCGAAATGTGTGAAACACGTTCCAATTCGAATTTTGAAAATCCCGTCTTCATTTGAATTTACATCACATAGGACAAATAACTAGCGAAAGGATACAAAATTAATCATTCTGTCGACAATCAATCAATCAATTGATCAATCAATCAATCTGACATAAAGCTGACATTACAATGCCCCAACTCACGAACAACTAAACTTTAATTGCTTGGAGGAGACTGTTTTATACGAACTTTGATATACATAGCTATATTTAAATACGTCTTTAATTCAATGCCATTTGCGAATAATATTTGCATTAATAAACCCTTTGAGTTAATTTTCAAGCTATTTATTACACCGAAGGTGGTTCCAAAAGTTGTTCTAATTTAGAGAATATTGCAAACCTTTTATAAATAGAACAAAATGCTCAAAGAGCAATAAAAAATAATGTCCATCTCATTGAAACATATTCCACAATTTAAGGACTTGCGCTTCTAATTCTCAAAATGTTAAAGCATGGAACTGTTAATGAATCGTTTAAATCAACTTTAATTTTAAACCTATTTATTGCACCGAGGGTGGCTCTAAAAGTTTTCTTAGTTTGGAGAACGTTTCAAACCTTTTGTAACTAGAACAAAATGCTCAAAGAGGAAGTTATGTTTTTCTCAGTGAAACAAATTCAAAAATTGTAAGACTTGCGCTTGTAATTCCCAAAATGTTTAAGCATGGAGTTCAGAAGTGCAGTTTGGACAAGTAAGAGAAGACTTTATATGCACGCATTTAATGTTCCAACTAAAAGTTATTATAGATTAAATTACTTGTTTAGTTGCCAATGCAATTGGTTTGTATTTTTTATCAACATTTATTTATGTAGAAGCCGTTGTCGGTGCTGTCGTTGTCGTTGTGCGGAACGGACAGATATTCAAATTGAAAAGGCACGCAAATAATAAGAACGTGGACTCGGCAGCCGGCGCTTGTAGAAGCATCAGCGTGGACACCAGCAGCGTGTAGAATAGCAGCGTCGTCGAATTCATGTTGAGTAGTGTAAATTAGCAAATTGGTTATAACAGATTAGAGTGCGTAATGCTGTAGCTGCCACTGGTCAGCGGCTTTATATAGTTAGTCAATTTGGAGCTGGGCCTGTTTGCACAGTTGCCAGCAGCTGGACAGGTGACTTGTAGCTGGCTTTGACCCGCATAAACAGGAACCAAATATTGATCCAACCCAGTTTGAAACAAAAACACAACCGTGGCGTTTAATTAAGGCCAGCTGACAAATGAAATCAAAAGCCAATTATGCACAGAAGTGCGTACGTAAAATTTATTTACCGAATTTGGTAGATTTTGAAATTTATTGCGAATGGAATTAATTCAAATGCGACAATTGTGTAATTGCTAACGAGTGCCTATGTGTGTGTTGTGCGTGTGTAAATAATCGTTTTACAATTTTGCGCCAATGCCAATTGGCCAAAATTTGATATTCCATTTGAGATAAATGCATTGGCCTAAATTCAATTATGAATGCGCTGTTGCTAAAGCTACACCAAAATAACGTTAGCCTTACAAGCTTACAATTAAGGATTCGAATTAGAAATAGGAAAATGCAGCATGTTTTCCAATTGCTGTATATTAATGAAGCTTTGGTATTGTCTATCAGTTCTTTAAGCTTTAATACGCTTGTGCGCTGTCCTTCCAAGCTTCATTAAGGCCTCACGTGCTTTCAAAGTTGTTCTTTAATAAGCTTTCTTGCAAACAAATGGTGAATAAATGTGAAGCTGTTGGTAAAGGATCGAAAAGCTCATTTTTAGTACAAAAAAGCACAGACCTTTACCTTTACTGCCTGATGCAGACATTTTAATGGCAAATGATACAAAAGCTCTTTTTTATTATAATGAAAAGCACTGATCTCTACTTTTGCTGCTAGTAGCACAAAATTTGTTGGCAAATGATCTAAAAGCTCCTCGTTCTTAAACAAAAAGCACAGATCTCTACTCTTGCTGTCTGCCGCACACTCAGGTATCTACTTTTTGAGATTAATAGAAAGCTCTAGCTTTAAAATAAAGCTTTTGCGTGATTAAAGCTGCCATAGCGAATGTTTAGTAAAAACTATAACTTTATTACTATGAATCCCATATAAAACATAAATTATACATTTTTTGACACCTCAAATTTATTTATTTCTTCAGCTTAATCGCACTTTGCCAAAGGCTTACTTTGTATTCAATTTATTTAGCAATACATTTGGGCATAGTATCAACAAATTGGTCGCTTTCAACGCTTTCCCAAAAGTACATGCTTCATATTATAGACTTTAATTGAAGGCGCAACGGTTGCCAAAAAAAAAAGTAAAAGTTGCTTTGTGCTGATTGCGCATTCTTAAATAAATAATTAGCAGCAAGAATTAATTCTCAGCAAGCTGGCTAATTTCTGTAATGCTTCGCTGAATTTATTTTCGACCCGGCAGCCGCGAAGGCTTTTAGCTGCCTAAAGCATTATCATTGCCGTTGTTTTGTTTGATTCTTGGCGCCACGCCTCACTAACCTAATGTCAATCAGGCCTGCCAGGAATATTGCCTGGCACGGCTACATATTGATTGAAAGCAACAGCTGCAAAAAGTTACTAACCTTGGCATCAGATTATGTTCATTATGCTTGCTTGGACTTTATTTCAATTCCAAGAAACAATCTCAATTTTTTGGCAATTAGGCATATTTTGAAAAAAAAATATTAATTAACATTTCTTCTTTATCCAAATTTTGTCTGCTTTGAAGAGTTCTTCAGCTGAATCCTGTATAAAAAGCAATTAAAATCCAATAAAAGCAACTATTGTGTTTGCCCGTCCTTAATTAGATACAAAAGTGTTCATCCGAAAAAAAAATGTAAGATACAAATATATCTAAATGAGCCGCAAATACCATTTGAATAAGAAAGTATCTGTGGGATACACATAAAACTGTAAAATACAAATTAACAGTATCTATGAAAGCAATATATACAAATGTATCTGTGGGATACAACTTAAAATTTCATACAACAGTATCTATGAGATACGAAAATAAGATAAGGATACAATTTTTGTAATATATACATTAGAATCCGTCGAATGCAAGTTAATCTTTAAGATACAAATGTATCTGTTAGATACCAAATTAACATTAAGACACAACAGCATCTAAGGGTTACAAAAATAGCTTTAAGATGCAAGAAAATAATTCACTATGTACAAGAGTAATTGTGGAATACAAATGAATCTGTAAGATACAAAAGTATCTGAGCGACACAAGGCATCAAGAACAGGTAAAATATGATTTATATGCCAGATATCTGAGAGATATAAATGGATGTGCAGTCTACAAAACTATATTCAAGATGCAAATGTATATGTACAATTTAAATGTATCTGTGAAATACAAATATAAAAAACAGCGAATAAATTCCTATTGACTTGACCTGTATTGTAAGATATATATACACAAATACTGCAAACTTTCTGCAAAATCAAATATAATTTATCGCCATGGCACATAATTCTAGCTTTTTCGCAAAGTTGACCAAATTAATCATGGGGCCGAGCTGTAAACAGCGGAATATTTAAATTTGCCAGCAAATATGCTGTCAAGTATCGCTTACCAGGTAAACTTTTTTTTGGAGGGGGGGGGGTCGACTGGCTGCCAACTGGCAATTAACAAGTTTTTGGCTGCAATTCGCCAAGTTTGCCGAGCGTTAACAATATACCATGACAATTTTAGGTGGGCGGAAACGGAAGTGCGCATAGCGTCAGCTGCGGATGGGACGAGGAATCTGTTCGAGTTGGAGTACGAACAAAGCAGCAGTAGGCGAAAGCATTTCTGTTTTAGACGCCAATTTGCATACTGCTTAAAATGTAAATAAAGTAGACGACTTGATAAACATTACACTAGTAGACGATGCGTGGGCTTTTGTTGTTGTGCGCTTCCTACTTGACAAGTGCGTCATGTAAGCGAGCCAAAGCGATGCGACGCAGTTTAGACTAAAGACCGAACACCCAAACCCCCCCCCCCTCATGCTCTACCCTTGCCTAACTGCCCCACACCATACATGTGTATATTTTTTGCGGCATTGGACACGCGCCACAGACACTCATGAATAATGCAACTGGAGCGAGAGTCGAGCCATAAACAAGCATCCATTTCTTTGTGGGGGCGTCGCTACTTTGTTGCGGCTGCTCCACGGCGGGAATCTGCATTACACGCGAGTATCTGGCGAACAATTAAGCCCAAATAATGTTAATGCCTGGCGACAGTCGCTGCACCCAAATTATGTAAATGCCCAGACTTTTGATAAGGGTCACAATCGTGTAACTACAATCAACCAACCAGCCACCCAGCCACCCATCCCACTCATTTACTCACTCATTCACTCAAATGTGCAAATGTGAATCGTTTGAATAAAAATGAATCCCAAGAAATTGCAAGTGCTCAAAAGCCAACCATAAAACCTAACCAAGCATGAATTATGAATGGTTTTATGACACACAACATGCCGACAAATAAAAGAAAACCAGCAAAAGTATTAGAAAAACGCATGTAACTCCAACAATTTTAGTTTCCAGTTTAGTTTCCAATAGCTCGTAGACCAATAAACTCCGTCCTGCCAATTTTTTTGCTAAGATGTTGCTATAAATAATCTTAGCCATAAATCATTTTAGGCATTGGCTATGGCCGCAGGGCTGCAAGCAAATGTAGTTGGTTCGGTTCACAGCTCGAACTAGTCGCTGCCTTGAGGTTCCGCTTGTGAACCTGGTTTTGGTTCACTTTTGGTTTGAATTTCATTTTATTCATTTCGATTTCGGGCTCGAGTCGGTTCAAAAGTTAAACCCAAAATCCATTTAAACACCTCATTTTTCATACACCTAAGCAGAACTTTATGTTGTCACGGAATTCCTATTGAACAAAAATTCCCACACTCAGACTAAAGTATATCAATCATAATAACAAAAATAATAAACTGATGAAAAGGATTTCTTAAATTGTTCCAATTACTGAAAGTAACTTTTACGTTTGCTTGAAATTTTCGTTAATGTTTGACGACAAGTTCCACGAAAATAAACAAGTAAGAAGTGTACAAAGCAGAGTCTCCTGACTGCTAGATACTCTCTACCTCGTATAATAACAACTAAGAGAAGCATTACCAAAAATTAAATAAAAAAAAATAGTATTACTATAAAAGATTTGTAGACGTAAAATCAATTATTTTACCCATACTCTTGCAACCCCTCTGGAAACAGAGTATAATTAATCAAACAAAACAGCAACTGGGGCCCTTATCTAATTAACTGTGTAAAAGTAAACGACCAAAATGTAGCCCAAAATTATCACTTTAAATACGTGAGCAGCATATTAAATAAAAATCCTAATTAAACGGGCTGCAAACAATTGAAGAAATATTCAGTTAAGCCAAAATTGAATTTCATTCAAATTCGCATTTAACTGCAAAAATAATAAAAACAAATATATTTTATAATTTAAACTGCGCGCGAAAAAATAAAAAAGTTTAAAAACATATAAATGCGTCATATTCGCCATATTTCGATAACAGATATAATATAATCACATAATCTATCATATATAAACTGATATAATTGAATTGACAAGCTTTAAACCGAACTTTTAAAAGCCTATAGAGCTTGTGCTATTTAATATAATGGCGCTAAGAACTAGCTAACCAAATTATGACTCATGTCAGCTGCGTAGGCTGACAAGTTTTTGGAGGGGTTATGCAACAAATAAATTAATAAACGCAATTAAAATTTTAATTCAAATAAAAATTAAAACTGAACGATGGAAATTAAGCGCCCTTGTGGCTTTAAAATCTCAGCAAAGCTTTTTTTCGACCGGTTGCATATATAGAAGCCATATAATTTAAAAGTCCGATCTTATGCCTTTATATGATATAGTAGATCGATCCGGCTGATCCGACAACAGAAAGGCAGGCCAAAAGTTTTATAATAAGAGCTACACGCTTATATTATTTCTATATCGACTTGACTCTTGAAACGGAACAAGAATATAAATACTTAATGGGATCTGGGGCGATTTGAACTAAGTATATATTACGCATTTTATGACAAAGGTATAATGTCCTCTACAAAGAATATAAAAATTGAACAACAAATTAATCTCATCATCAAAAAACAAGCCCCCCTTTATCTACGCCACTGACCGCTATGCAATTTCATTTTCTTACCTAGCGTTCAGCTTTTGAAAGCTTACCGAACTTTCGCAGCGATAGGAAAGCTTTCCGATGAAAACCGTAGCTGTTATTTCCGTTATTATGAAATGGATACATTGAACGGGTATATAAGCGCGGCGGCAACATGCGATGTTCCAGAATGTTCTTCGACTCGTTCAAAGCGCGCCAATGTGAGCGCGAAACTTAAATAATTTGAGGTTAAGCTGGAAGTGATAAATTTTTCAAAATGGTGAAGTTCTCGCTGGACGAAATACGTGGCCTAATGGACCAGAAGCGTAATATACGCAACATATCCGTTATAGCCCATGTGGATCATGGTAAATCCACGTTGACGGATTCGCTGGTCACCAAGGCGGGCATCATAGCGGGCGCCAAGGCGGGCGCCATGCGCTTCACCGATACCCGCAGCGACGAACAGGAGCGTTGCATTACGATCAAATCAACGTAAGCTCGTTACAAAAATAACTTTAACTGGGTTCCTAATGGCATCCCTTCCACGCTCAACAGTGCCATCACCATGTACTTTGAGGTTAAGGACAAGGACTTATGCTTTATCACGCAACCCGATCAGCGAGAAAAGGACACAAACGGCTTTCTTATCAATCTAATCGATTCACCCGGTCACGTGGATTTCTCCTCGGAGGTGACGGCCGCTCTTCGCGTTACGGATGGCGCCCTCGTCGTTGTGGACTGCGTCTCCGGCGTCTGTGTACAAACGGAAACGGTGCTACGTCAGGCAATTGCGGAACGCATTAGACCAATTCTGTTCCTTAACAAAATGGATCGTGCTCTGCTCGAACTACAATTGGACACGGAGCAGCTGTACCTAACGTTCCAGCGCATTGTGGAGAATGTTAACCTCATCATTGCCACCTACAATGATGAAAGTGGTCCCATGGGCGAGGTATCCGTTGATCCCTCAAAGGGTTCCGTTGGCTTCGGTTCGGGTCTGCACGGCTGGGCCTTCACGCTGAAACAGTTCGCCGAAATGTACGCCGATAAGTTTAAGATCGATGTGGCTAAATTGATGAAGCGGTAAGTACTTTCTTCTAACAATAAGTACTTCCTAAAGCTTTAATGGGGAATTGTAAAAACAGTTTAAGAAATTATTAAATTCTATTTTATCCCACTAAAGGTTTTTAGAATCCTTTTGGTAAATTGTTATCTACATTTTAGTCTTAGCCTTTAGTCTTTCTTAGAAACACGAAAAATCTTTTCTTTTTTTTAAATTTTAAAATCATTCGATAATACATATGTCCCATTTATATTCTCATTCTATAATTTGACTCACAGCCTCTGGGGCAACAACTTTTTCAACACGAAGACAAGAAAATGGCAAACGCACCAGGATTCGGATAGTAAGCGCTCATTTTGCCTATACATATTAGATCCCATCTACAAGGTATTCGATGCCATTATGAACTATAAAACGGAGGAGATATCCGGCTTGCTAGAGAAAATTGGTGTAAAGCTACAGCCCGAGGAGCAGGAGCAGCAGGGCAAGGTGCTGCTGAAGACAGTGATGCGCAGCTGGCTGCCAGCGGGCGAGACCCTTCTTCAAATGATTGCTATCCACCTGCCTTCGCCAGTGATAGCCCAGAGATATCGCATGGAGCTGTTGTACGAGGGTCCGCAGAGCGACGAGGCGGCTATTGCGATTGGGAGCTGTGATTCCGATGGTCCCCTGATGATGTACATCTCAAAAATGGTGCCCACCGCGGATATAGGGCGCTTCTATGCTTTTGGTCGAGTGTTTGCCGGCAAGGTGGCCACCGGACAGAAATGCCGCATTATGGGCCCCAACTATGTGCCCGGCAAGAAGGAGGATCTGTACGAAAAGGCGATTCAGCGCACGGTTCTGATGATGGGTCGCTCTGTGGAAGCCATTGAGGATGTGCCAGCGGGCAATATTTGCGGTCTGGTCGGCGTCGACCAATTTCTGGTTAAGACAGGCACAATCACAACCTTCAAGGAGGCACACAACATGAAGGCAAGTGAAAATCCACGTAAATCAATCGAAAAATGCATTTTCTTTTTAAAAACCGCAGGTCATGAAGTTCTCCGTGTCGCCAGTTGTGCGTGTTGCCGTTGAGCCCAAGAATCCAGCCGATTTGCCCAAGCTAGTGATTGGTCTGAAACGTCTGGCCAAATCCGATCCCATGGTGCAGTGCATCATCGAAGAGTCTGGTGAGCATATTATAGCTGGCGCCGGTGAATTGCATTTGGAAATTTGCATCAAGGATCTCGAGGAGGACTATGCGTGTATTCCACTTAAAACGTCACATCCTTTAATATCATATCGCGAAACTGTCTTGGAGCAGTCCAGTCAATTGTGCCTGTCCAAGTCACGGAACAAGCACAATCGCCTTACCATGAAAGCTGCACCCATGCCCGATGGCCTGGCTGAGGACATTGATAACGGCATTGTGTCTGCCCGGGATGAGTTCAAGAAGCGCGCGCGTTACCTGAGCGAGAAGTACGACTATGATGTGAGCGAAGCGCGCAAGATCTGGTGCTTTGGTCCTGACTGCAATGGTCCGAACATAATTGTGGACTGTACCAAGTCGGTGCAGTACCTGAACGAGATCAAAGACTCGGTAGTTGCCGGTTTCCAATGGGCATCCAAGGAGGGCGTCTTGGCCGAGGAGAATATGCGTGGGGTACGCTTCGATATACACGATGTGGTTTCGCATGCTGATGCCGTGCACCGGAGCGGTAGCCAGATAATTCCAACGACACGACGCTGTTTATACGCCTCAGCCATCACGGCGAGTCCGCGGCTCTTGGAGCCGGTGTATCTGTGCGAGATCCAATGCCACAATTTGGCCGTTGGTGGCATACACAAAGTGCTGAGCCGACGACGCGGTCATGTCTTTGAGGAGGCACAGGTGCCGGGCACACCCATGTATGTGGTAAAATGTTATTTGCCCGTCAACGAATCCTTTGGTTTCACGGCCGAACTGCGTACCAATACACACGGCCAAGCCTTCCCACAATGTGTGTTCGATCATTGGCAGCTGCTGCCGGGTGATCCGTGTGAGCCCAGCAGCAAACCCTACCAGATTGTGCAGAATACGCGTTTACGCAAGGCTCTCAAGCCAGGTCTGCCTGAACTTGCACAGTATTTAGACAGATTGTAAGAAATTTAAATATCTTAGCTCCTTAAACTTATCCATGACTTTGTTTTGTTCAAGATTTTTAGTAACACACTTTTTACACCAAATCATATATTTATGTATTTATTTTGTGTTCGTTATACAGCCCATGTGTGATGCTGATGTATGTAATAAGTATATGCATGTAAATACATTGAATATACTTATTGACATACATATTGTTTGTGTAATTAAATTATTTATTTATTTTATTAAAATGATTTATTCACTTTGAAATTGAATGTGTTTTTTGAATTTAACGGGTTTTCGCCTTCAAATTGCATGTAATCGAACCATATCGATAGGTTGAAATATTGTAGATACCAAAAGTATCGCAAGCTACCTGCACAAATATCGATATCAATCATGTGCCAGTGCAGATAGCGCTGCGAATGTTGCCGCCTGCAGTCTGGAGTTGCTTTCATAACACTCAAAAAAAGCTAAATATGTCCGCTGTGGAACAGGATCCCGTAGAATTAATGCTGAAGAAAACGGGCTGCATTGAGCTACACTACAAGGTACAGGAGTGCATCGCAGAAACGGGAGACTGGCGCATGTGCCAGGACAAAGTCAAAGAGTTTAAGGCGTGCATGCAAAACTACGTGGACCAGCAGACCAAAAAGTACGCCAATGTTAAATAAGATCAGACAAAAAATCCTAAGCACCAGCAGCTGCGCCGCAACCAAACTGGCGCTCGTCGTGCGCGGCGACCTCAAGATGAGCAAAGGCAAAACGGCGGCACAGTGCGCCCATGCCGCCGTCATGTGTTACCAACACGCTGCACAGGGCAGCGAGGCGCAGCACGCTCTGCTGCAACGTTGGTGCCGCATGGGGCAGCCGAAGATTGTGCTGCGCGTGGACAGCTACGAGCAGTTGAACGGACTGCAGCTGCAAGCACAGCAAGCAGATGTGGTAGCCGCATTGGTGAGGGACGCCGGACGCACGCAGCTGGAGGCTGGCACAGTTACGGTGCTGGGCTTGGGACCGGCAACAGCTGTCGAACTCGATAAACTGGTTGCTCATTTGAAACTTTTATAAATAGCATTTAAACTACTAATTTTTTGTTTTAATATTGTACTTAATGAAAGGAAACAACAAACCCAATTTGGAACAATTATGCCGTCTTCTTGCCGCCGGACATTGTGGATATGGTTAATGACACGGCTTGACCAAACATTTCCACCAAATCCGATGTTACACGCTCGGTTATCTGACGCAGTTTTCCATTTGATTCACCACAGATCAGGCGCTCAATTCGCGGCGTAGGACACTTCACCACCACTGAGGTGTAAACAACATCTGCAATATCAAAGACAGATTAAAAACAGAACAAGTCAAGCCTGCCATACATACGCTTCTCCACATTGTAGTATTCCAGCTCGCATTTCAAATTATAGGGTATCTCCTGCGGCAGGTAGTCCAGCAAACGTGCGCGCACGCTTTCCACAATTAGCGACTCGGGCTTTTCATCCGTGTAGACGTTGGCAGCGTAACGCCAATCTCTTGGCTTGGCGGCGCCAATCAAATAGTCCTGCAGCTCTTGCAGGCCACTGCCTGTTATTGACGATACCAGGAAGACATCGCTAAAATGATTCCAACTAGTTTCACGCTTGTTTAACGGATGGCACGCCGTCGCCTGTTCTTCCTTGCTGGGCAAGTCAAGTTTTTTGCTTGGACGCTTTCCATTGAGTGTATCATTCGTCAGTGTCTTGATAAGATCTAAGAGCACACGCTTTGACTTTAAGGCATCAACTTTGTTGAGAACCAGGAAACTGGGCAGCTGCGCATAGGCCTTCAGCGTGTCAAGCACTGTGGGATGCAACTCCTTGCGCGTCCAGCTGTTGGACGCATCCTGCATAACAGCTATAATATCCGCATGTTGAATGGCATGGCGATAGGCGCTCTTGAAGTTCTGGTCTAAATGATGTTTCCGTATCTCGTTCTGTGTCACCAGTCCGGGCGTATCGTAGAAGACGAGCTGCGTCTGGCCCGTCGTAAGAATTGCGGTGTTCGCCTTGCGGGTTGTATGCACCTTGGCCGAGGTGGGGCATACCTTAAATAAAGATTGGTTTAGTTTGCAAAATGGTCTACTAATTGTTATGTCTCACTTTGTGATTAATAATGTTGTTGATGAAGGTGCTCTTGCCCACATTTGGAACTCCGATTACGGCTATGTGAAGCGCTCGCTGCTGTTGAGGATTCTTGTTGTCGTTTTCAACAGCTTCTATGACTGGCGGCGGCGGCGTCACTTGTGTATTTTCTCCATTGGTCTGTATTGTGGCGGACAAATTACGATGCACACCTGTTGGCCGTAATATGTTTTTATTGCAATTAAGCAATTTTAAAGAACTTGTTAGCCAATATATGCGCATCGCGTTGGTGGGACTGGCAGGTTATCGATATACTAATACTAATCGTACGCCAGTTGCGTTTTAGCGGTATCGATACATTCAATGTGCAGAAAATGTGCGAGCTATCGTGTGTAATCAGTGTTGCCGACGTTGATTCAAAAAAGCAGCAAAGTTCCATGTTTAAATTAGCTGAATAAGCTATCTGGGCTGCTTTAATATAGTGGCTGCTTAGCCGGAAACCCTTAAATATAGCCTATTTTAGCAAGTAAATAGCTGTATTGTCAACACTGTAAATGAGTAATATTGTAGGCTTTGGTTAATAAACGTTCCTTTTTACTTTGCAAAAACAAAACAAAAATGAATATAAATATAATCGAAAGGCGGAATTTGAACTTAAGTACCTAACATTAACATTATTAATTTTGCATTGCATAGGTTACAAAGGCTGTCACAGTTAATATAATATAATTCAACATGCACGTCTTTTGAATTTGTTTTGTGCTTGCTTTACAGCTAAAATACCACAATTAAATACCAAATTAGAGGTTACTGAAGTAAAGGGACGTCTGATAAACATTGCATTCTATAGCGCCGCACTATTCAACCAAAACTGTATCGTGCTCCTGCACTGAATAGAAATCCAATGTTTTAGCACTATTTTCCAATTGCACCACAAGCTCCGGATGTTTGGCATCTATATAGCACAGATGCGGCGTATCTCCGGCTATATGAAAACGCTTCATGACCAGTCCTTGTAATGTTTGCACAGTTATCATGCGGGGCACCTTCTTTTCCCAAACTTCACCCGTCTGCCGGTGCTGTATACGCACTTTAATGAGATTCGATTGTTTGGCTTGAATGCGCGGCACAAAATCAGCTGGCGATCCATATTCTGTGGCAATAAGAGGGAACTTTAAAAATCGCATCGTTATAACATTCAATTACAACTTACTATTAACAATCAGCAAATAAGTACGATGTTTCTTGTAGAAATCGCGCAATGCATCGGCGCCCAATTTGGTTGCCTGCAGCCAGTCTAATGCATACTTTTTCCATATATCATATTCGGCGCCACGTCGCTCCTCCGCTGTTACCTTTGCCTTATTGATAAACTGTATGCCGGCTATGCTGGCCACTGCCTTGGAAAACATTTCATCGAAACTCGATTTCAAATGCGGCGTCTTATTGAGGCGCTTCAATTGTGGCAATTTGTCCAGCTCGTTGAATGCCTCAGCCTGATTTAAACCAAGTTTTAAAACAAGAAATGATTTCAATTTGAATTGTTATTCACCTCATTCCAAATGGGATTTTGCATTAAGCTCAGCTGCTCCAGCGATACAAACATATTTAGCTTTGCCTGCGGCTCACAGTCCGGCAGCTGCAGCTGCTCAATGCCGTTCTCAATAAGATTGAGCAAACGCAAGGTACGAATATTGCCCAGTTTACACACTTGATCAAAATCCATTAGTTTGGTGCGATGCAGGTCCAGTTCACGCAACTGCCTGAAAACGCGATTGCAGTCGACCACATCCAGTTGACTCAGTGCATTCTCTTGCAAGCTAAGCGATTCAATGTCCGGCCATAGCAGCGCCGTTTGCATCACATCCTGCCAATCCGTAAAGCCGCAATTTCCCAAATTAATGTGTTTCAAGTGACGAAATGCTGGGGCCAGCTCACTGATTTGTGTCTCTGTAGGCAACACCAGCCGATTGGAGCTGCCAAAAAAGTTATTTGTAAAAAGGTTACAGTTAAATAAAAGACAGCAACTTACCCCAAGTTCAAGCTGCTGAGCATGGGCAGCTGCTGTGTTATGCTGGCCACAATCTCCCAATTCCATATGAGCGTGTGGCTCACATTCAGCGTTGTCAGCTGCGTCAGATCCTTCAGGTAGCCGGCTGCATTCACTGGAGTCTCGTCCACGCTCATCTCCGTCAGCTGTTCAAATTTACTTTGCTTGCGCGCAATCTTGTCCATGCCCACAACTTCGAAAAGCGATGCTTGCATCGAGGCCTGAGCCTCGCGTATCAGAGATGGGTCCACATTTTTAGAATCGTAATTCAGATAACGCTCCCGTGCCTCATCCTCCAGCGTGGCACAGGGTCCCAGTTTGCCGGGGCGTATAAAACTGCCAGCTGTTGGCATTTGCGTTTGGAAATAACGCTTGCCATCGACAGTGCCATTGTGCTTGCCCCGCATCCCGTCGTCCCACTCAATGCCCAGCCATGTACCCAGGTGGCCGCTGACCTGCAACGGAATTGTTAGTTGATTAAACGAATTGGAAATCATATTTGTAACAAAGCTTACCTCGCCCACGTATTTGACGGTGCCATAATTGTTGGCTATTTTGATGCGTGTGCCTAGTGGATAAAACAGCTGCGCCTCGTCAATAATTCCAACCATTGTTGTTGTTTTTGTTGTTTTACAGCGCCTACTACTCTTTGTATATATACAGCAAACAAGCTTTGTACTTTTGGTAATTGTATCTTGTTTTACACTGTTGACAGCGTTTGTTGCACGCAATTCACATAAACATTCTTCAAATATGCATGCAATTTAATTTCAGCTTTAATTTTGTAACGAAATGGAAAATTCTTTATTATTGGAGTGATTGACTCACAGTAAACAAAACAGGGCTGTTAAAACCAGGGCTGGCAATTAGTGCTGGAGCAAGACTTTAAGTATCGCTTAACAAATAATCTGTCAATAGTTATTTTACGATATTTCCCACAGCAGCTGTCAGCTTTAAATAGGAGTATTTTTTATTTTCACGATACAGTCACACGCAAGAGCGGATGAGTTTTGGTGCAGTTCGATTGTCACGTATATTTTTCCTTTTATTATTTTTTTTGAATTAGGACAATTGTAAATAGTTAAACTTATAAATGCATTTATGCTCAATAATAAAAGGCACGTGTTTGTTAAAGTGAACACGACGCACACTCAAACGCTGCCAAGAAACGATCGCACCGGTATGTAAACACTTGTGTATAAAATCAGGTGTAGCTGTGCGCTAGAAAGCGGTACATCCCCAAAATACGAATTCTCCAACGCTGAAAGCGTCAATAGTGAGGGCCGCCATATCACAGTAAGTGCCACGTCAACTTTAAGAAAAGCTAAAAACAAAATACGAAGGAGCGAAATACGAAACGAGTCGCGTCGGAAACACTTCTGCGTCTGTGTTGGAATTGCATTTGTGTGCGCCCTTCGCCTAAGAATTCAGTCTACAATTGGCAGTGGTAAAGTGCAGTAGAAGCAGATTTTAATTCGTAGAAGTGAACGTGAATATGGCAGATGATAAATTGGAGGTATTTAGTGAACAATAAATAAAATAAAAATTCGCATATTTAAATTGCATGCTTTGCTTTAGGCACGCGGCTATCAACTGCGCCTGGTTGAGTACATAACTAGACGCAATGGCATTATTTATTTGCCCACCGGCTCGGGTAAAACATACGTGGCCATCCTGGCACTGAAGCGCTTCTCCCACAACATGGACAGGTTAGTGCATACTAACTACAAGTCTAAAACCAATTTAAAAAACATTTTATGAAAGAACACAAGAGTGTGCTGCTAGGAGATACCCTGTACACAACAATTCTTGCACATTTCACAATCTTCATGAGAATTGTTTTTAACAATTTCCGATTTATTGCCCGATTGTTACTAAGTTCGTAATTATTAACGTCGAAATAATAAACTAATTTTGTGCTCTTTAGCTTTAATAAACTGCCAGTTGTGCTCCGAAATCGAAGCTTAAAATTGACGTTTATCGCAGGTAAATGCGAACAGTTATCTTTAATTTGAAATTAGTTAGAACTACCTGTACCAGGTACCTTTGCCTTTGTTATAATGTAACAAATCTAATTAAAGGGAAACCTTTTTAAAATTACTTAAATAATTTAAATTCGGACTCATTTTCAATTATAAATTATAAGTTTTAATAAATTATAAATTAAAATTAAAAATTTTTAAATTATTTTTAAAAACTAAAGCAAACATAAGAAATAATAAAAACAATAAAAATGGTGACAAAAATAGTACAAAAAAAAATGTTAACATAAAAGTTGCAGTGTACCATTGATAAACTAACGTGTTGCTGGGTCGTATAGGCCATCCGGATACCCATCAAAACTGGCTTCATATTTCAATTGACACACATTTTTTGTCGTCGGGTACCTTTAGTTGTTATAATGTAACAAATCTAATGAAAGGGAAACATTTAATAATTACTAATACAATGATAGTTTTGATTCTTTTTTTTCATCTACGCTCAAAATGATTATATAAACTTACGCAAATAATATCAACAATAGCAATTGTTGCAAAAATAGGACATTATGTAACATAAAAGTTGCAATGTACCATTCGTTAACTAAGACACCCGTTTTTGGTACAGTTTGCGGCAAACTCGCAGCTGGGTCGCATAGGCCACCCGAGATGTCGTCTTATCCGGAAACACATTAAAACTGGCTTCACATTTCGAGACACACACACTTGTAGTCGTCTACATATGTATATATGACCATAAATTGCTATACTATATTCCAGCGCTCGCATTTGTTTACATATTGCAGATCGATCGAGGAGGGGGGCCAGCGTGCCTTGTTTATTTGCAATACGGTTGAGCTGGCCCGCCAGCAGGCCGTCTACGTTAAAAAGTTTACAAATTTTAAAGTTGGGTTCTATGTCGGCGAGCAGGGCACCGACAATTGGAATCGTTCCAAATGGGCGGACGAAATACGTGACAATCAAGTATGTATATTAAATATTTCTTTCTTTATGGTTTCATATTACTATATTCTGCAAGAGCATATAATCTTACGATTCTACAAAAATATCATTCCTTTTAGATGTTTACTTACAAGTACAATCACGTATCGACACATGAGTCATACAACATACTTCTTATCTATTAGCAGATATGCCCGCCTTATGTGCATTTCCGATTTTAAACGGACTTATCTTTTCGTAACTTTCTAGTAAAATCTACGGGTAGACAATCTCTTAAATATTATTAATCCATTTTGTATTATTGCTATATCAAGAATTGTTTAGCTGATGAAATATTTACCTCATTAAATATGTTAATTAGGGATATTAATGTGTAAACAAAAGATTCTGGCAGAGCTTATCGTAGCTTAGCATAATTTTGCTAAGGGCTAGCATGCTCTCAGAGGGAGAATGTACTCATGAATATATGATATATGATATATGATATATATGAATAACATAAGAGTTGTCTAGAAACAATTTTGAAAATGTATTGAGCCCATTTTCTGCTGCTTCACAGGTGCTGGTGGGCACAGCTCAAGTCATACTCGATTTGTTTCTGCAAAAGCACATGGAACTGAAGTCGGTGAGCATTGCGATTATAGATGAGTGTCATCATGGAACCGGTGCGCATCCGTATCATGAGTTTATGCGACTGTTTCAAATGCAATCGGGAAGCTCGTCGCTGCCCCGGGTCGTGGGTCTGACGGGCGTTCTAATCAAGGGCAATGAAATCAAGCAGGTGGGCAAAAAGTTAAAGGAACTGGAGACCACATATCGTGGCAACATTGTCACCGTCTCCGACATGAAGGAAATGGAGAATGTAATACTGTAAGCAAACACACAACTGCACATCTAACAAAAATTTTGACCTTCTTCTACTTTCGCTCTCTATCAGTCACTCGACAAAGCCACGGGAATGCCTAATCACGTATAAAGCGATGGTACAGAAATTGGAAATAATTGATAGCATACGCTGCAACATCGAGAGCTTCTATAAGGCGCTGGATCTCGTCGATATTGGCCATCAACCAGTGCGCATGTCGAGGGGCATGCGTTTGCAGCGTGAACCGAACAAGAAGAATGCCATTAAGACGGTACTTAATGACTTTCTATTCCAAATCGAAAACTATGGCGTCTATGCTGGCTCGATTGCCATCGTTTCTGTGCTGGTCGAGTTCGAGATTAAGCGCCGCCAGGCCGAGACACTCTCCATGCGAAACATGTATCGTGCTGTCATTACGCTCTGCGAGTGTATACGCCACTCGCTGGTTGCCAAGCTGCGCGACATGCTCGACGATGAGGAGATGTCCGATGATGAGCTCAATTCCGAGGATGTTATCATGAACTTCTCTACACCCAAGGTGCAAATGTTTTTGCATTATTTAAAGAAAGCCTTTGCCAACAAAGAGCCCAAGGAAATTTGTTGTTTGGTCTTTGTGGAGCGTCGCTACACGTGCAAATGCATCTATGGGCTGCTTCTCAACTTTATTGCCGCCACGCCCGAGCTGCGCAATTCGCTATTTCCACAGTTTATGGTTGGACGCAACAGCATTTTTCATGATTTCGAGAGCATTCTTGAGCGTCGCTGGCAGAAATCGGTGAGTCGACCCCTCGAAAACTACAACAGCTAGAGGAATATATATTTAAGGAATATATATTCCTGTATATCATAAGCAGAACAAGTTGGCTATTTTGATATCTTCGTTAATGAGACTTGAAACTTGAAACGTGGAGTAGACACAAATTAATTATATTTCATTCTATGGAAACCTTAATCGGAATCGGGATAACGGAAATTAAAAAATATATTTTAAGCTAAAGATTTGTGCTTTAATATGTACACACATCATAGCACACCTTATTTGGTTCTCGAAAATTTCATAACGATCGAGCCATATAAACTGTGCTCCCCTTTATCGTGATTGAATCAGAATCTGGTGATTCACACAGAATTCCATCGATTATTGACTCCGATTTCTTCTGCTTTCGCCATCTGCAGGCCATTCAACAGTTTCGCGATGGCGAGGCCAACATGATGATATGCTCCAGCGTGCTGGAGGAGGGCATTGATGTGCAGGCCTGCAACTATGTGATTATACTGGATCCGATCAAAACCTTCAATATGTATGTGCAGACCAAGGGACGGGCACGCTCCAAGGACTCGTCGTTTATATTGTTCTCATCGGAAATGGAACGGCAAAAGATATCAGAGCAGATACATCAGTATCGAAAGGCACATGACGAGATTGGCGAATATCTGAAGGATCGTGTGCTGGAGCGCACGGATCCGCAAATGGACGAGATGAACGAGCACTTCCAGGATGAAATACCGCCGTTCGTCAACACGAATGGCGCCGTGCTGCTGGCCAGCAGCGCACTGGCTCTGCTGCATCGCTATTGCCAGCAGATGCCATCGGATGCGTTTGGCATTGTGCTGCCTTGGTTCAAGCTGCTGGAGACAGAGGAGGTCAAAAAATTTACTTCAGATTGGCAGAGAAGGCATATAGTGTCCGTCACTTTACCACTGAATTCCACGCTGCGCGAAACCATTTATGTAAGCCAGAACGCAATATTTATAGCACAAAACCAATTTGCCGTCTCCTTTTGCAGAGCGATCCCATGTCTTGTGCCCGCTGGGCCAAGATCTCGGCGGCTTTTAAGGCCTGCATCAAACTGCACGCCTTGGGCGAACTCAATGAGCGCTTTTTGCCCACAACAGTTAACGAACGCGTTGCCGAGATCGCCAATTTTCACTTTGAGCACTGGAAAAAGTATGGCGATGATGGTGCGTATTGCAATTTACAGATTATCTCTATAATCTGTACATCTCTACAATCGTTAATTGACAACTTTGGCTCGGCTATAATCATATGTTTTGCCTCTCATGAGAGTACCTTAGAAAAACCTTGGCAATTGTCACTTATTGAAAATTTCAGATATACTCACTCATATTCCACTATCGAAACAATTCCACAAAAATGTATTTGTAAACAGTATTGAAAGTGTTGGATAACTCATTGATGAATACATCTTCGACCCTATATCGATCGAACCATTATATCATAATGATATTCTAGATTCCTTCTGAAGAAAATTAGGTTCTTAATTGAAAAACATAAATGTTTTGCAAAAACTCTTCAAAACCCAGAAAATTCCAGTTTCTCTATGCTTCTTAAATAACATAACAACCGAGTTAAATACAGAACTAAAATTTGGTCTATAGAAAAAAAATTCAGTTATTGATTTCTCAGCAAATTAAATATGAAAATATACATTTAAATAGTTTGCTTAACACAATTCCTCTTTAAATATTTTATTATTTAATATTGAAAGAATTAAATAGCTAAAGCTATTAAGATTCAAGTCCGGAAGGCCGACCTCTAATCAGATCCCTTAGTAGTTGTTGGGATTTTTAAATGGGATTCACTAATTCGTAACTTTTTTTACCCCTTCCAGTGACCATTAAGCGCAGGGATCGTGAACAGGTGAAAACAAATATGAAAACGTACGCAACGAAATGCCCATCGGAACTAAATGATGCCATGCCGCGAGTGGGTGAGGTCTGCTACGCCTATGAGATTGTCCTGGAGGCGCAATACGACCGGAACGAATATACACGTCACATGTACGACTCGCTCCAAACGCGTCGCAACTATGCTGTGCTGTTGAGAAAGCGTCTGCCGCGTCTGGCCACGATGCCGCTGTTCAGCCATCAGGGCGAGATGCATGTGCATGTTGCGGAACAGCCGCTAGAGCTGACAATTGAGAAGCAGCAACAGTTGGAGCAGCTGCAGCATTTCCATGTTATGATCTTTCGCGATCTGCTGCGCATTTGGCAGCCATTCTTTATGCTCGATCGTTGCGGTGGCGAGCACACATTTCTGGTGGTGCCGCTATCGGCGACGCCTGGCGTCGGCATAGACTGGCCCCTGGTCGAGCAATTCCAGAGCCTGCCCAGGGCGCAGGCCATCAGCTTGGCGCAACGCAAGCAAATGCCGCCACCAAAGCCCGAGGACTACGAGGGCAAGGTTGTTACGCAATGGTATGCCAACTATGATGAGAAGCGCATGCTGGTGACCAAGGTGCACACAGATCTGACGCCCATGAGCATGATGGAGGAGAAGCAGCAGGATAAGAGCTACTATCAGTTCACCATGGCCAAATATAGCAATTATATTGGCGATGTTGTCCACAAGCAACACTTTCTGATCGAGGTGCGCGAATTGACCGATCAGCTGAATTTTTATGTAAAGCAACGCACCAAATCCTCGGCACAGAGCAAGGCGCGTGCCAAGGTGATGCTCATACCCGAACTGTGCTTCAATTTTGCCTTTCCCGGCGAACTGTGGGTGAAGCTGATCTTTCTGCCCAGCATTTTGCGTCGCATATACTATATGCTGCATGCCGAGACGCTGCGTGTACGGATTAACAAGTATCTCGGACTGGATAAATTGCCGCAGAATGGCGCCAACTATAGACCACGACCATTGGAAATTGATTGTTCGCTGCGCCGCAATGTTGATCATCAGGGCAATCCCGTGCACGCCGATGAGTACGAGGAGCCACGTCCGGTTCTAGAGCCGCTGCCCACCAAAGGCGTCGAGATGGCCATGGAGAAACTGGAAATCACCGATTTGGAGGTGCCGTGGCAAAAGTATATGGAGCCATTGGATATTGCGCGCAACATCATGTCCACATATCCCGTCGAGCTCTCCTATTTCTATAACTTTACCAGCGGTCAATTGCTCAATCTGGACAAACTGGAGCATGAGGATAAAGAGCTCTGGACCCAGACCCAGTTCAAAATGCGCGAGGGCAACATATACAGCTGTCAGAAGAGCGACAATAAGCTGCCCGCCCTGCTGCCCGCCGGCGGCGACAATGGCAGGCGGATCGAACAGGTGCAGCTGTCGGTGCTACAGCGCAGCATCTCCAATGAGCACATAACGCCGGCAGAGCAGGGCGAATTCCTTGCCGCCATCACATATGCGGGCAGCGTTGATGTCTTTGACATGGAGCGTTTCGAGCTGCTCGGCGATTGCTTTCTCAAGCTCAGCGCCACGCTCTATTTGGCCAACAAGTATCCGGACTGGAATGAGGGCATTTTAACCCAGGTGGGTACACTTCGTTTCTTAGTAAAAATTAAATAAATAAATAAATTGGAAAACCGGCTTGCAGCCTTAATTCCAATCAAGACCTGACTTGACAACTGAATCTTACTCCGATTAAATGGAAGCTAGATTAGTAAGCACGATTAAAATATTTGATTACGATAGAAATACTATTAAATAATATTATATAGACGTATTATGACATTTTATGCTATTCATTAATGCCGCCTCTTCTTCTCCTCCTCGCCTCAATTAGGTGAAGTCCACGCTGGTCTCCAATCGTAATCTATTGTACTGCCTCAGCGAAACGGATATACCCACTCGCATCTGCAGCACGCTGTTCACACCGAAGTACACCTGGCTGCCGCCCGGGCTAGGTCTGCCCCAGAATGTGCTGGCGCTGTGGAAGGAGAAACCGGAATTGGCCGCGCTAGTGGGGCCGCACAATATACGCAATTTATGCATTAGCGAGGAGGAGGTGTTCGGTGATGGCAAATGCGGAGAACATGTCTATCGCAGTTTCGTGGATGGCTGCCAAGCGAATCAGTATACACATCATGCGGGCATGGACTTTAGCGGCGAGATCAATTTCTGTGTGGGATTGGTCCAGATGCCGGACAAACTGATTGCCGATACGCTGGAGGCGTTGTTGGGCGTGGTCGTGAAGAACTATGGCCTGCAGCACGGCTTCCGCATGCTTGAATATTTTGGCATCTGCAAGTCGGACATTGGCAAGCCGTTGACCCAATTGCTGGACCTGCACCTGGGTAGCGCACGCATGCGGACAAATATATCGCAGCGCGAAGTGGATGGATTTTTGATTAACCATCAGCATTTGGAACGGAATCTGGGCTATACATTCCGTGATCGGGCCTATCTGCTGCAGGCGCTGACACATCCCTCAAATCCGACAAATCGTTTGACGGGCTGCTACCAGGAGCTAGAATTTATTGGCGATGCCATCTTGGACTTCCTCATCTCAGCATATATATTCGAGCACAAGATACGGATGACGCCGGGTCAACTGACGGATCTGCGCTCGGCGCTGGTCAACAATACGACGCTCGCTTGTATTTGTGTGCGTCATCGTTTCCACTTTTTCATCCTGGCCGAGAACGCACTGCTCACGGAGTCCATTCAGAGCTTTGTGCAGTTCCAGGAGTCGCAGAATCATCGCGTCACCAACCAAGTGCGCATTCTCATGGAGGAGAGCGACGTGCAGCCTGAGCCACTCGACTCCGATGACGAATTGGAGCTGGCCGAAGCAGCCAAACAGCAAAAGCTCGCTATTAATGGGGCTCATGAGCCGCACGTGGGCGAATTCAACATCTCGCACAATGTGGATGTGCCCAAGGCATTGGGCGATGTCCTGGAGGCACTGATAGCCGCCGTTTATTTGGACTGCCGTGATTTGAATACCACTTGGCAAGTGGTCTACAGACTTTTTGAGCCCGAACTGCTCGAATTCTCGCGCAATGTGCCATTAAATCCCATCCGTCAGCTGTTCGAGCACAAGCTGGCAAAGCCCACCTTTGGCCCGCCCATCATGGACAATAACCAAGTTATGGTCACCTGCCAGTTCATATGCATGGATAAGACCATCAAGGTCTATGGATTCGGCAACAATGGCAAGCAGGCCAAGCTCTCAGCTGCCAAGCATGCACTCCAAAAATTGGCCAAATGCGAGGCATGAGTCCAATTTTATTTTTTAGTTTTTTTTTTTCTCTTTTTTTTCTATAACTTTCAGTTTGTCAGTAGCTTATAAAGTAAAGTTTTCCCTTAGGAATTTCTAATATGCATTACTTTCAACGTCGAAACATTAGTTAAAAATACATTTTTTTGTAATCATTTTAGCTATGCAATAAATTTTATATGCAATATTTTCAATTATTTATGTATATATAAACGTTGTTCAAAGCTCTATTCAGCTTTAAATTGTTCAGTTTTAGTTAAAATTAAATCAAATATTCCTGATCCGTGAATGACATTTGAGAAACTTCATGCAACAAATGAATATCCAAAAATTTCAAATATGTTAACCAAAATATATTAATAAATTTCTATATGTATGTATTAAACTGTCCACAAAGAGCTTGAAGAGAATTTTTACTGTTATGTGGTTTGGAAGAATTTCGAAATTGGTAGAATATAGTTATATTAGCTATTTTTTTTTTTGACATTTTTTTGACAATAAATTCATATTCAAAGACGAGGTATGGCTGGCAAATTGGAGTCTAAACAAGTCTAGGCCCGGGACCGGGCCTAGCCGGGTAATACTAGTCAACGCTCGAGAGACCTTAATTGCATTTTAATTATTTAGTTTGCGCTTTTATTTACCGCGTGCATTATTATTCATTTTAAAATTCTTTACAATTTGCTTTGTCAAACAAACTTGACGCCGCTTATTTACAAAATGCTGGGCGCATTTATGTTAATTATCAATCCGTCCGCTGGTGATTCAGACACCAACTGGTCGGTTCCAGTTGCTAATCGCTTGGGCCCGCCACTGGTTTACAATAATTGAAAAGCTTACAATTTACAATATATAAGCAACGTTTTGAAAGAAAAACTTGTACAATTAATTCAGCAATTGAAGTAGAGTCATTAAATCAAAAATACAAATTAAGCGAACTAACTTGGAATGCCACAAATTGCACAGCAGATTCGGTTAAACAATTTTAACAAAATTGGGCAGAAACATTGCACAGTGGGCCAAAACAGTATTTGACCGCACAAGTGCTGATGAAAGACACACACACACACACACGCACACGCACACAAACACGCGTACATATATCTAAGGCTAATGCGGTTTCGTATCAAGTAGTTAGAGATTAAATGAGATTATTTTTGCTCGCCTAAACTAATACACAGATATTGTTCGCGTGCATGCTAAGCGACCCAGGTGAAGTACTCCCAAAACATCTACACTCGACAGGTGCAATCGGGCTTGCTGATGCTGCGCTGTCGCGTCTGTAGATTGCGCAGCGCTGTTCCACCGTACTGTATGCCGCTGCCAATGCGCTCAGGATCCAGCTCGCCTGTCTCTATCTTGGCCAGTATGGTCTTCGAGCACTTGAGGAAGGCTTCCTCGACGTTCTCGCCCGTTTTGGCGCTCGTCTCCAAGAATATAAGCTCTACACAGTATTGGACATAAAAGAAACGTAATTATTGGTTAATTGCCGTCTTCTAAGGAGTTCTCTTTAGTATATACGCACCATTTTCTTGGGCAAAGGTGCTAGCTTCCAAGAATGTAACATCACGCGCCTCCTCCAGATCCTTTTTGTTGCCCACCAGCAATATAACTATATTTGGACTGGCCAGCGTGCGTGCATCATTTAGCCAATTTGTTAAAGCATTAAACGAATCCCGCGTTGTGGTATCATATACCAGAAGAGCACCAGCCGCTCCACGATAATAGGAGCGTGTCACCGAACGGAAACGCTCCTGGCCAGCTGTGTCCCATATTTGTAGCTTCACCGATTTGCCGCCAACATTCACAATTCTCGAGCCGAACTCGACGCCAATCGTGTGCGAGCTGTCGTCTTTGACTGGAGAAAAATGTAAGTCGTAAGATAAAAATATCTGAAGAATAAATACGGGCCGATATTGTATATTATATATAGTGTTATCACCACATGGAAACAAGCAAAATATATATGTGTACAACAATGTACTGTGTCAGCATTTTGCAATACAGTATACATAAATATATATCATTTTTGGAATCGAAGATGCACTCTTCAATATATTTACCATACAGTTTCTGCCAAAGTGTTTGTTAAACTTACATTTGCTTTCGATGAAATGATGCAAGAGACAGCTTTTGCCGCTGCCCGCACTACCTATTATTAGAAATTTGAACAGGTAATCTGAAAGTTGAGCAAACAACATACAAATGCAATTAACAATTAATTCCAGTTACGAGCTAAGAGTGTGACAAACCGTATGTTTCAGACATGTTATTTGTTTTTGCGTCGTTGTGTTGTTCCTTTGTTGTTTGTTGCTATTGTGGTGGCTAAGCCTCTTTTTTAGCCTATACGTGCCGGAGTTGCCTATGCGAGAATGCTTTAAAAAGTCGGGAAAGTCGAAACTCGATAATTATAAAACTTTTCGTATTGTTTTTAACTAGAAACTGTTGTTGTTCACCTGCAGTACATACCACACACACACATGCACAATTGAACATGAATCATGAACAGCGCGAACTGCACTGGAACTGAACTTGTTAGTTCTTATTATAGTTCATAAGTTCATTTTAAGCAAAATATTTACTTTATAGTAAGTGGCATGCCTAAATTATAAAACTGTTTGCTTAAGCATATATCAGCTGCACATATATAAGTAAATACGCGTTATCTTGTTACATTAATGATTCTTTAATACAGTATTTTTTAGCAGGCTTTCTTATCTTCTAAGGTCAATTTAAAAGCGCCTATGAATCCTTCTTCTTTTCTGTGTAGTCTTGATAACAATTAATAGGATCCTTTGCCGTGTACACTGAATAAGCTATCTTGCTGTTTTCAAAATTCTGAAAACATAAATATTAATACATATATTAGGTCCAATTTCCATCAGATAGTTTGTGGGCTGCCTTACCTTAATATCGCCGGTTATCAACGTCCACAAATATATAAAAACGGCTGGCATTAAACTGCTGAGAACAAGCAGCTCAAATGAGTTTAGCTCGCCAAAAATAGCCACATTCATTTTTATTTATTTAATTTAAATGCAATAAGAATTTTAACGCAAATGCAAGCGATGACAAATTGTTGTTATCACGTAGGCCTCCTGAAAGGGTTGCCAGCGTTGGCAGCGATGAAAAGCTTTCAATAAAAAATTATTTAAAAGCAATGGAGCAGATATTTATTTTGTATAATCCAAAATGACAACTGTTTGTTTTAATGAAGAAGCAAGAAGCCAATATTTACTTTAATCTTTAAAATATTTGAAGTGGCCAGGGCTTCATTATGACAATGACAGCTGGCATGGGCGACCCTTTCAGATTTGGTATTTTTTGGTGTGTTGCAATACGGGCATACTGCGATCTGTTAGTGAATATTTATTTGCAAGGAAAACTTATTTAAACCCGAATAAAATGGCTTTCCGCTTACCCTTTGGCAAGAAGCACGCTGAAATCGCGTCAGCCTTGTAAGTAAACTTAAAACAAATCATGGCTATGATGCTGCTATTTTTCTTGCAAGAGTGGAGTAACTGGCAAACACATTGCATAATCCAAAGGTGGCAATTCAGACAAATTTAACATTCATTCTTTTTTGTTTCAGCGTTAGCTCCGGCGCAGGATTCGGAGGCGCCGCTGGCCTGGCCCTGCTCTACTACACCGACTGGAAATTGGTGCTTCAGTACATGCCCATCTATGGTTCCAAATTCGACAAGAGCGAATAATCTGATGTTTAAACTAGATTAACAAAATATGTTTAAATGACGGTGAATAAAATAAGTTGAATTCAATGCTTGAATTTCGTTATAATTTGCCATGTTGCTGCACAATATGTTTTATTAATAATTTGCGTATATGTTTACGTGTAAGTACAAGTACTATGCATAACAGTGGTTAGTTACGAATTTCAATGTAGATTTTACAAAGGAATCTGCGTTTGAAATAAAGGTTGGTTCGTTGATTCGAATTTTCGTATTTCGATTTCACTATCTAATTTAACATTTAGTTTTGTCTTAAGTACAATGTTACTTTTTGCTTAATATATTGGCTAGCCTAATTTGATTAAAAATCGTATAAAAACTACATAATCGAGCATTTGTATTCGAATAGTTCTTTTTCGTAAAGAGGAAGAGATTGTTGTAAACATTTGTGGAAGCACAAATCGACCGGCGATTCAAAAATATGAATTTTGACAAATGTGTGTGTGTATTTGTGTGGAATTTGAAATTTCAACACAAATGCTTCAAGGAATGTGCACTAAGCTAAATATCCGGTTCCACAAAGGAAGCTGGAAATAAACCAGTTTTATGAGTGCGCGCATGTGTGCCCTTATACCATCCATTCTTCTGCTTGCGCTGCACATAGATAATATCGCCTGGTCGCAATTCCAGCTCGATTTCACTATTCGGCGGATAGGGCACAATGCAACGAAACCGACTGCAATGCAAATACATTTGATTAAACATAAGTCAATAATACAAATTAATAATAAAGTTACCTCTCTCGCGTGCAGTATACCGATTTTGTGGTGGCACTGGCCTTAATGGCCGCTTCGGTTATAACGTTGCTGTTGGTGTTCAGGTTGCTATTGCTGCCACTGAGCACATGACCCGCGTCCAGGCTCTGAGTCTTGCGATGATTGGGCGCTATAATCATGTTGGCATGCAGCTGCGTTTGTGCATTGGCTTGCGTATGGCTTGTTGCGGGCGGCGGGGGCGAGACAGCATTGTACATGCTGCGAAATGTAGCCGCATCCAGGGATTGTCTAGCGCTGCAGTGGGAAAACGAGATTAGCTGTGATTTCACTACGTGAATCGAATTTCTAAACAAACCAAAGCAAATGCGGTCGCTCTTTGTTGCTTTTGATGCGCTGCGAGCCGTAGGAAACGCTGCTGTTCGGCTGAAATTGTGGACCGCCAGTGGAAGGCGTTGGAGCTGCGACTGTTTCCTTCGGTGGTTGACTTTGCTGCAGCTGACTTGGACATGAACCGGATCTTTAAAAAATATGCATTAGCTGGGAAAGCTTAGCAAAATAATACCTGTGCCCACAAACCTGACATGCACTGGATGCAATGGCGCCGCCTTAACGCTGGCTTCAGTAGTTGTGCTGGTGGTCTCCTTGGGCGCCTGTTGCTGCTGCTGCTGCAGTGGTGCACCGGGCGATTTTGAACGTGTTTTCATGTGCGTCAAACGTCGCATAAGCCCCACAGCGCCGGAGCTGCTGCCAGCATTGTCCGGTTTGCTATCCGTGCTGCCGCTGGACTTGCGACTGAAAAGCGCCTCCACGGGTTTGGTCCAGACGGAACAGCTGGTGGTTGACTGCGTGGGCTGCTGCTGTTGCTGTTGCCGTGGCGGCAAGTCTGGTGGCTGTGTGGGCAGCATATTACTCAGACGCACATCCAGCGACTGCGCCGGCGGCGTCGCATTTACATCTGTGGAGGGCGTCACATATTTCCACTGATGCATCAGCTGCTGCTGATCGCGTGTACGCAAAGGCGTCAGATAGTTGCCCGGAAAAACGCCCGTTATATCCAGCCAGTTTTTGCCCTTGTACCAGCCATCCACGCAGCGTTCGGTGACAATATAAACGCAGCCCTTCTTCAACTCCAGCTCGTCGGACTGACGCGGCTTGTAGGGAAATAGCGCCAGGTAGCCCCAGGGCAGCGTTGGCGGCAATTGTTGTTGATGCACGTGGGTCTTCAGCACCCGCGATGTCTGCGACGGCTGCGTTATGGCTGCTGTGGCGGCTGCGTTTGCCTGCTGCGAGCTAAGCTCCAGACGACTCAGCTCGTGCGGCAGACTCAATATCTCAGCGGAGTGGCGATTCGTTTGCAGCAAACTAAGCGGCGCCGCCTGCAGCAAAGCATTTAACGAGTGGCGTTTCTCCTTGGCGCCCTTGTCACGATAGCGCACTGAACCGCCGCCGGCAGCTACCACAGCAGCAGCAGCAGCAGCAGCAGCAGCAGCAGCTGCGACATGTTGTGGCGTATTGGGCAGCGACTGATGATTAGGACTGGAATTGTTGGAGCTGCATGTGGAGCTCGAGTTGCTGCTGCTGCTGCTGTTGTTGTTCGAGGAATTGCTGTTAGAGGAACCCGTGCTGGATTCATTCGAGTTGTGGGTGGGATCGATAAGCGGCACCGGCGGCAGGGCGCGCTGTTGCATCAGTTGTGCCGGTGGCGGCTGTGGCAGTGGATTGGTCGAACTAACGCTCTCCAGCAGCTTCTTAGCAGCAGCATTCAGCTCCACGAACGCAATGGGAAATATGCCAATTGTTTGTCCAATGCGTCCCTCAGCCCAATTATGATCGACACGACGGAGAACATGGATAACGGTGCTCTTTTTAAACTCCAAGCAGCCCTCCTCATCGCTCGGGCCCATCTTAAAGTCATACATGGCAATGCACTGTGGCATGGGCAGAGCGACGGCTACTTTAACGTAGTTAATAGGAAATGTGCCCTCCTGGCCATTGGCCTGGCCCACAAACCAGTTGTTGTCGATACGCTGCTTTAGCAATATTAAATCGCCCTTCTTAAACTTTAAGTCGCTGGCTTCGCTGCTGGCGAAATCGAATAGCGCATAGGCGTGCGGCAATAGAAAACGTCGCTGCTTTTGGCGCGCCGTTTGCAGTGCTTCCTGTTGGGCGTGTTGTTGCTGCTGTGATATTTGTTGTTGTGGTTTTTGCTGTTGTTGCTGCTGCTGCTGCTGCTGCTGCTGGGTTATTTGCGTGGGTGGCAACTCCGGCTGCAGTTGTGTTTTATTTGCATTTGGCAGTGGCAACTCTTCGCTTTTAGTGTCGCTCTTGCCAGCGTTTTGTTTCATGCCTATTGAGTAATGAGTAAAGTATTAGCTACGTGGCTGCCCACAATTGTTTCAAATTGTAAGCATGGGCTGACGATGCCCACACAACGCACTTACCTTCTAAAATTCTCATCAGCAAAACATTTGGCGGCAGCTCGTCTATGCGGCAATTCACCATAACACGACATTCCGGACAGCGCAGCTTGTGCTGGCTGGCCACGATATCCTGGAGGGCAAACAGAAAACATTTAATATACAACAACAACAATAATAATAAGAGAATGCTTACCAACAAGCACTTGCGACAAAAGGTGTGTTGACATGGCAATACTTTGGAGGTGGTGTCTAAGCGTTCTAGACACACCGAACACTCCAACAGGTCATTCAATGTGTGCTCGTCCATTTGATTTAGTTTAACTCGCTTTATTTTGCATAATTAATAGTCTTCCTCCCTCTCTCGCTCTCTATCGGTCTCCGTCTATATCACAAAAACTCAAGGATGGTCACAATTTGAATTTCGTGCAAAGCAACATTCCAAAAAGCACACGCACACACATACACCGCGCACACGTACACAGCAAACAAGCGAGCTTGTGAAATACATATGTACATATGTATGTAAAAAAGAATTGTTTGGCTTTTTGCAACTAATTACTACACTTTACTTTTTAATAATTTTTTAAACTACATTTTCACTGTTTTGTTTGTAACTAAAAAAAAGTGCAGGTTTTTTAAATTCTACTTTATAAACTGCAGCCAGCGTGCAGCTCGTGGCCATTATTGAAATGTACAACTACAGATATGTATAGAGCCACACGGATACAAACCAGCTTACTTCTGAGGCACATAGCAGGCCAATAATATAGATACACCTGCCAATGTGCACTTATTCATTCCATTTTTAATTGATATTCTGAAAAGATTTACATGCAAATAATTAATATATAACAACTACTTGCAGCATATACATGTGCCTTGGACCTACATTTTTATAAAACATTGCTGATATTGTCCTATGTAGTTTGCTGTGTCTATTGCAATGTACAGCGGCGTATAAGAAACAGAGTGACCAAATCTATTTAGTTGACTGTAGTTGCATGGGACTGGCAGCACTACTGCGGCAAATAAATAATATTAAATATTTATGCACTATAATACTTCATTAAAAATTGTTTTTATTTCAGTTTCTTATAAAACTTGGTTTAGATTCGAATCACTTTTTAGAGCATTGACGAATTTCTTTTAAGTCCCATAATCAAAATATATAAATTGTAAACTATATCGATAAGTAATATATTGTAGATATCGATATCTCAGAGAAATAAAAACATTCCTTCAACCTAACCTCTCTTTTACGAGCGGAACGTGTTTGTTTTGATACGTGCGTGCTGTAAGAACAGCGTTTAAATTTTATTAAACCGCACGTTAATCAAACAAAACAAAGATGCCGAAAGTACGGAGCACAACGGGCAAGCCCCGGACGCAGGGATTTAACCATTCCAACCACTCCATGAATCCAGAGCGACCAACAAGTGGCCTCAAAGGTGTCGCACACCCGCGTACCAAGGGCACCATCAAGCGCCTGCAGATGTATCGCAACTTTAAGGCAAAGCGCGATCGTACTGGCAAAATTCTTACCCCAGCGCCATTTCAGGTAAGCCCGGAAGCTTGCGCCGTTCAGGATGTTTAAGGTAATCAACTCTTGTTGGTTTTAGGGTCGTCTGCCCGCTGGAACGATGGCCAGAGTGGAGCCGACTCCAAAATGGTTCAGCAACTCGCGTGTCATTTCACAGACAGCGTTGCAAAAGTTTCAGGATGAGATTGGCAAGGCTGTTAAGGATCCTTATCAGGTTATAATGAAACCTTCCCAATTGCCGGTGACGCTGCTAAACGAGGCCTCCAAGTATCAACGCGTTCATCTGTTGGACACGGAGAGCTTCGACAGCGTATTTGGGCCGAAGAAGCAACGGAAGCGTGTCAGCCTTAAGGTGCGCGATCTAGAGGATTTGAGCCGTGCAGCGGATGAGCAGGCCGATCAATATGATTCTACAAAAGATGTGGATCTCATACGGGAGGACACGGGCGAAAAGAAGGCTGTGCGTGATTGGGTGTTTGGTGCGGGCCAGAGTAAACGCATTTGGAACGAGCTTCACAAGGTTGTGGATGCGTCCGATGTGTTGCTGCAGGTGCTCGATGCCCGCGATCCCATGGGCACACGCTCCAAATATATTGAGGAGTTTTTGCGCAAAGAGAAGCCGCACAAACATTTGTTCTTCATATTGAACAAAGTAGATCTGGTGCCTGTGTGGGTGACCCAGCGCTGGGTGGCAATCCTCAGTGCCGAGTATCCCACAATAGCATTTCATGCCTCGCTCCAGCATCCCTTTGGCAAAGGTAAGTCATTGGAAATGCATTTACATTTTGCATGCAATAATATATTCCAAATATTTGACAGGCGCACTGATCAATCTGTTCCGACAGTTGGGTAAACTGCACATTGATAAGAAGCAAATAAGCGTGGGTTTCATTGGCTATCCAAATGTGGGCAAATCTTCGGTGATTAATGCGCTGCGCTCCAAAAAGGTTTGCAATGTAGCACCCATTGCGGGCGAAACCAAAGTTTGGCAGTACATAACGCTAATGAAGCGCATATTCCTCATCGATTGTCCCGGCGTGGTTTATCCCTCTGCCGAAACGGACACAGAGAAGGTGCTGAAAGGCGTGGTGCGTGTGGAGCTGGTCACCAATCCGGAGGATTATGTGGAAACAGTGTTGCAGCGCGTGCGCAAGGAGTATATTGCAAAGAACTACAAAATAGAAAACTGGACCACATCCACACACTTCCTGGAGCAGTTAGCCAAAAAGTCGGGTAAACTGTTGAAAGGTGGCGAACCGGACGTAACGGTAACAGCGCGCATGGTGCTCAACGATTGGCAGCGCGGCAAGCTGCCTTTCTATGTGCCACCCGAGGGCTTTGCTACGCCCAAATCACAAGAGGGCAAACCAGCAGTGGGGGAAACAATTGCCGCGGAAGAGGCCGCTGCTGCTGAAGATGCGGATGCCAAATCGGAGGCGCCCACATTTGTTAGCGAGTCTGTGAAGCGGGCACGCGAATTCAAGCAAATTCAGGACTTCCGTAAAATTCGTGTGGGTCTGGATTATGAGCAGCAGGATGAGCGCGAACTGGATCACATTGACCTGGAGCTGCTGGAGCAACAGAAAGCAGAGCGTGCCGCACGCAAAAAGGCGCGCCTGGTCAATCCAGAGCAAGAGGAAGATTCCAGTGATGGTGCCAGCGATTTCTACTCTGAGGACGAATACAATGAGGATCTGCAGCGTGTGGTGCACAAGAAAGCCAAGACCAAGAAGGCACAACAGCTGGCCATCACATCGTCGGGTAAATTCCGCATAGCCAAGGTGCAGCCAGGCGATTCCGATGAGTTGGACGATAGCGATGACGACGATGGACCCAGCAGTAGTGCCAAGGCCCCACGGCTCAATGCCAAACAGAAGCGCGCTCTGGAACGCAGCCAGAAACGCAAGAAAATTGGCAGCAATTTCTATGAGGCAACTAATGTGAAGAATCGCAATCGCAACAAGAAAAAGGATACGTAGCATTGTTTAACTCTAGCTTGTATAATTCGCTGCAGCAAACGCTAAACATTATAATTAAGAATCCAATAAAATTGTTGCCCCCAAATGAATACAAAAGAAACCAATTTACTCGGCGCACTGTTTCTTTTTTAGTATCTTGCGACCACACAAATCCACCAGACTGTTCTTATCGTGGTCGTAATCTTCGGTATCGGTGCTCGCCTCAGAATCGCTCGACTCGGTGTAGGAACCAATGCCTGGGAGTATGGCGATGCACTTGAGACCGCCAACATCGTGTTTGGTTGTGTTGATGCTAATTGTTGCTGGTGCTGCTGATTTCTCCGCTGGTGTTTCCTGCTCCGTTTTGGACACCTTGCTGGTTGTGGGCAACTCACCATTTTTGCGCTTAATGCCCTGTCCCAGCAGTGACTTTTGTGTATTGCGCGCCGTGGCGGATGCACCGACAGATTTGGCTGTCGTCTTCAGCTCCGCTTGAAGTTTCTGATTTATTAAGCAATTATTATTGATTATTGGTGGCAATGGAAAGTCAAGTCACACTACCTTATCTACGCTCTCCTCCTGCAGCTTTTCAACTCGATTGCGAAAATCCTCCAGCTCCAGCTTCTCGTCACGCATTTGTTGACGCTCAGCGTTCATTTTGTGAGCATCAACAAGCTCCAGGAACTGAACCTCATCATCGTCTAGGCCACGTATTAGGTTCTCTGTATATTAATAGTTAGTTAGTTACTGTTGAGTTCCATGTTCAATCACCCGAGCTTACTCAGCTTGTGCGCTTCTTCAAATTCCATATCCTTTTTTGTTTTCTGCTCTTTTAAGCGGTCGTATAGCGAGCGTCCGTCGTACGGTTCCTCGGGTCTCTCCATAGGATCCTCGGGTTGCCGTACGCGTTCCCATTCTTCCTGGCGACGTTGGCGTGCTTCTGCTGCCTCGGATTCAGTAACAAATCCGGAACTCATTTTAATTTCATGCAAATGGATTACTATATGGAAAATGTGTTGTCGCCTTTGGGTAGTGTTGATAAACGTGCTTAATTGTTATCGATTGTCTAAAACCGATTACTGTGCCGAAATAGACGCGCCAACAATATAATTTTGAATTGTCTCTGTGTAACATTTTTTTTAGATTTTTGTTTAAACACTGTAGCCGCGCGAACGTGTTTCACGATTCCTTTGTGCAATCCCACTGTAGATGGCTTTTTGAGCGTCGCTCATTTGTCGCCACTTCTTACCAGCCATTTGAGCCACAGTTGTGGCTTTAATGTTCGTCAAGCCCCGTGATTTGAGATTTTCACGAAACTGGGCGAGAAATACGAAATAAGGATTGACTTGCAAATTCTTAGTCGTATCGCTCATTTTAATGAACTTGTGTGATAAATGTTCGTCACAACTATAAATTTACTACTGTTAGAATGTATATGTTTTTATAGATATGTGATTCGAACTGTTTTGTCAACTCATCCCAGGTCAGGATATGAACTGTATGCTGGAAACGTCAAAGCTACTTAGATTAAACCATGATTCTAGATACTTAAGACACTAAGAATTAGTTTATGTTTGTTTAATATGTAACATGTATCTCTTTTCGGTAAGCAAATTAATATAATAATTACGAAAGTTGACCTAGGTAAACATATAAAATATCTCTTCGCAAGCTTGCCATATGAAATATTTACATTTAACAATAATAATAAAATCGAACTTGAGGGCAAAAGTGGCACACGATGCCGGGCAACGCTTTCTATGATGATCACATGACCATCATCCAACTTGCGGCGCTCCAGCGAGAGGAAGATCTCGCGAGTGCTTTGGCCTCGTTGTTGACGCATGTCTGGCGCAGAATGCCCGCAATGTGGACCAACTCATCGGCACCACCCAGCGTCTTGTCTATCCAGGCAAATGTCTCAATCACCTGTTGCTCGACGCTTACATCACACGGGCGCACATTGAAGCGTTTCGCCTGCTCCGCTGGCAGCTGTAACTTTAGCTCATTGAGATCAAATCTTGCAGCAACTGGCACCTGGCACACGATTCAGACAGCGTTCCATTTTATTTATTTATTTTCTATCAAAATTTGTGAGAGTGACGTGGAAACCGCGCTTGAAATGCAACAACTGAATGTAGAACTCCTTTTATAGTCTAACCAGTTGTGGGCTCCAATGTATTATATTTTTACAGTGTCGCTAATCGTCTGTCATAGTGCTCGTAAACGACCCGATGGCGCCTAACCGATTTGGGCAGTGCTGGCAACTGCCGCTTCAAAAAGTAGCTGTTTCTATCGTTAAAAATAGCTAAATCAATTTGTTGGCAAAAATTGGAATTAAACAAGTTTTCTCCTACACCTTATTTAAACGTCAAAAAATATCTAAATCAGTCTCAAATCTTAAATGTTTCCGGCTGAGAATAGCCATATTTAGCTAAAAAAAATAGCTGAAGTCGCAGCACTATTGAGTGTAAAATGCTCGATCTTCAGATTGTTGAGATAAACGCTTAACGGAGGTAAAAATATACGAAAGATCTTAATTCAAAACCCCCGTAGAGGATTATAACATTAAAAACATAACCATTTTGGTTTTATAGAAGACGAGAGGAACGCTGTTAGTATCTGCATACATATATTTTTTTGGCGCGTTTATCAAACGAACAGCACCCACATATTCGATGCCCATAATATAGCAGAAAAAACATTTCTTTAATGACCTCACAGACAGATAAACGCTTATGTGTACATTTATTATTTTGTATTATTTATTAATATCTCAATAGGAAACATGTTTAGTAAGGGTCATACATTTATTGAAAATTGCTAGTATATTATATGTATTAATGTGTATGTATATATGCGAATATGCCTCCAAAAAAGAGCTATAGGATTAGCAAAATACATGGTATGTATACATATGTATGTTAAAGACGGTTTGAGTTGTTTTCTTTTTTTTTTTCTTTTTTTGGTGCGCACATTAATAAATATTTCTCTACAATATTTATGCATATGTTCAGTTTATAGACATAATTGAGGTCAGCATACATTTACAAGAAACATCCAAGATTATACACATATGCATGCATTTATAGATTTAGCTGTTGTTTTTGTTCTAGTCTATTAGAGTTCGCCGAGAAAACGTAAACAATATTTATGTCTACATATTATGAATACTGCTAGGAACTTGTGTACCTATTCAAAATTGAGCTTATAAAATGCTGCACGAATTCTTCTCGCGAAACGGATTCACCTTCTGACTGGTAAAACCGCTCAGCAGACAATCATCCGATTCATGATCTATCATATACTTCATCATGGCATTACATGCCTCAGAGACCTGGATGCGGGGTATGCCCGCCTCACGACGCAGTTGCTCATTGATGGTGCGCTGCTGTTGCAAGTTAGCAGCCATAATATCCAGAACGGCAGTCTCGGCAAGACCTATGGTGAACGTCAACAATAAATTTGATGCTAGCGAGTAACGTTTAGCTGCAACAAAGGCTGTTCAATGTAGTGTTTAAGAGAAAATGCTTTAATTTACCTTTAAAAGCTGATTTTAGGCACAGGCTCGAGCTCTTGGTTCGACGAAAAATCAATAGTGTTTGGTTAGTGATACAATACTTATCGCTGAATGTCAAATGCAAAACTATCGATAACAAAAGTGCAGCAGCTGTTGCAGTGCTGCCAACTTGGCAACAAGTAGCGAGCATTTTGAATTTTTTTTTATTTAACAGTTAGAATATATGTAGATATATAAGCAAGAGTGCAGGCTCTGTTGCACTGTTGCCGAGTTAGTAAAGAATAGAAGACATTTTTACAGTTTTTAACAGTTTTATTGAAATAGCTTTTTAACATTTGTTTTAATTGTTCCAAAAATATATAAATATAGCATATTTGTATGTTGGTAGTAGGTACATTAATAGATTTATTACGTTAGCATGCTGCAGAGATAAAAATATATGTATTAAATTCGCAGAGACGTTTCAGTTTTATTCACATATTGTCACTTACTCTGGCATTAAATCAGGCTGCGCATGTTCATTGTTATTATTATTGTTATTGGTTGCCCGCTGCTCCTTGTGCAGTTCCAGCTCTGATGCGATGGGCATCCGAAAGGCATTTGCCATTAGCAGAATATTCTTGGCAATGCGCTGCTGATCGATGCGCTTCTGGGCCGTGTGCGTCCGCTTGTCCGCATTCTCAGACATGCGCTGCTCCAGTGGGAGCACTGCTGCTGCTGGAACAGCTGGTTCCGGATTTGTCCAGATCTCGGTGCCGGGCGTTTCTTTGCCCGTCGTTGGCGAGATGGCCGGTCGTGCAGGTATCAAAGGCGAACGCACACAGACACTAATTGTGGAACACAGAAACAAATGTTAACGTTTTTAATTGCTTAGATCACTAGTCACACTCTAAATTCGTTTTGAAAACATGATTTGTCTATTAAAAATTGTAATTTCTATTGTATGCATGCCAAATCAGGCGCCCTCATTTCGATCCGGCTCGAACTGGCTCGACACTCGGCTCATTGTCCTCGCTCGGTTTCGATCTAGAACGAGTCAGAAAGGAGACAACAATGAGCCCGAGTGTTGTGCCTTCGATCGATTCCATTTGTACGGGGCTTACTCACTTGTTAACTTCCTCCAATTTTTTGAGCAAGCGCTCGTTTTCCCGGCACACAATCTCCTGATCCCTAAGTATGGTCTCGCGCACCGTGAACAAATGATTGTTCTCCTGTCGCAGCGATTCATTTTCGGCCATGTACAGCTTAACCAGCTCCGCCAGCTCGCCGCCATCCAGTTCCGGCAAACGCTCCAGATCCACCTTGGGCACTGGCACCCCGCCATCGCCGCTGTTCACGCGCTCCAGCTGCAGCTCCAAGAGATTGCCAGCGCCTGGCCCGTCAGCCGCCGCCGCCGTCGTCGTCGCCTGATGGTGCAGATTCAGCGCCGCCTTCAGATGCTCATTCTCCATCTGGAGGGCATGGATGTCGCGCTTCAGACTGAGTATAAGCGCCTCACGCGGATCCATCATGATGACGGGCTTGGTCCGTATGCGCTTCGCCCGCGATGCATAGCGCAGCGTGTTCAACGTCTCGGCGTGATTATAATGTGCCGGCGAGACGCAGGCAATCATTAGCGTGACCCCGTTCCCGGCCAGACTGTCGGCCAGCAGCTTGGTCAGCTGGCTGTCCCTGTAGGGAATGTGGCCGGTGCGCTTCTTATTATCGCTCAGCGACGAGATGCAATAGCCCAGCACCATGAGACTTTTGTTGATGTTGTTCGCCTCCTCCAAGGTCTTGCCCTCGCTCATTGTCTTTTTGGTCAGTTCGCTGCCCGCCAAGTCCACAAAATTGATTTTGCCGTGCTTGGAGAGAAATACGCCGCCATCGGTTTGTTGATCCGATAGTATGTGTACCGTTAATATCGTATGCGAACGCGATGAATGATCATTCATCGCATGCGAGCCAACGGCGCGATTCCTCATGCCTGCAACGGCAGCGTCTTGGGATTAGTTCTGACAACAACTTGTCCAGCCGACTTACCCTCCTCTAGGACAGCCAGCAAATCGTCAAGTTCCTCGCAGTCGACCGTAAATAAATTCTCCACAAAAAAGCCGCCGGATTTCTTGGACCAGCGCACGGCAAGCGGCTTGCGAGCGCTTCCCGGATTGAGCAAATCGATTACCTGTTTATAAAAAATGCATTTCAATTTACAGAACCAATAATGGATTAAAAGTACACGACTAGACTAACAAATCATCTAAAATGCAAGCAAATTTCACGCATTGCGACAATTTACCAAATGCACATCAATTGACCAGTGCGGGGGGAGGGGGGGGGGTCAATGTAATGAGGGGTGGGGGGGGGGACGCATTGACCTCCATTAAATAGAGGTCAATGCAATGCATGCCAAGCTTGTCGCATGAGAAATGCTATTTGCTAAAGGTCGTAATGGAAAACCAATCAGTATTATTGCAATACAAATTTAAATTGGACATTCAATTAAATTGAACTGCATTACGTAGATCGATGATAATATAAGGACTAGATGTGTTTGTATTTGGGTTAGTTTGAGGTATTTTTATGAAAGTTGTAAACATCAAACGCGAGCGAAGGTAATTCAATAAATACCCAACAAAGTTGATGACATGTATTCAATTCAATGATAAAAAACCTTGCCGGTTCTAACCTACAATTCCTTTTTTTTTTTATAAATAGCACAAGCTGAACTTTGAACCTAATCCCAAAATCTCTATCTCTTTTGCATATATCGAAGATACAAAATAAAAAGAAAATAATTTGAAATGTGGAACGCATAGAAAAAAACAGTTCCGAACCCTTTGAAGTATATATCCTCTATAGCTGCCATAGGAACGATCGGTCGGAAAGCATAAAAACTTTTTTGTTTATCAAGATATTTTGACCAAACTCACCATTTATTAGTTTCATTTTGCTCCTCATATATATGCGAAATCCTATCAACATCGGACCACAATATCATATAGCTGCCATAGGAACAATCGGTCGAAAATTAAGTCGTTGTATGGAAAACTTTTTTGTTTTTCAAGATATCTTGACCAAACTCGCCATTAATAAGTTTCATTATGCTTTCTACATTTATGCAAAATCTTAATTATATCGGACTACTATATCATATAGCTGCCATTGGAACGATCGTTTGAAAATTAAGTTGCGTGAAAAACTTTTTGATTTTCCAGATAACTTAACCATACTCGGCATTAACTATTGTCCCTATACTTCTTGGATACGGGCAAAGCAAAAGGTTGGGTCTTTCTCGATTTATATTAAGATAACTTGACCAAATTGGGATTTATTAGTTCCATTAAGATTCTTATATACATATATGCAAAATCTTATTAACATTAGATCACTAATTCATATAGCTGCTATATGAAAGATAGGTGGAATAGCAGGATCTTTATTTTCAATAAACTCAGCATTTTGGAGCTTAATTATTCTTAAATATCTGCAAAAGGGAAATGTCTACAAGGGTTTCAAATCTTTGGCGTGCCGAATATATTCTTAATTTCTCCGTTTAAGTTATGTTTTCCTTAAAGCTTTTTCCAGCATGCAAAAATTTATTTGTTTCATTCGAAGTAGACCTCTTTTATAATAAGAGTTTAGTATATTTCATTATCTAAAATATGAATATGTATTAACTTACCCGTTCATTGTAAATCTCCATAAACGAGGCCTTGAGCACATAGTTAACATCCTTGCGATTCTTAATCAATTGGAAGAGATACAAAAACGAGCGGAAGATCAGGCCATGACGCGGATCTTTTAGATTGGGCTTGCCCACAAACTGCAATAAAAATCAAATAAATATATATGTATGTACCTTCGTTAATACTAACTAGTTAGTTGCTTACCAAATCCGGCGGCCCGGTCAGGGTATGGGTCTTGCCGGAGCCCGTCTGTCCATAGCAAAAAGCCGTACAGCTAAAGCCCTCGATGCCCATCTCAATGATGCGCTTGATGCCCGAATAGTCCAGAATGTCCTCCTGTGTGGCGCCCGGCTCGAAGACCACGTTGTACGTGAATACCCGCACGCTGTCGCGATTGTGGGAGCGCTTGGCGCCCGTGTCATTGCCCTCGATCTGTTTAAGGAATCGGTATATATATGTATATATCTTATGAGCTTAAAGGTTCGTATCCAGCTTGGCACCTACAATGACTTGTCCATTGCCAGGAAACTGCAATGTTGCTCCGTGCCTGTCGCGTTTCTCCTTCTCGTTCAGGGGCCGCACACGCACCACCACATTGATATTATCCTCGGGCGTTGATGGCTCCTCGCTGCCGGTGCCCGTGGACTTGGAGGCCACAATTTCCAATGTATCCGCACTGCCAATTCTGCGCGTTTTCAAAATAACTCAATTATTTACGTAGAAAGTGCAAATTAAATGAATTGTTTAAATGTTTGCTATACGAGTTTGTAAATAGTTTTGCATATGTGAACGCAAATTTGAGGCGGGCATTTTGATTTTACAGAGTTTACTTATTTTTCGGTCTTCACACAAGTAATTTAGAGAAATTAAACTTAAACTTTTATCGAATTAAATTTGCATTCTATAAATATTATTTCCATACTATTTTTATGCCATATGTATATTGTATTTTAATAAAATAATAATATTTGTAAAGCTTTCACATATTGAAGTTGCCTCATAAAAAAACTCTGCATTTATAATTTTGTTTACTTTATTCTTTTTTTGTACATTTTCGGGCATGTTTTGATATATTTTTTGTACATTTTTCTGGGATGTTTTCGTATTCCCAATAATTGTCCAAATATATATTAAGATCTTATAAAGCTCGAAAATTTCCTAGACACAATTGGTTGGACTTTTCCAATGTGATTATTATTAATTATTATTATTATTTTTAATTATTATTATTATTAATATTTATTATTAATGTTATTATTATATTTTAAAATTATTATTAATATTTTAATTACTTATTCCAATTAATAATAAATTATTATTTTTATCAAACGAAAATTCATGCCCCGCTTAAGTTAGAACCAGCAACCTCTCTTTTTATAAGCTTTTGAGCCCAGCGAATTGTTGTTAAATTGCTTTAATAAATCGTTTAAGTGGACAACATTTACTCGAAGGTCGGCTAGTGCGTGGCATAGGGCAGCCATTAGTTCAATTGTTTTAACTAAATGGGAATCTCCGCGTGAAGGCACACATAAATTTCGTTATTGTTATGAATTTTGGTTTGTTGTGGTCAATTCCCTTGAACTTGGTGACGCTCCTCAGTTTGGGTGCCCCATAAATAGCCAAGGTTAAGGGCAGAAACAAACACAAATTTTGTTTTGTTTTTTTTTTCGGTTTTTTTTTTCTTAGTCTAATTAGTTTTCGCGTAACGTGTGAAATGCCTTCGCGTGATTTAATATGATTAACAAATTTGTTTCAATGGAATTTCAGAGCTTTATGCAAATGCAAATATTTCCATGAAAGTAAATATTGATTGAAAGTATTTGTTTGTTACTTTTTTTTTTTTGTTACAGAGAAAATAGTTTAATTGTCATGCAATTAACAAGCTAACAGAAACAGCCTAGCAATTGTTTTCAAGCAAATAATGTATTTTGCACGGACAACACGGCGTATGTGTAATATGGGAATTGTGGATTGGGGCGCCAGCTCAGTAATCCATAGCGCTGACATTTGACATTTTCACGAAAATTACTTGTTAAATATTAATGCAATAACGACAAAACTTGATTCTCCTGCCATATACAAAGTAGATAAGTGCTAAGCATATATCTAAATATATTAATCAGGCATAATCTACGCCTTGGTCTTGTGTCCACTTGGTAAATATTTTAGGAGGAGCCAACGCCACAACAAAACGGAACCCAAGCACGTATCAAGGTGGTTTACTTTTACCCCAAAGTCGATCGGAAAGGTTCAATCAACTTTTGTTCACCGCCAAATGAATGCTAAGCACTCAATAAACTAAAAACATTTTTAGAGAGTCGCCGGGCGAATGGGCGTCGAATGAGACGGATGGGTGATATGAAATTAAAAATGTATTTATAACTGTGGCATTTCTCTAGGTAGGTAGGAAGTTCTTCAATAAATGTTGACCTTTGTTTTAATGCTTATTTATTATTTAATGATGTTTGAGTGTGCCTTAAACTAAACTCCCCTTTTGATTATAAAATGCAAGAGAAACTTAAATATTTTAAAATTTTCAAAAAAAAAAAATTAATTCAATATTGTCATTCAAATTAAATTACAAAAATTTAAATCAATGCATGAATTAACCTATATGTCTGTTGCTCAAACGAAATAAAAAATATATTTTTAATTATTATTATTTAATTAATTAATTAATTATTTAATTTTTTGAACGCAACATAGCTTTGAAATATATTAGAATGAAGTTAATAATATCAAAAAATTGTTTTCAAAACAATTTAAATAAAATCATGATCTTATGATGATTTATTGCAGAACTATTTTAATTAAGAATTTATTTATAGCTATGGCCTTTCTTTAGGTAGTTAAGTGCTTTAATTAATATTGAACTTCGTTTTATTGTTTAAATAATATTAAATGTTTTTTGGGAACCTTCAACTAAACTTCTTTTATCTTTGACATATTTTCGAATTTCTAAAAAAAAATATTCGTTTAATATTTTATATTTTTTTATAGGTATCTTTAACTAAACTTCTCGTTATTATAAAAAACACGATATCCTTGGCATCTTTTAGAATTTTATTGAGCAAAAAATTAAGCTCAATATTATCCTAAAAACGTTATTACAAACATTTATTGTAGCATTAAATTCTCTTGATTTTAAAATATACCATAACTTTGGCAGCTTTTTGTTATTTTCTAAAAAACAAATTAAACTATTATAAATATTATCATTACATGTTTTCACTTATGATGTCACTTATAAATAAATAAACCGAATCGGGACACCGTCTGTGCCGAAAACATAGTTACCTAAGCTCAAATATGATGTGGGCAAGAGATTTGAAGCAATTTATTAAAGTAGCGTATTTAGCTAGATTTGCCTAAGTTATAAGGAAAGCCACATCTCAAAATAAGTCCTCATCCTTCTCTACACAGCCGTACTTGTCTATAACAATTTGACTTGAGCTAATATATCAATCAATATGATATCAATCGAATTGTTTTATAAAGAGATGTACTCAGTTTTTGTATATTTCATCAGTCAAATGGGTTTTAGTGCTTAATGCATGGCTATTAATTAGTTTTATTATATGACTACAGCAATTCATTAGCAAGCATTAGACGATGTTCTCTAGATCTGGTAAAATGGGTAATATATATATTACCCATTGTTCACTAGAACAGCAATACGTTCAATTTAACTCTAGTTTGGCCACGCCCCGCAGCTCAACTTAATGCACATTGTCTAAGTGACAAGCACTGAGAATTGGGAGAACGGGAGCTCGAGCTAGGGAATACGAAATGTTGTCTATTCATTAGCTGTTCCAAGAAAGAAAGGAAAATATGTAGTCATATGTGTTTATTAGAAAACATCAGCACGTGCCACATTCAGCTACAAATTGACACCCAAAACATTTGTTCATTTAATGGATGAGCTATATAGTATATATGTATATATATGAGATATATGTGTGTAGCTAGATACCCCAACTCTGTTGTTAGATAATTATTATAGGCGTCATAATTATAAGAGTACACGCATGTTAATGCAGTTTGATTAATGTCTGCGTTGATTGTTACTTGATTGATATATGAATTCCCATATATATCCCCATATTCCCAATCGTAGCTATTATTTCCCCACAAGTCTGTAGTTTGTGCGCAGTTTGCATTTTAATAATCCATGGAGCTCTATGTTGTGTTTATATGGATTTTTTGTATACCCTGAACTCATTTAAATTGGTTTCACAGGGCATAAAGGTTTTGTGAACGTGCATGTAACGCGCAGAAGTATATTAAGCCCGTCTGAGAGACATCGATAAATACCTCTATATACGTAATATCGATAATTATCGATAGCTTGAAAATAATTAGAGCTAAATAGACCAAACTTGGTTAGTAGGTTCTTGTTTTGTATAAGAGCATTTCACTTTAAAGATCTTCCCACTTTTCTTCTTAGATTAAAATAAAACTCATTATATAAGCTAGAGCCTCGTTCTTTGGTATATACACATATTTTGATGTCATATTTAATCCCTGAAATTTTCATATAGATCCTTTCATCAAAACCCGAGTTATACAAGAACGCTTTTCCCATAGTTTGCGATTAAGCGCGGAAGAAGCTTTCTATATGCCTAAAAGGAAGAAAGAATGTTTGTAGCGAGTGTATACCCGCCGCGTACTCCCATCTAGAGCACTTTTACTTGTTTTTATTTTCCATTTTTTTGGTATGCACAACACGGGGGGTTAGGTCATAATTATTCATGGAACAACGGGGACACGGACTTGTGCCACAGATAATCATAGTTGACATTTCGTTGCCTAAACTTTTGCATTGCACGAGCTGGTTATTAGTAGATACATATATACCTAGACGATTATACAGATATACGTATATATACATATATACATTTTCTATATGCATGAAAAAACAAAGCGCAAATAAAAGTGAGAGTGCAGTTTTTTGTTGTTGTGCTGGCTCGTTGACTCAATTGGTGGTCGTTACATTTTATTTGTTGTGCAAACAATACAAAAACACACAACAACATCGAGCAATACATTACAACAGGATAAACATTAAGTGGACATACAATATTTATATGGCGCGAAATCTGCGCAGAACAAACACTTGAATCACATGCCAAATTCAATAGCGGAAAACAGGTGCTGAATGCCAGATATTAAGTCAATGTGGCATTAATAATTTATAATGCAAACCAACACAAATTCAACTCTAAGGAGCCGCTAATGAGACGAGAAAGCAGCGAAATCGAAGACAATGTGTGATAACAAAGTATCAAAATTCTATTGAAGTGAGCTGATAGAAAATTCGGGCTTGAACCGCTTTGTAATAATAAAATAAACTCTCTTTGAATTTGCTCTGATCTTATTGAAGTCTACATAGATAAGTCTGAATCGTAAAGAAGGCTGCAAGTTGGATTTGAACCGTGCTGGTTCGAACCCCGCATTGCCATTAATTTTCTAGCTCGAAACCGAACCTTTAAATATAGCAAATGCCCCTGAAATAGCTGAATCACACATTTTGAGGTAGACTTAGTCCCAAGGTATATTTATTAGATGCCATTTTTGGTTAATTTTGGCCCCTAATTTCTAAACTTCCAATATTTTCAGCAGAACGGGAAATTATAGATTAAAATTGAATTGTAGTGTCAAACTTATCTAAAATATGACAAGCAAAGGTTTGAACCAATACCTAGTTCAAACCCCTTTCTAGAATACGTTAATTGGCTTCACGAAGCGCAACTTAAAACAGGCAGCTGTTGCGAATCGTCTCATAGGCTTTTTATTGGAATTTGTAGCACCGGATATGGGACATAATAATTGTTATAGCCCCAATCTAGCTGCCGCCAATCAATTAAATTACCTTGTGGCCGAGTGCCTGCCCATTAGCCACGAGCTTAGCCACCAACTTAACCCAAAGAACTGGCAGGTTCTTAACCTTAGAGTCGCCAGACTATACTAGAGAATAAATGGGCAGCACTTGGCTGTCACTATCACTGTGCCCCGGCAATGCCTAGCCAAACAGCTCGAATGCCAAACATAAATATGTCACTTTCGCTCTCAATGCGGGTCATGCAGGAGCTGACTGGACAGGACACGGCCGGAGGACAGGACTCGTCGATTGTAATTACAAAATCGATTTATGTCGTGGCCACAGCCCAAACCCAGACTCCCCCAGAATTCCCCGAGAGCGCCACTAATTGTTTAAATATAAAACATGAACAATTGAACGAAACTCGCTGTCCGAGCTGTCCGTCCGTCTGTCTGACTGTCCGTCCATTTGATTGCCCGCCCCCTCTTTCGGTTTATTGTGCGTGGTCATTACGCCTGATGCATGTGCCTGCGCCTGTGCCTGTGCCTGTGCCTGTGCCTATGCCACCCTCTTCCGTATTCTACTTTTCTATTTTTTATTTTTGTTTTTTTTTTAATGGTGCCTCATCAAGGGTTGCCAGTCCCTGGTCGGGTTATTAAGTAGTTTTATTACTCGTTGTCCAGCGGGCAAATGGATTGATGCAAATATATATAACTTGGCCAACAAACCATTTATATGCAGAATTATAAATATTTAAATGCGTAGCATTTCTGCATTTGCCAAGGCTTTTAGGCTACGTCTGCTGCTGCTTTCAGCAGTGTGCTATTAAATATCTGAAAATAATTGAGTATAGTACAAATGACCTTTATACGCAATACTATATCATTTTCAGTTGATAAATATTTTAAAACTAAATCTACTATTTGGTCAATCTAAAGTAGGGCTTAACAATTAGAATCAAAACAGAATTTTTTAAAGAGAACTCTTTTTAAACTGAAAAGAAACTATCTGATACCATTTAAAATCTAAATTTCAAGCAGCGTTTTTTTTTTTGCTATTATTAGTAATCTAAAGATTTCGATTTAATTTAAATATATATTTTATTAATCTACCGATTTTTATTTACTTTAAATATATATTTTTTATTCTTAAGTTTTTAATTTAATTTAAATATATATTTTTATTAATTTTAGAATTTTTATTTAATATAAATGTATATTTTATTTATTTAAGAATTTTCATTTAATTTGAATATATATTTTATAAATCCAAAGATTTTTAAAAATTTTTATATATATATTTTCTTAATCTTCAGATTTGTATTTAATTTAAATATATATTTTATTAATCTTAAGATATTTAAATATATATTTTTTTAATCTGAAAATTTGTATTTAATTTAAATTATATTAATCTTAAAATTTGTATTTAAATGAAATATATATATTTTATGAATCTAAAGATTTGTGTTTCATTTAAGTTTATATTTTATTAATTTTGGGATTTTTATTTAATTGTAATATATATGTTATAAATTTAAGGATTTTTATTTAATTTTAATATATATTTTATTTATCCAAGATCGTTATTTTATTCAAAGTATATGTTTTCATTATTAATTATTATTATATTTTCCATTGACGCTAAGGATATATTTTGTATCAATCTAAGTACAATAAGGATACAAATTTGGGCTTAGTTTTGCCTCGCAAAAAAGTCGCTTAGTTGTAGGAGAACTATTTTGAACAGCTTCAAGTGAAAATAGTGTTGAAAAACAATGCGTAAAGCATTTCAAGTGTTAGTTAAGAAGGCTTAGGATTGGTAAATAAAAACGATATATTTGAATTTTGAACAGATGTTTAAACTGAACAACTCGAAGTGCCAGGTAAGTCGAATAGGCTCTAACCATTGTGAGAATTATTATTTGAATTTATTTCCGGGCTGCCCCGGACTTGCCGCTGTGACTCAGCAGCTGAAACGCTTTACACGCACTTATTTTCGTTCAGCTTGAAGCCTGGCAAGCTTTCTGAGTATGCGGCACACTTAGGCAATATTTACTGTACTTTTTCGAGCTATTGATTACGGTGAGAAGCATCGCAGTGCTACTCCCAAAAAAAAAAACACACACACACACACATAACACACACGGTCACTTACTCGTTTTCACGGGCACGCAGAAAGTACGGCGTATTGCGTGAGCTGCCCCCTGTGCCCCCTGATCCGGCCCCGCTGCTGCCGACCTTTTGCGGACTGAGTCGCCGCATGCCGTTGGTCAAGCTGCGGGAGCGCGGCACACGGCTGCCGCTGCCCGAGCTGCCGGAGCTCTGGCGCTGTTGCGTCGGCGTTGTCGCCTTGCCGTTGCTCCGTCTGCCACGCCCCGCCGCTCCGGCACCACCGCCAGCCGGAGCACGAGCGCGTGCGTTGACGCTATCGGCGCTGCTGCCACCGCTATTGTTCAGATGCGGCACGCTCGAGGCGCGTCGCACCATGGCCAAACACTGGCTCTAAACACTTGGACTAATTGCGCTCGAGTCGGTTTAGCCCGCCGCTGCCACATGGCACACACACGCACACACACACACACACACAAATAGCGGTCAATTGCGACGCGAAATTCGAAATAAATTTGTGGCGCGCTGAAGGAGCGTAGAGCGTAGGGATTCGACTGCGCGGCAACTCAACTCAACACGAACTGAGCGCTTCAAGTTCACCAGGGCGCATATAAAGGCTAGGCTAGACACACCTCAGATTTATGGTAATTTTTCTACACGAAGTGGTGACTGGCCACTGGCCACGCTTTACCGTTAGCTGTACCTGTACCTGTGTACCTGTACCTGTACCTGTGTACCTGTGTACCTTCGTTAGCCGTAATTTAGTTGCCACTCGGCACTCGTTACATTTCGTCTACGGGCCTCGGGCTGGCAATTAAATCAACGCGCTGTTTGGTAAACAAACCCGAGCTGTTGGTGGTGGTGTCCTTTTTGGCTTGGTCGCTTGGATGACCCCACACATGACCCTGGCGCACACGTTCGTGTTCATCAGCTACAACAACAAACATTTTATTGTCGTGCCTTATTTGCATTTACTTCAGCATAATCAGGAGGGGGCGGGATACTGCATTTGCATACGAGCATGTCAAAATTTTTGAATGCTTAACTGCAGTTAACGATTAGCAAAATGTAACATGTTAGCTTGAATCGGGTCTAAATTATGATATATATATGCATATATATCTGTCTGTTGTTTTGGCTAGTGTTATGCGCATATAGTGCTAAGTATATGCAGCTTAGAAGCGCCCGAGCAGGGACAAAGATTATACATTTTATAGAAACAATTATCGGAGTGTTCTGAAGATCTGGTAGATTTAATTTATTTTTGCTAGTTCCTAACAATTGTTTACCAATTTTGTAGATGACCTTCTCAAATCTGTTTTATAATTCATTATGCTACATTAGCTGCGCCTGATCAGGGTCTAACGAATATTTCTGTTCTGCTGTGCTGGATTTTTTTTCATGAATTTAATTTGTATGCTCTTTTATTTCTGTATTTATACCCTGAACCCATTAGAAATGGATAAAAAGTATATAATGTTTTTGTGCAGGCATAAGGAAGAAACTCCGACCCCATTAAGTATACCTAAGTCTGTTTTTACACGGTCTTTTTTTACACGGTTTTGATATAACACGGTTTGAAAATTGAATATTTTTAATTTTTTTACACGATTTTATTCCATTTAGCACGATTTGAAATTTTATGTACATACTTAAATTTTTTTTTGTCAAATTTAATTTTTGCGAAGTATGTTCATATCAGAAAAAAGTATTTATGAAAGAAAAAAATTATTCCAGCGATGATAGTGAATGTATACGCGTTCGAAGCAAGCGAATGCGAATAACTGATGACGACAGCAATTAAATTTATGTTGCTGTATTTATGATTATCACTTATTTTATTTTATTTTATTTTATTTTTTACCTTAAAAATTGAATAACCTATTCTTTTCGTTCACAACATAGTTGTTTAGTTCCTGAACTTGCCATACATTTAATTTATATTATGTACTTTTAAGATTAGAGTGCATATCTTTTTTATCATTAATTACTATGCTTGTGAAAATAGGCATTATATATTTGATTTAATAAAATAAACATGAATTCTTGTTCTTAAAAATTCTTGTTTTTCACTAATTTTAATAGGTTTTAGAGATTAGGAACAAATCACCCATTTTTGTATACGATCAATGTCTTTTTTTACACTTTTTACGGCTTCTTCTGGAACCAATCTACCGTGTAAAAACAGACTTAGGTTATACATATATATTCTTGATCAGCATCAATAACCGCGTCGATCTAGCCATGTCCATCTGTACATCTGTACATCTGTCCATCCGTCCGTTCGTCAGTCCGTTTATGAATACTTTGATATCAGAACCTATTTGAGCTAGGGACTTGAAATGTTCAAAATAGGTCCTCCTGCTCGCGCAGTATGAGTTTGTTTCCAATCATCTACATATAACTTGCTCTGTTTCCCAGCAATCAATAAAAATCGATTTTGAAATCCTGTTTTTGTGAGCAAATCTCTATAGATTTAATAGCTAGTCATGTTGATTCTAGAATAGTATAAACATTGAAAGATTGAAAGAAAATAAATATTGGAAAATAGTAACAATTTTTTAGCCTTCCCTTGGAAGCCTATATTAATAGTGTCCTTCTATTAGGTTACAACTTTGGCGCCCGGGCAAGGGCAAGGATCCAGCTTATAGGTGTCAAAATTCGACTGTTGTGTACATTTAGCGGTATTTTTTATTGATTTTCGAGTTCTGTTTTATACCCTGAACCCATTGAAAATAGGCGAAAAAGGGTAGAATGGTTTTATGCAAATATATTTAACAGCATCACCGAACCCACAAGGTATATATATATATTCTTGTTATAGCTCACATTTTTCAACACTGGCGTACCCGTTATATTGCAGCTTTAGCGCCCGAGCAGGGATCCGGCTTTTAGGTGGTAATATCCCCCTGTTCTGTACATCTAGCGAACTTTATAGAGAACTTATTGAGATAAAGTAACATGCTTGATTTTCATGTTCCTTTTAAGCTTACATTTTTCAACACTGGCATTACCGTTATATTGTAGCTTTGGCGCCCGAGCTGGGATCCAGTGCCTACTTATACAATGAGTTTTAGCTTGTTGTCAAATTAGTTGTTGTGCTTGCTGTTCATCTATAAATCCTTATAACCTTTTATAAGTTTGCATACTTCAGATCTAAGTGGACTGTCTGAATACAGAATATGTCCCTTTAAGAACGCAGTAACAGCTTTCCAATGGATCAAAAGATTGGCGCCCGAGCAGGGATCCATTAAAACGGGCGTGCTCTACAGTTCCAGGAAATGTTTTATAATAGTGTAGAGGCAATTTTAGCTTCAGATTTCGGTTTTAATTAAAACACAATAACTGCCAAAACCATGAAAAACAATTAAGCTAAGTTTATGGTTCACTTACTGAATGTTTATTTCTCGCATCTCGTTTGCAATTAGAGTTTGCTTTTTGTTGTTTTTTTAGTTTTTGTTTTTTGTTTTTTTTTTTTTTTGTTTGTTTAGTTTGTTTACATATAGCTAGCGATAGGTCATTAGAGTTTATCATAATCATATTTATAACTATTGATGCTGGGTTAGAGTTAAGTCTAAAGGTTTAGATAGATCTTGCATGAGCTAAGTATTGTACAATTGCATATACATATATATATATATACGATTCGTATGCAACTCTCAAATATTTACAAAAAATATAATATATATCTTTAAATTACATACATATGTGTAAGTGTATTATGTGTGTGTATTAAAGATATTTATTTAAGATTAGCTTAGTTTATGCTGCAGCCAAGTCGCGGGGGACGCCTTTGAGCCTGGGTATATATTTATATTCCATAATATAATCTGCTTTTCCCTTAGCATTTACTTTAAGTGTAATATTTTTTTTGTAAATCTTTCGTTTTTTAGTTGTTTTTTTTTTTTTATCGATCCGGAGAGACATCGAATTATATTTTTAACATTTAATAAGCGTAATCCATTCTGTAGTGGGTGTTGTTGCTGTTTTGGGGTATTTTCTTTTTTTTTTTTGTTTTAATATGTAAAGGATATTTAGGATTTTGTAAACCTTAACGTAGGTTGTCTAGAACTATGTACACAGTTCGTCAGTTTATTTGGCCTTGACGCCCGGATAGAGGCCCTCGGAATATTTGGGCCGGCATTCGGCGCAAAACCATTTGCCCTGCGGCGCCACCATGATGCCAACGCACTCGAAATGGAACCATTCGATGAGGCAATTGTCACCGTCGCAGGCAATCATCTCGGAGACCTCGTCGTAGGGACAACGGCAATAGCAATATACCGATTCACCCTCACGGGCCAGACGCGCCCCAGCCGGCGGTCGTATGGGATATCGTATATTATTCGCCTTGAAGTACTGCAGCGTGGCAAAGTCCGGATTCGGCAGCAGCGCCGGCGGTATGGGCTGATTAAAGGCGGTTGTCGCCGGCGGCGCCGGCGGTGGCGGCGGCGGTGGTTGCGGTGTTGGCAGCAACGGTGCCGGTGCCGGCGGTGCCACAACCGCCGGCGGCTGCTGCAGCATTACGGACGGCGCCTGTATGGGCGGCAGCAGACTGGTCACATTGATCTCGGCATTCTCGTCGTCCGAGCTGCTGCTATCGCTGCTGTCGCTGGGCGCCGCGCTGACGGGCAGCAGAGCGGGCCGTATTTTCAGCGTCGGTATGGGCGGCAGCTGCAGTTGCTCCACTTGCGGCGTTGTCACCGTTGCCGCTATTGTCGCAGGCTGCTGCTTGACACGCTTGGCCCCGCGCCTGGCACTGCCGGAGCCGGCTCCGCCCAGTGGCGTGCGTCTGTTGCGTTTCCGCGTGCTGCCATTGCTGTGCTGATGCGAATGCTGCTGCTGCGGCTGCTGCGGCTGCTGCTGATGCTGCTGATGATGATGGTGATGATTATGATGCTCGCCATGATTGCTGCGACTGCGCTGCTGCTTGGCCGGCGTCGGCAGATCCTCCTTGGCCCAGGTCAGCTGCGGCGGCGGCTGCGGCTTAATTAGCTGCATGCCCACCTGCAACGGAGGCGCCAGCACGCTGCTCATGTTCTCATCATCGCTGGTATAGCCATAGAATTTATTTGGACGCCTGGTGCGCTTCGAGCGCTTCAGCTGGCCATCGGCATCGGAGCAGCTGCTGCCCTCGCTCATGCGCGGCTGCCAGCTGGGCCGATGTGTGATGGGCGTCAGCGGCGATTCCGGCAGCAACAATTGCTGCTGCTGCTGCTGCTGCTGCAGCGGCGTTGCGATGGCAGCGGCTGCTGCGGCTGCTGCGGCGGCTGCGGCTAAGCCCAGCGGCAGCTGTTGCGGCGGCACCATTTGCGGCACACCAGTGGGCATCATCTTGGCCTGGCTCATCGATTTGCATGTGGATTTGCGTTCACGTTTCTTTTTCTTGTTTTTGGCCACACGCTCACGCTTATCCGCAAAGGCCGCTGCCTCCTCGGGCAGGGATGGCGTCGACGGACGACTGTTCTCCACAATGCCATAATTGCCATTGCCGTCCTGCGGCTGCGCCTCTGTCGCTTGGGCCGAGAGCAGGGCCAGACGTTTCTGTGCCAACATCTCGCTGGCCATTTTCTGTGGATGTGCATCGTAGAACTCCTCATCCGTATCGGAGACGGCCGTATCAAAGTCAGACTCATTGTAGAGCGGCGCTTTGGGCGATGGCATCGACGGACGCAGCTCTTCCTCATTGTTGCTCGTCACATTCACATATTCCTCGCTGTTGTTGTTGTTGTTGTTGTTGTTGTTGTTGAGGTTGTTCTGCGATTCCTGGATGCGCTCCGATGAGCTCTTCTTTGCCACCTTCTTGCTGGGGCTCTTGGGTGAGTTCTGCGACTCATTGTCGGAGTCATCATCGCTGCTGCTGCTGCCGCTGAAGCTGCAGCTACAATTGGAGCCGCACGAGCAACTCGAGCTGTCTGAATCTGAATTTGAACTGGAGCTGCTGGAGCTGTCGCTATCGCTGGATGCGGCATTGCCGCTACGCTTCGACTTGTTGGGCGTCACATGGGATGACTTTTCGGGCGTGGGCACGGGCGTCGGCGGCGGCGGTGTGCGCTGCATTTTGCAGTAGTCATGATCGGAGCAGGCCACATGCAGTTTCAAGGGACGCAGCTGCTCTTCCGTCGGCTGCACTTCCAGAACCTCCGGCTCCTTCTTGGCCACTGCAGTCGGTTGATTTTGCAACAGATTTTTCCATATATCTGGCACTTCTTGCGTCTCGCCAGCTGCATCTGTCGTCTCCAGCTTGGGCTTTTGCCCATCAGCCAATTCCGTTTCCGTTTCCGTTTCCACTTTCAGCGACTGCTGCTTCACTGAATCCAGCTGCTGCTCCTGCTTGGGCTCTGTCTCTGACTTGATCAACTCTTTATTCGGCTCCTCGTTGTCGCTCTCCGAGGCCGGCGATAGCATTATCCTGGGCATGTCCAGATCATCCACAGATGCACGCATCGGCAGCGTGCCATGTGCTTGGCTGTCTTGCAGTGTGCCTGTGCTGCGTCCAGCATCTGAATCGCTATCGTCACTGCTGTCCGATTCGGATAGATTGGGCGCAATGAGATTAAGGTCCTCCAGCGAGGCCTTGTTGCGTTTGGCCTTTTTGCGTCGCTTACGCGGCATCTGCTCCGCCTCCTGCTGTGCCCCCGACAATGATGGCTGCGGCGTTTTGTCAGTTTTCAGTTTCAGTCCGCCATCCACTTGATGGGCTGCCTCGGACTTGGGCGACGACATTGGCACGTTCTCCGTCTTGAGCTGCTGCCCATTGCTTTCGGGCTGCTCTGAAGCTGCGCTCGATGTGCGCTGTTCCTCTAGCTCCAGCTTGGTCAGCTGATCCTCCTCCTCCTCCTCGTCGTCGTCGTCATCCAGCTGCTTGACCTCATGCTGTGCCGCATGCTTCAGCAGCAGCTTGCGCGAAACGAACTTCTCCTCGCACTGTTCCTCATTGCAGGCATAACGATAATCGCCCACATGCTGACGCTTGTGCACCTCCAGGTAGATGGCTTTGCTGAACGTGAACTGGCAATGCTCGCACGTAAACTGCGCGGCGGGCACACAGAAATGGTAGACATGACGCCAGCGTTTCTGCAGGCAGCGCTTGCAGCTGGTGCTCTCGGTGCCGTGCTTCCAGAACAAATGCTTCGATATATCCTGCTTGTTGCGATACGCAATGCCACAGCGATAGCAGAGATGCAACAGCTTGTGCTTCCACACGTGCGCCGAGAGCTTGGCCTGGGTATGGCAATCCTCCAGGCAGATATCACAGGCCTGATGCTGTTTCCGCAGATGCACCATCAGCCGGAACGCGGAGGCCAACGGCGCCGTCTCACACAGACAGCAACGGAATTGCACATCGAAGACGTTGCCCGCCGCGATGCCCGGACAGATGTGGCAGAGCAGTTCGCTGTAGCTAAAGAAATTCAGGCGGCACATGCAGCACGTGATGTTCGTCTTAATGTGCAGCCGGCGATTGTGCGTGTAGAGCTCCTTATGCGTGGCCGTCACATAGCGACACTGGAAACACTCGTAGATGCGCTCGTTGAAGGGCTGGACAAAGCGTCCCTGCTCCAAGCTGCAACAGCTCATGGAATTCAAATAGTGATTGCCTTCCAGAGCGGGCAAGTAGCTCTTCAGCTTGGCGACAATTGTCTCCGCCTGCAGCTCCTCGGCCGTGATGCTGTCCACGGTGGCCGTGAAGCGATGCTGACCAATTAGATGCAACGCCAGCTGCTTGGCATTGACAGCAATGCGCCGCGCATGGTTGCAGTACAGGCAAAAGGGATAGACAGCCTTGAGGCATAGACGCACAAAGTCAACCATTTCGAATTTGTCCAGCGGCCTGTCCAGTTGCAGATCAACTGTGTGGGTATCCGCGCCGGCCACCTCGATGCCATCGGCGGGCGGCGGCGGCGTTGCGCTTGCCGCTGGCTCTGCGTCCAATGGCTGCTGCAGTTGCTCCGACTGTTGCTCGGACTGTTCCGTCTGCACCGATTGCTGCGTATTTTGCTCCTCATTTAGGCTATCATCGAGCTCCATGCACTCGCTGCCCAGCGTATCCCGTCGCTGCGGCGCAGGCGCAGGCAACAGCTCTGCCGCTGGCTCTACCGATTCACCCGGCTGCTCCTGATCATGCAACTGCAGCTGCGCCTTTGGCACATGCGTCGTCTCATTTATGGGATTATTATGCGGGGATGCGGGCGGCGTTAGTGACCAGCGGCCGCGCTGCTGCTTGGCTTCAGTTGGCAGCTGCTGTTGCTGCAACTGCTGCTGCAGCTGGCGCTCTATGTCCAATTTGGTGCGCTCGAATTCGGCCAGCACCAGCGGCAACTTTAACGCAGGCGAATCCTCATCGTCCTCCAAATCGTTTAGTGAAACATTCGCGGGCATTGTGGACGCCGTTTCCTGAAACGTGGACGCTGTCTCGGTGGCGGTTTCCGTGTCCTCCGATAATGATGACATAGGCTGCAAGTGTTGTAGCTGCTGCTGCTGCTGCTGCTGCTGCTCCACTGCATCCACGGTGAGCAGCGGCACCGCACTGCTCCTGCTTTCGGATTCTGCTGCATCTGGCGCTTCTGCTGCTGCTGCTGATGTTGCCAGCTCATCGTTGTCCTCATCCTCGGTGTCTGTGCTGCTGAGCGCTGCGTCCACAGATTTCTGAAACTCTTTCGGCACGCGCAGCATCATCTTCGGCACCACCAGCTTGGGCACCGCATCCTCTTGTGGCGCAGCAACTTCAATTGGCGCTGGAACTGTTTTAATTGATTAGTTATCATTATATTAAGGAGAGTAGAGCTAAATGCGAAGAGATGCGTACAAACACCCATTTTCCACCCGCATAAGTGAATTTAAAAAGTGAAAATATATACACATATATATATTGAAATGCATTTCTGTTAGCTCTTTAAAGATCTTAGAATCTATTCATTGCAAGAGACTAACACACATTTTCCTTGTTTTTCACACATTTTCCACCCGCATAAGTGAATTTAAAAAGCGAATATATATACACATATATACATATATATTGAAATACATTTCTGTTAGATCTTTAAAGATCTTAGAATCTATTCATTGCAAGAGACTAAACACATTTTCCTTGTTTTTCACACATTTTCCACCCGCATAAGTGAATTTAAAAAGCGAATATATATACACATATATTGAAATACATTTCTGTTAGCTCTTTAAAGAGCTTAGAATCTATTCATTGCAAGAGACTAAATCATCTATTTTCCACGCTTGTGCGTGAATTTGCTCAAAATTCTGTGCGAGTCTGTCTGCGCTAACTAAATTCTCAAGTATGGACTTCAATCAGTCAATTGATCAAACCAAATTCAAAGTTTAAAGTCCAAGCAGGTCTATGTAAAAATAATCAGTAGAAGCAATGTGTATGGGTAGAAACCCAAGTAGGTCTATGCCAATGTTCTCAAATAGAACTTTTAAGCAGAAAATAGATGTCAAGATTGAACATCGAATACAAATGGTTTCTCTGTACGCTCCCTAGACATTTACGCTCATCAGGGTCTGGACTTACTGTTGTTTTCAGGCAATGTCGTTGGCTGTGGTGGCACTTCTGGAGGCACCAACGCATCCGTCTCCATCCAGTTGGATTCCTCCTCCTGCTGATTGTTAGCCTTGGGCTGCTCTTCGGCCAACTGCTGCTGGTTGGGCAGCTGCTTGCTCTTGGCCGTCTTCCGTTTGCGTCGCGCCGCCGTCTTCTTGCGACTGCTGCCGCTGTTGTTGGCGGTAGCGGCTGTGGTGCTGCTGCTGCTATTGCGACAGCCATTGGCATGCCCGGCCTTTTGGCCGCAGAGGGCGCAGGGCTGCATTAGTTCGGCGCAGTCGTGATCATCGAAATGGCTGCCACGCTCAAAGCTTGCCTGGCAATTGCAACAGACCAAATATCGGGCACGATCCTCCTGCGATTGCAGCGCTTGCCACGCCTCAATGTTGGCAAAATGACGCTGATCCATGTCGTGCTTGTTCTCCAGATGCAGCGACAATTTCTCAACGCTGGCAAACACATGCGAACAGTACAGACAAATGTAACGCTGATGCACCTCGCGCATGTGCAGAAAAAAGTTCCAGCACTGATGCACAGTGCTGCAGCGGGCGCAGCGAAAGAAGCGCTCTTTCTTGAGGGCAGCAGCTGGAGCGGGACTGGCCAAGGGCACGGCAACAGCAGCTGGCGCTGGTATAGCAGCTGTTGCTGCTGCTGCTGCTGCTGCTGCTGCTGCTTCGGTGTGTGCCTTGCATTGCGCGTAATGCGCATTTAGCTGCTGAAAATTATCAAATTTGCTTGCATTGCACTTGTAGCAGCTGAGTTGCTGTTCCAGATCGCCGCTATTTGGCGCTGGCGCCTGCAGACGCTGCAATAGCAAGGATGACGGCTGTTGCTCCTCCGTCTCCACGCACTGCTGTTTGGCGGTTGGTTTTGGGTTGTTGTCGCTGTCGCTGTTGCTATTGCTGTTGCTGCCGCTGCGCCTGCGCTTCAATGCAAGCAACAATTGCTGATTCTTTGCCGGCTCTGGCTCCTGACTCTGCTGCGGCTGCTGCTGCTGCTGCAGCTGCTGTTTTCGCAGCTGCTGCTCGCTCTCGGGCTGATCAATGACCAGCTGCTGTGAGGTGGAGCTGACAGAGCTGCTGCTGCTGCTGCTACGGCTGCTTCTTCTTTCGGTGTGGTGCAGCTCCAGCTGCTCTTCCTTCTCGTTATTTGCTATCACAGACTGTTGCACTGCATCCTGCATTCTCTCCTGCTCCACCTCGTACATCGGCTGCAGTTCTTCCATAGCTGCATGTGCGCCATTTATTTTCACCTTAAGCGACGGCAGCGACGGCGACGGCGACGGCGTCGATGGCGTCTCCATTTTTTGCTTTTGCTTAATCAAATTATCACTTGGCTCAATTTGTGGCTCCAATTGGGGAGAATCTGTTGCAGTTGCTTGATTACCTTCAATTTCATCCACATCATTTTCCACCTCTACCTGCACATCTTCAGCCTCAGAATCAGACTCAATCTTGATGATTTCCATGGGGGATTTGCGCTCAATTTTTGGCAACTTTGGACTGGCTTCCTCGATTTTAATTTCAGCATTAAATCCTTGTGAGGAGTCCTCATCATCATCATCATCATCTGGTATGCTGGCAGGTGAAAGATCATTGATTTTATACACAGGCGTCGCAGCTGTTGTTGCAGGTGATGTTAATTTCCTTTCCTTTGTTGCGTTTGCAGTTGAAGCAAATTCATCTTCATCGATTTTGAATGCAGGTGACGATGCCGCCTCCTCCTCCTCCTGCTTCTCCTCGCCGTCGTCGTCGTCGTTTCCTTGCACTCGGTCTAAAAAATCTTCATCGCCCTCGATTTTAATGTCGTCAGAGATCTTAAGTGCAGATGAAAACGATGATGATCGTTCTTCCTCTTGCATGTTGGCAGGTGAAGATTTTTTCTCAATCACTTTTATCGTGGGTGAAACATTATCCTCTTCATCATTAGAAAAACTCTCCCCAACGACTCGGTACACGGGCGAAGATGTTTCACAAATGCTCTTCGGCTCATTCTCTGGAGAATTCTCTACGGGCATTTTAATCGCTGGCGAAGAGACATCTTCTTCATCTGGCCTAATGCATGGCAAAGGACTTTTCTCTTCAACTTTTATGTTATCTGTTAAGGATAATTCATCATGAAGCGAAGCTTCCGTATCAAATTGCATTGCTGGCGAACCTGCTGTCGCAATCTCTCCGTTCTGTTGCTCATCTGGCTTGCCGGGCAAGGAGGCGGGTGCGGGTTCGTCAGCAACATCGTCTGTGAGCGCGGGTAAAGGACTTTTCGTTTCAACTTTAATGTCGATTGGCGACTTTTGGGCGTCGAGCAATGTGGACGGCTTCTCTTCGGCATCGCCACCCTCAGCAGTATCCCCCACGTCCTCTACGCACTCCACTTTCACAGAACTTTCGGCTGGCAGCTCAAACGACTCGTCTAAGCTGTCGGCAGTTGAAGAAGTACCTTGTGCCGTCTCTTGCGAAGCTGCCGGCTCCTCCTCTGTATCTCGTCCATTCTCTAGGTGACTTTGCTCTTCATCCTGCTTAGCTACGTTTTTTAGACTAAGCTCACGTAGCGGGCTGCTGCTGTTTTTCTCCTCCTTTTCCAGCTCGAACGCATTGCAATGCTCTTCAATGTCATCCTCTTCGCTGGCTGCCGGCGTTGTTTCCGTATTGCCCGCATGGGGCTCACTGTTAGGCGTACTCTTTGTTTGTTGCTGTTCCAATGTTTCCATCATCTTTTTGCATTTATGCGCTGCCAAGGCAATAGCGATAACGAAAACAATGAGCGTTATTACATGTTATCGATATATATATAAATCGATTCATTTAATTACCTTTGCATGCCGTACAGCGACGTTGTGTTTACCGTTTGCTAAGTTGAGCTTCTTTTTACAGCTGCTGTGATTCAAAAGAAAACGAAAAAATAATATATTTGCATTTCGCTGCCTAATATTTTAATACGCTATTGCGTTGGATAGCGAGATAAGCGATAAAAACAGAAAGCAGAAACATGAAGCAGCCATTTGCAACAGCAAAACAAAAGGGAAACCGAAAATCAAATTATTTCAATTCATTGCTGTTGCTGCTAGCTATTTCGCCAGCCCTGGTGCCGTACGAAGTGCGCACATAAAGCAGAATCGGATAATTGAAAATACCAAAATAAATTGCGCAAAATGTGCTGCGGAGGCGGAGGGAGCATGAAATAAGCAAAAGCAAAACTTTTGGCTATAAATAAATTTGCATATTTTACTTTAAATATTATGCGCACAACAAATCCGTGGAAGAAAATCAAAACTCATGTAATCGCAGTTGTAGTACTTTTTTTTTTTGATAATTAGGCACGCGTCTCTCTTACCTGCTCGCAGTAGCAGCTGCCGGGGCGGACACGCAGCAATATTTACGCGCGCAAAACAACTATACACAGAGAGAGAGAGAGGAGTCACAACCACAACCGACGGCACGGACGCTCGCTGCACAACTGAGCGAGGCAAGGCAATGGAGCGCCCAGCGGAGCGGCGGCCGCGCGTTTTTCTGAACAAGAACAACACCCCTTGCCCTGCGCTCTTTTCGTCTACCTTCTTGTGTGTGGATAGGCCAGACGTCGTCGCAGTGCTTATACAATTTTTGTTTTATTTTCTAATATTTTTGCGCATTTGGCTGCGTAATAGGGGCGAAAAAACACGCGCTTGAATTTCACAATTATGCGTGTTTGCTTACCGCGCACAAATTTTGTTGCGCTACTGAAATTGTGAATATAGGAAATTTTTTTGCACTTCTCACATTGCGCTTTGCATTTTCTTTTTTCTCTGCTCACTATTGAGGTGCTTGTGTTTTGAGCTCACTTTTTGCTTAATTCGAGGGCTTGGGCCATTGGCAATTTGCTGCACGCACTATCAGTTTTGTATATGGTTTGTGTATTTACTGTTATTGTTGCTTAAATAACGCGTGAAAAGCAAATTTTTAGCAATTTTATCGACGTTCGCAGCCATTGAACACGCGCAGAAGTCTAGCGATGCGCAATGCGTCGATAACAGGGCAATAGCACGCTGTGGTGACTGTCCAAAAGCAACGCTTCTCAGCAGCGTCCAAACGCAACACTGCGTATAAGTTTTGGGTTCAGTGTTAAAAGCATTTTGACATCTCTTTCCGTTTCCTTTTTCGCGTGAGCCGTCATCATGAGAGCCAAGGGTTTGGTTAGTATTTGCCAAAAATAAACAAAAACTAGTGTAAATTGTGCAAAAAATGTGTGCAGCAGGCAGTTAAACATAGCTGGCAACAAGTGCAATTCAGAGACTGTGTGAAAATGAGCAAGTACTGTGCGAAAAACACAAAAATTCAGGCTAACCGCTGTTATATGGACAATGCGGACGTCGTGCTTCCATTAGGCAGGCACTGCTGCTAATGACTTACACATTCAGAGAAAATTTTCTAATTAAACTGTGACTTGTTGTTAGGACTAAGCCTATATTAAATTTGATTTATAGGCATTCAAAGAACACATAACCTATACAAACAACAATATCGTCTGTCCACGCGCCTGCTTGTATGCGTATGTGTTTGTGTGTGTGTGTGTGTGTGTGTTTGACTGGTTGTTTGCCGCATTTGTTTACACAAAAAAGTAACTATTTCACTTATTAACATATTTGTTTGCTTGCAGTTGAAGGAATACGAGGTCGTTGGCCGCAAGCTGCCAAGCGAGAAGGAGCCACAGACGCCTCTGTATAAGATGCGCATCTTTGCTCCCGACAACATTGTCGCCAAATCCCGTTTCTGGTACTTTTTGCGCCAGCTGAAGAAGTTCAAGAAGACCACCGGCGAAATTGTCTCCCTGAAGCAGGTGTACGAAACATCGCCCATTAAGATCAAGAACTTTGGCATCTGGCTGCGCTACGATTCTCGTTCGGGCACACACAACATGTACCGCGAGTACCGTGACCTGACCGTGGGCGGTGCCGTTACACAGTGTTACCGTGACATGGGTGCTCGTCATCGTGCCCGTGCCCACTCGATTCAAATCATTAAGGTGGAATCGATCCCAGCCTCAAAGACGCGTCGTGTCCATGTTAAGCAGTTCCACGATTCCAAGATCAAGTTCCCATTGGTGCAACGTGTCCACCACAAGGGCAACAGGAAGCTGTTCTCGTACAGAAAGCCAAGGACCTACTTCCAGTAAGGAGTAACCCGACAACAAAATCAGCTGGCGTTAACGCACTGCGTGCGTTTTGCTCTTGGTTTTCACGTTTTTAAGCAGCAAGTCTTTCTAAGTGATTCTTTCAATAAAAATGAGTACGTTGAAGAGTACAAGCATATTGTAGATTTTATGGGCTAAATAATTATTAAAAGTGGAAATATGTATATTTGCATGTCAAACATATGTTTTTCTACCGCAACAACATGTAGTGTGACCATGTATTAAATATCCAGTTTAATACCAAATCTACTTTTAACAGATTTTCAGCATTTTTCATGCTTTCAAATCGTGAGTGTTATATTCACATGACATATCTAATTTTTTGCTTGATTTTACGTAACAGCGATCTAATGCAAATAGTATAGTGATAGCAGACAGTGATTTTTGCTGTGGTACTGGTATTAAGTCACGGCGCGACGCAATATTTGTGAGTCACAGGTGGGCAGATGTTGCTCAACTCTATAAAATGGGTAGGCAATAATTTGAGTGCAGCGCACGGTCACACTGGCGGGCAATCAATAAACTTAATTTTCACATCAGCCATTTGGTTTGTTGGTTCTTTTGTTAAATTGCAGCTGAGCAAATTACATCATTGCCTAGTTAAACGCAGTGACAAAAGAACCACGCGACGCCCATTCACTTGTGTGATTCACAAACATGACCGATCGTCGCCTGGAATTGGAAAGCGAACGATATGCGACGTTTATCGAGTGGCCAACAAATGCGCCCGTCCAGATCGAAGATTTGGTGAAAAATGGGTTTTTTGCCACGGGCAATTGGCTGGAGGCCGAATGCAACTGGTGTCACATACGCATCGATCACTGGGAGTACGGTGATCAAGTGAGCGAGCGACATCGTCGCCTCTCACCCATTTGCTCGATGGTATTGGCGCCCAATCACTGTGGAAATGTGCCCGTGGAGCCAGCTGTCGCCGCCGCTGCCGCCGCCGCCGCCGCCGGACAGAGCAGCGACTGCGAGGGCAACAGCGTTGTGGATGGCGGCACCACACAGCAGGTACAGTGCGCTTGCCCGGATTTGCTTGTCGAAGCGAATCGCCTCGAAACGTTCAAGGATTGGCCCGTTTGTATTTACGCTCTAATAGTGACAGGCATTGCCAGCTAATTAGCTTCCGATCTTTGCAGAATCCGAATATCACACCGCAAGCTTTAGCCAAGGCGGGTTTCTATTATCTAAACCAATCGGATCATGTGAGATGTGTGTGGTGCAAGGGCGTCATTGCCAAATGGGAGAAGAACGACAATGCCTTTGAAGAGCATCGACGCTTCTTTCCCAATTGTCCGCGTGTACAAATGGGACCATTGATTGAGTTCGCCGGCAAGGACCTGGAGGAGCTGGGCATACAGCCAACAACGTTGCCGCATCGCCCTCAATTCGCCTGCATGGAGGCGCGACTGCGCACGTTCAGCGACTGGCCAATTACAAATATACAGCCCGCTGAGCCACTGGCCCAGGCGGGCTTATACTATCAGAAGATCGATGATCAGGTGCGTTGCTTTCACTGTAACATTGGCTTGCGCTCCTGGCAGAAGGAGGATGAACCGTGGCACGAGCACGCCAAATGGTCGCCAAAATGCCAGTTTGTGCTGCTCGCCAAGGGACCACAGTATGTGCAGCAGGTGCGTAAAGCCGCAGCAGCAGCAGCATCGCCAACGGCTGCCACAGCGCCGCAATTACCCATGAGCATTGGCAGCGCCATGTGTGCGCCGCCAGCCTGTGAGGCTCTGGCACTCGGCATCGATGTGGGCATTGTGCGCAGCACAATTGCCCGAAAGCTGTCCAGTTCGGGTTGTGCCTACGATACGCTAGACGACCTGCTCCATGCCATATTCGATGATGCAGGCGGCACCAGTGCCGCACTGGAAGTAACTGAGCCGTCGGCAAATGCAGTTATGACACCAGCGCCCATTGATTGTTCGGCCACCACGAGCAAAGCGGCTGCACTGGAGCCGCCCAGGCCAGCAGTCGTTGAAGCTGCAGCTGCTGCAGTTGCTGCAGTCGAGCCTGCATCGGTCAACAGCTCAAGTCCCAATGGCAATTTGTCGCTCGAGGAGGAGAATCGCCTGTTGAGGGATGCGCGCCTGTGCAAGGTGTGTCTGGACGAGGATGTCGGTATTGTATTCCTGCCCTGCGGACATTTGGGTGAGTGCTAAATGAAATCGTCATGTACTTGATAACTGAACCAATCTGTTTCTCTCCTGATCGCAGCCACCTGTAACAATTGCGCGCCCAGCGTAACCAAATGTCCCATGTGTCGTGCGGATATTAAAGGATTTGTTCGCACTTTTCTCTCTTGAAGCAATGCCAGCTGCATCTCATCCTTGTCCTTAATTGAAAGACCCTAGCATAATTCATGTCTACTATGTACTTGTAACGCCTAAACAACCGTTGGGGATGGTGGTGGGCGTGTCTATCAGCTGTTTATCGTTTGCTAACTGGTAGTTAACGTAATGTAAGCGTATTATGTGAGCTATTATTTAAAAGAAATCATCTCAACTGTTAAGAGAATACCCTAGCAGCGCAGCTATGACTAACTAAACATATACATATATAGATCAATTACGGGCTTATTGGTTTTTTTAACATTGAACCCTTACAAATATTTACAAATATAACGTACAGCCAAATTCTATTGTTATTCTTAGACATAGATCGTTAGCGCCCAGTTTCTATTTTCATATCATTTACAAGCTAGTTGAAACATATGTATGTATATTTAACATGCTGTTTGCCTGCAAGGGTATTTATAGCTGTCTATTTCTTGTTAATCATTGTGTTATTAGTCCGCTGATTTATTGCAGTACACCAAAATGGAACAACAATAATAAATAAATATATATATAAATGTTAAATTACCACCGCATTATCATTGTGTATGCAATTACAGTTACAGATAAGAGTGCTGCCCAGTCAGTGTGTTTTTAAGTGCAAACATCATAAAAGGCTTCAAAGCCAGTGTTGCCAAGTCAGCTTAATTCTAGCTGAATTTGGCTATTTTCAGAGGTCGTCAGCGTTTAGCTACTCTTTGGCATCTCTCCATCTATTTGTGTTCAACAAATGCAGCCATTTCTGGCTATTTCTAACACTAGATTCAGCGACAATTGACAACACTGTTCAGTATTTTCTGTTTATGTGTATTATGGTAAAAAATGTATTTCTAATTTATTTTTCATTTTTTCTTAAACACTACGGAGGTAACCACGTTGCCCACTTTGCCGCCAAATTTAAATGTGGGCGTGGGTATGGTGCAATATTTGACAAAAAGATGCTCGAAGCTCTGCAGCAGCTCGTTCTCCGTCCAGTTGCAGGAGGTGATAATGAACAGGCTGTTCTCGTCGTGCAGCAACTGCGCGACAGTGGCCAGATAATTTGTACGCTGCTCCTTGGGATTGTCTGGGCACAAGCTGACGGCATCGTAGGTGCCCTTGTCGTGGACGATGTTGTAGGTGCCCAGACTTGGGGGCACGCTCTGGGTCAAATCTGCCACATCGTAGCTGATGTTCAGTGCTTGATCCTTGGCTATGCCCTTGGCCAGCTCAATTGCCTTGGGTGAGTAGTCAACGCCCGTGAGCTGTGCGAATCCCTCGTTGGCCAGAGCGATCAGGAACATACCATTGCCGCAGCCCAAGTCGAGCACACGTGCTGTTTGCTTATTGAGGGTCTCCTGCTTCAGCAGCCAGTCCACAATGCGCTGTTGAGAATCCTCGTCAAACCAGATTTCACCCACATCGCCGTGGCTTTTGTAGTTTTTGATTTCTCGCGTGTAGCTGGTTTCCCAGTACTCCTTTGTGCCTAATTCGGAACCCTCTAATTCCATTTTAATTTATGTTATATTTTATGCGGCAAAACAGAGGTGCATGAAACAGCTGTTCAATAACAGCAGCTGCAACTTAACATTTTGGTTAAATGCTGTTATTGGCGACAACTGTTATCGACTCTAAGTCGATGATTTTCAACGAGCTTTCAAAGCTTATCGATCACAAATTTCACAAGATCGCATTTTAAACATATTTTGAAACAGTAAAGAGTCCAGTCTTACGGTCTAAGCTCATTTGTCGTTAAACAATTTTTGAAATGTATAGAGTGGTATATTTTTTCCGCAATTACGGCAAATTTAACGGTTAAAGTTGACAGCCACTGTTAAGTGCGTCTATAAAATGTATTATCGATAGGCACTAACATGCATAATAACAGTTTGAGGAGTATTGCAATGTTTAGTAACAGCATTTCTTACAGTTGTAGTTGCAGTGCTAGCGCCTCTAGTGTTATATTAGCTGTTATATTGTTGTTATATTTGTTTGTCAAACTCGTCAGTTGGCTGTTTCTTGACGAAGCGGACGTGTCTCGCGCGTTCCGATCTTGAAATGAATTTAAAAAAAAGTGCGCACAATAATTATTTTGTTTAGTTAAGCTGAAGTTTGTACGTACCGGGCACAACAACAACGCAAAGAATTGTGGCAGATAAATTTAGAAGAAATCAAGATACAAGATACCAAATACGCGCGCTCGTTTATGTGTATATGGTTGTGTGCGTGTGAGTATTACATGTATATACATATTTGTGTGCGTGTGTGCATTATGCTAACTGCTGCTACTAAGTATGCGAGCGCAAGCGAGATAGTGAGTGAGAGTTAGAGTGCAACATTGTGATTGTGTGGCAAGAAGAAGCAGAAGAAGCAGCAGCAACGCCAACGCGCTCCCCTTTCCATTGCATTTGTATTTGTGCGATTGGTGGTGCCTGTTACTCTTGATACGTTTCGTAAGTTGACGCTACGAAAAAAAAATCTTCCAAAAATCGTGTACTGGCCGCGTTTTCGTTTCGAAATAAGCACAATACACACAAACACACACGAATCTCTCTATCAGCATTTGCGTGTGTATGTATGTGTGTACAACTCTTGCTTAATTGAGGATCCAACGTCGTGTGGTTTCGAATTCTTCTCTTTTACTGTAGGTTTTTAGTGTCAAACGTCAGGTGGCGCCAGCACCTCAGTATAGTATGACCAATCCCCAAGGTATTCCCCCAAAAACTGCTAAGCTTGTGCCCAGAAATACCCAGAAAAAAAAAATCAACAGCTCAGCAAATTTCCTTTTTGTTGTGCTTTTCGGTTGCCATAAGAACAGTTATATTTCATACAACTGGGACGCGCTCATCGGTCATGGGCGTGTGTGTGTGTGTGTTTTTGTTTTACAAAAAGTATTTCAACAACGCAGTAGCAGCGCACCGATTCCCGTTATAACGTTGGCATACATATGTGTGTATGTAAATAAATAATAAATTCCGCGTTCTCACTTTGTATATACATCTGTGTGTATGTGTGTTAGTGCACTCTTCTGTTTTTCGATTGCTTAGCAATTGGCAAACGCTGGCTGCGACCCGGCGCATTACTTAAATATTGATCTTAATTGCAATTGCAATACGAAATGTGTTGCCAGCGTCGCTACGCTATTACTCATGCATGCAGTTGACGCCCGTTTCCAGCTGCAACCCCCTGCCGCAGCGCTCTGCCGTCGTGTACTCCCTGTTGTTTTCTCGTGTCTGCAGTGGTTGTTGCCCATAAAAAAAAGAAAAGGAAATGGTACATAAAAAACGTGCAAAGCATGCATGCATTTTTCTTGCAATATTTTTTGTTAACATAATAATAACAGGCGCTCATTGTGCAGTTAGTACCAGTTTTGTTGCACACCGACACATAAATACAGTGTTAAACAGTTAAACAAAACTCTCGCTATTTGTTGCTCTTGCTGCAGCAGCAGCATCCAGTGTTGGTAGAAGTTGCAATGAAAAATGAGCTACATTTTCAAAAGAAAATAGCTAGAAAATGCTAAGAATATTTAAGCAAATTGCTAGCAATTGCCATACGTTTTATGGGTTTAATTAATTAATGTTTAAAAATAATTAATTGTTTTCAATATAAATATTAATAGCGGGTGTTACCCGACTAAGTTTTCCACCGGTGGATAAATTTAAATATTCGCCTACTACTTCAAGCCACGTTACATAACATTGTGTATTTTCCGCATTCCGTTAATCATTGTATATCAATTTTAAAAAGTTAAAGTCGATTGAATACAAAAAAAAAGTTGGGGATAGACTTTTCGAATACTGAATCACGTCTTTGATAAATTTGTAACACGGACCGTCGAAAAATGAGTTTTGTACATTCGTTGAAGCTCAATTTTCGACCTTTGAGGTAGTTTTTCTCCACTTTCAGAAACACGTAATCATTCAGTTTTTGTTCCAAGTTTCTGAACAAAGTTTGAATTCGTTTGAATGATAATGAAATTTGTCACATGCAGCCGACAACAAATTTTCCACACTTAGAGAAATTTTTGAAAAAAACTAAGTTTAGTTTGTACAGTAAAAATGTAACGAAAAGGAAAGTTAAGTTTTTAAAAAGCCAGATACTGGATAATAGTATTTGGACTTTTAGCTAGAAATAGCCAAAATGGCAACTTGCTGCCAGCATCATGATCAAATGACGTGTGTTGCGCTCTTTTTCTCTCTTCCTCTCTCTCTCTCTCTCTCTCTCTCTCTCTCTTTGACTCTCGCTCTAGCTGTTGCGGTGCGTGCGTTAGTGTGTGAATGCCTGTGTCTGTGTATTAATCGCAGCGTCTCAACTCGTTGATTAACTAGTTTTATTTGATTTTTGCTGAATGTCAATTTCATTGTAAATTGCAAGTGGCTGTGGCATTTTTGCAACAACAAAAAACAAGCTGCAGCTGGGGCTTGGGGTGTTTACCATTTTCGCATGAAGGTCAAGTGCCTCCATATTCCCCCCCGTTGTTAACGTTTTTCGTGTGGCAGCACTAATTGCTTATTGATTTGTTTACTTTTACTCGACAGTATTCGGTATTCGCATTCGCATTCGAAACGGGAGCGAAATTTAACGGTAGGTAGTCCATCTTTAAGGGGGGGGAAGGAGGGGACGCTGTTGGCTACTGCCGCTTGCAGCTTTGTGTGTGAATTTGCGATCAATGGCAGCTGTTCGCTAAATAATTTGACCTCTTGAGTCAACAATTAATATACACAGCTGCTGCTGCTTGATTCTATTAGCTTAAATAGGGTAGGTTCACACAAAAGGCCTCACTGCAATTGTTTGTTAAAAGCTGAGATCTCTCTGTGCTCCGTTTGCAGGCATACTTTATTTTGCGTCTGTGTGTGTGAGTGTTCAAATTTTATGGCCACACTGGCAGCGACAAAAACTCTGAGAAGGTCACGGTTATATACAAAATAAACTGAAGCGACAAGAAAACCAGACTTGAAACTCTTGTATTTGCTGCTGCTGCTGCTGCTGCTATGAGAGAACACATTTGCTTTAATCGAGGTAACGTGCCAACGATCGCGATCTCGCTGCTCTAGACAAACACAACTACAAATATATTTATGTATGTGTATGTACATATATATATAACACTCACACACACACATGCTGATGCACCGTCCATAGATTTTGGCACACACGCAGACAAGCCACTCCCTTTCAGCAATAATCAGCAGAAAAATGTTGTATTCAATATATACATATATGTATATATTTACCTATACATACCGCGGATAAAAAAGTTATTAACGGAAGTACATTCACCTGATCAGTTGAATGAACACGCGCCGCGCTGCTTCATTTTTTACTTCTACTTTTTATTTATTTTTCTCTTTATTTTTCATGTGTATATTATTTTGCTATTTACGGCTGCCACAATTTATGGACAGCTGTTTGTTTTGTTTGCTACCTGTCGCCTAGGGTCCACTCACGTGCAAACATCATAAAGCGAGAAGCACGCGCTTGTTTGCATTTGATTGCACTTGGCTATCATGCGAAGAAAACAATTTAAATTAAAAGCCACCAATCAGGCGTTCAAGTGTTAAGGTTTGAGCTGAAACTTTGTTTGCGTTGCGCCTGTGATTTATCACGAGTCGCAGTCACAAGTCACTAAACTTTAGCCATTCAAGGCTTGCGATATGGAGTTAAAACCATTTTTTGTTCATGCATGGACAGTTTTTGCATAACATTATTAAGTATACTATATATTTGTTTTTCAAAAATTTCAAATATGCCAATAATTTATTATATTTATAACAGCTGTTACAGCTGTAATAGTCACTGCTGTCTCGCTCACGCTCATCTCTAACAGAACCTGCAAAACCTGACCTGCCGCAATTCGTTACTGACCAACACTACTGCTGCTTGTTTATATTCGCAGGATTTTAACTGTTACTCAGCCAATAAACTCAAATCACGGTCAAACGATAGCTTATTCAAGACTTGCGCTGCAAAATATCAATTTATTGAATATATGCATTTTATTTACTTGTTTGTGCATACAAAAATTTATGGTATTCTTTTACAGCTGTTACTGCTCTAACAGTCACTGTATTCTGGTTCACGCTCATCTCTAGCAGAACTTGCAAAACCTGACCTACCACAATTGGCTGCTAACCAACACTGCGTCTGCTTGTTTATTTACAGGATTTGAATTGTCATTTTGCAGCACTGACCCAAAGAACAGCTGAACGGCAATGCGAGCAATATGAACGGCAAAGAACAAGCAGCAGGCCGGGAATTCAAGCGCAATTCAAACGCCTACGCAAGTTTGCCAGCAACAATAACAAATAAAGAGCAGCAGCAGCAGCAGCAGCAGCTGCAACAACAAAAAGAATCTGTACGAGAACCCGAACGATATGGACTCTCGCACAGTTTGTCCAGCGAATCGATGAAACAGGCCTGCGACTATTACGACGACGAACCCAGCGATGAGGATCTGATTGAGATACAGCAAACGCCGCAAAGTTTTTATCAGCATCAGCAACAGCAACAGCAGCAGCCGCATCCGCTTAGCTTTAAGATGCCGCTGTCTCTGGACGATGAGCGCGACGTTCTGTTCGGTGACGTAAGCCAGGAGCCGCCCTTGAGTACGCCCATCAAACAGGCAGCGGTTGTGCCGGACGAGGCGCTCAGTGTGCTAAATGAGCTGGATGCCATACTGGATGTGCATGGCGCATCGCAGCTCAATGGCAACTGCAACTCCATCTGCGACACCCCATCAACAGCCTCCGACGATGACAAGGTTGAGGATTATCTGATGGATTTGGACAACTATCTGGAGCAGCTGGACAAAGAGGATCCATTGGCAATGGATGCCCATGGTCAGGCGAGCCTAACGCGAGAGCCGCGCACACGCACTCTGCCGCTGAGCCGCAAGCGCAGGCAGCAGCAGCACAAACAGTCGCCAGAGGATCCAGCGCAGGATGTCGAGTTCCAGCGTGGCCATCAGATGCGGAAAACCTTTAGCTGTGGCCTGCCACCAATCAGCACCAAAGGTAACTAACTATCCAAAACGGGGCATGAACTCAGCCGTGACGGAAATGTGTGATTCAATCAGAGTTTAAAACTTGTTTAAGATATGAAATTAATGAATCATGTTTCGGCCGGATGGACAGTTTGATTAGACAGCTTTTGCTGTGTTTGACATTGAAAGAAACTAGGCAATTTGATTTCCATATGTATATTGTAATCTCTTAACCTACCAGATTCTCAGTTTAAAAGCCAAGAAACTGGAGGATACATTTTATAGAGCTGTGGTAGCAGTTCTGTTATACATAAATTAATTAACCAAATAACATTAATTGATTGGTTATTTGTTCTATTTACTTAAGTATTTAGAGCTTTATTTAAATATCACAAAACCGAAATAGTTTTATTGCAGCGTAAAAGAAAAATTAACACGTAAGAAAAGTGATATTCGGAAGGTCGAAAATGAAATACGCTTGCAAACATATACTACTTTATTTTGAGGGATATTTTCTCTGATAGTGTAGATCTTATTTATATAAAACTAGCGGGTATAACCCGGCCTTGCCCGTGGCACGTATGTTATAAAATCAATGTTCTCAAACAAATTTGAAATGATTTTGAAACTGATTTGACGGTAAACAAATAACTTTCATACAAATGTTTTCCGCCAATTTACCACTGTTGCGAGTGGAATTTCCCAAATCGCTGAAATACGTATTTATTAAGTTCTTATGTAGAGCTTTGAAAATAAGTTTGAAGCAAATCGGACACAACTTAAAGCTTCGCCCAAAACATCTTTAAATCGCATTCCCCCCGAAGAAGTTTGAATTCTGCGAAAAGTGTGAAACACGTCTCAAATGATTTTCCTTATAGAACTCTGGAAATGAATTTGAGCGCGAAACGTCACCCACCAAATCTTTGACCTCCATTTCCACCAAGGAGGAACGGATTTTCCTAAAAGTGTGAAACACCCCTCAAATGAATTTGAACAAAGATCTTTGAAAATAAGTTTGGGGCCGATCGGATGGTAAACAAAAAAGTTACATACAAACGTTTTTCGCGATTTTTCCACACTTGCGGGTGGAATTTCCCGAAACCCCGCCTTAACGTGCACCTACATTACATAAGGTAGCTACAGTGAAAATTTCAGCTTCCTAGCTCTTACGGTTTGGGCTGTGCGTTGATCACCAATCAGTCAGTCAGTCAGTCAGTCAGTCAGTCAGGACAAACAGTTTTATATATAGAGATAGGCTGTGCACGTAAGCTGAAATTCGACCTCCAACTGGGGGTTAAAAGTGTTTACGATAAATATCAATTACAGCTTCATTGTGTAACTGTGCATTGCCAGAGTGACGTCACGAGCCTGCATGGCTAAGATTCATGAGCGTCGGACTGATAAGCGAGAGGTTGCCGGTTCAAATGCAGCAGTAAATTCAAGTAGGGCAAGCGGCTTACATTTTATTTGACCCGGGCAACGCCGCGTAATCTTTAATACAAATTGTAATTTGAGAGATTTGTAGAAAGCTAAAAAGAAAAGTTTCTTAACGTTTTTGAGCTTAAGTTCCTATGACAGCCATATGATATAGGGGCAGATACATATGATGATATATGATATACGGCCGACTTTGACATATAAATATAAATAACTATGTCAAGTTTTAACAAAATAGATAACAATAAAAAAAGGCAGAGACACTCGACACTCGGACAGACAGACAGAGTTTACTTTATGGATTTGTAAAAATGCGAGCTTTAATGCACGTTACAAGTTTCATGAATAAATTATAATACCCAGTGCAAAGAGCATTAAACAGTTCGCCAGAGCTATTTTGAATAGCCATTAAATGTGGCTAAACAAGTTTTATGAACTACTTTAAATGCCAATTATCAGACTGAAGCCGAGCCGAGAATTTCGCGAGGCTCACAACCAAATCTCGTGCATTAGTGAAAGTCGCGCTGCAGCATAAACTCATTAACAATTAACATACATATGTTCACATTCTATCTGCGTGACTCACATTTTGTGTTTTTGCTTGCAGCCGCCTCGAATGCATCACTGGAGCCGGGCGCCATTACGGCTGCCCAGGTGGACGTCTGGCGGCGTCTGGACGACGGAACCAAAGCCACGACGGCGGAGCAGCGGGCTGAGCAGACGTCGCCGTCGCCGCATGCTGCTTCCACGCTGCTCGTGCAGCTGCCTCCCAGCGAGATGCGGCGCAGCTTCTCGCAGGGCGATTGCCAGCCCGCATCGTCGGAGTCGGAGTCGGAGTCGCAGCAGCGACAGGAACGCGCCCTGGAAATGCTCACGGAGGCGCACATCTTTGACAATTTGCTGCAGAACGAGCAGCGCACGGCGCGCGCTGTTAGCGAACAGCTGGAGCAGCGTCCGCGCCAGTACGGACGTCGTCTCGAGGGGCATCCGTCCATGAGTCCGGCGCGCGGCCGGCCGCAGAGCGCACCAGCGCAGACGCAGCGACGCGGCGAGCCCACGCTGATGTCCACACTGTGCTCGGAGCAGAGCTCGGCGCGCTCCTCGCGCATACCCAGTCCCGTGTCGCTGGCCAGCAGCAGCAACAGCAGCAGCAGCAGCAGCAGCAGCGGTGACAGCTCCACAGTCAGCACTGCCGCCGATCTGGATCAATTGGAGCTGGCGCAAACCCAGACGACCATCTGCAGTGCCAGCAGCAGCAGCAGCACGCCCCTGGAGCCGCAGCTGCAGCTGTTGCAGGAGAAGTGCGGCTTCAATAGCCAGTGGCCGCATGCCGCCAGTCGCACTTTGGCGCTGATCGGCTGCACCCTGGGCGTGTTCAATCTGTGCCGCTTTGCGGTGCTCACCATCAATTATGGTGGCAATTTTCTGCTTCAGTTTCTGTTGCTCTCCATCATCTTTGGCATACCGTTGTTCTGGCTGCAAATGTGTTTGGGCGCCAAAATTAAGGCGGGCCCCGTTTCCATGTGGAAAATAAGTCCCATCTGTTCCGGGGTGGGCATTGCTCTGGTCATGGTTCAGTGTTTTCTGGCCATCTATTCAACGGTTTCGGTTGCCTGGATTCTTGTCTATTTGCGTGATGTCTTCCCAACGCCGACGCGCAACGTTTATCGCTGGCAGGAGCTGGCCTTTCCGTATCGCTACGATGCGGCCAACGATACGGGCAATCTGACCCACACAGTTGCCGAATATTTCAATATTGTGGTGCTGCAGCGTCTGCATCTGTCCAAGCATCCGGATGCCAGCGGCATGCGCTTCCATGTCAATGATCGGGTAGGTAGCTCAAGTCTGGTGTGTCCAGTCTTTCCATAATCGTCTAAGCTCGCTTCTCTCCAGCAGCTGGCGTTCTACCTGGCGCTCATCTGGGCGGCCGTCTTCCTGATACTCTGCAAGGGTCTGAAATCGCTGGGCAAGCTGACCTATTTGATCAACACGTTGCCATTGCTGGCCCTCATCGCGGTCACCGGCAAGTTTGTCAGCGTCGTCGATCCAGCCAGCTTGCAGGTGAGTGAGTCTGCCAGACTTAAGCAATAGTTCGCGGGTTCGATAGCCACTTTATTTCTGCTGCTTTCAGAACGTGTTTGCGGCCAGCGACTTTGACGACTTTCTGGTGAACTCGAATACGTGGACTGCGGCCACACAGGAGACGTTTCTGACATGGGGTCTGCTGGGCGCCTCGGTGATAGCCATTACCAGTCGCACTCACGCCAGCGCCAGCAAGGCGACGCTGCGACGCGACGCAATACTCCTGGTGATGCTCACGCTGCTGGGCTTGAGCCTGGCGGCGCTGCTGGCGCTCTGCTGTGCACAGATACTGCGCCAACATGGCTACATCTATGTGCCCGGCTCGTTTGGTATGCAACCGCTGACCGATGCGACTTTTAGTTCGAGCTTTGAAAACTTTCAATTGTTGCACCTTTCAGAGGCGCCGGATTGTTATACGTCCGTGTATTCGCTGCAGGCGCACACGAATCCGCAGCTATTGTCGTATCCGCGTGCGCTGGTGCCGCACTATTCCTCGTTTCTGGGCGAGACCTATCGCCGCAACAGGACCATATTGCACATTGAGAGCGGCTTTCAGGCGTTGCGCTTCATCACCGAACTCTTACCGGCTGTTTTGTCGCTGGCCAGCGATGTCATCTCATGGATCTGGGCGGCTATGGCCTTTGGCATGTTCGCGGGCTTCGGCCTCGCCCAGCTGTGCGTCATGTGGAAGCCCATATCGAGTGCGCTGGGCAACTCGACCAGCTCGGTGCTGCTCAGCTGCGTCACCGGGCTGCTCTTGAGCATACCCTTTGCCACCGAAATGGGCATATCCATATTGTATTATGTGGACTTTTTGCTTGGCGGCTCCTGGTTTGTGCCCATCATTTGGGCAGCGCAAATCTTTGGCGTCTTTCTCATACGCGGTCGTCCCTACAATGGTGACGATCTGGTCAACGATTTGCGCATGTGCGGCTCGATGTCCGCATTTTTGGCGCTCTCCTGGAACGTACTCTTGCCCATCGGACTGATAACGCTCTCGGTGATTGACTACAAGGCCTCGCTGTCCAATCAGTTTTATTACTGGCGCGGCAAGTCCTACTTCAGCTACTGGAGCCGCAAAATGGGCAGCCTCATACAAATTGGCATTGTGCTCATCATACCCGTCACGGCCATTGTGCAGATCTATCGCTATTTGACCAACGGCCCACCGGATATACTCGAGGTGCGTGCCAACCATTCACATACTTCATTTTATTAATCATCATCAATATTTTTCTGTTTGCTTTCAGCGCATTCAACACTTGTATCGTCCGCCTCAGGAGGGCGACGAGCCGCTTCGTCCATCGTCAGCGCGCCAGAGAACCGCACAGGCGCGTCGCAATGCGGCGGCCACGCAGCAGCAGCAGGACAATGTACAGCATGATGTACAGAATGATGCGCCGCCGAAATACACGCCGCCGCCATCCTACACCACGGCCACGGGTGCACGACTGGCCAAATTGTTGCGCCAGAGCATACGACGCAGTGTGCGCAGGTAATGTTCTATATATATTTATGTATATAAGATTTTTTGTTTGACTTTAAACAACCACTTTCAGAGTTCTCGGCGATTCGTCTAGTCGCACACGTCCCATACTCTCTCTGGACGCTGAATCGCCTTCGCCAGTCGCACCGCCCGATTATCTGAGCATACTAACGAATCCTTCGTGTTCGGGCGCGGGCAGCAGTCCCGAATCCATTGAGATTGGCCAGCGTCCAGCTGGCTATGCGCAGCGCTCACAGTCGCTGGGCCGCAAGCTGCAGCGACCCGCCTCGGCGACGGCCACGCTGGAGCAGCAGCAGCAGCAGCAGCAGCAGCGTCCATATACGGCCGAGGATGTGGTGACCATATTGCGGTCCTCAGTGCGCCATCGGCCGCCGCCACGGCAGAGTGTTGGCATTGCCACAACGCTGCCCCGTCCGCCTGCCATGTCCACCCATTTGGAGGATGCCTCATTCCGTTCGATTGAGAATCTGGTGCTCAACGCGGAGCCGCCGGATCAGACGCCCGGCGTCGGCGATGCGGAGCAGTGTGCGCAAAATAATAATACATCTGTGATTTAATGACTAATATCGTATCGTACATATAATACACACACACATATATATATATGCATATATATATATATGCATAATTCTACTGATGATCACATATCTGCTTGCTTTTTTAGACTTGATTAGCGCTAGTTATAAACGAATACTATTTTGTAGCTATATTAAATAGTAATTATGTTATAATAAAAAAACTAATTAGTATTTGACGACAACAACAAAAATAAAATATATTCTGAGTAAACTACGCTGTAAAATCTTAAGAACTTACTTGAATTCATGAGAATCGCGTAGTAGAGCGTTTTTTAAATACCAGCGCATTGAATTAAACCTGTATGAAAGAACATATATATGCATGCATACATATGTTCATGCATGTGTACATATGTATGTGCGTGCATATGCATGTATGCTACATACATTCGTACATTCATAAGAACTCACTCATACTCATACTCATACATAATCGCATACGTGCATACACACATATACACACCTAAGTGTATACATGCAGACACACATACATTCATGCGCACATAATACATACATACAAGCATACACATACATACATACATAGATACACTCATACATACATACATACATACATACATACACTCATGCATACATACATACATACACTTTTACATATGTACATATTTATAAAAATATACATACATACATGCATACATATACGCATTTACACATGCATATATACATACACACGCACACACACACACATAAACACATACATATGTAAATCTATACATAAATACACATACCGCACATACAGAAACTTTAGCAGACTGCCAGCACACTTGTTAATATAACAGAAAACTTACCATTTTAGCCTAAAGACCTTAAATTCATGAGAATCGCATAGAAGGGATCTATTATTAAGTAAGTTTCATTTCATTTACAGGAGGAGTAATTGAAAACTTAAATTAAACTTGGGGTTGCGTTTGGTATAAGAGAGCATATATATAAATACATACAGACATACATACAAACACACACAAATACATACACACACATGTACACACGCATAAACATGCACAGATGCATGCCAAAAGTGAAGAACTTGGTCCGCCTTTGGTATGAGAGAACATACATACACACATGTACTTACTTACAGTCATATGTACATATGTACTAACATAAACATGTACATACATATGCATATACATTCGCACCTTTTCTTTCCTTTGGTAAACCAGCATTTAGATTACCCGGCCTTGTCCGGTCAAGTTTTTAGAATGGGATAGAACTGGCTGTATATTATTAAAGTGAAGCATTATAAACTTAAATTTCTGTTTTCTGTTGATGTTACAAAAATGCATATACGAAATGATTTTCTAATTGGATTCATAAACTACCCTCTCCACAACAATAACTCATGATTAGAGCCCAGATGCCCGATCTGATGACAATAGGTGCAGGCTACGTGCCCGACAGTTAAGTGCGTGGCATTTGCGCAGCCCGAACAAAAATTTAAGCCGATTAATAAACGTGACCAGTCAACTTTTCAAAAATAAGAATACAAAAAAAATAAATATATGAAACGGAAGCGACCGGGTACAGCTACAATGGCAACAAATACGCACAGGAAATGGCGTCTGCTAGATGAAAGTTCAAGAGGAACAATTTTTTTGCAGGCGTGTCTGCACAATTTACCTACATTTTGTTGTTTTTGACTTGCACATTGCCTTTTTTTCTAATTTTTTGCGGCTAATCCGCAATAGTTTCAAATAGTCACGCGCGCGCCAATTGGCAGACAATAGGAGTTGCCAATCTATGGAAAAGTAAAAACAACGCACTCTGCATAGCTAACATGTGAGACTGAGCATTTGAACAAATTGCATATACAGCACAAATAAACATTTTAAATACAATTATTTATATTAAGCTTAATATAAACATAAATTATTTAAAGTTGTAGTTTATTTTCACACTGTCAAACATCTGGCAGCGCTTGTCGTTATTGTGAACGGACATAGTTACGTTAACAGCACTTTTGAGTTAATAACAGTTGGTCGTGCTTAACATTGTCAGTCACTGTAAAACACCAGCCGCTTACAAGTTGCTAGAGCGCATACAGGGTGAGCGCATGTTGCTATGTATAAAAACGCAGCAGCACGTTGCGTTTTGCACGCGTCTTTTCTTCAGCGCGCGCGTTTTTCTAGCGGCTGAGCGCTCTCAACAACGCATTGCTCTCTCAAACTTTAACAGCGCCTGTTAATCGCCAAACGGAATGCTAATAGAAGCTGTTAACATTTTGTTATTGTGAAATTTGTCGTTGAAGCGTGCGGTCGGTTCGACGGTTGTACGCGATCTTAAACCACGAACGAGGTTTAAGTGCAGAAAATCGAAATAAAAAGAAATTGAAAACGAAAAATTAAAACACTGCTTGAACGCGCCAAACAGAGAACTTTCTGAATGAAACTTGTTTGAGTTGAATGCATTTAATTAAGGCGCGCGCGCGTTTTGCAAGCAATTAAACTAAAAGCTAAATTCTAACTAAGTTCTGTAGTTGTGCAAAATAAAACTTTTCTCAGCTTTGCCGCTAACAACAACGCCGACGCCGCCGTCGCCGTCGCCGTCGCAGGTCGTCGTCGCCGTCAAAAAAAGTGCTCAAACAAGATTTCCACTTGAAATTCCTGAATTTCGTTCGCGACGCGCAGCACACAAAAAGAAAAATAAAAGAAGAAGCAAAATATAAATCGAAATATAAAAGCGCAATACAAATATATACAAAAAGTTTCTGCAAGTGCAGACAGCATTTTGAATGTGTTTATAACGGTGTCTGCAGCTATTTATATGTGTGCATGTGTGTGTTTTAATTTTGTGCAGTTTGGCAACACATTTGGATTAGCGGCGCTTTTTATTTACCTAGACTATGCGCGACTAAACGGTAAGTGTGGCCATTTTTGCGTTGCCAGACTCAATTTGTAGGTGTTAAGGAAAAGCAAAAGCAGACGAGATGAGGAAACAACAAAAACAACAATTTGTTGGAGTTTTTGTATTAGCATTTTTATGTCGCCGTTGGCTAGTTGACAAACAAACGCACACACACACACACACACACACACACACACACACACACACACACACACACACACACACGAACACAATACACAAAGGATTTCATGACGTTTGGGTGGGACGCTAAACTAACCCTCTGCCGCGGCCGCTGCTGCTGCTGCTGCTGCGCTCTGTCTATGCTGTGACTCTCTCCCTCTCGTTCTCTGTCCTTTACGTATGCTCATTCGCTCACTCGCACGCGCTCAGCGCCGAATGCTGTGCTACTGAAATTCGTAGCTTTTGCGTTGCTGCCTCTGTGCGTGCATGAGTGTGTGTGTGTGTGTGTGTGTGCGTTGTTTTTATTTATTTTGATGGCGTATTTCGGCATTTCGCTTTGTCAGAAAGCCTCTGCGTAAATTTGTGTGTGTGTGTGTGCGTAAGCTTGTCTGCGTTTAGTTTTCTTCTTCTACATTAAAATGAATTCGCAATAAATATTGCCTATGTCAAATAAAAGGGCGATGAGCCAGCCTTTTTCCTATCTACACCAGCCGGCGCCCGCCCGTGTCGCCGATCTAATCTCGGGGGACACTAATGTTTTACGACAATTTGTATGCCTACCAATACAAATGCAAAACTTAATGCACACATCAATGGCAAATTAGATGTACATACTCCAAGGCAAATGTACTAATAACAATCATTGAGTGTCTATCTCTGCTCGAGTGTGTGGCGTGTGTGTGCATGTGTGTGCATGTGTGTGTGAGTGTGTTATTCGTTGATTTGGCTGTTACTTCCAATACATTGACAGAGCGGGGCTGCCCACTTATGTATGCCTCGTATGTCTCATTTGGAAATCGTTTTGTTTTTGTCAACTGACAAATTTTTATTGTCTCTCATACTCCAGCACTTCTTAACGCTGGCACACTAATCGCTTACTTAAAAAATACACTCAAAAACGTAGACGCAGGCGATAGACGGAAACAAGTGTAAATAAACAAAACTACTTACGGACACATGCACAAAAATGCACACACACAGGCGATAAAATCTATGTGCACTTGCTAGAGATGCGCATTTAAACGTGCAGCAACGATCTGGCAGCACTTTGAATAACTGCAGCGACTGTAAACAAACGTTATTGTTATTAATTCACTGTTAATTTTCGATTGATTTGGACTACTACAGTGGTGTCTTAGAACGCTTCGCTTTGATCAGCAGTGGAGAGAATATCGCAAAGAAGAATTGCTATTGCAATCCCAAAATTGTATCGCATTCACTTGTAAATATTGCTCATCTCTAATGCCTAATACTGTCGCCTGGGCGCTGCTTTGGTGGTGGTGCCTTATTGTCCGGCGGCGTTGCTTTAATTTCCAACACGTCTGCCGGAAAAACCACTTTGCTAGCTCCGGACATGGACCTGGGTCTGGGTCTGGGTCTGGGTCTGGGCATGGGCCTCGGCATCGACTACAACTCAGTAGTCAGTTCTAATTGTGCTGGCTGCCCAGCTTTTTGGGTACTAATCTGTGCGTGTCCATTGATTTACGTCTCTATTTGGAATGTAGTGCAATCGATTTAGTTTCGATGTTGTTTAATCAAAGCGAAAACAAACTAAAACAACAATAAACCCATCGATTCAGCAGTCCTCCAATTTGTAGCCTAGTTTTGCCCCTTGTCCGTGCCTCATTTCGATAGGTAACTAAATAAACAATCGAAATCGCATCGCATCGCAATCGGCTCATTTGCTTTTTCAACGCGCCTTTTTAATGCCCGCCGTTAATTGCGAGCGCTCCGATGCTTGTAATTAGTTGTGAATTGGATTTGGATCACATAAAAGTGTTGATTACACACACTCATCGAGCTTGATGTCGATGTTAATGTTAATGCTGGCCGGGCCTCTGCCCATTGACTGACTGACTGACTGACTGACTGACTGACTGACTGGATGTCTGGGTGTGAAGTGTTTTTCTTTTGGGGTATTAAGGTTAGCCTCCCTCCTTCATTCTCTCCTTATGTGGTCGTTGTAGTTGCTGTTGGAGTGAAAGTCTTGGACTGTTTCTCAGGTGGCAAAACTTGGCAAAAGGCGAGGGGTCAGGGCATGTGCAAGAAAAGCCTCTTAGGTGCATTTTCGCTCAGCAGCTTTTGCTTCTATTCTAATGGAACATGGAGGTTATGTAAATGCAGACCTTTCAAGCAAATGAGAAATAAGTGTTTCTTTGCATAATATGAAAATAAATCAAATTAAACTCTACTTTACCTAAATAGTTTAAATACTTGGAATTTGCCTTTTAGACCAAGCAATTGGATTTCTAAACAGAATTCCCATTTCTATTCTCTTTAGCTAACATTTTGTATAGAAGTATCTCTAGCGGAGTGAAGTCCCACAGATTCTTCTATAGGTCAAACGGTAGTCTTAATGTTTTTCCTAATTTTCGTAACTGTTGCTTAATTGTTGGCTAATGAACCAGTGAAAACGACAGCAAATCGAGAAAAACAACTTTTGCAGCCAGTTAATTTGAGGTTTTTGTAAACCTGAAATCGACGAAGAAAAATTGTTGTTGTTTTGTGAAAAATAATTAAAGATGAGTCTTTAATTAATTTTATGTAAATCTTGAGCGGAAATTAAAATGAAGGAATAACACATTGAAAAGACTTCTGTAAATAATTATATAGAGTGTAGATGTATTCGTTTTATTTCTTAGCGAGCGTTCACTGTCTTGTATTTATGTCAAGCTGTGTATGAGGTGACTTTTTGTATTCTTGAAGAGATTTAAATCTTAAAGCTCTGCGTCAGCTGCACAAGATATTCTACCTGCCGTTCTTCTTATGACTTTTTTTTACGCCAAGACTCGAAACTTCACTCGAGAGACAATTATAAAGTTATCTACAATTCAATCATTTCCGTGTCGT